>CM066033.1:952781171-953981171 GCA_033557465.1 Ichthyophis bannanicus | reverse complement strand
AAACGAAAACTGAGGAGAGACAGTTGGAAAGGCGGGAAGGCAGCACGCAGGCGCTGAGGGATGCTCCCAAAAGCTTTCTGATTGGACGCTGGGGAGCGTTCCCGCGCAGGCTCCGTCGTTACCGACGTACCCATATGTGAAGACTCATTCCTGCTTGTTCCTGGAGATAGTCTGTATCAGGGCTGTGCATTTCTGAGCATGCATTTGGTTCATTGGGCAACTTAAAAGTGAAAGCATGTACAGATTGCTTGTGTGTGCATATACTTACGAATTAACATGTATAGAATCTATTGCACACACTTAACTTTGTGCATGCAAACAATACAGGCACCAAACACAAAATAGCCCAAACAAATACAAAACTTCCTGAAAATCAGAAAACATTTGTTTGAAATGAGCATGAACAGAACTTTTTTTTGGTAAACCACAGCCCTAGTCTTTTCAAGGCAATCTGCTGCCTGAGGTGATAGATGAGCTGGCACCCCCACCCAGCATCATGGTTGGTGCAAGGATATTGGGCATCCTAGGCAAAATTCCAGCCTTACACCACCCCATCCACCCAAGATTTTGATAATTAAATTCAACAATTATGATAATCCCAAAACCAAACTTCTCACAGCAATACTGTAAAAATGCACAATTTGTCAACAGAGATCCTGCTCACTACAAGAAACCAAAACTATACTCCTCCCACTACTCTTAAACTTCATAATATCGATCTGCCAATCAAAAATGAAGTAAAATACCTAGGTATCATTATTGATAGAGCACTAAACATGACCGCCCAAATCAAATCCACTGCTAGATCGGTTAATAAGAACATAAGAACATAAGATATGCCATACTGAATCAGACCAAGTTGCATCAAGCCCAGTATCCTGTTTCCAACAGTGGCCAATCTAGGTCATACGTACCTAGCAGTTTCCTCAAAAGACACAGGTTCCACAATGCTTGTACTGGGTCAAGCATTGATATCCTGGGTCCCTTCTTAATAATGGTTTATGAACCCTTCCTCCAGGAACTTGTCCAAATCTTTTTTAAATCCAGCTACACTAACAGCCTTTACTACATCCTCCGGTAACAAATTCCAGAGTTTCATTACACGTTGAGTGAAAAAATATCTTCTTATATTAGTCTTAAATAGTTTACCCTGTAGCTTCAATGCATGTCCCCTAGTCTTTTTATATTCTGATAACGTAAACAATCGATCTACGTTTACCCGTTCCACTCCGTTCATTAATTTATAGACTTCTATCATATCTCCCCTCAGCCGTCTCTTTTCCAGGTTAAAGAGCCCTAACCTTTTTAGCCTTTCCTCATAGGAATATCCTTCCATCCCCTTTACCATTTTGGTGGCTCTTCTCTGAACCTTTTCTAATATTGCTATATCCTTTTTAAGATACGGCGACCAGAATTGCACACAATATTCAAGGTGCAGTCTCACCATGGAACGATACAGAGGCATAATAATATCTTTTGTTTTATTTTCCATTCCTTTCCTTATCATACCTACCATTCTGTTTGCTCTCTTGGCTGCCGCTGCACACTGGGCCGAGGGTTTTAACATGTTACCCACAATGACGCCTAAATCTTTTTCCTGGGTGGTGGTTCCTAATGTGGAACCTTGCATTATGTAACCATAGTTTGGGTTGTTCTTCTCTAGGTGCATAACTTTGCACTTGTCCACATTAAATTTTATCTGCCATTATGATGCCCCGTCTTCCAATTTATCAAGATCCTCTTGCAATTTTCCACAATCCTCTTGGGTTTTAACAACATTAAATAGTTTTGTCTCATCTGCAAATTTGATAACCTCACTCGTTATTCCACTTTCCAGGTCATTTATGAATATGGTTCTCTACAAATTAAGGTTCTCTACAAATTAAAAAATATCCAACATCTCAGGCCTATCCTAGACCCTCACGATTTTAGAACTATCGTCCAGGCTTTAGTAAATCCCAATCTGGATTTTTGTAACAGCATTCTACAAGGTCTTCCTAAAAAATCTATTCACACACTTCAAATAGTGCAAAATGTCTCTGCTAGGATTATAACCAAGGCCAGCCTAGCTGAACACATCACACCTATCTTATACAAACTTCACTGGCTCCCAATAGCTTACAGAATAAAGTACAAGCAAATAGTCACAGCTTTCAAACTCCACAATGGCATTTCTCCCTCCTACCTCTCCACCCTATTACAACCTCAAGCCGACAACAGACACAAGAGGAAAAACGCACAAAACCTATTGACAATTCCTACCTCCATACGGCAGACTAAACAGTTCACAAGCAATAGAGCATGCAGATTTACAGCCCCCACACACTGTGGAACGCTCTACCTGATCAGCTCAGAGCAACCACAGACCTTCTAACATTCCGTAAGGAATTTAAAACCTTCCTGTTCTCTGAATATTACAACGCATCTTTCCCCAACAATACTAACAATTTATCTACCTCACAACACATCACCCAAATATCATAATCCCTCCCATCCGAAACATTAGCTCATGTAAATAGCTAAGAAACGCAGTCCACACTATAACTTTCTTTAGAGTATACTGGGATGTACACAGTTCTGGATCCATCTATCTTCTATATAGTTTGTTTTAACTAGTTCTCTAGTTCCAATGATGTTATTAAGCTGTTCAATGTTCAATGTAACTTCATATTATTGTTAAATGTAAACTGCCCCTGATCGCTGGAAGGAGCGGTATAAAAGAGCTGTTCAATAAATAAATAAAATAAAACAACATATTTTTAGATATTAAACTTTGTTTTGTATGTATGTGTGGGCCCACTCTCCTATTTGCTCTTTGAGTTGATAGGGCTGTCAGGATCTATTGTTTTGATTTGACTGCTGCCTCTCAGAAGCTGCTACCTTAGTAACTGCCTAATCTTGCAAATGCTTGAACCAGTCTGGCTAAGCACCCAAAATGGAGACTCCTCAGAACTCAAGTCAGCAAGCAGGGAGTCCCTTCACTCAGAACACGATCAGGAGTCTGCCCCAAGAAAAAAGAAACTTACATATATCCAAGCTACATAATTTCTTTTTTTCCTTTATTAAATTTGCTTATATTACAAAAGTATAATACCAAGGGCCGAATATTCAAAAGGCATTTACACGGTTAACAGTCAGTTAACCGTGTAAATGCCTGCTAACTGGATATTCAACGGCACATACATGGGTAGTGCTGTCGAATATCCCTGACTAAGTCCCCTATGTGCCCCAAACGTGCCGGGAGTGTTCCGGGATGGAGCAAAGGGCGAGACCGGTGCTAACTGTGCAGCACCGATATTGGAAGCTGCACAGTTAGCGCTCATTCAGCGCCTATAAGATAGGCGAGAAAAACCCCCACCTATTTTATAGGTGCCAAGGCTAACAGTGCATCATCCAATATTGATGCTGCACAGTTAGCCTCGGCGGCTTCTGGGCAACGTGCCCAGACCCGGATATTCATTTCCATTGCCGCAGAAATGAATATCTGGAGTTTGGGGGTGGGCGGGCAGGGCTAAGCACTATGGTGCTTAGCCCTGCCCAGTTGAATATCGGGTCTCAAGAAAATACAAAAACAATTAAGAAAGAAAAAGAAAATATAATAAAACACATAAATGTATACAATAGTCCACGTCCCGGGGAGAGAGAGCGACTATCCCTCACCTGTGGAAAAACGTATCCATAATCTCCAGGAACTAAACCAACCCTGCAGAAAATAAGAGAAAAAAACCTAGAAAAGTCAAAGACTACCAGACCTAGGGGCTAGGGGAATCCCCTTCTTTACCCTTCAGAAACTCTTCAAACTGAACAGGATCCACAAAAGTACCTAGTTCCCTAACAGACAACCAGACATTTAGAAGGAAAATTTAAGGAGGCGGCCTCCAACTCCAAGGCCCGTAGCTTTAGAACGAGGAAACCCCTCCTCCTCAATTGAGTAATTCTAAAAACATCTTGAAAAATCAAAATATTTTGACCAAAAAATAATACAGATTTCTTTGGAAAATAAGCCTTAAGAATCTAGTGCTTATCCAACTCTAATGAAAAGGACACAACCAAAGTAGCCCTTGAGGAAATTACATCCATAGATGATTCTAGAAACTCAGTTAAGTTTAACTGACCAGAGTTTGCCACAACTGGAAAGTCACCACCTTCAGTAGTAACCAAAGGTCAAGAGGATAAGTAATACATATTGGAAATAGGAACAGACTCTGGTGTGTTAAATCCCAACACCTCTTAAGTATTTCTGAAACAAAATAAAAGGGAACAACAAATGGATCTTAGGAAAATTTAAGAATCACAAATTCTTCCTACAATGAAGGTTCTTCAGCACTTCCATTTGAGTATGCAGGTGCAGGCTGTCCTTAATAAAGGACATGCCTGTAGCCCATAAGGAATCAAGCTTTATAGAATATTTCTCAAACTTGGATGACACTGCCACAAAGGATAAGTCATAGTCCTGAAACATCTGGACTGACTCCTTCGAGAACCTCACAGTTTAATCAATGAAACCAGAAAGCATACAATTAGTTTATGTAACCACTTTTAGAATACCTAGGAGAGTAATATCTTCCAATTTCACAGCCTGCAAGTCAGTGGCCTCTAGGACTTAGTACGCTGTATAACAGATGGTAAAGAGGTCACGTTCCCTCCACCCTGCATTGCTAGCAAGTCCTAGGAATGCCCCCAATTGAGGGTCCAGTGTTCTGGACACCCCCCATGGTGATGTCATCTCCAGCGGCCAGGTGGACTTAAAATCGAAGCAGCTGCATTGCAGCTGCAATCACATGCCCAAAGGGGCGCACAACCTAAGGGACCCGCCACTTTCGGCCACTGGGCTCCATTCTTTAGGTCTACAATGCCTCAGGAAGCAGGAAAGAGGAAGGATAAGCGCTCCAAGATGGCTGTTGTGTCATCTACTCCCTGGGAATCTAATAAAACATACGTTTGACATGACACACAGGACTGGCATGGTATTAAATAGAAATATATATTCTGCAGAAAACAAGGGAGATGCAAGGTGTTCACACATCAAGAAACAAAAAGAGAAAGCGGGAACCACAGTACAGTATATAACACCAAAATTAAATTATTATAGAAAATTTTATTTTAGTGTTGTAAATTATGCTATGATTTTCGCTTTTGGCTGTGGGCCCTAGAACACCCATACACCAGTTTAGAAAAGTAAACGAGCCGAATTACTACAGTACCGATCCCAAAATAGAAACTCCATCCTAACAGAACTGGCTTTGGCCACAAATGCAAACCACAAACAGACCCCAGAATAAGTAACCACAAATTAAAACTAGAAATATGTAGACGAAGATTTAACTGAAATTCCAAGAAGCCAGACTCTTCATGCAGTACAGAGAGATAGAGTCCCTGAACTGTGCAGATACAGGATGTCAAAAAAAAAAAGGGCGATACAGACAGCGGAATTAAAGACGTGATTAAATGGGATATGCAAAAGTAGGTTAGACAATGCCAAACTAGGCAGGAAATGAGTAAATGGACTTAGATATATTGTTTGAAAGGTGGTATAATAAGAAACTAATAAACCATAAATGAATAAATAAAAATGAGAAGCTCAAAGTGTGGAGGAAGGTGAACTGGGAACCAGTGAAGATTCAGAAGAGGAGAACCATGGGCAAAGTAGAGAAAGCAAAAGATTGACTTTACTGAGTTGTTGAGCAGAAGATGGAGGCCTATGCTTCCCCACTATGCAGCATATTAAAAGGAGGAGGACCTGTGCTTACATGGACTGAACCAATCCCAGACTCTCAAAGCAGTGAAGATTACACACAGAGTCGTATTAGGTTCCACAGCCAGCTTTCGGGGGAGGGGGAGAGTGCTATTTGTTTCTTGACATTTTAAATGCATTGCAAAAAAAGAGACAATTTATAAGGCCTGAACCGATGATAGTATGACAAGGTGTGGCATTTGCTGCTCTGAGGTTATTTACATAAATAGTTTTGGAATTTTAATGCTTTAGTGGGTGATTTCCCTGCAAGGAAAGTACAGTTACTTACCTGTAACAGGTGATCTCTGGGAACAGCAGGAATAAGTCTTCACATATGGGTACGTCGGTACCGACGGAGCCTGCGCGGGAACGCTCCCCAGCGTCCAAAAAGAAAGCATTTGGGAGCATCCCACGCGCATGCGCGATGTCTTCCCGCCCATTCACTTCCCTCTCATCAGTTGGGTTTGTAGCTGAGACCGAAGGAGGGAAGTAGACAAATTAGAGAGAGAGAGAGAAACAACTCCTAGGGGAGGTGGGTGGGTTGTGAAGACTTATTCCTGCTGTTCCCAGAGATCACCTGTTACAGGTAAGTAACTGTACTATCTCCAGGAACAAGCAGGAATGAGTCTTCACATATGGGGACTCCCAAGCTAGAGATGCCTGGAGGAGGTCCCAGCATGTTGCAAATCCAATAGATGGGCCATGCTATTTCCCAGAACCTCAGGCATCCAAGGGATGGAGGGTAGGAGTTGAACTAAAAAGGGTGTGCTGTGGAACAGCTTGACTAAACAAGGCATCTAGAGAGGAGTCCTTGTGTAGATCAGAAATGTTTGTGAAAATTGGATTTCAATTTTCTAATGTGGACCTTAGTCAAAAATATTGCGAAAATATATGTTGAGACTAATGGTCTGGTGCTAGAAACCAGTACATTATCCTCAAAGAAAAAGCCTTACTGAGAAGTAGAGGAAAATAAATTTCGCAATACAGGCAGCGATTAGAAGCCTAAAAGGCTAGAACTAATCCCAGAAGAAAAAACTGGGAGAGTTTAATGAGGTTGGACTTTGGATGAGAAGCTAAAGCTTCTGTAGGACAACGTTTGAAGCTCTTTGTCCTTGGAGCACAAAAAGGCTCTAGGAAAGAGAGGAGATAAATCTGACTGGTTTGCAGAAAAGGATGGGTCTTTGAGACCCCTCTATCCAATGAAAGAAAGAAACATTTGTAGTAGGCGGTGTAGCCTCCAATTTCTTGAAGATCAGCAATGCCTACCCTAAGTGATGTCACTTAGGATGACTTTACATGGAGAGCTTCAGATGTAACGTAACCGGAGAGTTACAGTAAAAGAAGGTAGTTTGTGATTACCATAGAAATTGGTTGTCCATTTAAAAGCCTATGGCATGCTGGAACAGCATTAATATGGACAGCAACAAATCTTTCAGAGTGAGATATGTGTATTTATATACACACATATATGATATATATATTTATGGAAATGGGTAACAGGGGTAACATATGGAAAGCAGTGTGTATTAATGCCCGTAGCATGGGAAATAAGACCTCTGAAGTTGAAGCTTTGGTGGGAGTGGCTGACTTAGATTTAGTGGCAGTTACAGAAACATGGTTCACAGAAAACCATGACTGGGATGTAACCATACCTGGCTATACTTTATTCAGAAAGGACAGGGTAGGAAGAAGGGGAGGAGGAGTAGCACTATATGTAAAAACTACTATTAAAGCTTTGGAATTACAGAGCTTAAAAGGGAGAGAGGAGGCATTGTGGGTTAAACTAGAAAGAGGGAAAGAGAAATCTATTTGCATTGGTGTGATATACAGACCTCCCTCACAAGAGGAAGAGGTGGACAGAGAGTTAATTGAAGACATACGCAGAATTGCTAGGAAAGGGGAAGTGCTACTGCTAGGAGATTTCAATATGCCAGATGTTGATTGGCACTTTCCTGCTGCAGTATCATCTAGGAGTAAGGAGATCCTGGATTCTCTACAGGGAGAACTATTCAGGCAATTGGTAACAGACCCCACACGTGAAGGGGCCATACTGGACTTGGTGCTTACCAATGGTGAAAGTGTTTCTGATGTTGTAGTGGGAGATCATTTTGCATCCAGTGATCACCAGATGGTGTGGTTCAGTATTAGGACTAGGGCTGTTAGAATCCATTCCAAGGTAAAGATCTTAGACTTTAGGAAGACTAACTTTGCGAAGATGGGCCAATACCTCAGGGAGTCATTAGTGGGATGGGAACAGTTGGGGGATGTAGAACAACAGTGGGCAAAACTGAAAGGGGGTATTTTAAAGGCAACCAACCTTTTTGTTAAAATGGTAAATAAAGGCAAAAGGAACAGGAGACCGCTATGGTTTTCGAAGGAAGTAGCTGAAAAAGTGAAGAAAAAGAGGGAGGCCTTCATGAAATACAAGAGATCACAGAGAAAGGAAGACAGGCATCTGTATTTGGAAAAACTTAGAGAAGCTAGCAAAGTAGTCAAGAAGGCAAAGATTCAAAAGGAGGAGGAAATAGCCAATGCAATAAAATGGGGAGATAAGACATTTTTCAGATATATTAGTGAGAAGAGGAAGGGCAAAAGTGGTATTGTCAGACTCAAGGGTACAGGGGGGGAATATGTAGAAGCAGATAAGGATAAAGCGGAATTGCTTAACAAATATTTTTGTTCTGTGTTCACAGATGAAGAACCAGGAGCAGGTCCTCAGAAAACACCCACAAATAAGAACAGAAGCGAGGGACATCTTGAACAATTTTCAGAAGACTGTGTTCGTGAGAAACTAGCTCAACTTAAAGTAGACAAAGCGATGGGACCGGATGGGATACACCCTAGAATACTGAGGGAACTTGGGGACGTTCTAGCAACTCCACTGACTGACCTTTTCAATGCCTCGTTGGAGTCGGGAGTGGTGCCAAAGGACTGGAGAGAGGCTCATGTGGTGCCTTTACACAAAAGCGGAAGTAAGGATGTGGTTGAAAACTACAGGCCGGTTAGTTTAACTTCAGTGGTGAGTAAACTAATGGAAACGTTGTTGAAAGAGAAAATAGTGAGGTTTCTGGAGTCCAGCGGATTACAGGATCCGAGGCAGCATGGATTCACCAGAGGCAGGTCTTGTCAGACAAATCTGATTGATTTCTTTGACTGGGTGACCAGGGAGTTGGACCGAGGGAGAGCTCTAGATGTGGTGTATTTAGATTTCAGTAAAGCCTTTGACACTGTTCCTCACAGGCGACTTATAAACAAACTGAGCACCCTAGGGATGGACCCTAAAGTTACTGCTTGGGTTAGAAATTGGTTGGGTGGGAGGCGACAAAGAGTACAAGTAAATGGAGCTCACTCTGAGGAGAAGGATGTTACCAGTGGTGTGCCCCAGGGATCTGTCCTTGGTCCGATTCTTTTTAACATCTTTGTTAGTGATATAGCGGAAGGGCTGTCGGGTAAGGTTTGCCTCTTTGCGGATGATACCAAAATCTGCAATAAAGTAGACACCCAGGAAGGTGTAGATAACATGAGGAGGGATCTAGCTAAGCTTGAAGAATGGTCTAGAATTTGGCAGCTGGGATTTAATGTTAAAAAATGTAAGGTCATGCATTTTGGCTGCAGCAATCCAAGGGAGCAATACAGCATAGGAGGTGAAGTACTTTTGTCCACTAAAGAAGAGCGGGACCTAGGCGTAGTTGTGTCCGATGATCTTAAAGTAGCTAAACAGGTAGAAAAGGCGACGGCAAAAGCTAGAAGGATGCTTGGGTGCATACGGAGAGGAATGGCTAGCAGAAAAAAGGAGGTGATAATGCCTCTGTATAAGTCTTTGGTGCGACCTCATTTGGAGTATGGTGTGCAATTCTGGAGACCGCACCTTCAAAAGGATGTGAACAGGATGGAGTCGGTGCAGAGGGTTGCTACTAAGATGATTAGTAGTCTTCATTATAAAGCATATGAGGACAGACTTAAGGATCTTAATATGTACACCTTAGAGGAAAGGCGGGATAGAGGTGATATGATTGAGATGTTTAAATACCTCCGTGGCATAAATGTTCAGGGAGAGAGCCTCTTTCAATTGAAAGTAAGTTCTGCGACGAGGGGACATGGGATGAGGGTGAAGGGAGATAGATTCAGGAGTGATATGCGGAAATATTTCTTTACGGAAAGAGTAGTGGATCCGTGGAATAGTCTCCCAGTGGAGGTGGTAGAGATGAGGACAGTAACTGAATTCAAAAAAGCATGGGACCAACACAGAGGATCTCTAAAGGTAAAAAGTGGACTGTTGTAGTTGTTGTTATGGAAGGACAGACTAGATGGGCCTTGTGGTCTTTTTCTGTCATCATGTTTCTATGTTTCTATATATATATATACATACATACATACATAAATAAGAGAGACTCACTTAAAAACAAGAAGGGGTAAGACCTGCTTGAAAATATGGATAGAGAACCCCTTACTGGTTATACGTGGAAGAACCATGAAGAAGGTTACATGGAAACCAGCGGAATGTTCCTAGTCAGAAGGATAGGTCTAGATTTCTTTAAATTCTAGACTTTGAATAACCAGAAATGGAGATCTACGTGAAGGGGTACAGAGAAAACCTTAGTCTTAAGACAACAAGTCTGGATCCTTCTATAACTTCAGTGTGGAGAAAAAGACGCAATAAAGCACAGTTACTTACCTGTAACAGGTGATCTCTGGGAACAGCAGGAATTAGTCCTCACATATGGGTACGTCGGTACCGACGGAGCCTGCGCGGGAATGCTCCCCAGCTTCCCAGAAAGTCCCTCGATCTCTCTGAAGCTTGAACAGGGTCTTGGGAATTAGGGGAATGGGTGGAAAGGCGTACAGGAAGTCTTGACCCCAATGAAGGAGGAAGGCATCCTTGGCCTGAAATCCCTGACACGGAATTCTGGAACAGAATCGGGGAAGTTTGGCATTCCACGGACTTGCGAAGAAGTCTATGTCCGGGGTTCCCCAAATTCGAAAGATTCTGACTATCTGATCCATATGAAGGGACCATTCGTGTGGAAGCAGAACTCAACTGAGTCTGTCTGCCCAAGAGTTTTGAACTCCTGGAAGGTATACTGCCAGAAGATGAATTTGATGCTCTCTGGCGAAGGCCCACAATCTCAGAGCTTCGTGACTCGGGACCAGGCGGGAAGGAACTGCTTTAAACGGCCCCCCACCAGCAGACACCTCACCTGGACCCCTGCTTTCTCATTGTGGTTTTCTAGGTCCTGCGGAGGAGGCGGCCCCAAAACCTCTCCCTGCCCCCGAAATCCTCTGAAGCTTTGGCCCCTGGAAGGGAAACGGCCCCTAGGAAAGGAAATCGATCTGGCTGGACGAAACCTCCGGGAGTCCCTGGGCTGGCTCCGGACGGAAGCTAGGGAGCGAACTTGCTTTGGTCTATCCTCCGGAAGCCTGCCACCTTTAGATTCGCCAAGATACTTTACCAATCTATCCAAATCTTCTCCAAACAACAACTTCCCCTTGAAGGGAAGCCGACTTAGGCGCGCTTTTGAAGAGGCATTGGCCGCCCAATTCCTTAGCCATAGGTAACGCCTAGCAGCTACCACAGAAGCCATGTTCTTAGCCAGACTTCTGATGAGGTCATATTGACTATCCGCTAGGTAGGCAGTCCCGGACTCCAACCTAGCCGAGATAGCCTGGGCGTGCCCCGAGGAGCTCTCTGTCATCTGAAGTTGCTGGGACCACCTCAGACAGGCCCTAGCCACTCAAGCTCCTGAAACCGAGGCCTGTAATGTGAGAGCGCTGATATCAAAGGCTTGCTTGAGAAGGGTGTCTAATTTTCTATCTTGAGTATCTTTCAAGGCCGCGCTACCCTCGACCGGGATAGTCGTTTTCTTCGTGACCGCAGATACCGCCGCATCTACCCTGGGTGACTTCAGCAGCTCTTTGTCCGATTCCGGTAATGGGTAAAGTCTCGTCATAGCACGCACCCCTCTCAAACTTGACTCTGGCTGGTCCCACTCCTCTTGGATCATCTGACGCACCACTCTGTGAACGGGAAAGACCTTCTGAGACCTCCTCACTGCTTGGATCAAAGGATCCTCCAATGCTTCCTCCTCCCTTGGGGCGTCTGAGGCCACATTGAGCGCCCTGAGGGATTCGTTAATTAATGCCGGAAGCTCCTCCCGCCGAAAAACCCTCACTATGCGGGATTGGTCCTCCTCCGGAATCTCTCCTTCTTCTAGTTCCTCCTCATCTTCCCCTAGGTCCTTGTCAGAGGACTCCTCTTCCGGGGTGTCAGGAGAGAAGGACGAGAGAGGCTCCTCACTCATTAGCCGTGCGGGCTTGTGAGGGATCTCGGACGCCTGGGAACTAGCTTTCAATAGCCTGCCCCCCAGGTTGTCTTTCGCTGAGCTCGGCTCCCCTGCCCCTAGGCCCTTCTTGCGCATGCAATAGGCCTTGTGCAGCAAAAGAACGAACTCAGGGGAAAAGAGGTCGTTGGCACTCCCCTCCCCAGCTGCGTTTGGGGGAAGGGGAGGGAGAGAGACCGGTAAGTCCGAGGTAGGAGGGGGGGGGGGGGACACGGGAACCCTATCTTCTTCTAGAGGGTCCCCTGACCCTTGAACGGCTTGGACATGGATAATTGGATACCTTGCTCCACCGAGGCAGCCTCTGCAGCGCAACCCCTGCAGATCCCTGAATCGGAGGCCGTACCCCTACGTGTGCCACAAGATGGGCACCGCGTTTTGCCAGTCATGACCTTCTTGTAGACAGGCTGAGAAAAAAGTTGTCAATAAAGAAGAAAATAAATTTGTCAATCAGTAGCAGATTAAGGTAAAAGAAATAACAGAAATAACAGCAATATGCCCTCCCCTCCCCCAGACTAGCACTGGATATGGGCAACGATTTTCAGAAATCGAAAACAAATAAACTATTCCAAAAATAAACTAGAAATAAACTAAAACAAAAATTAAAACGATCCTAGACTAAACTTCAATAGCCCCAGTACTTGCGTTTAGCAGCTCCTTTAATAGCGCGAAGCTCCGCGGCAGGCCGGCGCGCTCCGTGGGCTCACACGTGGAAGGCCTCGGCCACGTGGAGCGCCACCCGGTCGGTGTTTCAGCCGGACAATTGCTTCAGCCGCCGCGCTGGAGAGCGCCGGAATCGAGCGTTTCCCAAATCCTAAGCTCCGAGGCTGCTGCGCCCAGTCAGAGGAGAAGGGGAAAAGAGCTTTGTTGCCTCAAGCGCTCAGCCACCAGGAGGGCTTCGGCGCAAGGTAAGGCAGGTCTGCGATCAAGCCCGCGGTAGCTGACCGACCCAGCAGGGGAGAGACCGCGGTCCTTCACTGTGCTGCCGAACAAATCCTCTTGTCCCGGTGAGCACGTTGTAGCCCCGATGCAAACCTCCTCTTCAGGCCAGGGATAGGAGAGAGGCGCGGGGGGGGGGGGAGGGGGGAAGGAGCTTAAAGAGGCAGAGCCCGAGAGGGAATACCAGAGGTTGCCCCAAACGATCAATAAAGAAAATAAATTAAAGTAAATTAATGTAAATGAAAGAGAAAGTGAAAACAAGTAAAAAACAAGTGAAAACAAAATGCAAGGAAGACTCCAGTAAGCTCTTGGCTTACGGAACCCTCCAGCTGCTTGGAGGCTGAGAATACTGGTTTCAGTGGGTGGTGGCAGTGGTATTTATACCGCACCATCCTCAAAAAGGATGGGCTCAGTCTCCAAGCTGCTGGAAGGGTTACGCAACCCAGAAGTAAGGGACTGGACTGGAGTGACGATAAGGAACTGAGGGGATGAATACTTTTGCAAGGCACTGTAGGTGCGGAAACTTAAACAGCCTTCACCCCTTTCAATCGCATTGCTTCCTATGGTGTTCTAGCTTAACCAGCTAGCAACATCTTGATGGTACGAAGGCTAGGTCATCCAAAGACAGAGACCTGCCTTTGGGCTTGGTTTTTATATTACTTGAATTTTCCCTATCAGAGGAGTCTCCTCCTAGCATTATAACACTGAGGCAAGAATGGCCTCCCCTGTTCTGGAAAATTACTAGAGCAAATACAGGTCACATAATCATACATTACTGGACCACTAGAGGTCTCTGCTATTCAGAGGAGCATGGAATTGACTGTGAAATCTAAGGCCAAATACATGGGGGTCACACTTGACCAGAACCTAAACATGCTGCCCCACATAAAAAGAACATAATCTACCAAAAAATGAGAATCATACAAAACCTCTGCCCACTACTTGACATCAATGACTTCAGATCCATATCCCAAGCCATTATAGCTCCCCACATAGATTTCTGCATATCATCTATCAAGGCCTCCCAAAACATGCTCTTTATCTCCTACAAATGGCCCAAAATATCGCAGCTAGGATGATCGCCGGCGCATCAAGGCATGAACGCATCACCCCCATATTCAGGAACCTACACTGGCTACCTATAGTCTCAAGAGTGAAACATATAAGTCATTACAACAGTCTTCAAAGTACTGCAAGACCTATCAGCAAACAGACTCAATCCATTAATTAATATAGCCCCATAATTCTGCAATCAAAACTTACTTATGATCCCAGCATTCAGAACAAAATGCAACCAGCAGACATACAACAGGGTCTTTAACCTCTTTGCCCTCTCAATCTGGAACGCCCTGTCTGAACTCCTGTGATCTGCGGAAACTCTTCAAGACTTTAAAAAAAACCCCTCAAAACATACTTATTCATTGAACACTATGGGTACGATGCCAATGACTAAATGTAAAATGCACTCTGCTTTCCAAGAGGCAATGCCAGTTGCCCCACCATCTATCCTTACCCACCCCAAACATCCCACCACCACACCCTTACAAGCACTGATGCACACTGCCATAAATTGTCCAAGTAGAATGGTAATCTCGAACTCCACCAAATTCGCCCATTGCCTTATGTACACAGTTCACCTAGTTATTCCCTGTTTCATTTATTTATTTATTTAATTTATTTATTTGTTATATTTCTATACCACCCCTTCCAGAGATCAGGGGCAGTTTACAAGAAACCAAAAACATGTTACATAGAATGGAAATAAACCTTTTACATAAAACTTGTTTTGAGGGTAGGAACAGTAATTTGGGAATTTTGGAATGAACTAGGTAGAGTCTTTACGTATATGTGGACAGGTTTTTTTTTCCTTAGACAGCTCTTGTCCTGGTTGTGTTAGCTGATGTGCTGTCTTGGTGGTGTGTGTGTGTGTGTTCGGGTGCGGGGCGTTTGCTCCATAGTGCATGGTGAAAAGGTGGGTTTTGAGTTGCTTTCTAAATTTTTTGAGGTTTATGATTACATGGATGTGTAGTGGGAGGGAGTTCCAGATGCTGGGGGCAGAGTATGTGAACGCTCTGGAACTGGTGGTATGTTTTGTTTTGCGGATGGAGGGCAAGATAGTTAAGGAGTGGAGAGCATTTTTCCTGCGGGATCTGGTGCTTTCAGGGGCGAGGAAAAGATTGAGAGGAAGGATGGGACAATCTTGTTGATGAGTTTGAAGGTTGTTACGAGAAGCTTATACCTTATCCGACTTTCTATTGGGAGTCAGTGTAGGCCATATAGTAGGGGTGTGATGTGGTCGGTTAGTTTGGCTTTTCAGGTGACTCTAGCGGTGAAGTTTTGCATTCGTTGGAGTATGTGAAGGCTCTTTGCTGGGAGACCCTGCAATAGGCTGTTGCAGTAGTCGAAGTGGGGGGTAATGATGAATTGAATGACTGCTTGAAGTCATTATCTTCTAAGATGGGTCTTAAATGCTGTATGGACTTCAGTTTGTATAGGATTGTTCTGGCTGATCGTTTCAAGTGGGGTATCTTGCTGAGGGATGTATCCAGGATTATACCAAGGTATTTAACTTCTTGTTTGATTTGAATTGTGGAGTTGTTGAGGATGATGGTTTGGGGTAGGGTTGTGTCTTGACTCCTTGTGATGAGCAGCACTTCGTTTTTTCTGTAATTCAGGTTGAGGTTGTTGGATGTTAGCCAAGAGTCAGTTTATACAATATCCAAGTCGACTGTACCTACTTAGTTCATTGTATTTCCGAACTTAACTGAGCTTGTCTTGTTGTTCTGTGTAAACCGCTTTGACTACCCAGAAAAGCGGTATATAAAAAGTGTTAAATAAATAAATGAAATCTATACATGTATTTATTGCATAGTTTAAGTTTGTGTAAAAATGACAATAGCCATTTTGTCATAAAGAAGCTCCTCTTGTTTCATATTACTTTATTAAAAAGCCTTGACACCTGAAAGAGTGTCATCTACATGTAATAGTAATAGATAAGTAACATAAACTACAAACATATCAGAGTGATGTCGGGATTTGTTTACAGACAGAGTGTGCATTAAACAGTGGAGGATTATGGTAGCCAGTTAGTGAAGCAGATATTTCTGCTTATGTACCTGGCCCTTTATGGCATGTTTATAAATAACATGTATCTTCATCTTACCTGTTCATTTTCTATCCAGTCTCCTAAAACACACAAAACCGCACCACCAAATGTGGGAACAAACTTGAACCAGAGTTACTTACTAAGAACATAAGCCATGGGTTTTGGACGAGTGCCTGGATCTGGTGGATAAATGGAAATGAATCAAACACATTGAGTAGTATCGGCAACTGAACAAAGAGGTCAGACAGAAGATGAAGGTGGAATGAGAAGCCTACTGAAATGGTGTCGCAGCCAAATTGGAAGAAGCAACATCCAGACATGAGTACTGGACTTTGTATTAGATCCTTAGGAGACTAAGTGGCAAAACCAAGTTGACCAATGACAATATCAAGAAAGCGGACAGCACCTTCGTGAGCTCCCTTGGTGAACGCCTGCAAGAATGGAAAGAATTCTTCCAACAGCTATACATCCACAATCCACCCCAGGAATCACCACCCATCGACTTGCTAGAGAATTCATTCCTCGACAGTGAGCCAACAGGTGTTGAAGTGAAGTGTACAATAATATCATTGAAGAATGGAAAGACGCCCGGAATGGACCAAGTCACTGCTGAAATGATCAAAACTGGGGGAGACATTCTGCTGCAACGGCTTCACGTCCTTCTAACACTCATCTGGCACATGGAACAAGTTCTATCAGCATGGAAGAAAGCCATCAATGTGCCAATCCTGAAGAAAGGCGATAGCTGGGAATGCAAAAACTACCGCGGCATCAGGCTCCATTCAATAGTTGACAAGGTGTTCATGAAGATCAAGGCTGCAGGAACATCGTGAACAGACCAGCTGAGAAAAGCAAGTAGGATTTAGGCCATATCGAGGCTGCACTAATCAAATATTCACCATTCATCAACTGGTGGAGGAAAGGATCAGGTGTGGAAAGGGAACCATTAGAGTCTTCATTGACTTCAAATCCGCATTTGATTGTGTTTACTGACCTGCCCTCTGGAGGGCACTAGAGAATGAACATGTGCCACTGAAGATCATCCAACTTCTCCGGGCATCATACGATGGCTCAACCAGCAGTGTGCAGATCCGAAATGAGCTATCAAAGAATTTACTATCCAAAATGGAGTCCACCAGGGAGATGTTGCCTCACCACTGCTTTTCAATATCGTGATCAATGCAATAATGAGGAAAACATACAAGGACAGATGTGGGGTCCAGTTCGGTGTGAACACCTTCCTAACAGACTAGATGTTTGCATACAACAGTTCTATATTTGCTGACATGGATGTAGAGGTCACAGACATCCTTTTCCATATCGCCTGCATCGCCCAATCTTACGGCCTAAGAATCAATGTGAACAAGACAAAGTTATGACCACAGATGGATTACAGGCCATTGTTCACCTTGATGAAATTCAAATTTAGCAGGTCCATGAATTCAAATTCCTGGGATCGCTGGTACAGGAGATGAAGGTGGCATCCACTACTGAAGTCCTCAGAGGATTGGCCAGGCAACAGTAGCATTCATCTCACTCAAATGCTGCCTCTGGAAGAAGGCCAATATCTCTGCTCTTCTCTAGCTGATGTCCTGACTGTCCTTCCTCTGTCCTATTAATTTATGGCATTCCTTTCCATTTCTTGGCTCTGCAACATTATTATTATTGTAAACCGCCCTGATGCCATGGCCCGGGCGGTATATCAAATGTGAAATAAAGATAAAGAACTCCACCAACACCAAGATTTGCCTCTTCCGAATGCTGATCCTGCCAATTCTCCTGTATGGATCAGAAACATGGACTCTGCTCAAACCTGACTTGAACAAATGTGAAGTCTTTCAAATGCAATGCCTGAGACAGATTTTGAGTGTCTCTCTTTGTGACTGCCATCAAAATGAGACAATTCAGACAAGGTGCGACCATTATTCCTCAATCAAAGAACAAATCCACCTTTACAGAATGAACACCAGTCGGCTGCCATACAAACTCCTCTGGTGAGAGCGACCTGTCCACTGGAGGATTCAACGAGCAGCACCAAAGAAAAGGTGGCTCAAACACAGAGAGAGACCTAAGGAACCAACAGCTGACCAGAAATGTTGCCACTGATCGCCAAGGTTGGAAGTGTATTGTGAGCAACACACGGCATCTACAGCAGCGTATTGGCTGAGAGGACGGCCTTCTCTCCAAATGCCAGCTAGGGATTAAAGAAGAAGAAGAACATAAGAACATAAAAAATGCCATACTGGGTCAGACCAAAAGGTCCATCGAACCCAGTATCCTGGCAGCTGCGATTTAATGCTAAAAAAATGAAGGGTCATGCATTTGGGCTGCAAAACTCCAAGTGAGCAGTACAATACAGGGGCCGATGTGCTTCTGTCCACGAAAGAGGAGCAGGATTGGGCATGACTGTTTCTGATGATCTTAAGATGGCTAAACAGGTAGAAAAAGCAATGGTGAAAGCCAGAATGATGTTTGGGTATATAGGGAGAGGAATGGACAGCAGGAAAAAAGAGGTGATAGTGCCTCTGTATAAGTCTTTGGTGAGACCTAATTTAGAGCATTGTGAGAAATTCTGGAGAACATACCTTCAAAAGGATATAAACAGAATAGAGTTGGTGCAGAGAGTGGCTACCAAAACGGTCAATGAGCTTCGCCATAAAGCATATGGCAAAAGACTTAAAGATCTCAATATGTATACTTTGGAAGAAAGACGGGAGAGGGGAGATATGCCACGGGAGGTATTTAAACATCTCTATCACGAATGCACAGGAGGAGAGCTTCTGTCAATGAGGGGCACAGGATGAAGATGAAAGGCAATACAGTCAAGAGTAATTTACAGAAATATTTCTTTACAGAAAGAGTAGTAGATACATGGAATAGTCTCCCAGTCGAGGTAGTAGAGACAAAAACGGTATCTGAATTCAAGCAAGCATGGGACAAATACAGAGGATCTCTAAAGGAAAAAGAACTGTAGAGCTTAGTGGTTTGAATGGAATGGCAGTCTGGATAAACTGTATGGTCTTTATCTGCTGTCAAGGCCAGCCCAAGGGTTTCTGCCACCCTAGGCAGAAGCCTCAGTTATGCCACCTCCCCCAGCCCTGCCCTATGCGCCGAGCCACATCCCTTTGTGCTGAGCCACGCTACTGCTGATTCCGGCAGTGGGGTCAGGTGGGGGCATGGCTCAGCTCAGTGACAGGTCATGTGCTTCAGCACACATAGCCTGCTGCTTCTGACACCCCTCTGAAATAACTTCAGGGGTTCAGAAGCGGCAGGCCATATGTGCCAAAACACATGGTTAGCAGCAGAGCCTAGCCGTCCCCCCTGCCACTGGAATCAGTGGCAGAACAAGGCGGCTCAGTACGAGGGGGGGGGGGCAGTGCGACTCGGCACATAGGAGTGGGGTGTGGCAGGCCATGTGTGCCAAAGCACATGGCCTGCTGCCCACAGAGAGTTGCCAGTCTAGGTGGCCACCTAGCCCTGTCTGCCGTCATGTTTCCATCCTTTTCTATCCCCTATTTCTTGGGGTTGGCCATCAACCCTGTCTTCCACAGGCTGATTAATATAGCTTGTACTTGGGTTAGATAGGTGGTTCAGTTTCTGCTGTAGATGATGTCATCAAGATAGGCAGCTGCATACTTCTTGTGTGGTCTCAGTAGGCAGTCGACTAAGCGTTGAAATGTGGCAGGGATCCCCATGTAATCCAAAGGGCAGCACTGTAAACTGAATCAGATCTTGCGGGGTCAAAAAAGCAGTTTTCTCCCTGGCAGCTGGAGTCAAAGGCACCTGCCAGTATCCCTTGGTCAGGTCCAAGGTAGATAAAAAATGTGATCCGTCGAGTTGCTCAATTAGCTCATCTACTTGGGCATGGGATACACTTCCAGTTTAGAAGCTGCACTGATGCTCTGGAAGTCAATGCAGAATCTGATGCTTTCATGGGGTTTGGGAACTAAGGCAATGGGTGACGACCAGTCACTCATGGACTCTTCTATAACTCCCAAGTTAATCATCTCTTCCAGCTCCTTGGTGACGGCCTGTTGCCAGGCCTCTGTAATACAAAAGGGTCATTGCTGGATAACCACCCCAAGGTCAATAATGATATATGGTGACAAATGAGGCGAGTTTGTCCTGGGCAGGTAGAGAATACCTTTAGGTTCCAGTGTATCAAACCTTTTAGATCTCTTCTCTGGGCAGAAGAGAGCTGGTCTCCAATAGGGACTTAAGCTAGATCCGACGGAGCTGAAATTTTTGGCCCAAAATCATCTCTGTATACCATCATAGCCATCACTGAAGTCCACTTTTTCAATAGGTTAATATGATAAATTCTGGCTTTTGTTTATCTGAATGGGGAATCTTATAGTTAACAGGCCCTACTTTCTCTTTGACCTCATAGGGCCCCTGCCATTTATAGAGTAACTTGCTCTCGGATGAGGGCAGCAAGACTAAAACTCTGTCTTCCGGATGGAAGGCACGGTGCACGGCTACCCAATCATAGCCCCTGGCCTGCTTAGTTTGGGCTTTTTCCAGACTGAATTTGGCCACCTCTCCGGCTTTCCTCAGCCGGTCTTGCATTTGAATAACGCACGCCACCAAATTACGCCCAGCACAGGATTCTTCTTCTTAGATTTCTCTTACCATGTCTAATATGTCTCTTGGCTCTCTTCCAAAGAGCAACTCAAAAGGCGAAAACCCCGTGGAGTACCTCGCGGATGGCAACCATCAAATAAGTTAGAAGAATTTCCCAATTCTTCCCGTCCTCCTGCACGAACCTTTTAAACATCTGTTTCAGAGTTTTATTGAATCGTTCAATGAGGCTATCCATCTGTGGGGGATATACTGATGTTCGCAGCATCATGATGATCACCAAGGCACATGCTTACTTAATTACCTTGATCTGTGAGGATCTCATTGCGTATTTCCACCCACAAGAATACTTCCCAGAGGGCATTTGCGATCATAGTAGCTTTCATATTCCTTAGAGCAATGGCCTCCAGGTATTGGGTAGCATACTCTAGCATGACTAAAATATACAAGTTGCCTCAGGCAGTTCACTCCAAGGTACCTACCAGGTCCATGGTCACTCTTTCAAATGGGGTTTCAATAATAGGCACAGGCACTAGAGGGGCAGGACAGACTCTAGTGGGGTTATGAAGCTGGCAGGTGGAGCATGACTGGCAATATAAATGCATGTATTTATGGACCTCAGGCCAGAAAAATTGGGCTAAAACATGTTCTAAGTATTTTATCCATCCCCACATATCCTTCTTTCAGTTGTTCTTCCTCTTCCCCCTCTAGATCCCCCTCAGCCACTTTGTACAATAAAGTCCCTTTAGCACAAACTATGGAAAGGATTTTTCAGTGGGCTCTCCGTTAACTACTGGAACCCCATCCATCTCCAAATTCACTCTCAGGCATGTTTAAGAGACTCATCCTCTTGTTTGGCCCTCCTGAAGCTCCCCAGGTTTTCCCTCAGTCCCCACTCTGAGAAGGGGACACTCGTATTTTGGTCACTACCACTGAGCCATCTGCAGGGGTTTCTTCCCTACACTCCCCCTCCCCTTATCCCTCCCCTATAGCTGCCCTCAGAGTCTGTTAGTAACACAGCTTTTCCTGGCAATGCTGACTCTGGAACTTAGCAGGTTTGGAGTCTTGACATAGAGATCCGGGTCTTCCAGGGGGAAGATCTCTGGGAAATCTTCCTGGTCCGACTTAGCAGAGACATCAGTTAGTCGGGCCCATATCGCTCCGAAGTTTGGGTAGTCTCGGCCGATCACCACTGTATATGGGAGCCAGGGCAGCACCACAACCTCGAACATGGCTTGCCCAGCTGGGGTCTTCAGTAAAACATATACCATTGGATATTGCCTCTGGTCTCCATGTACACAGGCCAGTGTTACCATCTTTACATAGTAAATTTGAAATCTGGTTACGGTTTCTCTGCGAATGAGGGTCCGCACACTCCCAGAGTCTATCAAGGCTTGGAGGTAGGTCCCCTCGAGCTCCATAGGAATCACAAAGTTCTGTGCCTCTGGGTGGAGATTGTCCATAAAAGCCCGGTGTGATGGGTGGTTAGGCTGACCTCCATGGGCTCTTCTGCACCGAGGGGACACTACCAAGCAAAGTGTTCCCTGGCTCGAACACCTAAAACAGGTGAAGGGATCATGGCTGGGGCGTGTTCGGCTAAAGGTTTTATCAGCTCCGATTGTGGAACATTGTTTGCTGCAGCACCACCTTTTCTCTGATTTTCAATGGAGTGTTATAGATTATGTTCCTCAGAATCCCCGTGGGGGTGATCGCATTTCTTGTTTGCAAAAACTTGAACGTTGGATTTTTGCTCTGAATACGGTTCAACTTTTGGCTTAAACAAGGAGATTGATTGATCCAGTATCCTTTGACAAGTGACCAATGACAAGAGGGCTATCCTGATGATGGGGGGGGATTCCTTTTCCTTCATTGGTGAAGGTTTGATTGACATCTTTGATCCCGCCTCCTACCATCACATCTATTGGCCACGATTGTTTCTTTTGGTGTTACCTATGGAAGGAGGGTATCCCCGTTTCAATGGGGCTTCTCCTCCACCCATTGGTGGTTCTTTTAATGAGCAATGAGTTGATTCAGCCTATCAGAATCAGAGCCGCCCTTTAGAAAAGCCAACATGATTAATGGCAGCACACATTGAAGATGGAGCGTTTGGAATACGTTATAGCACTTGACACAGGCGTTCTGCGAAATGTGCACGTCGTGCTTCTTGGATTCTGGCTCCTTTTTTGAGATAAGTAATATATTAAATTAAATTTAGATGAATGGAACCTGTTTGATTAAAATGGATGTTGCAGTCCGGTGGGGGTGATTCAAGTTCTTCCCTCCCACGGCAACACCTGACAAAAAAATTAGTTTTCTGAAGAACGCGGTGGGTGACTTTTTGGCAATTATCGCCTAGGAGGTGACTTAGGGGATCAGAACATGGGAGTCAAAATCCATTCTGGATGTTTGCTGTTTTCCCCTTTCGTCCTCCTGGGCTAACGGGTGACTCCTTTCCCTTCTCACTGTCTACTTCAGTCACCAGCTGGGCTTCATGGTACCCCATGGCTATTTCCAGTGCATTCTCCAGTGTAAGCTTGGGGTGCTGATGTAACCCTGTTTCATTGAGGTGGTCAAGCCCTCCAAAAACTGCTCCAATAGCACAATCTTAGCTCTCAGGCTTTCCCTTCGGTTGCAGCCACTTTCATGCGAAGTCCTTCAACTGATAAAAGAGAGCCCCCGGAGAGTCTTCTATCTGGAGCCCCCCTTCTGAATTGCTGGTGGTAGGCCTCTGGAGTACAGCCAACCCGCTCCAGTATGGCGGCCTTGACAGCTGCATATGTCGCTTGCCCATCTGAGTTGGCATCCTGGAATGCAGTCTGACTGCTGCCTGTCAGCAGATTCCCCAAATAAATAGCCCATGTCTCTTCTGGCCACCCAGCCATGAGGGCCATTCATTCAAAGTTCACCAAGAAATGGTCCGGCTCATCTTCTGCTGCCATTTTAAGAACTGCTTGCGCAGTTAGCATCTTTAGTCCAAATGTTTCTTGGGGATTTTGTTTTGAGATTCATCGATATGTTTCAGAGCATTTAAAGGGCATCTTTTTAAAAAAACTCCCCAAGACACTCCTCATATGATGTGTTTTCACTATCCAATCGGTGGCCATCATAGCTACATATAAGAACCGTTGGGTTCGGCGTTTTTCTTTAGGGCGATCACTTCGACTGTTGAACAGGAACACTTGACACAGGGCTCTTTGGGGGCCCGAAACATGCATGTCGTGCAGCTTCAAACCCGATGTTTACTTATGGAGGACGAACATCGCCTGTTCATAAGATAAGTGTTGGACACACTATTTCTCATGCGGTTTGGGGTGATTTACTCAATGAATAAAAAGGGTTCTCCTGACGTTGAGGGGAGAGTTGCCATCTCTCCTGCTCGTGTCGGTTGATCCCGACAAAAACTATAGTTGCAGCAAGCAGGAGTTATATTTGGTTATCAGCAGCACCCAATGGTATATTTATCAATGACTTATTATATCATATCATGGATACTTCTTAGCCTCACCACTTCCTCTCTCAGTTTCTCAACTTGTTTCCTGAGGGATTCAATCTGTTGACATCTTGCACACTGAACCAGTTCCATGCCCTAGATTTGACAGTCCATTTGGATGGACACAGATGTGGCAACGTGGGCAACAGCTTTGGCACCATGATGTTTCCCAGCCATACCTCTGCTGTTGAAGCTTTGGTACCTGTTCAAAAACTGAGAAAAATGACCTACCAAAGTTCACACACTGTCAGTAAAAACGCTTTTTTATGTGAAAACTAACATTTCTCTTCAGATTCCCTGTGTGTAGTCCTACTTCTTTGCTCATCTGCTATTGGGGTCTGCAGTAATTTACCTTGTCTCTTAAGACTGCCAAATATGTTTATTTATCTGGGATGTTCATCATACTCTGTTGCCTTTGTAGAATTACCTCAAGGATTTATTAAGATATTACTAATCAAAGACCCCTGAAATATACTTTATTGTTCTATTTCCACAGAGAACCTTCCCAAAAACAGAACTATCAAACCTAGCCCCTTAAAAGAGGAATTTAGTCTTTATAGAATGATTCACACTGGGGTGGCTGAGAGCTGGAGTGGGAAGGGAGAGATCTAGCACGTCAGCAGTGCAGCAGCTCCAAACAATTATTTCTTTATTTATATTTATTTCTTTATTTTTGTTTCTCTGTCAAAACTCATGCAAGCCAGAAACGTCATGGTACTGTCCATAGGGCATTTCTGTTTCTCGGTTGGCCTCTCATGGCAATCTGCCTAGTTGATGTATCAGTAAGTACACTTGCAGAAATTACTCTATGAGGTATCATTTACTCCAAACGATGCACCAATTATCCAAGCATAATTGCAAATTAAATGAACTCTTCATTTTTCAACTTGATAATAGGGAGCCAGGGGGGTAGCTATTCTGCTGTACCAAGCAGAGGGTTAGTATCTTCCTCTGTCAATTTTTTAGCACAGAATTGTGTTTATATCGTTTTACTCTCAAAGGAAAGGGGTCATCTTGATAAATCTAATGGTCCTTAGATTTATCAGAACTGTCCAGGGCATGCATATGTGCTGAGGCTGTTGGGAAAGGAAGGACAATTGTCTTAGTAAAAATATTAGATTGACGGTCATTTCAAGAGTGCCCCCAAAAATCTCAGAAGCTCAATGATGATTTGTTTTCATTCTCAAGAAAATTTAATTAATTTTGTCTGGCCAGTACTGCTTTGCTCCCTCTGCCTTTTAATCTGATCTATACCTATGTATGGCACATGTGGACTGCTAAAGGGGTCAACAGCGGAAAACAGAGTCCAAAGGAAAGACACCAGTGACTGATAGTGGCTGCTTTACCACAAGTTAAAGTACACTAGTCTTACCAAAAAGAAAGAACAAAGAGTAGTCAAAGGGGCAACAGCAGAGCTTTCTCGTTATATGCCCCAGCACTCTCCCACCACAATTAACAGCCATACAACATCCTGAACACTTCCACAAAAACTTGAAGACATTTTTATTCATCAAATACTACGGACATAACCCAGACATTGAATAGCTCACCCACAACTGCTTCCCCTATCACACTCCTATCTCTTGTTAATGGCAACTCATCATGTATATAGTTAACTAACCCTATTAAGATTTGTTAAAATAGGTCAATCTTTGTTCAATATAATGTGCACCATTGGTTTCAGTACACCGGTTTGACATGTAGAAAAACAGTATAGAAAGCATAGTTACTCACCTGTAACAGGTGATCTCCGGGAACAGCAGGAATTTAGTCTTCACATATGTGTATCATTGGTACCAATGGAGCCTGCATGGGAACGCTACCCAGCGTCCAATAAGAAAGCCTTTGAGAGCATCCCACAGCACCTGCGTGCTGCCTTCCCGCCTTTCCCAATTGTCCCTCTCCAGTTGAGTTTATAGCTGAGACAAACAGAGAGGGAAAGAGAGAAAGAGAGAGAGAGAGAGAGAGAGAGAGAGATACAACTCCTAGGGGAGGTAGGTGGCTTGTGAAGACTAAATTCCTGCTGTTCCCAGAGATCACCTGTTACAGGTGAGTAACTGCTATCTCCAGGAACAAGCAGGAATATAGTCTTCACATATGGGGACTCCCTAGCTGCAGATGCCAGGGAGAAACCCAAGAAGTTGTGTGCCCTTGTGAAAGGGCTCCACTTCCCCCCATGGATCTCTGGCATCCTACCAGGGATGGTGGGTAGGAATTGATTAAGTATGAAACAGGTGTTGAAGAACAGCCTGACCAAACAAGGCATCCCGGCGGGAGTCCTTGTCTAAGCAGTAATGGGCTGTGAAGGTATGAACTGAGGCCCAAGTAGCTGATCGACAGATATCGTCGATAGACACATAGTGAAGATGAGCCATAGAGGTTGCCATGGCCCTCACATTGTGAGCTGTGACATGTCCTTCAAGAGGAAGGTTCTTACTCTCATAGGTAAAAGAAATACACTGTGCAATCCAATTGGACAGTGTTCTTTTGGAGACTGGAAGTCCAAAATGAAAAGGATCAAATGCAACAAAGAGTTGAGAGGACTTTCTATGTTGCTGTGTCCTTTGCAAGTAAAAGGCCAAAGCCCTTTTACAGTCCAAAGTATGAAGATTCCTTTCTGCATTTGAGGCATGAGGCGTGAGGCCTTGGGAAAAATACAGGAAGGTAAACTGCTTGGTTTAAATGAAAAGGTGATACCACCTTTGGAATAAAGTGTGGATAAGTCCTAAGGACTACCTTATCATGATAGAACCTTGTATAAGGAGGATCAGCCACCAACACTTGCAATTCACTGATGCGACGCGCTGATGTGATTGCAATAAGAAAGATGACCTTCCAGGAAAGCACAGTTACTTACCTGTAACAGGTGATCTCTGGGAACAGCAGGAATTAGTCTTCACATATGGGTACGTCGGTACCGACGGAGCCTGCACGGGGATGCTGCCCAGCTTCCAATCAGAAAGCTTTTGGCAGCCTCCCTCGCGCCTGCGCGCTGAGTTCCCGCCCTCTCCAGAGCCTCTCTTCAGTTGAGTTTCAAAGCTGAGACAAAGGCGAGGAGAGAAAGGAGAAGAAGATAAGAGATGCAACTCCTAGGGGAGGTGGGAGGGTTGTGAAGACTAATTCCTGCTGTTCCCAGAGATCACCTGTTACAGGTAAGTAACTGTGCTATCTCCAGGAACAAGCAGGAATGAGTCTTCACATATGGGGACTCCCTAGCTGGAGATGCCAGGGGGAGATCCCATAAAAATGCAGCAGCCTGGACCAGGGGTGCATTTTGTTTCCAGAAATCCCTGGCATCCAATGTGGGATGGAGGGTAGGAGTTGACAATAAAGGAGCTGTGAGGAAGAACAGCATAGCCAAGGACTAGAGGGCCGTACAGATTGTAGGAGTCCTTGGTGTATATGAGGAGGCACATGAACACATGTAACGTACCATTAGATATGTCACTTACCTACTGTACTGTAGGAAGTAGAACGCCTGATGTAGTCTGCTGGAGAAGCAGTGGCGGAATCTTGAAGGGACCTCCCAGCAGTGAGGATGAAGGTCCAGACCTGGAGGTAGTAGACGATCCAGGTGTCAACTGGGTAGGATGAGACGTCATGTCTTCAATGGAGAGCTTTATGAGAAAAAGCTGAAAAACTCCTTTAGTCATAATGTTATTAATAGGGAGGACTAAGGAAGAAGACTGACGGAGTTGGAGAACTAGCCCAGTCCTGACGGGGAGAGGGAAGTGGAAAAAATCCCTATTCCCAAGGAGAAGAGCTGTGTACTCAAAGATAAAGATGTATACCGTTTTTCCTAACTGTCGAGAAATAGGAAAAAATATTGAAGCTTGATGCTTCAAGAGTTTAAGAAAAATTAGAGAAGTTAGCACCACAATGGTAGTGGTGTCTAACAGTTTCTGCATGGTATGCGAAATAGGGCGATGGACTGTCTAAATCCTTTAGGAGGTAACATTTAGTATAGACAGTAAGGGTGAGAGTATAGAGATATGAATCCTTAAGAAACCGCCCAAGAGACACATATATATACAGATGTTTATATATATATGTGGGGGGATCTAAACCTGAATCGATATGTCCAGATGCAGAAATCGGGACATGGGTGGAGATATATATATATATATAATATAGATATGAAATACATAATTATAGATATGTTTGTGGGGCATGGGATTGCACCACCAGAGAAATGATATAGGTATGTAGACATATATAGAGATGCTACATACAAGATGACAGGTTGAAGAACATGTCTAGCACCCAGCCCCATGATTGTGACATGGGAAATAAAAAAGAAAAAGATTCTGCATACTACCAGAGGGTAAAGCCACTTGGGATATGTAGAGAGAATCTATTTCTATGAATTGAGGGATGCAGGAAGGCAATCCAACAAAATAACCGTGATGATTGCGTGAGAACAGATTATAAGATGAATCTGTAAGGAACAAGGCGGGAGTTCCACCGAGCACTGACACGGCAGAGGTGCAAAATGCAGGGGAAGATACCAGAGGGACCTATTAGAGGGACCCAGAGGTACCATGCATGAATGTCCACCTTGGATCTTCACGCAGAAGAATATATCTCGTGCTAACACCCAGGTTAAAGGGTGTGGAGAACCTTCACAGGCATGGGAAGGGTGAACAAGCTTTTTCCTACTAATAGCGAAGGTTCAGAGACAAGGTCAATGCTCTATAGCAGGCCCTCATAGTAGAAAGCTGCTCTGAAGATTGTAGAGAGCATTGTGCAGGAGAGATAAACTGACTGAAGTCAGGTTTGTTACCATATCCTAGGAGAGGAGATGGATAGAATAATGTGAGAAAGCCTAAGGAAGTAGGAGGATCCAAGGTAGCTAAGGAATAGCTTGGAGATACTACCAAGGCTAGACAGAAATTGAACAAAAGACTGGAACTTGGCAAAAGTACCAGTAATACAATCACTGTAACTCCTGCAGGCACAGCAGCTGACAGAATCAGCAGAAAGATTGCCCTGTGCCCCATAAAGAAAAACAGATAAGGAGGGAGGAGATATAACTTCTCCCTGTCTGTGGAATAAGCTTGGTAAAAACATTTTAGTATGGTACCCCTCCGTTAGGGAAAAAACCCCATTGGAGAGGGTAGCAAGTAATTAGAGAGTGACATACCCATAGGGTAAGTCAACAGAAGGAAGAATGTTCAATTGAGACAAAACCATCATGGGATAGGTGCAACTGCTCTTCTAGAGGATAAGAAGAGGAGAAGTTAGCAGTCCCTGAACATAAAATGTTTCACAAGGCAGTACCCTGAAAGAAACACAGTGTATAAACTTCTAATGAATTAGAAGGAAAGTATAGAGTATAAGGCCCAGCTCCTATGGTTGCTGGGAATGCTGAGACTGGTTAGAGCTGGAGGAGTTCAGACTAGGCTGAGGTGTCTCCTGTTTAAATACAGCCGAATGATGGGCAGGAGAGGAATGAAACTTTCTTCTCTTAGGGAAAGAAGGTTTGGTAGGACATTTCCTACCTCTCGTAGAAGGAGGTGGCTTAGAAAAGTCCTTAGTGGAAGGAGAGTCAGGGAAGCATTGAGCAACCTGACTTAAAGCCTCCTTATTGAAGAGACCCTCTCCTGTACAAGGAGAATGAGCCAGTATAGTTTGTGCCCATTTACTCAAGTCTGAAGCTTCAAGCCAGGCTCTGCGACGTGCTGCTATGGCAATAGCAGAGGATCTGCTAATAGACTCAAAAGAGTCTATAGAAGCACGAGACAGGAACCAAGATATATTCCGGCTGCGATTGATGAGTAAGGAATAATCAGTAGTCTTGGGCTCTGGTAAAAAAGGGGTCAAAAGAGAGAATTTCTCTGTGACTTCCTGGAGTGTTAGACTCATGTGAAAAATATATGAGAGAACTCTGGAGGCCAACATAGAGTTTTGGAAGGCTTGACGACCGAAAGCATCGAGTGTTCTTGAAGAACGACCCGGTGGATAAGAAGAATGCTTCTTCTTGCTCTTAACTTTTCTCAGAGCCGATTCCACTACAAGGGAACGATGAGAAAGTTGAGGCTTCTGGAACCCTGGAGAGGGTGGCACCCGGTACCGACCCTCAATGTTTGTAGAAACTGGAGGAAGTTGTAAGGGTGATTTCCAGACCCTGAGAAGGAGATCCTGCAGAGCAGGATGTAAAGGAAATTGTATATTTTCCATCTGTGCCTGTGAGGCCTGAGTAGGATCACTACCAGGGATAGATATATTGAGAAAGGTTGCCATGTCCCGGAGAAAAGCCTGAAAAGACTGATCTCCTATGGGAACCATCCCTGGCCCGGCTAAAGAAAAAGCCGGGGCTCCAGAGGAGGCACAGGGGACTACACCAATGCCAGGTATCGGTTCTAAAGTAGGAATGGGTGCCAGAAGAGGCATGGATACTGATACAGGAGTAGCAGATGAAGCAGCCATCGGGAACTGCTGCAGTGGTAGCGAGATCATGAGAGAGTTATGACTCTGATCTTTGAAACTGCCGATCTGGAATCGATCGGAGTCGGTTCCAGGGCACGTCGGTACGGAGTCATCGAGACTAGATATGGACTCAAGACTCGGCATCGAAGTAAGTGATACTATCGATGCGTGTCGCGAAGGCGCCGACGCCCATGGCAGTATCGGTGATGCCGATACCCCTAAGGCAGACTGGGTCACATCGACCGATACCGACGGTACCGAGGATACCCGATGAACACCTTTTTCAAAGGGAAAGGTGGTCCACCTTGATGCCGATGCCAGGGTATCGGAACCGATCGACGCCGGTACCGGCCCGGAGCATGGCTGAGGTTGAAGGAAGTCAATGCGGTGCGAATCGATCGGGCCCGAAGGTACCGAGGATGCCCGATGACAATCCTTGGTGAAGAGTAGGCTACTCGACACCGGTGCCGATGCCGGAGGCTCGGTACCGCTCGAAGCGGATACCACCTCCGCGCATGGCTCAGGTATGTTCTGTGAGGGGTGAGCCCCAGGAACAACCTGAAACCCCTTTAACGCTTTGGAGCCCATAGACTCCCGCAGGGGTAATGCCAATGGATTCTTGAGGGTAAGGCCGGAGCCGTCACCATGCTGGGCATGGGACATACCACTCAAACATTGACTAGTCTTAACAGACTGTTTTTGGGTTACCTGATGCTGTGAAGTAGAGAAACCTGGTACCCTCACTGCCGAGGAAAAAACGGTATCGAGGGAAATTCTAAAAGTTGAAGGTTTCTTCACAGAAATATCCCCGACTTGCCAGGGGAAAAAGGGTCAGGACCCACACAGTTGAGACACCAAGCATTGGTATCTAAAAAGAAACAGGTGTTTCCACACCGAAGGCACTTCTTAGGAAAAGAAGGCTCCATAATGAAGAGGCCTGGTAGGCCCAACAAGTTAAGGCAAAAACTGAAGAAAAGGTTTCTCAGAATTAAGTCAAAAATCCACCAGCGGTACCGGTGGGAGCGGGGAATACAGCCGCGACCACAAGAAAAGAAAAAAACTAAAGTATTAAAGTAAGTAAATAAGTAAGTTTCTGCGGTGACAGGAGGACGTCCTGCCGGCTCCGCAGAAAAACGAAAACTGAAGAGAGGCTCTGGAGAGGGCGGGAACTCAGCGCGCAGGCGCGAGGGAGGCTGCCAAAAGCTTTCTGATTGGAAGCTGGGCAGCATCCCCGTGCAGGCTCCGTCGGTACCGACGTACCCATTTGTGAAGACTCATTCCTGCTTGTTCCTGGAGATAGGAATTTCAAAGAGGTAGTAGCTAATGGTTCAAAAGGCGGCTTCATGAGCTGCCCAAGAACCAGATTTAAAACCAATGCCACTGGTGGTGGCTTAATGGGAGGCTTAGTTAAAAGAAGGCCTCTCATAAATCTCGCTATGAGAGGATGAGAGGAAATAGGTTGTCCATTTAGAGGCTTGAAAGAAGCTGCAATAGCACTCAAATGAACTCTCACTGACTTGGTCTTAAGCCCTGTATTAGACAAATGAAGGAGATACTCCAGTAATGATTCCAGAGGTATCGCAAGAGGGTCAAGACCCTTCTGCGAGCACCATATGGTAAACCTTTTCCACTTGAAAGCATAAGAGCGTCCTGTGGAAGGTTTCCTGGAAGCATAAAGGATAACCTTTACCTGCTGAGAAAGGTTAAGACCATGAAGTTCTAGGCTTTCAGCAACCAGGCCCTGAGATGCAGAGACTGGGGATTGGGATGCCACAGCATCCCGTCCTCCTGAGACAGGAGGTCTGGAGCAGATCCTAAATCCAAAGACGGAGCTTGAGAGAGATGTAGGAGCAGAGGGTACCACACTTGCCGTGGCCAATGTGGAGCTATGAGAATCATATGGCCTCTGTCTCTCTGAAGCTTGAACAGGGTTTTGGGAATTAGGGGAATGGGTGGAAAGGCCACCCATACAGGAAGTCCAGACCCCAATGGAGGAGGAAAGCATCCCTGGCCTGATAACCCAGTGCCGGAATTCTGAAACAGAACCGGGGAAGTTTGGCATTCAGCGGACTTGCAAAGAGGTCTATGTCCAGGGTTCCCCAAATTTGAAAAATGTTTGCCACTTGGTTTGCATCGAGAGACCATTCGTGTGGAAGCAGAACTCGACTGAGTCTGTCTGCCCAAGAGTTTTGAATGCCTGGAAGATACACCGCAAGGAGATGAATCTGATGCTCTCTGGCAAGGGCCCATAGTCGCAAAGCTTTGTTGCAGAGCGACAGAGAGCCTGTTCCACCCTGCTTGTTCACATAGAAAATGGCTACCTGATTGTCTGTTTAAACTAGGACTGTCTTGTAGCTGAGCTGGGTGTGGAAAACTCGAAGAGCAAGGAAGATTGCTCTGAGTTCCAGGAGATTGATGTGTAGATAGGTCTCCTGTGGAGTCCAGGTACCCTGGGTAGAGAGGCCTTGCAGGTGGGCTCCCCAACCCACCTGTGAGGCATCTGTTGTCAGAGTGGCTTGGGGTGGGGGTTGTTGGAAAGGGGACCCCACCAAAGGGTTTTGGGGTGACTGCCACCATTGGAGGGACAAAATAAGACAATTTGAGTTTGTTATTTTGTCTGACAGGCAACCTGATGCCTGAGTCCATTGAGTGTATAAAGTCCACTGGGCTGCCCTCATATGGAGGCGAGCATAAGGAACCACATGCACGGTGGATGCCATGTGGCCAAGCAATTGTAACATTTCCCGAGCAGTGAGGTGAGGCTTTAGCACTGCTTGGGGAACTGCACATTGCGAAGGCAGCGGGGCTGTGGAAGATAGGCCCTTGTCTGTCTGGTATCCAGCAGAGCTCCTATAAACTCTAGAGACTGAGTGGGAGCTAGCTTGAATTTTGAATACTGAAAGATACGCATTGTGCGAGATAGAGAAATCCTGGCTTCTGGCCCTGAAGGGGCTCGAATGACCCAGTTGTCTAAGTAAGGGAAGACGAATATTCCTAGGGTGCGAAGAAATGCTGCCACCACAGCCATGCATTTTGTTAACACCCTTGGTGCCGAGGCCAGGCCAAAAGGAAGAACCCTGTATTGGTAGTGCTTCCCTTGAAATAGAAAGCAAAGGAACTTTCGATGAGTTGGATGGATGAGAACATGAGTGTACGCATCCTTGAAATCTAGAGAACAAAGCCAATCCTGACTCTGAAGGTATGGCAGCAGAGTTCCTAGAGAAATCATTTTGAACTTCTCTTTGAACAGGAATTTGTTCAATTCTCTGAGGTCCAAAATAGGTCAGTGTCCTCCTGTTTTCTTTGGGATAAGGAAATAGGGGGAGTAGAACCCTGTACCCTGTTGGAGAATGGGTACCTCTTCTATTGCCCCTTGGGTAAGAAGCAAAGTGACCTCTTGACCAAACTGGGCGTTGAGAGAGGTCTGAGAATTGAACTGTCTTACCATTGTAGGAGGGGGCATGCTGAGGAAATGAAGCTTGTACCCCTCTCTTATAATGGACAGCGTCCAACTTTCTGCTGTTATCTGCTCCCATCTGGGGGCAAAATGACATAATCTTCCTGGAATGGTGGAAGGCTATGGGCCATTCAGGGCCAGGAAGACAAAGTTCTCTAGATAGGAGTCAAAGCCCCTGTGGAGGCTGAGTCTGCTGAGCAGGTTGAGGCTTAGCAGCTTTTGTTTTTCTTTGACTAGGCTGTTGCTGCTGTCCCTTTTGGGCAGATTGACCTACACGATGTCCCTGTTGGGTATAGGAGGGGTAAAACTTCTTCTTCTTACTGAAGAATGGTTCCTTGTACGATTTTTTCCTTGCAGGATCAGCTGTAGATTTAGACAATCTATCCAAGGTGATATTGTCAGCATCTATCTCATTAGCTTTTTCCTGCCTGCCAATTCTTGCCAAAGAGATTCTCTCCTGTGCAAGGAATATTCCCCAGTTTATCCTGTAACCAAAGTTCCAAGTCAGATGCCTGGAGCCAGGTAATCCTACGTGCACCTATGGCAATAGCAGAGGTTCTGCTTATGCACTCAAAGCAGTCAAAGGCTGCACGATTTACAAACTTGGAAACATCCTGAGCATGTTTGACAAGTGCAAGGTAATCCTGCCTCTTATCATAAGGAAGGAGAGGGCTCATAAGCTCTAAATCTCCCTTGACCTCTTTAAGGAACATTCCCATATATAATATATAGGAACTGATCCTGGCAGAAATCATGGAAGCCTGGAAGGTTCGATGTCCAAAGGCGTCAAGAGTCCTACACTCACGTCCTGGAGGATTAGATGCATGTCTTTTTGCACTCTTGATCCTTCTCATAGCTGATTCCACCAACATGGAATGGTGTGGTAGCTGAGTTTTTTGAAATCCAGGACAAGGAGGAACTCGATACATGGTGTCGAGCCTTCGAGAGTGAGGAGAAGTGGTTAGAGGTTTTTCCCACATCCTTAATATGAGATCATGCAAGATCTCATGAATAGGTAAGGTAGCTGCCTCCTTGGGAGCTTTAGGGTATTGCAGGATTTCCAATTCCTTTGCCCTAGGCTCTTTTTCAGGAGCCACTGTGATGGAAAGACCTCGAGCCACATCTTGGATAAAATCCTGAAAGGACATATCCTCTGGAGGAGACATCCTACGTTGAGGAGAAGAAGAATCCTCGGGAAGAAGTACTCTGGTATCGGCAGAGCTTTCAGAGTCTTCAGACTCATCCGAGGATTCAAAGTATCTCCGTTCCGGGTGATCGTGAAAGGCACGATACCGGTACCGATTGAAGTTGGCATCGGAAGGGTCCGGTACCGACTTGTCGATACCGGATGGATAAGCATGACTCCGTCCCGGTAGAATACCTGCCGATGTCGATGCAGTTGGTACCGGTACCGATATCGGTACTGGTACTGGTTGAATTGTTTGAAGCGGTTTCAAGGGCATTGAGGCCATGAGAAGAGCCGCCAGACTGCGTTCAATAGCCAAGAATCTCTGGTCTATCGACGCTGACGATGCTGGGGTATCAGTACCGGATGAAGCAGCCGGTACCCCAGAGCATGGCACCAGTAGTTTTGCCGAGGTTGAGGCCTCGAGAACATCCTAGAGCCCCTTTAGTGCTTTAGAAGCCAAAGCCTCCCACCGGGGCAATTTTGCCGGTACAAGTCCCTCAAGGGCAACGCCAGAGGCATCGCGATACTTAGAAGGAGATCTATGTTTAGTTACCTGAGATCCATGGGAGGAAGACGAAGCCCTGGAAGACGTTGATGCCACAGACGCTGCATCGGAGGGAAAAAGGATGCTAAGTTTAGCAGCTCGGTTTTGCCGGCCCCTCTTCGACATCATCCCACAGGCAACACACTCCGAAATAAAGTGGTCAGGACCTAAACATTTGAAGCACCACTCATGGGTGTCGGTGACGTAGATGGTACTGCCACACTTGGAACACTTTTTAAAACCCGAAGTGGGTTTTTCCATTTTAGAGGAAAATTTGGGCCTAGTGCCCAAAATGGCACGTGGCACCTGAAGGAGAAAATAGCTGGAAGAGATTCCAGAAGAAAGTTTTTTTTTTTAAGAAAAAGGAAAGTACCACCGGCGGTACCGGTATAGCGTCGAAGGAAGGCAGACGCGACCACAAAAAAGAAGAATAAAAAGAAATATTTTCTGTGGTGACAGGATGTGCGACCTGTCGGCTCCGTGGAAAACGAAGAACTGGAGAGGGACAGTTGGGAAAGGCGGGAAGGCAGCACGCAGGCACTGTGGGATGCTCCCAAAGGCTTTCCTATTGGACGCTGGGGAGCGTTCCCGCGCAGGCTCCATCGGTATCGAAACCCATATGTGAAGGCTACATTCATAAATATAAATATATAATTCCTGCTTGTTCCTGGAGATAAATTGTTAAATAAATAATAAATAAAAGTTAGCAGAACCTCTGAATCTCACTATTTCCTTCCAAGAGGCTAATGTGCCACTAGTTATTTTAAGATACCATTCTAAATAATGCGGGAAGATTCTATGGTCAGGCGAATGCAATATTGTAGGGCTCACAGTGGACAAAGTATGGAGGAAAATAAGATCTTTGAGTACCAACAAAATGCAAGCAGAGACCACAAAATTGTGGCAGAAAATATAGACATTGTCCTAACTGTACTGGGTGCCACAGGTCTGAGTAAAAAGATTTTCCAAGCATGCCTTGATATGTTGCCTGTACATATTACACCCTATGAATTCCAGATGAAGGCTCTTTGGCACACTGCAAGTGTTAAGAATAGCATTTGTAGCAAAATTTGAGGTTGAGATCATATTCGGCTTGTTGTAGATTAGAAATGAGGTTCATTCCTGCCATGGGATGAGCAGAACTGAGAAACCAATAAACAGAAATATAGTTCCTCCTTTACTGTGCAAAGTACAAAAATATTAGATCCAGAGTAAAGATTCAGCACTACAAGAAAAGTAAAAAGAAAACATGCAAAGATTTAGTGCAGTGTTTTATATCAGGGGCAATTTATAATGATGCTTTTTGCATGCATAAATCACTGCATTAAAGGATTGTGCCGCTTACTACCTTAGCACCTAAGTGAGAATTCAGCTGGCTATATCAAAGACAAAATTTATCAAAGCATCGCAGTTACATTTAACCTTTGCAATTCTGGGTGGTCCAGGAACGGGACTATAGTAAGGGAACTAAGCTGGGAAACCAGTAGTCATTGTCAGCATTAGCTGCCTAATTTGGCTGGTGAAATTTAGAAGCTGTAATAGTAGTCCTAAATCTGGCTGGATGGCACTCATTGATCTTGCTTTGCAGCCCCAGTCTCCCTCCTTCCACTCCACACCAAAAAAGCTAATTACACAAAAAAACTTATTTGGCAGGGATGTATCTGCTTTCTGTTTCATAGAATCGTGTTTCCATGAGGGACTGAAAATTCCAGATCTGAGTATAGGGAGGGGCAGGAAGGCATTGGACAAGAAGAAAATGAAGGTCTGAACATATTATAGCGACAGAAGTATACGTGCTGTAATTGCGTGGGTCTCAGAAACATAAGGGCTCCGTTCATCCAAAATAAGTTGGGATGGGAAAGGACAAGAAACTGCACATTTGGGTTTTGCTGAATGCAACTGCTGTAAAAGTAGATATGCTTAGCAAAAATAAAACTTATTTGCAGTGCAGGAGATAATACCATCAAAGACATGCCAGTAACATTCTGAACTTTGCCCAGCAGTCAGCCCCCAACTCTCACTGCTGACTGAATGCAAAAAAAAGTGCAGTCAAGTGCAAAGTGCCATCAATCCAAGAAAGCAGTACAAGATGGAAGTGAGTAAGATACTGACGTATGTTGATCATAGCTGGTAAGCTTAAGGTCGCAGAACAGTGTGACAAAGCAGTGGCCAGGACCAGAAAACCATGGTGCTGATCGCTGGAAGTAGCGGTATACTAAATAAATAAAATAAATAAATAAATAAATAAATAAATAAAATGGTGCACAGGGAGAGATATTACTTGATTTAAAAAAGAGGGGAAAAAGGAGGTGATAGATTCTCTGTACATCCAAGTCATTTATGAAACCTCAATGGAAGGCTACTTCTCCATCAAGATAGAGACAGCACCAGGCAGTTCAGAGGAAGGCTACTAAGATGGTACAGAGCCTGCACCACAAGGGTAATTTTATAACAGGGAACTGTAGGCATGGAAGGTGCCAAAGTTTAGCCTATTTCATAAAGGCACATAGGCACCTATGTATTTCCATAAAATACTAGCACTATACCAATCTTGCAGAAACAGTGCCTAGATAGTGGGCACTGACATGTATGCGTCCTCAACAGCAGGTACAAGTGTTCATGTGTAAAGTACGTATGTATCTTATAAAAGATGAGCGTAAATCATGACTCTGCCCACACTCCACCCAAACTCCTCCCCTGACCTTACTACTCTACAAGTACGTGCTTGTAATGTTATAAGAGGCCTTTCACAAGCAAAAGAGCTGTCTAAATTATCTCCCTTAAATCTCGTGGGGTGTGAACCAGAGACCTCAATATATAGAAGAAAGAAGGGAAAGAGGTATAACAATAAGGAACAAATTGATTCTTTGGGATCCTGCCAGGGACTTGTGACCTGGATTTGGCGCTGCTGGGGACAGGATCTATATGTACAGCATTGTGGATGCCTTGGAGCGCTTTACAAATGATAAGTAGTACTAGGCTTCATGGAACTCTGGTTAGACCCATCATGGCACATTTTGTTTAAGTACCTTCTCTGCCTCTCTCTGCTTTTACAGATATTCTTTGCTGTCCCCTTTTTCTGGGATCCCTTGCCATGCTAGCTTTGACTTTTCCGGCCACCTGGTCTCCTTTTTCTCTTACTTTTATTTATTTTAAGATTGTTCTATGTAAGTTACTATGTTATCTAACTTGTTCTATGTAAGTTCTGTTTCTGTTCCCTGTAAACCGCACTAAATGTGAAATAGGGCGGTATATAAAACCAATAAATAAATAGATTTTCCTAACATAAAGATCTGAAGCCCTGGTTATAGTCTTCTTCAGTTTAGCCCCATGTTCTTTTATTGCACAAAGAACTTTGCACTCTGACAGTGCTTCCTTAAAGTATGTCTCTATTGTAACAAGAACATAAGAGTGTGTGAAATGCCTTACTGGATCAGAACAAGATCCATCAAGCCCAGTATCCTGTTTCCAACAGTGTCCAATCCAGATCACAAGTATCTGTCAGGTTCCCAAAAAGGTATACAGATTCCACGTTGTCTATCCTGAGGTAAGCAGTGGATTTCCCTGTTCCTGTTTATAAATGGTTTATGGACTTTTCCTCTAGGAACTGTCCAAATCTTTTAATAATGGTTTATGGATCTGTCCCCTAATCTTTCTAATTTTTGAAGGAGTAAACAACTGATCTGTGTTTACCAAGGCAATGCTTACACAGAGTAATTTTATAACATGGCGCTTGTTGGGATATTTCAGCTTAGGAATAGGTCTGCTTAGGTTTGCCTTATGTGCTATCTGTGACTGTAATCCTGCCTGTCTACGCTTGCACGGGCACCCTGCATGAATGGCACAAGACGACAGAGCAAGTGGGCTATCCAGGAACAAGAAGGTGTCTGTGGCCTAGTACAGTCTGGAAGAAACCTTACTCTGCATAGGAATATGCGGTGTTAGGCCCAGAAAGCAAAATACAGGCCAAGCCAGGAAATAATTAACAGAAAAATAATGAACAGAAAATTCTCTAGCCCTGAAGAGAGAATGCAATCAGTGCCGGGAAATAGAAGACCATAAGTGGGTCCCAAGGAATGCAGGAGAGATGGGCTCCACAGCACAGATAAGGAAGACCTTGGAATACAGCTGCAGACCCTAAGACATAATCATGAGGGAGGGGGTCCCATCTGGAGAGCTTTAGCAAACGCATCTTTGAGTTCACAGATGAACGATGGAACGACAGATGTTTTAAGATCAGGAGCTGTGCAATCCTTAGAAACTTTGTTGAAGATCGGGTCCCTTGAGAAACCCTAAATCGCGAAACGCATGGGTGCCTTGTAAGATAGGCGTTGGGGCACAGCCTTTCTTTCAACAATAAAAGAAAAAGGCTATTATTAGGCAACAAAACTCTTAAAAAAAATTTTTTGGAAATGAAGACCACGACCAGATACGTCATCACAAAAGCTAAGTGATTTTTCTGTTAACACAGAGCATTGTTTTGATGTATTCTATAAACAGTTGTCGGTTGTTAGGTTCTTCACCAGTCATAAGCCATTGATGTTTAAAACCCTGCACGCGTCCGAGACATTTTACTTTAGTCTTGGTCTTGCAGTGCTGATAGGGGATTTTCTAAGGCTTATGTAAGACACAAAAAGAAACTGAACAGTGATACGAAGGTGAACTGTTGAATGAGGTACTTTCTTCACTTGTCATTTTATAAAGAGACATAGGCACAAATGTGTTTTTATAAAATATTAGCACAAATTCTGCAGAAATAGTGCCTAAATAATGATACATACATCTGCACAGAAGTCATCCTAAATGTTAGTGCATGAAATGGGGGCATACATGAGCATTTTATAAAATACACATGTGAATCATGACTTTGCCCATGCCCCACCCACTCTACAAATACATGATTATTTGTACTGCGCGCACTTTTAAGCATGACTTAATTTTATCAAAGGTCTTTTATGTGGGTAAACAGTGTATCAGAGAAGCAGGACTGTATGAAGACAGAGGTGTGAAGATTGGTGGAAGACTCATCAACAACCTTCGCTATGCTTATGATACTACATTATTGGCTGAAAGTGAAGACGATTTGAAACATTTGCTTCTCAAGATCAAGGAATATATTCTTAAAATGGGTCTGCACCTTAATGTTAAGAAGACAAAGATCTTGACAACGGCAAAATGAATAAGTTCATCGTTGATGGAGAAGAATTTGAAATAGTTGACAACTTTAACCTACTTGGATCAACTATCAATAAAGAAGCAATAAGCAGTCAAGAAATCAGACGACACATTGCTCTTGGCAGAATGGCTATGAAGAACCTAGACAAGATTCTCAAGAGAAGAGATGTCTGTCTCCATACAAAGATTTGACTTGTTCAAGCCATGGCATTTTCAGTGACATCATATGGATGTGAAAGTTGGACAGTGAAAAAGATAGACAGGAAGAAAATTGATACCTTTGAATTATGGTGCTGGCGACGAATACTGTATATGCCATGGACTGCCCGAAGAACAAACCAGTCAGTAGTAGAGGAGATCAAACTTAAGCTTTCATTAGAAGCTCAGATGACAAGACTTTGACTTTCATACTTTGGACACATCATGCGAAGAGAGAGATCATTAGAGAAGGACATCATGCTTGGCAAGGTGGAAGGTTAACGCAAAAGAGGAAGGTCAGCAATGAGATGGATTGATACAATAAAAGCAGCTATGAGTGCCAATCTGTCAACAATGAGCCGCCTGACTGAAGATCGAACACAGTTTGGGACAATTATCCAGAGGGTCGCCATGAGTCAACACCGACTTGACGGCACTTAACAACAACAAATAGTGTAGTTAATTGTAGCAGGTGTTCTCCATGAACAGCAGGAATATGTCCTCACATATGGGTGATGTCATTAATGGAGCCCCGCATGGGAATGCTCCCCAGCTTCCAAAGGAAGCTTTTGCGAGGCACACCACACATGTGCCTGCCTTCACACCTACTGCACACCATCTTCTCCGGTCTAATAACATAGCAGGATCCAAAAGGCAACTCTTCAGGGAGGAGGGCAGGTTGTGAGGACTTATTCCTACTGTTTATGGAGAACACCTGCTACAGCTGAATAACTAACCTTTATCCGTGAACAAGCAGGAAATAAGTCCTCATGTATGGGACTCCCAAGCTACAGGCTACTGGAAACCGAGGAGATCAACAACTCAACAGGGGCAACCAACTAGAGAAATCAGGATGTACAGCAAGATGGTCCTCCGAGGGACTCATCTGATTCAGCATCTTCAGCAGACATCGACCCTGACGGGTTTTAACCAGCAGCCTGGACAGACAGAAGGCAGGAGTTGGGCAGGAGTTGACTAAGAGCAACTTAGACAGTGGGCAGGAGGACTCTAAGAGCCAAAGAGATGCCAGAGAAAGGTTTGGCCAAAATTGCTGTCCTGTAAGGAATCCCCATCCAGACAGTAATATGCTGCGAAGGTATGGACTGAAGACCATGTAGCAGCTTTGTAGATTTCCTCTACAGAAACCGAGTGAAGGCTGGTCAGCCCTAGTTCGAATACTGTGATCGAAGGAAATGAATGTTAGGTGGACCAGTGGTGCACCTTCAAGAGCTTCAAATAGATGGCTAAAGCTTGTTTGCGGTCCAAGGTATGTCCTATAAATTTTTGTTATTTGTATTATGTAACTTATTTTGTTTTCTGTCTTATTAGATTATAAGCTCTGATGAGCAGGGACTGTCTCTCTTCTATGTTTGTACAGCGCTTCGTATGTTGCGGCGCATTTTAAGTCTTTAATAATAATAATAATAATAATAATAATAATAATAATAAAGTCAGCAAGACTAGACTGGTTGAGGTGGAATGCGGAGACTACCTTCAGTAGAAAGCGGGCATGCGTGCGGAAAACCACCCTGTTCTAGTGAAACCTAGTGTATGGCAAGTGAGACACCAGGCTTGGAGCTCACTAATGTGTCAGGTCGTTGTAACCGCCATCAGAAAGAGGACCTTCCAGGTCAGGAATTTCAGGGGACAACAGTCTGGCAGCTCAAAGAGAGCCCTCACCAGTTGTGCGAGCACCACATTGAGATCCTAAGCCACCACAGGGGACTTGAAAGGAGGCTTTGAGAGGAGCAGGCCCCACAAAGTGGGCCACAAGAGGCTGGGCCAAAATGGGCTTCCCCCTGGAGTCACATGGTATGTCTCTATTACGCTGAGGCGAACACGCACAGAATTGGACTTAAGGTCCAAGTCCGAGAGGTGCAGAAGGTTCTCCATAAGGGGTCGAGCGCCCTGCCTGCGCACTGAGTGGCAAACCTCCATCACTTTAGCATGTAGGCCTTGTGCATCAAGTCCACGCGGGATGTCAGAAGGATGTTCATAACATCCTCAGGAAGGCTGAGCTCTGAGATGACTATCCACTCAGCATCCATGCTGTGAGGGCCAAAGAATGGACACTAAGATGCAACAAAGTTCTGCCCACCTGAGAGTTGAGGTCTGGAGTGGAGCCCAGGTGAAGAGGCTCCCTCTGCAAGAGCTGCAGCAGTAGTAGGAACCATGGATACCTCCGATAAGGAGCAACGAGGATCATGGAGCCCTTGTCGGTCTGGAACTTCAGGAGGGATTTTGCCATGAGTGGTATCAAGGGGTATGCATACAGCAAGCCCTCTCCCCAGTGAAGGAGGAAAGCAACCAAGGCCAGGCAGTTCCTGGTTGGCCTCCAGGAGCAAAATTGGCTCACCTGAGCATTGTGTGCCATGGCAAAGAGATCCACCGCAGGAGTATCCCACTTTTGAATGATCCAGTCTACCACCGCCCTGTTGAGGGTCCACTTGTGTGGTTGAAGGAATCAACTGAGCTAATCCACTAGGATGTTGAGCACACCGGGCAGATAAGTCGCTTTCAGGTCCATGCCATGGAGCAGGGTGAACTTCCACAACTGAACAGCCTCCCAGCAGAGGAGGCACATGTCTCTGCCCCCCAGTTTGTTTACATAGAACATCACCACTGGGTTGTCTCTTTGGATCAGGACCACCTGATTGACCAGGTGTGCTTGGAAGGCTCCGAGAGCAATGACTATTGTCCAAAGTTTGAGAAAGTTGATCAGGAGCAGGCTCTCCTGCTCGGACCACAGGCCTTGCATGCTCAGGCCGTCAAGGTGAGCTCCCCAACTGAGCTTGGACACGTCTATTATGAGTGTCCTGTGGGAACTGCCACCTGGAATGGGAGGCCTTTGAACAGATTCTCCGGCTCAAGCCACCAGTCAAGGGACTGCACCAGAGGCGCAGTGACTGCCACTCTGTCCTGAAGGCAGCCCGTCGCTTGCTTCCATTGTGTGCTTAAGGTCCATTGGGCCTGCCATATGAAGAGACAGGCCTGTGGGGTGACATGCACCATGGCAGCTATATGACAGAGGACCACCAACATCCTTCGAGCCATCATAAGGCACTGGCACTGCACATCGCCCACCACTGCTACCAGCCGCTGCATGCAGTCTTCCGGTAGAAGGCTCATGCCCGAGAGGAATCAAGGAGGGCCCCATGAACTCCAGCTGCTGCATGGGCTGGAGATGGGACTTCGGGTAGTTGATCACAAAGCCCAGTCACTCGAACACCTGAATGGTAAGATCAGCAGACTTCCGGACACCATCCAGCATGAGACCTTTGATGCGCTAGTCATCCAAGTAAGGGAAGACAAAGATCCCCATGGTCTGGAGGTAGGTGGCCATGACCACCAGATACTTTGTAAAAAAAAACATGGAGCTGAGGCCAGTCCGAAGGGAAGTATTCAGTATTGATAGTGCTAGTCTCCAGCATGAACCGTAGATATTGTCTGTGATTCAGTTGGATCAGGATGTGTGTACACACATCCTTTAGATCCAAGGAGCATAGTCAATCGTTCTGTAGAAAGTACGGGAGCATCATCTCCAGTGAGACCATTTCAAACTTCTTGAGCACCAGGAACTGGTTGAGATTTTGCAGATCCATGATTGGCCTGAACCTGCCAGTTTTCTTGGGAACCAGGAAATATCTAGAATAGAAGCCCCATCCAACCTGAGCCGGATGGACTGGTTCAATGGCTAGATTGGCTAACAGAGTGGAGACTTCTTCCTGTATCAGGCTCCTATGCGTCAGGTCCATGGAGTACTCCCCTGGAGTGTATGAAGGCGGCAACTGGGTGAGGTGTAGCCAATATCCGCTTTGGATGATCTGCAACAACCAGGTATCCGAGGTGACGAGGGGCCACCTGTGGGCAAAGTGGACGAGTCGCCATCCTACCCGAGGGGTACCCCCGTGGACAGTGGCCGGCTGGCTATGCTCCTGAGGAGCCCATCCAAAAGCCCACCCCCAGCTTAGGTAAAGGGGTTGGTTGAGCCTTCAGAGCTTTTTCCCTCCACTACTGACGGGGGCCTGCAGCTTCGGCTGGGCCAGGAAATACTGGCGCAGGTGCGGGCAGGTGGTCTTTTTACCCTGATGTTTCTTCTGAAAAGGACCCGCGGTCTTCTTTGAGAGCCTAGAGAGGGTCATATGCTCCTTCTTGAGCTCCTCTGCTTTCTCCTCCACCGGCCTTCCAAAGAGGTTTTCACCCTGGCAAGGGACATTGGCCAATTTGTTCTGGACCCACTGTTCCAGGTTGGAGGACTGCAGTCAGGCCAGCTGGTGGTGCCCATCGCTGCCACTCTGCCAGCGGACTCAAACATCGTAGGCGCAAAGCACCATGAATTTACAGCAGTCCTTGCCATGGCCAACAAGGCCTTGAGACAGTCAATGGGGACATGAGCAGCAAATTCTGACAGGTCCAGCATGATGTCTTTCAGGAACATATTCAAATAGGTCTTGTATGCCAGAACCCTGGACACCAGCATGGAACCATGATAGCATTTTTTCCTGAAGGAGTCCTGGATTCGAGCCTCCTGGCCCATGGGCACTGATGAATGGGTCTTGGAGCTCTTAACCTACTTTAAGGCTGACTCTACCACGATACAGTTGTATGGTAGTTATGGCTTCTCGAAGCCCGAGGCTATCTGGACCTGGTACAGGAAATTGAGCCTCTGGTTGTAGGATGTGGTACGTGGGTACTGTCACTTCCTCCCTGGGGGCCGAGAGGTTCCGGAAAAGCTCCAGCTCCTCTGCCCTCAGTTCCTCCTCCGATTCCAGGGAGAAGGTGATGGCCTTTGCCACATCCCTGACAAAGTCCTGAAAGGACATGTCCTCCGGAGGCATCTTATGCTGCTCGGGGGGAGGAGACAGATTAGGGGGGGGGGAGGTCAAGGGACTGGAGGACCGACGCTGTCGATTCCTCCTTGATCTCCCACTCTGATTAGGATTCCAAGATGAAATTGAAGTAGTGCCGGGTCTCCTCCTGCCGTTGGCTCCACGATTGGGAAGAGGGCAGATGTCAGTGGGATTTATGCAGATGCTGGTGCTCCTGGGCATCGGACTCCTTCATGCTGAACAGAGAGATGATCGTCAGAACTGGTGTCGATTCTGACCTCCCACCCAATGTACCTGCCTCAGCAGACAGCACATAGGTCTCCAGAAAAGGTTAGACAGAGTGCAGTGATGATGACGCTGGGGCTGCAAAGCCTTGTTTTGCAAGGCTAGCACCACTGCCAAGTGAGCTTTGAGGGCTCAAAGACATTCCTCCACCACCACCTCCGAGGGGGCTTTATGGCGTCAGCATCGTTGTCATCAAGCCTGTGTTTTGCAAGGCTAGCACCACCACCTGTGAGGGGGCTGGTGCTGTGGCCGCAGTCACTGGCATCAATATCTTGGGCGGGGACTCCACGATGACTGGTACATTGTGTCATGGGGGTCGACTCCTCCCTTCTGGGGGTTGATTCCTCCTGCCAGGGTAGCTTGGCCAGCCGTTCCCTGCCAATACTCTCCATGTCACGTTGAGAAGGGCTACAGATGATGCACCCAGACCGTATCCTGGTGCTCTCTCTTCGATGTTGATGGGGTCTTGCCAGAGAGTCTCCTCTCACTGCTTGGGCCCCCTGGTTCCAATTGGGCATGGACTTCCCTCCTTGTGGATGCCTCAGCAGAAACCTTGGAAGGCATCAACAGTGTCGGGGCCGAGGATGCTGAATCCAATGAGCCAAAGAGGGACTCCTGTTTTTCCCGACCCTTCAGTCCTCACCACGTTATCTACAGGCACAGATTGCAGACCGTAGGCTGATGATCAGTCCACAGCATTGTATTTATTTATTTTATTTAACAGGATTTTTATACCGCTTTATCATTTTAGTCAAAGCAGTTTACATTGTAACTTAAACTTGGTAATGTATATTAAACAGGGACACTGATAACTTGGATTCTTCTGAGGCTATGGAGGGTTAAGTGACTTGCCCAAGGCCACAAGGTGTGCTAACGGGAATTGAACCATGGTCTCTTGGTTCCCACTCTAACCACTAGGCTACTCCTCCACTCCACTGGAAGCAGCAATTGTGTTGGTCAGTGACAGAGATGGTCCTGCCATACTTGGTGCAATTCCTGAAGTCACTACCCGGCTTAAACATGTCAAAAAATACCACCTTATGTTCTTAAATTAAACTTAGTAAGTGGTGCAGGAGGGAAAAAAATTCCCGAGGGGACAGAAATACCAAAAGGCAAGAAAAAAAAATAAGAAAAAAGTAACCTAAGTCTGGGGACTGTTGTAGTTGTTGATATGGAAAGACAGACTAGATAGGCCATGTGGTCTGTCTTCATGTTTCTATGTTTCTAACTAAACCAACGACAGGCGGTAAGAAAGGAAGAAAAAAAATGGCCCATGAGGGCCAAGAAAGAAAACTTTCCGGTACGCAGCAACACATCCTAGGAGCTCTGCGGAAAAAAGAAGACTGAAGAAGGTGGTGCCGCAGCAGGTGGGAAGGCAGGCACGAATGTGTGGTGTGCTTCCAAATAGCTTCCTTTGGAATCTAGGGAGCATTCCCAAGTGGGGCTCTGTTGGTGACGTCACCCATATGTGAGGACTTATTTCCTGCTTATTCATGGAGAACATTATTTTACACACAAGGTTTATAAAATTACCTACTTTAAGTCCAGGACCCTGATCTTTATGTGGTCCCTCTCTGCCTTTGGTCTTATATTAAATCATACTGTCTGATGATAAAAGGCCTGGCAATCTACTTCCGGTGACACTGCCAAGAAAACCCAGGAGCTTCTGGGTCGCCAGGAGTCAGGACTGACTCGAAGGCACACATTGCATTGTATTGTATTGTCTGATGATAAATAGAGCTCAGGTGATCACCTGGACTTTAGAAACACTTTCCCTATTTTTAATTAACAGGTCCAATATCACACTCTCTTACTTCTAAATGATTTTGCACACGACATGCTCCAATCCATATCTAGTAAATTAAAATCTCCCAACAACAGTATCTCCCATATTTACTGCAATCCCGTGTATCTAGCCAACTCTTCCCAGGCCTGGATTTCTGCACAGGCATACTAGGCCTGTTCCTAGTGAGTGCAATTTTCAAGGCATTTCTGTACACAAACCAGGAGTATTTTTAAAACTATCGATCACATATGCTGGTACAATTAATTATACATATATAGTAAGCATATGTATAATTGGGTCTGGAGATTGGGGAGGTGTTCCTGAGATGGCGTTAGTGTGGAGTGTATAGTATGTGCATATTTGGGATTTTATGGAAAAAGTCCCTATAAAAATAGCAGGTGAAAATTTCTCTATTTCTCCTGAGTCAATTCTGAAAGGAATTTTTCCTTTTGAAAACTGATTAGGTTTGTGAGTAAAAATTACCCACAGTATACATGTAGGTGCAGCTATGGATGCCACTCTGTCAATGACTAACTGTTGAATGAAGATCAAACAGTTCAGGACAGCTATCCACAGGGTCACCACAAGTAAACACGGACTCAACGGTACTTAACAACAACACTGTTTGAAAGTTGCCCCACGTACGATAGATTTGTAGGGGTAGCTCATGAGGCTGAAGACAAACTCTTGTGCTGCTTATGGCAGATTGTGAATGGTGAGATCAAAACACTGATTTTTTTAAAATTTATTATTTGTTTATTATTAATATTTAGCTCATGCCTTTCCAGGAGAGGATTAAGGTGAGTTACATTCAGAGTACAGGACAATCATCAAGGCAGTTTACAATAAAATTAAGTAGGTGAAAGAGAAAGACAGTGGGACGAAAAGGAACAGGGAGTAGGGAAGTTACAAAGCTCTTCATGAAGGGAAGGAACAGGGGGGGTTGAGAAAAGAAGCAGGTGCAGCACTGGGTGGGCAGGGGAGCAGGGGAAGAAGGAGGGGAAGGATAGCTGGAAGAGCCAGGTTTTAAGTCCCTTTTTGAACTCTGGGAAGAAGAGTTCTTGTCAAAGGGGAAGAGGGAGGGAGTTCCATAAGTAGGGAATTTCCAAGTGTAGGGAGGAGGGAGGAATGCAAGGAGGGAAGCAATAGAGGAATACAGAGCGAGAGAGGGAATAAGGGGAGATAAGGGTGGGGAGATAGGGGGAAGAGGCAGCGTGGTAGGCACAATGGACTAGTATTAGGGTCTTGAATTTCAGGGAGGCTGAAACAGGAAGCCAGTGAAGGGAGATCAGGAGAGGGGAAGTATGATCCAAATAAGAGGCGCCAAAGAGGGGTTTAGCAGTTGTGGACTGAATGAGCTGAAGGTGTATGATGAAGTAAAGGGGAAGACCATTGTAAAAAAGATACATCATAGCAGTTCACACAGTCATATAATAGAGGAAATAGAGAAAAGAGGATCAGAACAAAAAAGAGTGAAGCACCTAGTTGGTAGTTCCCTATACTATTGGAACAAAGGCCTGTTTGAAAGAATGAAGTCTTTAATTTGGTCTTGAATTTAATATGATTTAATTCAGTTCTTAAATCAAGGGACATTGTATTGCACAGTGTGCAGCAAGGAATGCAAATGAACAATAAGTGTGTTCCCATGCTTCTTAATGTGGCCCAGAGTTTCTCATGGTTTACACAGTCAAAAGCCTTGCTATAGTCGATAAAGCACAAATAGATATCCTTTTGGTATTCTTTAGTCTTTTCAAGGATCCATCTCACATCCGCAATGATGTCTCTCGTTCCTCGCCCTTTCCTGAACCCTGCTTGCACTTCAGGTAGTTCTTGTTCCAGGTATGGTTGTAGTCTCTTTTGAATTAATCTTCAGTAGAATCTTGCTGGCATGTGGGATCAGAGCGATTGTGCGATAATTTTCACAGTCAGTTGGATCACCTTTCTATAATATTGGTATAAACACAGATCTTTTCCAGTCAGTTGGCCATGATGTTGTCTTCCATATTTCTTGGCAGAGCCTTGTGAGTACGGTAACAGTTGCATCAGATTGCTGCAATACTTCTATGGGAATGCTAACAATGCCTGGTGCTTTGTTCTTTGATAAGGCTTTCAATGCTGCTTCAACTTCTTCTTTCATCACCAATGGTTCCCGATCATAAGGTACAGGTTGAAACGGCTGTTGGTCCACTTGATCTTTATCATATAAAAACTCTGTATATTCCTTCCACCTTTTCTTGATCTTCTCAGCATCATTCAACATAGAACCTTGAGCATCTTGTAACATTCCAATTCGAGGCTGGAACTTTTTCTTTAACTCTCGTAGCTTTAGGAAAGCCGATCTTATTCTTCCTCTAATAGTTTCTGCTTCTATTTCCTTGCAAGTGTCATAGTAGTACTTTTCCTTGTCCTGTCTTGCTGCACGTTGGAAATCTCTGTTGAGTTCTGCGATTGTCTTTCTTTCTCCTCTGGCTTTAGCTTCTCTGCGTTTCTGGGCAATTTTCAGAGTTTCTTCCGTCATCCATTTTGGCCGTTTTTGCTTTTTCACCTTTTGTAGAGACTTCTCGCTTTCTTCCAACACAACCTTCTTGATGTCATTCCATAACTCTTCCGGAGCTCTGTCGTTGACTTCCACTTTATCGACTATAGCAAGGCTTTTGACTGTGTAAACCATGAGAAACTCTGGGCCACATTAAGAAGCATGGGTATACCAGAACACCTGATCGTTCTCTTGTGCAATCTGTACATTGATCAAGAAGCAACAGTTCGAACGGAACAAGGAGAAACAGAATGGTTTAAAATAAGCAAAGGTGTAAGACAAGGCTGCATACTTTCCCCCTACCTGTTTAATTTATATGCAGAACAAATCATCAGAGAAGCAGGATTGTATGAAGACAACAGAGGTGTGAAGATTGGTGGAAGACTCATCAACAACCTTCGCTATGCTGATGATACCACAGTACTGGCTGAAAGTGAAGCTGATCTGAAACATTTGCTTCTCACAATCAAAGAACATAGTCTCAAAATGGGCCTGCACCTTAATGTAAAGAAGACAAAGATCATGACAACTGGCATAATCAACAGGTTCATTGTTGAAGGAGAAGAAATTGAAATTGTGAACAACTTTAACCTACTTGGATCAACTATCAATAAAGAAGCAACAAGCAGTCAAGAAATCAGACGACGCATTGCTCTTGGCAGAATGGCTTTGAAAGACCTAGATAAGATTCTCAAGAGCAGAGATGTCTCTCTCCATACAAAGATTCGACTTGTTCAAGCCATGGTATTTTCAATAACATCATATGGATGTGAAAGCTGGACAGTAAAAAAGACAGATAGGAAGAAAATTGATGCCTTTGAATTATGGTGCTGGCGGCGAATACTGTGTATACCATGGACTGCCCAAAGAACAAACCAGTCAGTACTTGAGGAGATCAAACCTAAGCTTTCTTTAGAAGCTCAGGTGACAAGACTTCGACTTTCATACTTTGGACACATCATGCGAAGAGAGAGATCATTAGAGAAAGACATTATGCTTGGCAAGATAGAAGGTCAACGCAAAAGAGGAAGGCCAGCAATGAGATGGATCAATACAATAACAGCAGCTACGGGTACCAGTCTGTCAACAATGAGCCGCCTGACTGAAGACCGAACACAATTTAGGATAGCTATCCAGAGGGTTGCCATGAGTCGACTCCGACTCGACGGCACTTAACAACAACAACAACAAGTGTGTTCCCACCAAATTTTGAATGAAGATGGTATTGTGAGAAGGTGAACTTGAGAAGAATGGAGTGCTCTAGACGGCACATAAGATATGAGGTGATTAGACAAATAATTCAAATGATTATTGGTATAATGATGATTAGAATCTTAAATTTACTGTAATAACTCACGGCAACCAATGAAAGTTGATTACTAATGAGAATAACTCAGTCAAATTTTTTGGCTCCATGGATGAATTTAGCTGTAGTTCTCCAAATAAGCAGTAGGTTTTTTTAATGAAGTAGATGGCAAGCCATTGTAGAGCAAGTTGCTGAAATCTATGCAAGATTACTAAAGCATTTTGGTGTTGTGGAAAGAAAGTAGATTTTTGAGTGAATTCTCCACAGAGCCCAGAAAGATGATTTAGCTACAGAGGAGATCTGCATTTTAAACGAAAGTGTGACAAATAAGGATGAGTGACAGATGACCAAAGGGATATAAAGTAAAGGAGATGAACCATTTTTAGGAAGCCATTTGGCTTTTCCTATTTAGAAGGGGTTTAAGGGTAATTTGTGTGTGAAGAGCAATCATACTGCTTGCCATACTGCCTGGACTGGAGGCAGTATGGCAAGTCACATGGCTTTAAGGTAAGTTTGCCGCGCTGCCTCCTAAGTGTGGGCCCGGCTCCCTGCTAGCACCCGGGGCAAGCTGCACCCACCGCCTCACCCTTAGTATGCTACTTCTGAAACCTAGTGGGGCAAGAAATATATTAAAAAGCACCAGAGCCAGTAGTGACCCTTGAGGGACTCCAAAAATTCGTAAGATGAAGAGAGAGGATTCTTCAGTGCTGCCTTCTACTCTGTTTCCAGCTAACCTGCAAGGCCAAATACATGCTGGCGTCTGCAACTCTCAGCACCCTGCAGAGGTGAAGACCTGTGCACCCTCATGCTGCTCCTGGCAACTTCCACTCACTCCCCGGCTGCTGCAGGGGACTGTTACGAGCCATGAAGCCCAAGAAGAAAAGAGCAGCATCAGAAAGAATGGGAATGCAACAGAAAAAATTGAAGGGAGGGTTATGGGGGTGCGGAACTAAAAGTGCCTGTGTGAAGCCAAAAGTGAAATCCATCACCGACTCTTCCTTGCTGCTGAAGGTCTGCAGATCACTTCAATGTAGAAAAGAGTGTTATTCCCCCATTTTCCAAGATGACACAGAATACCTCAGTTTTTCTCCATACTACATGTCGGATGCTTAAATATCTTTTTGTAAATAAAGCCCTACTTCTTTTCCTTTTTCACTTACTATTACTGCAAGAGGACTACGATATCAACTTCATATTCCTATCTTTTTGCTTCTGAGCTCCCTTCTGAAGTGAATGTCCTTCTTCACTTGTTTCGGCCTTTCAGCTACCTTTTTCAGAAATATCTTCTATTACTATTTATTATTTACTACACAGTACTACCAGATTAACCTAACCCCTACCTAATTGCCTGGTAATTAATCTGGTAGTACTGTGTAGTAAATAATAAATAAATAAATAACCCCCTTAATCACTCCTGTAAAGGGCAGGCCAAAACACGCGCTTTTTAAAATCCTACACATGCCAGAGAGCAGGTGCAAATCCCGAAGTGTACAATTTTGGCCATACATGTGTATTTCGTATCTGAAATGAGGAATGCATGTGTAGATTTATTCTTTTTTACACACCCTGACCATTTCCTAACCATGTACCTGATCTGCCCTCTTGAAATTTTCACATAGTAAGGGCATCCATGTGAAAGCTGAGCCCTTAGTAAAATGGCAGTTTGCATGTAGAGGCCATTTATACAGGTGTAAATTGTGAATAAGGTTTCTAAAACCCTCTGTTGTTGTTAAGTGTCATTGAGTCAATGTCAACTCCTGGCAATCCTGTGGCTAGCTGTTCATGTTGTGAGTATCCCATGATTTCTTGGCAATGTGAGGCTAGAAGTAGATTGCCAGGTCTTTCTTCTACCAATAAGCCTACGGTGCCTAGTATATCAAGGTGGTCTCCAATCCTTGTACTAACTAGGCTCAATGCTGCTTAGTTTCCAAGATCAGCTTTCCTTACCTTGCTCAGCACAGGAACTTCCCCCAGCTCACCTCTTTCTCTTCTGTGTTTATAACATTGCTCAGTCTCCACAACCTTCCCATTGCCTGGATCCTACTCATAGTCTTTGCAGCTGGTTATATTGGAAGCAGGCAGGGAAGGCCCACTCACACAGGGGGAGGATTAGAGAAGTGCAGATAGAGGTTGGGGCAATTGCGGGGACATATTTTTGGGGGGCACTGAAGTTTGCAGGGTGGTGGTGTAGTTGTAGGGGTAGTTTTAGGGGGAGGGATAGTTGGCTAGGTGGTGGGGGAATTGCAAGGGAATACGTTTTTGGGATGAGTTCAGTTTCCGGGGTAGTGGGATACTTTCAAAGAGAAACCTTTTAGGAGTAGAGGTGCTGGGGCAGTGGTAGCGGGGTAGTTTTGGGGGGTGGGGCAGTTTGCAGGTTGGTAGGACAATTCTGGGGGTAGTTTTTGGAGACAGGGCAGTTTGCAGGGGGCTGCAGCATTTGGGTGGAGAGCAGTTTATGGGGTAATGAGGCAAATGTGTGGGCATAGTTTTTGGGGGTGGGGCAGTTGTTATGGGGTGGGGAAGTTGCATGGACTATTTTTTTGGGGGGTGGGAGCGGTTTGTGGGGTGGTGGAGGAGTTGCAGGAGGTTGTTTATCGGAGTGAGACAGTTTGTGGTGTGGTATGAAAGTTGTGGGGGTGTTGTTTCTAGGGGTGGAACAATTTGCAGGATGGTGAGGGAGTTGTATGGGGGTGTTTTTTTCAGGGTGAGTGTGAGTGTATCTGGTGGGGTAGTAGGATAGTTGTGAGGGAGTATTTTGAGAGGATGAGGGCAGTGTGAGAGATGGTGGGGCAGTTGCGGATGGGTAATATTTGATGGTGCAGGCTATTTGGAGGATTGGGAGAGTAGAAGAGGGAGTTTGAAAGGAGGAATTCCCTAACTGCTATGTTTTACTGTTGATTGGTTTCTACAGTTGTGGTCTATATTAGTGGCACCCTTGCAGTTCAACCCCTTAATGTCCAATATCTCCTAAAAGAAAAGTGGCCAGTGAAATGGCTTTGGACTATATATGCACACATATTTGACACACAAAAGAATCAAATAAAAGAAGACCAATTAAAAACTGAAATAGTAGAAAATAGTATAAAAACTAGTATATGGGAAGAGTAGCCTAGTGGTTGGGGCAAGGTACTTCAGGCCGGAAGGTCGGGGGTTCAAATCCCACTAGAGGACAGCAACCTTGGGCTGGAAGGACTGGGGTTTCTAGTCCCACAGTTGCTCCTTGTGGTCTTGGGCAAGCCACTTAACCCTCCATTGCCCATGTTCCCTGTAAGTATTAGTGTATGTGTGTCATATCCCCGCATGTTAAATGTATCCCCCAATTGTGTTGTGACCGCTTTGATTGAAGGATAAGGCGGTATACAAAACTGTCTAAATAAATAAATAGATAAATAAATAAAAACTGGAACACTGCCTGGACAATCACGGCAAGTTGCTTTTTAAGGAGATCTTCAGAAGTTTTGAAAAGTCTGCGGGTAGGAAGTAACTGCGAGAGAACGGTTGAAGCTGAGTGTCGGCGTTTTTTTGAGATGACCGGCGGCGGGAGAAGGTTATGCCCCGCCTAAGAGTAACAGTCTTTTTTCAGCAAAACCTATTTCTCTATAGCGGAGATCTTCCTTTGATCAGCTAAGCGACTTTTCTTTGAATCATAGAAATAGTTAAGCCTGAATAAATAATACCAGTATGTACTAAGGGGTCTTGGTCTCCTTAGCACTTGTAGGGGTTGCGTCCCATTTCAAAAAAGAAAAAAAACGGAATAATACACTGTGAGAAGAAAGCACAGTTACTTACCTGTAACAGGTGATCTCTGGGAACAGCGGGAATAAGTCTTCACATATGGGTACGTCGGTACCGACGGAGCCTGCGCGGGAACGCTCCCCAGCGTCCAATCAGAAAGCTTTTGGGAGCATCCCTCAGTGCCTGCGTGCTGCCTTCCCGCCTTTCCAACTGTCTCTCCTCAGTTGAGTTTCATAGCTGAGACAAAGAGAGAAAGAAAGGAAAGATAGATATAAAAATACAACTCCTAGGGGAGGTGGGTGGGTTGTGAAGACTTATTCCTGCTGTTCCCAGAGATCACCTGTTACAGGTAAGTAACTGTGCTATCTCCAGGAACAAGCAGGAATGAGTCTTCACATATGGGGACTCCCAAGCTAAGATGCCTAGAGCCATAACATGTTGAAGATTGAAAACATGCTACATCTCATATGGCCAGGCATCCTGAGGATGGAGGGCAGGAGTTGCATAGAGAGGAGCTGCAGAAAAACCAGCTAACCTAAGAAAGGACTACCCTCAAGGAGTCCATGTATGTATGATCATTATCAAAAGATATATTGAAATGAACAATCACCATAATATGAAATGAACAATCACCATATGACGCTCACCTACTGGATTGCAGGAAGTAGAGAGGCTGATGGAGTCTACTGGGGATCCAGTAGAATAATGTTCAAGGTGACCTCACTGGAGTGAAGGTGGAGGTCAACATCTGGAAGTGAGAGGTGACCCCAGGATTCAATTAGGGTAACACAAACACGGCAGGTCTTCAGTGGGAAACTTCATGGAAAGCTGAAAACTCTTTTGGCTACAGAAGTATTCAGAGGTAGGAGCAAAAGAGGAAGACTGACCGATCTGGACAAACAGACCTAGTCCTTGAGGGAGGAAAGGTTATGAGAAGAACCCCATACTCCCAAGAAAGGACAGATGTTTGAGGAATTGAATCTGAAATCCACTGAAGATCCACCATGTCTTTCCTAACTGGTGAGAGGTAGGAAGACATTGGGGCATGGAGCTTCAGGGATACGTAAACCTAGGATACGGTAGGGCTGTCAGTTCCACAGCAGTGGTTGTGTGCAAAATATCCGAAACATACTGTGGAACAGTATGAAGCTGTGCAAGCCCACTGTCAGAAACATACAGGAAGGTAAAAACCTTTATGAGCATAGACAGTCAGGAGATAAGTATGGAAATACATATCTACCTATAATAAGTATCTGGACAGATACACACATATATGTAGAGATATGCATATATATAGATATATATATACATATATACATATATATACGGGTATATAGATATCTATATATCTATAATAAGATCTAAAGGGCATAGCATATGCACACTTAGCTGACAGACAGATACATCTACAGAGATGTATATAGGTGTATATATATATATAGATATAGATATATATACCTGAATATATAGGTCTAAAGATAGATGCCTGCAGTAAGCAGACAGAGCTATGCATATCAGGACATTCACATGGAGATGTGAAGGGAAAAGATTCATCTACGAACAAGGAGGTGAAACCTACTTGAGAAGATATATAGAGAATCTATTCCCCCAGAGATGATGGTAAAGGAATGCTATCCAGTGAATTACCAGGATGGTTACGTGAAAAAACAGAGGATAATATCAGTCTGTAAACAGCAAGTCCGGAGTCCTGTGGAACTCCAGCATGGTAAAAGGACAGAAACGCATAGGATGAGATACCAGGTTGACCTATGTGAGGGACAAAGGAGGTATCATGCGTTTTTCAAATTAATATGTGCTGTCCTTGAAGTGTTAGGATACCATGAGGACAAGCTGCAAGAAAGAAGAGTATATTCCCTAAGGAATGGGATAACTCTTAGACTTTCACGTGGAGAAGGCTTATGTCCTCCCTCTTTTTTTTTTTCTTTTTTTTTAAGAAGTAAGGAATAGTCTGCAGCCTTGGGTTCTGATAGAAAAGGAGACAAAAGAGAAAATTTCTTTGTGATCTCCTGAAGGGATAGACTCATATAGAAAATATATGAGAGAATCCTTGTTGCCAGCATAGATGTTTGGAAGGTTTGACGTCCAAAGGCATCCAGTGTTCTAGATGCACGCCCTGGCGGGAAAGAAGAATGTTTTTTCTTGCTTTTTACCTTCCTCATTGCTGATTCCACTACAATGGAATGATGGGGAAGTTGAGGCTTTTGAAATCCTGGAGAGGGGGGCACCTGATACAGAAGATCAGTTGCTGTAGGAGGTGAAGAAACCCTTAAAGGTTTTTCCCATACCCTCAGAAGAAGATTCTGCAAAGAGTGATGTAAAGGAAGCATTATATTTTCCTTTTCTGCAGAAAAATCCTGAGAAGACTCATAGCCAGGGATAGGAATATTAAGGAAGGTTGCCATGTCAAGGAGAAATTTCTGAAAAGAAGGATCTCCGATGGGAACCATCCCTGGACTGGTTAAACCTGAAAAGGAAGCCTGGGCACTGGAGGATGTACCTGTCCGGTGCAGAACAGGATTTGTAATGGATGGATACTGGAACTGGCAATTATGAGTTGAGACAGTCAGTAGTGCATCATCCATGCCAGGTATCGACTCCAAACTAGGTATAGAAAGGAGCGATCCAGGTGAACAAAGCATGGAAGGAGCTGGTCCCGATGATACTGCCAGTACCGACATTGATACCGATACCGGTAGCTGTGCCGGAATCGCCGAAGCAGTCAGCGGAGGCTGCTCAAACGGTATAGAGGAAACTCGAAAGTCTCGGTGGATATCCTCGGTACCGCGCATCCGGAATCAGTGCGTGTCAGTTCCGAGACGCGTCGGTACCCAGTCTTCCAGACTAGATATCGATTCTAGACTTGGCATCGAAGGAAGCGAATCTATCGATGCATGTCTAGATGGTACCGGCGTCAGGGATCGTATCGACGGGGCTGCTGATTCTGGAAAGTCAACCTGGGTATCGATCGGTCCCGAAGGCACCGAGTACACCAGATGACGATCCCTGGTGAGGAGTGAATCGCTCAACACCAGTGCCGATGCCGGGTTATCGGTACCGCTCGAAGCGGATGCCACCCCCGTGCATGGCTCAGGTATGTTCTGTGAGGGGTGAGCCCCAGGAACAACCTGAAACCCCTGAAATGCTTTGGAGCCTGAAGACTCCCGCCGGGGTTTTAATGCCAATGGGTTCTTGAGGGCAAGGCCGGGGCCGTCAGCATGCTTAGCATGAGACATACCACTCAAGGATTGGCTAGTCTTAACAGACTGTTTGTGGGTTACCTGATCCTGTAGAGAAGAAATGGCCGGTGCCCTGACACAGGGAGGAAAAACGGTATCGAGGGAAACTCGAAATAGAGAATCTCTTCTCACAGCATTGTTGCCTGACGGTTCAGGGGAAAAGGGGTCAGGGCCCAAACAGGTTAGACACCAGTTATTGGAGTCTAAAAAGAAAACGGTATTTCCACAGTGAAGGCACTTCTTAGGATAAGAAGGCTCCATGATAGAGAGGCCTTATAGGCCCAAAGATTTTAAGACAAAAACTGAGGGAACTCTCCCTCAGTTTGAGAAAAAGAAAAGAAAAAACCCCACTGGCGGTACCGGTGGCGGCAGGGAAACAGCCGCGACCACAAGAAAACAAGAATTGAAAAAATTAAAGAAAAAGGTTTCTGCGGTGACAGGAGGACGTCCTGCCGGCTCCGCGGAAAAACGAAAACTGAGGAGAGACAGTTGGAAAGGCGGGAAGGCAGCACGCAGGCGCTGAGGGATGCTCCCAAAAGCTTTCTGACTGGACGCTGGGGAGCGTTCCCGCGCAGGCTCCGTCGGTACCGACGTACCCATATGTGAAGACTCATTCCTGCTTCTTCCTGGAGATATAAATTTATCTTCATGGTGCACGTTCCAACAAAAATTTGATATAATAGGGTTTCTCTTATTAATGGCTGTGGACATGATAATTAACACCCTTATAAACAATTCACATCAGTTGGAACAGAAGAACCACATTCCCAGTGCAGTAAAACTAGACACACCTGTGATCAATTGTCAGTATTCACATGACTTGAATCAACTAATGAATGATGGTTCTAATGTTTAAAATGACCACATTCACTCCCTGTTCCATTTTCATAATGGTGAAGACAAGAGAGCTGCCCGAGACTGTCAAAAAGCCATTATCACCTTACATCAAACTTCAAAGGGATATAAGGCCATCTCCAAAGAACTTGGGATTCCTGTGTCTACAGTTTGCAATGTATTAGGAAGTTTTCTGCTCATGAAACTGTCAAGAACCTCCCAGGACATGGTGGGAAGAGGAAAATTAATTCAAAAGGTCTTTGAAGGTTAATGCAAACTGTTGGAAAAACACCATGTACAATATCCAAAAAGCTTAAGGCTGACCTGGAGCAATCTGGAGTGGTGGTTTCAACCCACACCATAAGCCACACACTAAACAAAGAAGGACTTAATGGGCAAAGGCAAGGAGGACCCCACAGCTCAAAGATGAACATAAAAAGCCTAATCTTTGCCTAAAACCACCTTGAGAAACCACAATCCTACTGGGAAAATGTTCTGTGGATAGATGAAACCAAACTTCAGCTCCCTGGCAATGCAGACTAGTGATTTACAGGTGAAAAAATGAACCTTAAGGGAAAAAAAAAACCCTTCACACAATTAAATATGGTAGAGGTTCCATAATGTTGTGGGACTGTTTTGCTACCTCAAGAACAAGAGGCCTGAAACGTATTAAAGGAATCATGAAGTCAGAGGACTACCAAGGTATTTTGGAGTGAAATGTGCTACCTAGTGTAAAAAAGTAAGGTCTGGGTCGAAGGTCATGGGTCCTTCAGCAGGACAATCACCCAAAACATAATCCAAAAGTACAAAAGAATGGTTGAAAAAGAAAAAATGGACCATTTTAAACTGACCAGCATTGAGTCCTGATCTCAATCCAATCAAGAATCTTTGGAAAAAGCTGAAATCTGCCATTGGTAAAAGGAATCCAGGAAACATTCATGAGCTGGAACGAATCACAGTTGAAGAGTGGGAGAAACTACCAGTAGACAGATGTACGAAACTTTATAAATGGCTACAAGAAATGTTTGGAAGCTGTCATCCCTGCCAAGGGTTGCGCAACCAAATATTAGTGAAGGGTGCCATTAATCCTGTCCATGTCATATTTTGTTTTTTTCATAGAAATTGCTACGTCTAAGTTGCACAGACATCTGTTTTGTGTTGTATACCTTTGAACATACTATTAAAATATTATGTTGCCATACAATTGGAATATTTCCAATTATTTCTCAAGATACTGTACACAACATATCTAAAATGCAAGGGTGCCAATAACGTTGACCACAACTGTATGTAAGTCACTATCAAATACGGAGGGGAAGGGAAACAAAAGAAAAGAAGAATATTTTAAAAAAAAGAGAAGCACAAAGCTTTTTCTCTCTAAAACACTGCAAGTCATGAGCCTGATGCCATACACCAGATTAACAGCGTATGCTACATGGATGGTCACATTTCCCAAACAAGCAGCACCTTATCGAAATAAGCACGATCTTCTGCACATAATGCGCACGGTGCATGCAAGCCCATCTTCCCTGTTTAAAATGTGCAGCTCATGTTCTGCACAATAATCCTTGTTTGTGAAGAAAAAACATCTAAATACAGCCTTTCTAATTTTACTCAGGAGTGTGCTAAATGTAGCAGTGTTAATGAAGCAGATTTTGTTCTTAGCCTTGCTGAGGTTATAGCTTCGGTAGATAAGCAGGTTGTTATGGGAAGAGAACCTGGCAATTTTTCACTGTTTAGGCTTTTAATTTGCCTTTGAAATGACTGCTGAAATATGCATAAAGCCAGCTCTAAAGTCTCTTGGCACAGAGCCACACAGTAAGGGCTGGCCCTCGCAGGTTTCTGTTACTGTGGGCAAGCTGAAATCCAATACTGAGGTGCTTCATGGCTATGAAAACCAGAAGCCTCAGGGACCTTGCAGAGATACGATAAGGAGACAGTGAAGAAGAAATCTATTTTCTTACACATAGAAAGGACCTGCATAGAAAGAGCATGCTGAGAATTTAGTGGGTTTTTTCCTTAATTCTAAACAAGAAATACAGAAGGATATATCCTGCAAAATATGCACCAGGGGTCTAAAACATTTGCTGCCCTCCAGAAGTCACTACCCTAGGCAACCATCTAGTTTGCCTAGTGTTTGGGCTGAGCCTAACCAGTTGATATAGTGTATCTGGATTTTCAGTAAGCCTTTGACAAGGTCCCTCATGAAAGACTCTTGGGGAAAATTAAAAAGTCATGGGATAGGAGGCAGTGTACTGTTGTGGCTTAGGAACTGGTTAAATGATAGAAAACAGAGTAGGGCAAAATGGCCAATTTTCTTAATGGAGAAAGGTAAATAGTAGAGTACCCCAGGGATCTGTGCTAGGCCCGCTGCTTTTTAACATATTCATAAATGACCCGGAAATAGGGATAACGAGTGAGGTGATCAAATTAGCAGATGACACAAAATTATTTAAAGTTGTGAAAAATTGCAATATGACCTTGATAAATTGGAAGATTGGACATCCAAATGGCAGATGTAATTTAATGTGAACGTGCAAAGTTATGCACTTAGGGGGTTATTCTGAGCCACGAATAGCGGGGATGGACGGCCCCACCCTGGATTTAGGAGGCTGGATCGGGGGTCAGGCTGCGGGGAACAAATACTTTAACTGGGCGGCTGGCATAGCGGCTTTTAAATGGAGAAGCGGTGCCATGGCAACATGACAACCATCCAGGAAAAGGATTTAGGTGTCATCATGGATAATAGTGTATATTTAAACTGTCTGCACAGTATGCAATGGCAGACAAGAAAGCAAATAGAATGCTAGAAATCATAACAAAAGGAATGGAGAATAAAACAAAGGATATTATAATACCTTTGTATTGTTTCACGGTGCAATCGCACCTTGAATATTGTGTGCAATTCTGGTTGCCATATCTTAAAAAGAATATAGCAGAACTAGAAAGGTTACAGAGAACAGCCACCAAAATGCTAAAGGGGATGAGGGATACCACTATGAGGAAAGGCTTAAAGGTTAGGGCTCTTCAACTGGACAAAAAGACGGCTGAGGGGAGATATGATAGAGGTCTATAAAATAATGAATGGACTGAAACGGGTAACATAGATCGTTGTTTAATCCTTCAAAAAGCAGAAAGGCTGGAGCATAGGGAATGAAGCTACAATATAGCCCAATTAAGAGCAAACAAGACAAAACATTTTTTCATTCAATGCGTAATCAAAGTCTGGAATTCATTACCAGAGGATATAGTAAAAGATGTTAGTGTAACTGGGTTTAAAAAAGGGTTGGACAAGTTCCTGGAGGAAAAGTCCATAAACCATTATTAAAGAGGATCAGAGAATTCCACTGCATACCTCAAGGATAAGCAGCATAGGGTCTGTGTATCTTTTTAGGAATCTGGCGGATAGCATAGTTACTCACCTGTAACAGGTGATCTCCGGGAACAGCAGGAATTTAGTCCTCACATATGGGTATCGTCGGTACCGACGGAGCCTGCACGGGAACGCTCCCCAGCTTCCAATCAGAAAGCTTTTGGGAGCATCCCACAGCGCCTGCGTGCTGCCTTCCCGCCTTTCCCAACTGCCTCTCTCCAGTTGAGCTTTAAAGCTGAGACAAAGAGAGAGAGAGGGAAAGGAAAGAGATAGACAACTCCTAGGGGAGGTGTGTGGGTTGTGAGGACTAAATTCCTGCTGTTCTCGTAGATCACCTGTTACAGGTGAGTAACTATGCTATCTCCAGGAACAAGCAGGAATGTAGTCATCACATATGGGGACTCCCTAGCTTTAGGTGCCAGGGAGAGACCCCAGAAGTTGTGTGTCCCTCAACAGGGCTCCACTTCCTCTCATGGATCTCTGGCATCCTACCAGGGATGGTGGGTAGGAGTTGTTTAGGTATGGAACAGGTGTTGGAGAACAGCCTGACCAAACAAGGCATCCCAGAGGGAGTCCTTGTCCAAGCAGTAATGGGCTGTAAAGGTATGAACCGAGGCCCAAGTGGCTGCTCAACAGATGTCGTCGATAGACACAGAGTGCAGATGAGCCATTGAGGCTGCCATGGCTCTCACATTGTGAGCTGTGACATGGCCCTCCAGAGAGAGGTTCTTACTCTGACAGGCGAAGGAAATACACTGAGCAATCCAGTTAGACAGTGTTCTCTTGGAGACTGGAAGTCTCAAATGAGAAGGATCAAAAGCAACAAAGAGTTGAGAGGACTTTCTATGTTGCGGTGTTCTTTGTAAGTAAAAAGCTAAAGCTCTTTTACAGTCCAAGGTATGAAGATTCCTCTCTGCATTTGATGCATGAGGCCTTGGAAAAAACACCGGTAGGTAGACTGCTTGGTTCAGATGAAAAGGCAAGATCACCTTTGGCATAAAGTGTGGATGAGTCCTAAGGACTACCTTGTCATGATGGAACCTTGTATAAGGTGGATCAGCTACTAGCGCTTGCAACTCACTAATGCGGCGTGCTGATATGATTGCAATGAGAAAGATAACCTTCCAAGAAATGAATTTCAAGGAGGTAGTAGCTAAAGGTTCGAAAGGTGGCTTCATGAGCTGCCCAAGAACCAGGTTTAAGTCCCATGCCACCGGTGGTGGCCTAATGGGAGGCTTAGTTAGAAGAAGGCCTCTCATAAATCTTGCTATAAGAGGATGAGAGGAAATAGGCTGTCCATTTAGAGGCTTAAGGGAAGCTGCAATAGCACTCAAATGGACTCTTACTGAATTAGTCTTAAGACCTGCATTGGATAAATGAAGGAGATACTCCAGCAATGATTCCAGAGGTATTGCAAGGGGGTTAAGAGCCTTTTGCGAACACCATATGGTAAACTTTTTCCACTTGAAAGCATAAGAGCGTCTTGTGGAAGGTTTCCTGGAAGCAAGAAGAATATCTTTCACTGGCTGGGGGATATTAAGATCATAGAGATCTAGGCCTTCAGCAACCAAGCCCTGAGATGCAGAGACTGGGGATTGGGATGCCATAACAGTCCATCCTCCTGGAATAGGAGATCTGGAGCAGACCCTAACTCCAGGGAGGGAGCTTCAGAGAGATGTAGAAGCAGAGGGTACCACACTTGCCGTGGCCAATGTGGAGCTATGAGAATCATATGGCCTCTGTCTCTCTGAAGCTTGAACAGGGTTTTGGGAATTAGGGCAATGGGTGGAAAGGCATACAGGAAGTCTTGACCCCAGTAAAGCACAGTTACTTACCTGTAACAGGTGATCTCTGGGAACAGCAGGAATAAGTCTTCACATATGGGTACGTCGGTACCGACGGAGTCTGCGTGGGAACGCTTCCCAGCGTCCAATCAAGAGCTTTTCGAAGCATCCCAGCACGCCTGCGTGCTGCCTTCCCGCCTTTCCCAACTGCCTCTCCTCAGTTAATTTTAAAAGCTGAGACAAAGAGAGAGAGAGAGGAAAGGAAAGATAGATAGAGATACAACTCCTGGGGAGGTGGGAGGGTTGTGAAGACTTAATTCCTGCTGTTCCCAGAGATCACCTGTTACAGGTAAGTAACTGTGCTATCTCCAGGAACAAGCAGGAATGAGTCTTCACATATGGGGACTCCCAAGCTGAGATGCCTGGAGTCCCAGCATGTCATAGGTTGGAACATGCTATCTCCCAGAACCACAGGCATCCTGAGGATGGAGGGTAGGAGTTGAAGAAAGAAGGATGCTGTGGAACAGCTAACCTAGCATAGGACTGCAGAGAAGGAGTCCATGTGTGGATGATGATGGTCATCAATAATATTGCAAAGGATATTGCAATATGGACCTCCCCTGACAGGATTTCACAGAAGTATGGAGGTTCATGGATCTACTGGGAACCTAGTAGAGGAACCTTGAAGAGGACCTCACTGTAAGTGGAGGTGATAATCCTGTAGGACAACCAATGGAGGTCAGAATCCTGAAGGTAACGGGTAACCCCAGTAGGAAAACTGGGGTAGTCCAAAAACAGTGGGCCTTCAGCGGAAGGCTTTATGACAAAAAACCTAGCTCTTTTGGAGGCAGAGTGGGACACTCTTAGGAGCAAAAAGAGAAAGGCTGACCGATTTGGACAAACAGGCACAGTCCTTGTGGGGAGAAAGGTGTGGGAACTCCTTGTATCCCAAAAGAGAGGACAAATGCCTGAGGCGTTAAAGCCTGTAATTAACTGAAGATCCACAATGTCTCTCCTAACTGGGGTAAGCTAGGAGAGATATTGGGCATGGAGAACTTCAGAGGTACCTAAACCGTTAGGTTATAGTATAAAAATTGTTGAGTACCACAGGAGTGGTTGTGTTTGTAGAACCCCAAACCTGCTAGGTAGCATAGGTAAAGCCCCTCTGTCAGAATCATATAGCTATATGAGGATAGACAGTGGGATAGATAAGTATGTGGATACATATCTATCTATAATAAAATATCTCAACAGATGTATAGATATAGATATAGATATATATATAGAGAGAGAGAGAGATATATATAGATATATATATATATAGATAGATAGATAGATAGACATACAAGAATATATCTATAGTGAGATATGGCAGGGCATAAAATACACACAAAAAATAAATATGGATATGTAGGCCTACATATGGGTGTCTGCAATTAAACAGACAGAGATATGCCTACAGCACAGTGATCACATGGGATATATGGAGAGGAAAGATTCATCTAATAACAAGGAGGTGGAACCTACTTGAGAAGACATATAGAGAATCTGTTCCTCCTGGTCATGATCTGCAAGAATGCTAGTTAGTGAAAAATAACCAGGACTGTTACGTGAAAAACAGAGGACAATATCCATGTGCAGCCAGCAAGTCCTGAGTCTTCCAGGACTCTAGCATGGTAAGTAGACAGACGACGCCTAGAGATGAGATACCATGTTGACCTGCTTAAGGGCAAAGGTATCATGCGTTCTTACCATGAGGATGAGCATATCCCCGATTGGGAATACTATGGACCAAAGCAGGGAACTGGCAACTCCTTGAGCTTTCACGTAAGAGAAGGCCTATGTCCTTTATATCAAAAAAGGAGATAGTAAAAAAGGGAGAACCTTCTAGTCATGGGAGACATGACTGAAAAGCCTTTTCTAACCAGCTAGGATAGCTGTTGGAGAAAAAAAAACCCATGCTCTCTAGCAAGGGTCCATAGTGGAAAGCTTCTCTGTAGATTGCAGAGAGCATGATGCAGGAGAATGAGGAGATAGAACTGGCTGCTAGAGAGCCAGTATCTCTGCCAACTATGCTGCCAAACCCAGGGAGATGGAGAGGGCAGAATAGAAGACAATCTAGAAAGCTTGTAGTGAGATGATCTCCAAGAGAGATGAAGCACTGACTTGGAGCCACTACTAAGACTAGACAGAATGTTAGTGGAGGAGAATCTGGTTGTTTATGGCTCCTCCATAGGCAGCTGCTAGTAAGACAGCAGAAAGAATCTTACTGTTCAAAAACAGAAAGAAGAGACAGAACAGGAGTAGGAAACTCTGGACATGTCTGATAAGCTGCCTCAAAGCAAGATTGAGCAGAGAAGGCAACTCAGAGAGGAAAACTCCGCACTGGAAAGTGAGAAAAGTAGAGAGGCTGAAGAAAAAGCCTCCCAGTAAGTAATTCCCTCTTACAGGGGAAAAACTTGGTAAGAGGGTGAAGAGAATGGAGCTGAAGAAGACTTACGAAGTAGGAAGTCTATAGAAAGGAAAAGATACATGCTGGCACAGGAACTATCATTTGATAGTGGTTAGACCTCTTTCCCTAGCAGGAAAAAGAGGAGAAACCTGTGATAGGCATGAATATCCTGACAGCTCATAGAAATATAGAAAAAATGGATATCTTTTGGAAAGGGATCCATGTGTAGGGGTTAGAATGAAGCGGTGGATTGCCTCCATTGAGAAGAAGCAACTGTAGATGCTAACCCCAAGAGTCACAAGCATCTGATGATGATTGATCAGAAACCCTGCAGATGCTGGGTTTGCTGAGCCTGGTGAGAGGTTGGATTCTTCAGACCAGGACGATGCCTTCCCTGTTGGAGAACATTTGTATGATGGGCAAGTGATGAATAAAACCTTCTTCTCCTGTGGGAAGAAAGTTTGGTAGGAGATTTCCTACCTAGTGGGACAGAAGAAGGTGTAGAACAAACCTTAGGAACAGGTAAATCAGTGGATAACTGAGTAACCTGACATAAAGACTCCTTGTTGAAAAGATTTTCTCCAGTGCAAGGAGTATGTCCCAGACGTTGTTGTGCCCATTTGTCCAAGTCTGAAGATTGGAGCCAGGCTTTATGTCGTGCCCCTATAGCAATAGCAGAAGTTCTGCTAACAGACTCAAAAGAATCAAGGGAAGCACGAGAAAGAAACCAAGAAATGTTCTGGATATGCTTAAGCAGTGAAGAATAGTCTTTACTCCTAGAATCTGGAAAGAAAGGAGTCAAAAGATGTAACTGCTTTGTGACCTCCTCAAGAGAAAGACTCATATAAAAAATATATGAGAGAATTCTTGCAGAAAACATAGATGTCTGGAAGGTTTGACGTCCAAAGGCATCTAGTGTCAGACTCACGACCTGGCGGATAAGAAGAGTGCTTTTTCTTACTCTTTACCCGCCTCATTGCTGATTCCACTACTATGGAATGATGAGGAAGTTGAGTCTTTTGAAACCCTGGAGAGGGGGGCACCTGATATAAAAGATCAGTTGCCCTGGGAGGTGGGGGTACCCTTAAAGGTGTTTCCCACATTCCTAGAAGGAGATCCTGCAAGGAATGATGCAAAGGAAGCATTATGTTGTTCTTTGCTTTGGCAGAAACAGAGCCCTGTGCAGGATCATGTCCTGGAATAGGAATGGCAAGAGATCTTGCTATATCCAGGAGGAAACTCTGAAAAGAGGGATCCCAAACAGGAATCTCCCTTGGACAGGGTAGATCTAAAGAACTAGCCTGAGCATCCACAGAGTTATCCAAATATATAGGAATAGAAGATTCTGCAGAGTGCAGTGTGGAATGCTTAAAAGATGGTTGCTGGTACTGGCTGTCAGGAGCAGCCCCCATCCTTACCACATCATCCATGCCAGGTATCGACTCCAAGCTTGGTATAGAATGGAATGATCCTGTTGAAAAAAGCATGGCAGGAATTGGCGACGATGCTACTTTGGGTAACGGTACCGATGCTGATACCGGTACCGATGTCGGAGTCGAACCCGACAAAGACATCGGAGCAGTCATCGGTGACAGTTCAATCAGTACCGAGGTAACCGAAAACCTCTGGCCGCTATCCTCGGTACCGAAGCACCGGTATAGATCGGTGTAGGTACCAAAATCTATTGGTACCCAGTCTTCTAGACTAGAGATCGATTCAAAACTAGGCATCGAGGGCAAAGAGCCTGATAAGACTCCCGCCGGGGTTTTGAAGCCAGTGGGCCCTCGAGGGCAAGGCCGGAGTCATCTACATGCTGCACATGAGACCTACCACTCGAGGACTGGCTAGTCTTAACAGACTGTTTGTGGGTTACCTGATCCTGTGTGGATGAATAAGGGGACGGTGCCCCGATTTTGGAGGACAACCGTGTATCGAGGGAGCCTCGATGTTGAAAACCTCTTCTTACCAAATTGTTGTCAGGACCCAAGCAGGTTCGACACCGACTTTGAGGGTCTAAAAATAAAAAGTTGTACCGCCACAGTCTGAACATTTCTTGGAGAAAGTGTCTGGCGGTTCCATGAAGGAAAAAGAAGAGGCCTAAAAGGCCTAAGAGACCGTGGGACACTATGAAGAAAAAATATCCCGTGGAAAAGGAAAATTTTTCAAGAAAAGAAAAGAAAACACCGGCGGTACCGGTGGCGTCGGGAAGACAGCCGCGACCACAAGAAAAATAAAAAATAAAAAGAAGAATTTTCTGCGGTGACAGGAGGACGTCCTGCCGGCTCCGCGGAAAAACGAAAACTGAGGAGAGGCAGTTGGGAAAGGCAGGAAGACAGCACGCAGGTGTGCTGGGATGCTTCCAAAAGCTCTTGATTGAATGCTGGGAAGCGTTCCCGCGCAGACTCCGTCGGTACCGACGTACCCATATGTGAAGACTCATTCCTGCTTGTTCCTGGAGATAGGAGGAAAGCATCCCTGGCCTGAGCCTTCTGAGCCGGAATTCTGGAACAGAACCGGGGAAGTTTGGCATTCCACGGACTTGCAAAGAGGTCTATGTCCAGAGTTCCCCAAAGTTGAAATATCCTGATCACCTGGTCTCCATGCAGAGACCACTCGTGTGGAAGTAGAACTCGACTGAGTCTGTCTGCCCAAGAGTTTTGAATACCTGGAAGATACACTGCCAGAAGATGAATCTGATGCTCTCTGGCGAGGGCCCATAGTAGCAAAGCTTCGTTGCAAAGCGACAGAGAGCCTGTTTCCCCCTGCTTGTTCACATAGAACATGGCTTCTTGATTGTCTGTATGAATGAGGACTGTCTTGCAGCTGAGCAGGGTGTGGAACACTCGCAGAGCAAGAAAGATTGCTCTGAGCTCCAAGAGATTGATATGTAGATAACTCTCCTGTGGAGACCAGGTGCCTTGGGTGGAGAGGTCTTGCAGATGAGCTCCCCAACCCATTGGAGAAGCATTTGTTATAAGAGTTGCTTGGGGTAGGGGTTGCTGAAAAGGGGATCCCAGCAACAGGTTTTGAGTGGACGTCCACCACTGGAGGGACAAAATGAGGCGACTTATGTTTGCTATTTTGTCTGACAGGCATCCTGATGTCTGGGTCCATTGGGTGGATAAAGTCCACTGAGCTGCCCTCATGTGGAGGCGAGCATAGGGAACCACATGCACGGTGGATGCCATGTGGCCTAGTAGTTTCTCGAGCAGTTAGATGAGGCTTTAGCACTGCTTGAGAAGCTAACTGCACCAAGCGAAGGCAACGGGCTTGGGGAAGATAGGCCCTTGCCTTTGTGGTATCCAGGGAAGCTCCTATGAACTCTAAAGACTGAGTGGGAGTCAGACTGGATTTTGGGATGTTTATTACCAGCCCTAAATACTGAAGGATACGCATTGTGCAGGATAGAGAAGTCCTGGCCTCTGACTCTGTTGGGGCTCGAATGAGCCAATCGTCTAAGTAAGGGAAGACGAATATCCCTAGAGTGCGGAGAAATGCTGCTACAACAGCCATGCATTTCGTGAACACCCTTGGTGCTGAGGCCAGGCCAAATGGAAGCACCCTGTATTGGTAGTGCTTTCCCTGAAAAAGGAACCGAAGGAACCTTCTGTGAGTTGGACGGATGAGAACATGGGTGTACGCATCCTTGAGATCTAGAGAACAAAGCCAATCCTGACTCTGAAGGTATGGCAGCAGAGATCCGAGAGAAATCATTTTGAATTTCTCCTTGACAAGGAATTTGTTCAATTCTCTGAGGTCTAAGATAGGTCTGTAACCCCCTGTTTTCTTTGGAATAAGAAAATAAGGGGAATAGAACCCTGTACCCTGTTGATGAGGGGGTACTTCTTCTATTGCCCCTTGGGCTAGAAGGATAGCGACCTCCTGACCTAACAGGTTGATGAGAGAGGTCGGAGAATTGAACTGCCTTACTATTGTGTGAGGGGGCGTGCTTGAAAAATGAAGCTTGTACCCCTCCTTTATGATGGAGTGTCCAATGTTCTGCTGTTATTTTCCCCCATCTGGGGGCAAAATGACATAACCTTCCTGGAATGTTGGAAGGTTCTGGTCCCTCCAGAACCAGGAAGGCTAAGTTCTCTAGATGAGAGTCAAAGGCCCTGTGGAGGCTGAGCCTGCTGGGCCGGTTAAGGCCTAGCAGCCTTTACTTTCTTCTGTTTGGGTGGTTGCAGACCTTTCCTGGGAAGCTGACCTGCAGAACGTCCCTGCTGAACATAAGCAGGATAGAATTTTTTCTTTTTAGAAAAGAATGGTTTCTTAAATAATTTTCTTCTAGCAGGATCAGCAGTGGACTTGAATAATCTATCCAAAGTGGAATTTTCAGCATCCATTTCATTGGCTTTTTCTTGTCAATCTTTACCAAACAGGTTCTCACCAGTACAAGGGATATTTCCCAATTTGTCTTGTACCCAGAGCTCTAAATCAGATGCCTGGAGCCAAGCAATTCTATGTGCACCTATGGCCATAGCCGAGGTTCTGCTTATGCACTCAAAGCAGTCAAAGGCTGCACGGTTTGAAAATTTTGCAACATCTTGGGCATGTTTGACCAAAGTGAGAAAAGCCTGTCTTTTATCCTCTGGAAAAAAAGGACTTAAAGCTTCTAAATTATCTGTGACCTCCTTCAGGAACATTCCCATCTAGAGACTATAGGAACTGATCCTGGCAGAAAGCATGGAAGCTTGGAAGACCCGACGTCCAAAAGCATCCAGAGTTCTGCAATCACGTCCTGGAGGATTAGAGGCATGTCTTTTTGCACTCTTGATCCTTCTCATAGCTGACTCCACTACAATAGAGTGGTGAGGAAGCTGAGTCTTATGGAATCCAGGACAAGGAGGGACTCGATACATAGTATTGAGTCTATGAGAAGGAGGAGAGGTGGTGAGAGGTGTTTCCCACATCCTTAACATGAGATCATATAGAATCTCATGAATGGGCAAGGTAGCTGACTCCTTAGGAGTTTTAGGATATTGTAGAATTTCCAACTCCTTGGCCCTTGGCTCTGTTTCAGGGGCCACAGTAATGGACAGGCCCCAAGCCACCTCCCTGATAAAATCTTGGAAGGAAATATCCTCTGGAGGAGACATCCTGCGTTTAGGGGAGGAGGGCTCCTCTGGGAGAAGCATCGCTGCATCGACAGAACTGTCAGAATCCTCAGATTCTTCTGAGGACTCGAAGTATCGTTTGTCCGGATGCTCTTGAAGAGCCCGATACCCGTACCGACCAAGGGAGATCATTGGATGACTGGGTACCGGCAAAGCAGACACCAATGCCGATGCTATTGGTACCGGTACTGATACCGAGGCCGGTGTCGGTACCGGTGTAATTGTCTGTCGTGGTTCCAAGGGCTTCGATGCCGCAAGGAAAGCCGCCAAACTGCGTTCCATAGCCAGAACTCTCTGGTCTATCGACGCTGCCAATGCCTGGATGTCGGTACCGGAGGAGACTGCCGGTACCCCAGAGCATGGCACCAGTAGTTCTGCCGAGGTAGAGGCCTCGAGAACATCCTGGAACCCCGATAATGCTTTGGAAGCCGAAGCCTCCCGCCGGGGTAATTTTGCCGGTGCAGAATCCTCGAGGGCAACGCCAGAGGCATCTCGATGCTTAGAAGGAGATCTACCCTTCGAGGACCGGCTGGATTTATGTTTAGTTACCTGAGATCCACGGGAGGAAGAAGAAGCCCTGGAAGACGTCGATGCCACCGAAGCTGCATCAGAGAGAAACAGGGTACTGAGCTTAGCAGCTCGGTTCTGCTGACCCCTTTTAGACATCATGGCACAGGACATACAATCCGTGATGGAGTGGTTGGGACCTAAACATTTTAGACACCATTCATGGGTGTCTGTGACGGAGATGGTACCGCCACACTTGGTGCACGTTTTGAAACCTGAGGCAGGTTTCTCCATGGTAAGGAAAAATTTTGGGCCTAAGGCCCAAAAAGGCGCGTGCACCTGAAGAAAAAGAAAAAAGAGAATATATATATATATTTTTAACATAAGTAAGAAAAGAAAAAAACGGCGGTACCGGTAGAGCATCGAGGAAGGAAGACGCGACCACAAAAAAGAAATAAAAAATAATTCTTCTGCGGTGACAGGAACACGACCTGCTGGCTCCGCGGAAAAAGAAGAACTGGAGAGAGGCAGTTGGGAAAGGTGGGAAGGCAGCACACAGGCGCTGTGGGATGCTCCCAAAAGCTTTCTGATTGGACGCTGGGGAGCTTTCCCGCGCAGGCTCCGTCGGTACCGACGATACCCATATGTGATGACTACATTCCTGCTTGTTCCTGGAGATACTTGTAACCTGGGATTGGCTGCTGTTGTAAACAGGATGCAGGGCTTGATGGACCTTTGGTCTGACCCAGTATGGCATCTCTTTATGTTCTCAGGGATTACAGCAGTAGTCAAATCCATCTATAGTAGGTCAACAAGAAGGGAGATTTCAAAGCAGAAGAGAATTGGATCCACAGGAGTTATGCAGCCAGGGATAACCCCCTGCAAAAGACAATACTGCCACATCTTCAGGTGACTGGTACTCCTTTTTGTCCTGGAGCCACAGGGTCTAGATTGGGGTTCTGGGAATGGGATCAGCCAATGCTGGCAGACCTTCAACAAGAAGATCAATTGCCCCAACCATCTATGGTATAACCCCAATCAAGTATACACTGGCTCACTTTGGCTCCTGAAACTCTTAGGCAAAGCAGTAAGCGTAACTCAGCAGATAAACTTCAACAATAAAATGAACATTTACTGAAAAGCTGCTGCAAAGTGACATGCCAAAGTAGTGAAATGATATACCTAAAATAAAAATGACGTTATAGAAAGCTATAGAGAATCAAATACTGGGTTAAGCATAGAACAGGTAATTAAGGCACAACAGGTAACCTTTGCATTGGAAATAATACTTCAGATATACCATGATCATAAGTACTATGCACCTTAGGCAGGAAATAGAAAAAAAGAACAGCCTATCACGCAACTCCTAATGCCCAACAGTCCTAAAAGAACCTGTTCAATCCATTGGTGGCCTCAAGTGTAATGGATGAATCCAGTATTCAGAGTTCATTAGTGGGATGGAACAACTGGTGTATAGGCACTGGCCCTTGCAGAGTCCTGTTTTTAGAAATCCCCTGGGCAACACACAGTCCAACCAAGAACAGCAGTACAGTCTCATAACACAGTCTGTCTCTAGTTTGAGTTTGCCAGAGCTCAGTCTTTCCCACAACAATATTGGGAAAAGAAAAAAAAAACAAATTTTCTGCTTTTTTAATCACACAGTTGTTAGAAGTCAGACAGATGACAATGCTGCTACTGCAGCCACATCCCCAAGCTGAAGCCTACGCCAACACGACCTAAAGAAACTGTTCTTGCAACTCTCTCTTGTTCCTTCCTGTTGCATGCGTTGTGAGTCTCCCTTGAAGGCTCCTCCCCTGCCATCATTTCTGAGGGGAACGGGCCTTCCTTCCATAGCAAGAGATGCAGACTAGGGAATTCGTCCTCCCCACACCTGCAGAGTTCCACTGCTTCTCTTCCTACTCCATCTCCCCTTCTCTCCAAGCAGAAATACTCACCTTTGACCTTGATTGATCTGATTGGGTAAGAGGTGGGAAAGGAGAGACTGAGCAGGGAGAAGGAAGGGCAAAAAAACAACATCTGGAAAGGAGGGACAGAAAGTAGAGGAAATAGAGCATGAGGAAAGAAGAGAAGAGAGTGTGGGAGGAAGAGATATAGAAGACATAAAGGAAGACCAAGAGGAGACAGTAGAATAAAGGATCAGAGAAAGATGGTTTTCTGGAGCAGTTCCTAAATTGCTTACCAACGGAGATTAGGGATTCAGCAGATTATCTGCAATTTTGAAAATTATTGAAAACTTGGGTGTTTCAGAGATATTTCTCAGAATCTGTCTGATGAAATTAATTATTTTCTAATGTAAACCAGTAAGCTCTGTACGATTCTGACTATAAACATGGATTATAAGTGATATAATTAAATTAAAGGGGACAGGGAGGATAGGTGGAAGTGGGAAGGCAATAGAGGGTAGGAGGTATGCTACACAGATGTGTGTAAGAACGAAAGGAGGAGATGAAGGAAAGAGTAGAGAAGGGAGATGGAGAGCTAAAGAAGGAAGTTAGGAGAAGGTGAAATGTGAGGCAGAGATGGTGAGATGGAAGGAAAAAGACATGAATATTGTGGGGAATGATGAAGTGCAGCAGTGGTAGAAGGTAAAGAAGTAGGATACAGAGATAAGTGAAATGAAAAAGCGAAGTCAGACAGATGGAGGGAAAGGAAAGAAAAAAAAGGAAACCGTGACACAGAGCCCTATATGCTAAGGCCTGAAGAGAAGACAGGCATGTTCAGAGACAGGGAAAAGTAACAGACAATAATGTAACCTGTATTATTGCTGGGGATGGGTGTTGGCTTGCCACCTATCAGAGGGTACACAAAGAATTGTTAAAACTTCAAAAAGGGTCTTGGTGGCTGCCTGATCGCATGGAGACAAACTTTACATGGCTCTGCAACTTAAAAAACTACTTCAGCCTGGAGGATATTTTCTTCCTTTACTAAGGGCCCCTTTTGCCAAAGCCTGCTAAGGATTTGCCATTAACGTGCCAATTTCACACATGTTAATAGCAAAGGCCATAGGTTACCTAATGCACAAAAGTTTTTCCTAACGTGCTCTCCTCCTATAGAGAAGTTGTTAGGTGAAACCGCGTTAAGAGCCACATTGCCAATGAGCACATGGCAATTGCCCTGATGCTGGCAGTAATGCACTCTCCGTGCCCACTCTCTGCCCATTCTCCATCCCATCTCATGACTGCTTATTAACATATGTTTCAGCATACAAAGGCAGACACTATTGCATGTTAGTGTTCCCGATTGCCTGTAACTGCACTGGCTCATTAACTAGCCAATGGGTTTTAGTAACAGGAGGTGGTCCTAAGTGTGTCCCCAAAAAGAAGATAGAAACAGAAGAAAAAAGAAAAGAGGGAGGCTCTTGATAAAATTCCTTCAAAGGAATTTTAAAAGAAGAGTTTACTGTCCTCTGTAACATAGTAAATGACAGTAGATATAGACCAGCATGGTCCATCTAGTCTGCTCAGTAAGATATATTACTGAGTTGAGAACCTTAAAAAGGTATCTTGGATCAGCAGAAAGGAAATGGAGGAAGGATTCATCAGAAAACCACTGGTTGCTTTATAGGAAATTGCAATCAGAGTATACGGGAAGATGAAGTCAGCAAAGATAAATTTATGTATGTACTCATTAATACGCATGAGAACTATCCTCATCAATGATTCCAGCTATTACATAAACTTTCACCACTCATAGGGTCACTTAACAAGCGTATTATTGGCTTTTCTTCGGATCAATATGTAGTATCCCTCATTGCGAAGGTTCTGAAGATTCAATCTTCCAATACAGCCTATGCTCCTTCAATCACTAATATGGCCAAGCACAGGTGGCTTTTGGAGTAAGTGGGGTGATGTTGGCTTCTTTTCATTTACAAACTTCCTTTAGTTTAGAAAAACTCATTACTTTGATGTATTCCTCTACATCTTTGGATCCGATTCCCATTTTTTTTATTAAAAGACTTGTTTTCTTATTTCTCTCCCATAATTCTGAATTCAGTTAGAGTCTCCTTCAGGGAGACTCTGGATTTCTCCATTTGGAAGGAATCTTTAATTCATCTGTTACTGAAGAACTTGGGCATGGATCTACAATCACCAGATAGTTATAAGCCTGTGTCTAAACTTCCGTTCATGGCTAAATTAACCAAAGAGACTCTAGCCTTCCAACTGACAAAGTTTTGTGATGTTAAAAGAAAGTTTTCCATCCTAAACAGTCAGGGTCTTGTACAGGGCATAGTACTGAGATCTCCCTGCTGGTATGCTTAATGAGATCTATGTCCATCTGGATGCCCGGAAGGATGGCCTTCTGTTACAACTAAATCTTTGTGCAGCCTCTGATTTGGTGAATCAGTCCTTGCTTTCAGCTAGACTGGAGGAAATAAGGCTGGCAAGCACAGCCCTTCAATGGTTCGTTCTTACTTTTCTCATCGCTCATTTAGGGTACAAATTGACAACTGAATTGCAAATGGCATGCCCAGTGAAATGTGAGATCGGCAGGGATTGATTCTGGCACCCACTTTATTTAACAGCTTTATTGCCCCTTTAGCAGCCCTTATTCAGAGCTTGGACATAAGTATTTTTTCCTATAAGGATGATTTTCAGATTGTAATAACTCATGAGTAATGAATCTTGCAGTTTCAACAAATGTTGAGGAAGTGTTATCCAGGATATCATATTAGTTTAAGCCCATTGTGAGACAACCAAATATCTCTAAATCTACAACTATCTGGTTTACAAAGAATAAATCTCACCCTTGATTTCAGCCTACACTGTTTGGGGAGAAGATTCTTATAAAAGACTTAGTTTTGTCCTTGGGAGTTTTGATCAACTCTGACCTTTCCTTCAGGCCATATATCTCTGCTATAGTTAACAAAATATTTTGGTCCTTGAGGAAAATTTGCTCATTATGATCTTGTTTGGATCAAAAGGCCTCAAAGACACTGCTGACCTCTTTGGCCTTAACAAAACTGGATTAATGCAATTCACTTTTAACAGTAGTACCTTGGCTACATCTTTGAAGGTTGCAATTATTACAGAATATTGCTGTGAAGTTGATTTATGTGGCCAGGAAATATGATCATGTAACCCCGTTACTTTGGAAGCAATACTATTTGTCACTGGCTAACAGAATACAATATAAGATCTCTCGTATTTACATTTTGTGTGATCCATTCTGGACAACCACTTTGTTTAGACTCTTTAATGACTCCTTATACTCCTAATCATATCCTATGTTCTTCTCAGGCAAATCATCTTGTGGTTCCTTTCTAGAGAGCTCTCTGTCAAGAAATTATTCATTGGTCTTGCTTTGCATGCTTGGCTTCTTCATGGTAGGAATTGCTTCTGGATTATCTTCGCTCTGAACATTTGAGAGTGAAATTTAAATCAGACTTAAAACCTGGCTTTGAGAAGTCTTTTGCCTATGGCTAAGTGCAATTACTGAGACACTATGTTCCCTTCCTTTAGTGGCCTGTTAATTGCAGTCTAAAATGATTTATGCTGTTGTGCTACTTTATCCCTGTTCCTATTGTGTGATTGTGTTTTCTATTTTTTTTTAAATAGTGATTATATGTTACAGTGTACCTTTTCTTGATTGGGAACTGCCTGGATGTCATTGTACTGGATGTGCTCTATTAAATGCCATTAAATAAATTCAAATCCTCAGAAGCGACTGGTACAGTTCAAAAAAGATGGTGGCACAGAAAAAGACAGCAAGTAGTGGCAGGTTTCTTCATGAATCCAGAAATAATCCTTCCTCTTTGCATTGGTGACACCTGGGAGGGCCTCTCTACTGGTAACCACACCAGCTTCCCTCTTGATCAGCCTCCAGGATGAGCACCCACTCTTCTTTTCACTGTGGAAAGTACCTAGAGCAGGAAAGAGTTCCACAAAATATTATGAGATCTCTTTGGTACTTGTGATAAATAGGCAGTGTTGTTGTGCCCTGGATTTTATTTTACAGAAAATACTGAAACTCCACTCAAAAATAGCACCTCTGAAGAAGGGTACAAAACTGGGAAAAGTACATCACCTCTGCAATGTTAAAACTATCCAAAATTACTCAAAAACTCCTCAATGCATGTATAGGATGCACCTGTGTTCGGTCCCTCATACCAGCCTGGACTTCCCAAAATGTTAAGAGGGTGCACTCCTTAGGTCTCACCAACTCCTGAGGTACACAAAAGCATGTTTGCAGCTGGAAACCTTCAGAAACACGGGGCAGAGTCCCTTCAGTCCTTTGCTGTTTTGGTAGTTGCTCAAAACTGGCACTTCAAACTCCATACCCTCCTTTGCTTTGAATTCCTCTCTAATTTGTTTCTCTCTCTGAGGCCAGGTTGGCCCAGAGGACTTCTCCTCTCTTCAGGTCTAGCCTGCAATGCAGATGCTGCTCCCTTGCAGCCCTTCAGCAGACTCCTAACTACTCAAATCCAATCCCTCAAAATAGAGAGCCTTTATAATTCCCTCCAAATGACAAGAGGATAAGTCCACTGACAGTGATTGGTCTTTCAGCCCATCCTCCATTACATTACCTTAGGCACACAAACACTTAGGAGCTGAGACTCTAGAAAACATCTTCATTATTAATACAGTGTAAACATTATGGAATCTAGCTAAAAGAAAGAAATCCTCTTTTTACTTTATATGGTATTGAGGTGACTTCTAAGTTGAAAAGATTTTAGTAATTATATTGCTTAATGAGTTACAGTTGTAGGGTGTAGTTTTATACTGTACAATTTATTTTCAGGTGTTGGATGCATTAATGCTGAAGAAGGGATTGTGGCTTTATAGGGCTGCACAGTGCAGTCTTTTCTGTAACTGCTGCTACAGTACCTCTGTTTGTGATTGTCTGCCATTAACTCGGTGTTCCCGCCTTCCCAGGGAAGCCATCACCGGTCCGACCATATAACTGGATTCAATCAGGTGATCCAAGAACACTATTTAAGCAACACCATTGCAGCATTCCACACCGCAGGCATGCGCCGGAGGAGCAAATCCTGCTGCTTTGGGAGGCTAGGGCGGCACTCCTATAGCCTCCTCCATATATCTCTCAGTATGTCGTGGACTTTGCTGTCAGCTCTTAGATATGTCCTGGTCCACTTTTCTGCTCATATTACTCTGCCTCCACATGCCATCTTTCCCGTTCACTGAGGATGGCACCCCCGCATCCCGCTCGCTCCTATATCTATACGGATCCATGGGCCATAAATAATTTAGTGTATTGCTCTCTTTCTTCCACTCTATCCCTGCAGAAGGTTTGTGTCCCCCCCCCCCCCACCCTCTTATCAAATGAACTGCAGGTCTCTGAGCAAAAACCACCTTGCTCTTTGACCTACTAATCTCACGCTTCATGAACTGTCTTTTTATTACAGAAACCTGCCTCAAAGAAGGGGAAGATCCCATCCTAAACCGCTGTCTCCCTATGGGATATGTTGCTCTATCTATCCATCCCCCATCTAGGTTGCAATGGGGAGGGGGGAAGTTGTTGCTATTTTTAAATCCTCCTTAGCACTTTCAGAGATCCCTTCCCCTATCCTTCATTACTCAGAATCATACTCTAGCATCTCAATTCCTCTCCATCCATTCACTTTTGCTGATTTATTCTCCCCTTTCTCTTTGCCTCACCCTGTGGGACTCTTTACTTCTTTCTATTTCTGAAACAATTATTAATTTCCTGCACCTCCTTGTCCTAGAGGACTTTAATGTACATTTTGAGTGCCCACTCAAAGTTTGTGATTAATCATTTCTCTCCCTTCTTATTGACCTTGCACTTGCCCAGCATATATCTTTCCCTACACACGCTGCAGGTCATACTCTTGAACTAGCCCTGACTCCGTTTAATTCCCCATTTTTTCCAACTTTACTGGCTGCACAAGCAATTCCCTGGATTGGTCATCTGTCTGTCTTTTTCTTATTTCCCTCTGCAGCTATTTTCCCACCCATTCACAGCAAACCATCAGATACAGATTCATGCACCTTGATGCATAGGATCACTCCTGACACAGTAACTTGGTTTCAATCATCTACTGTGATTCTCTCTGACAACTTTGACTCACTCCCTGACGATAATCAGGTCCAAACATGGCACAACTCGCTGAGTTCAACCTTAGATCAAATAGCCCCTCTTCGTCCCAAACGTCCCCAGGTAAAAACACTGATATCCTTGGTACCATTCAGGTCTTTATCTTCACCAGGCCCATCTTTGGCAGGCCGAGAGGCTCTAGAGGAAGCACTGTATGGCAGACTCTCTGCTGCATTTAAAACAATCCCACCACCCTTACAGATCAATGATTGTTGCTGCAAAGAAGAAGTAATTAGATCTTACCTGCTAATTAGTGTTCCTGAAGGAACGACAGTCCAGTCCCTTTACTTCTGGGTTGCGCAACCCTTCCAGCAGCTTGGAGGCTGAGCCCAACCTTTTTGGAGGTGGGGCGGTATAAATACCACCAGGACCACCCACCAACTCCAGTATTCTCAGCCTCCAAGCAGCTGGAGGGTTCCGTAAGCCTAGGGCTTACTGGAGCCTTTCCTAATCTTTTATTTGATTACTTATTTGATTACTTTATTTAATACCTTATTTATTACTTTATTTCTTTAACTCTCTTAATTTCTCTCGTTTAATTTTGAGCAGTCTCTGCCCCTTTAATTACTCCTGCAGGCTCTCTCCCCCCCCCCCCCCTCCTGGTCGGGCCGAGCTTTGGAGGTGCTCTGTGCAGGCAGTCCCGAGGAGGATCTCGCTGAGCTCTGCGGCTGCCATCCGACGGTCCCCCGAGGTTTTCCATTTCGGATTGGCCCTGCCTCGCGCCGAAGCCCCCCGGAGGCTGAGCGCTTGAGGCAACGCCGGAAGATAATCGTCCGTCAATCGTCAACGCCGGACCCGTCCCGCAGGCAAAGGACGCGGCGGCGAACCCCGGGCCTCCCGATCTCGGCGGGGAAGCTGATTTCGGCGATTCTGCCTTAGGGGTCGACTTCCAGCCTCCTGCTGTATCCGGGGGGGAGAAGAAACGGCCCAGAGGACAAACTCGCGGTCCCCCGTTCAGACTCCACGTGGTGAGGCCTACCACGTGTAGAGCCAACGGGCAGAGACTGCTGAGCCGGGCCTAATCAGCACGGATGCTGCAAACCGGATTATTACTCCAACCTCATTTCCTCTTCAGCTAACTGTTCAAGCACACTCTATTCTGTCCTCTACACACTCTCCAACTCCTTACCATGTCCAAACCCCAACAAATAGCACCCACCCACCAGATCATCTTGCCCAGTTCTTCTATGATATAATTGCCAATCTTTGGCCTGGATTTTCTGACAGTTCCCCTGCCCCTCCTCCAACCACCAAGCCCAGCCTCTCCTCCTCCACAATCTCTGCCTCATATTTGGAACTCATTTATTTCCTAGAATATTATGGCCCCACCTCAGAAGATCATGATCTATAACGAAAACATCATCAATCTGGTTTTGGCCCCGGACACAGCTCTGAAGCGATTCTGCTTTCCTTTTTAAATGAAATCTATGAGTCTCATGACAAAGGAAACATTTCACTTGCTGTATCTCTTGATCTATCCACTGCCTTTGAGTTAGTCAATCATAATATTCTTCTTTGGTTGCATGAGAAGAGTTTGCAGTCCTGATATTGTTTTCCATTGGTTCCAATTTTCCTTCTGGGGCATTATTTCTCTGTCATATCTAACTCAGCTTCCTCGCCTTTTCTCCAGTTGGAATGTGGCGTGCTGCAGGGTTCTGTATTAGCTCCACTGTTGTTCAATATTTTCCTTGTCCCTCTCACCCTTCTCATACAACAATGTGGGATTTCAGCATATTATTATGCTGATGACATAATATTGCTCCTTCACACCGACCCTTTACTGCCCAACCTTGCCTCTCTTAATGCTTGTCTTGCACAGATCGTCAAGTGGATAAAGTCCAACCATCTCCTACTAAACCCTGACAAGATCTCTGTGATCTAGTTTCCTGGTACCAGCCCCTGTCCATCACTTTCCCCAGTGCTACCAGATAAAGCACAGTTACTTACCTGTAACAGGTGATCTCTGGGAACAGCAGGAATAAGTCTTCACATATGGGTACGTTGGTACCGACGGAGCCTGCGCGGGAACGCTCCCCAGCGTCCAATCAGAAATCTTTTGGGAGCATCCCTCAGCGCCTGCGTGCTGCCTTCCCGCCTTTCCAACTGTCTCTCCTCAGTTGAGTTTTATAGCTGAGACAAAAAGAGAGAAAGAGGAAAGGAAGATAGATAGAGAGATACAACTCCTAGGGGAGGTGAAAGGCCCTTACATGCATTATCTGACTTTTACCTATCCTTCCAGTGTAAATAGCTTATGTATATAGTTAACCCTGTTATCCAAGTTTGTACTCCTGTTCGATGTAAAACCTGACAGCTTGTGTTATGGTCGTTAAGTTATGATGTAAACCGCGCTGATGCTAAATAGCGCGGTATATAAGAAATTGTAATAAATAATAATAAATAAGGTGGGTGGGTTGTGAAGACTTATTCCTGCTGTTCCCAGAGATCACCTGTTACAGGCAAGTAACTGTGCTATCTCCAGGAACAAGCAGGAATGAGTCTTCACATATGGGGACTCCCAAGCTATAGATGCCAGGGGGAGATCCCATAAATTGCGTGTCCCTGGGACAGGACTGCACTTCCCACACATGGATCTCTGGCATCCCATGAGGGATGGTGGGTAGGAGTTGAAAAGAGAGGAGCTGTAGAAAAACAGCTAACCTAAGGACTACAGGTAAGGAGTCCTTGGTATGTATGATAATGATCATGAAAAATATTGAATGAACAATCACAATATGGACCTCACCTACTGGATTGCAGGAAGTAGAGAGGCTGATGGAGTCTACTGGAGAATCAGTAGAGGAATCTTCAAGGTGACCTCACGGAAGTGAAGTTAAAGGTCCAAATCTGGAATTGACAGGTGACCCAGGTGTCAACTGGGGTAGCATAAAAACGGCAGGTCTTTAGTGGAAAGCTTTATGGAAAAAGCTGGAAACTCTTTTGGCTACAGAGTCATTAACATTTAGGAGCAAAAGAGGAAGACTGACCGATTTGGACAAACTAGCCCAGTCCTGGAAGGAAGAAGGGGTATGGAAAAAAGCCCGTATTCCGAAGGAGGACAGATGTCTGAAGGGCTGAAACCTCAGATCTACTGAAGATCCACCCGGTCTTTCCTAGCTGGTGAGAGATAGGAAAGATATGGAAGCATGGGATACCTAAACCTAGGGTTAAAGTATGAGCTGTCAGTACCACAGTAGTGGTTGTGTGCATAATACCCCAGACATACTGAGGGACAGTATGAACATATGCGAGTCCACTGTCTGGAACCTATAGGAAGGTAAAACCTTTATAAGCATAGAAAGTTAGAGAGATAGTATGTAAATACAGATCTACCTATAAGGAAGCATCTCGACAGATACACATATATATAGGGATATAGATATATATATGTTTATAGTGAGATCTGGAGGGGCATAACATATGCACACGCAGCTTACAGACATATGTATCTATAGAGAAGTATATAGAGATATATACATACATGTATATAGATGTCTAAGATAAATGTCTGCAACCAAGCAGATAGAGATATGCCAATAAGAACATTCACATGGGAGATGTGAAGGAGAAAGATTCATCTAATAACAAGAAGGTGGAACCTACTTGAGAAGATATATAGAGAATCTGTTCCCTCTGGTTAAGATGGAGCAGGAATGCTACCCAGTGAAATAACCAGGATGGTTGCGTGGAAAAACAGAGGATAATATCAGTCTGTAAACAGCAAGTCCTGAGTCCGGAAGAACTCTAACATGGTGAATGGACAGAAAACGCAGAGGATGAGATACCAGGTTGACCCACTTGAGGAACAAGGGGGGGGGGTATCATGCGTTGTAGTAGTTAAATATGTGCTGTCCATGAAGGATTAGGATACCATGAGGACAAGCTGCAAGGAAAAAGAGTATATTTCCTGTAGGAATTGGGTAACTCCTTAGACCATCACGTAGAGAAGGCTTATGTCCTTTATTAAAAGGAAAACAGAAGGGTGTAAAGAACCCTTACAGTCATGAGGAATGACTGAGGAAGCCTTTTTCAACCATATAGGATAGTAATTAGAGAAAAAATCCCCATGCTCTCTAGCAAGGGCCCATAGTGGAAAGCTTTTCAGCAGGATTGCAGAGAGCATTATGCAGGAGAAATGGGAAATAAAACTGGCTGTTGGAGAAAACCAGCTGCCAGTGCAACTATGCTGCCAACTCCATGGATTTGGAGATGGCAGAAAAGAAGTGATAAGGATTACCAAAGATAGATCCTCCTAAGTATAACTTTTACACTGTCCTCTATGTCTTGTTTATCTACTCACTTTCACTGTCCTGTAGCAAATTGTAATTTCTTTTCAATTTTCTGGCCTTGTGCCCACTCTGAACCTTTGTATTTTGTAAACCGCTCTGATTTTCAAAGAAGGGCGGTATATCAAATAAAATAACCATAACCATAACCACTATCTTGGAGCACTACTAAGGCTAGACAAAAAGTAGTGGAAGACAAGACTGGAACCTGTAGAAAAGTACCAGTAGTCCAATCACCGGAACTCCTGCATGGGCAGCTGCTGAATAGAACAGCAGAGAGAATCTTTCTGTTTTTAACAGAGAGAACAGACAGAACAAGAGGAAAAAATCCTGATCATGTCCGATGAGCTGCCCAATGAAAGAAGGGAGGTTACTCCAGAGAAAACTCTACAATGGAAAGGAAAGGAAGACTAGAAAGGCTAAGAAAGCCTTCCAGTTGTATGGTACCACTCGTACAGGGGAAGCCCTGGAAGAGAGGGTAAAGAAAAATAGGAGCTGAAGGGAGACTTGCTATATGGTAAGTCTGTAGAAGGAAAAAAAAATAATTCATGGTGGTACAGGGAAAACTATCATGAGATAGTTGGCAAACCTCTCTTCATGGTAGGAAGAGGAGGCAAACCCTGTGACCCATAGACATGAATCTCCTGACAGCTCAGCTCACCTAAGAGCAAGTGGATGTCCTGGAAACAGGAATCCATGTGTAGAGTTTCAATGAAAAAAACAGTGAAAAAATTTCTGCTGAGAAGAAGTGAACTGTAAGTTACATAGAAACATAGAAACATGATGACAGAAAAAGACCACAAGGCCCATCTAGTCTGTCCTTCTTTTTACCTTTAGAGATCCTCTGTGTTGGTCCCATGCTTTTTTGAATTCAGTTACTGTCCTCATCTCTACCACCTCCACTGGGAGACTATTCCACGGATCCACTACTCTTTCCGTAAAGAAATATTTCCGCATATCACTCCTGAATCTATCTCCCTTCACCCTCATCCCATGTCCCCTCGTCGCAGAACTTGCTTTCAATTGAAAGAGGCTCTCTCCCTGAACATTTATGCCACGGAGGTATTTAAACATCTCAATCATATCACCTCTATCCCGCCTTTCCTCTAAGGTGTACATATTAAGATCCTTAAGTCTGTCCTCATATGCTTTATAATGAAGACTACTAATCATCTTAGTAGCAACCCTCTGCACCGACTCCATCCTGTTCACATCCTTTTGAAGGTGCGGTCTCCAGAATTGCACACCATACTCCAAATGAGGTCGCACCAAAGACTTATACAGAGGCATTATCACCTCCTTTTTTCTGCTAGCCATTCCTCTCCGTATGCACCCAAGCATCCTTCTAGCTTTTGCCGTCGCCTTTTCTACCTGTTTAGCTACTTTAAGATCATCGGACACAACTACGCCTAGGTCCCGCTCTTCTTTAGTGGACAAAAGTACTTCACCTCCTATGCTGTATTGCTCCCTTGGATTGCTGCAGCCCAAATGCATGACCTTACATTTTTTAACATTAAAAACCAGCTGCCAAATTCTAGACCATTCTTCAAGCTTAGCTAGATCCCTCCTCATGTTATCTACACCTTCCTGGGTGTCTACTTTATTGCAGATTTTGGTATCATCCGCAAAGAGGCAAACCTTACCCGACAGCCCTTCCGCTATATCACTAACAAAGATGTTAAAAAGAATCGGACCAAGGACAGATCCCTGGGGCACACCACTGGTAACATCCTTCTCCTCAGAGTGAGCTCCATTTACTTGTACTCTTTGTCGCCTCCCACCCAACCAATTTCTAACCCAAGCAGTAACTTTAGGGTCCATCCCTAGGGTGCTCAGTTTGTTTATAAGTCGCCTGTGAGGAACAGTGTCAAAGGCTTTACTGAAATCTAAATACACCACATCTAGAGCTCTCCCTCGGTTATAAAAAGATTAATTAGAACCCTATTGAGGGTTAATTTTCCTGGCTTGAGTTTGGATTCTTCAGATCAGAGCGAGGTTTCCCTTGTTTGGGAACATCCGTATGATGGGCAGGAGAAGAATAAAACCTTCTTCTTTTAGGGAAAGAAGGTTTGGTAGGGCATTTCCTACCTACTGGGGAAGGAGAAGGCTTAGGATAGCCCTCAGAAACAGGGAAGTCAGTGGAGCAATGAGCAACCTGACGTAAAGACTCCCTATTGAAGAGATTTTCTCCAGTACAAGGAGTATTACCCAGTCTTTGTTGTGCCCATCTGTTCAAGTCTGAAGCTTGGAGCCAGGCTCTACGTCGTGCTGCTATGGCTATAGCAGAGGTTCTGCTAACAGACTCAAAAGAGTCTAGGGAAGCACGAGAAAGAAACCAAGAGATATTTTGGCTATGACTAAGAAGTAAGGAATAGTCTGCAGCCTTGGGCTCTGATAGAAAAGGAGTCAAAAGAGATAATTTCTTTGTGACCTCCTGAAGGGATAGACTCATATAAAAAATATATGAGAGAGTCCTTGTTGCCAGCATAGATGTTTGGAAGGTTTGACGTCCAAAAGCATCCAGTGTTCTAGATTCACGACCTGGCGGATAAGAAGAATGCTTCTTCTTGCTTTTTACCTTCCTCACTGCTGATTCCACTACAATGGAATGATGGGGAAGTTGAGTCTTTTGAAACCCTGGAGAGGGGGGCACCTGATACAGAAGATCAGTTGCTGTAGAAGGTGAGGAAACCCTTAAAGGTGTTTCCCATATTCTCAGAAGAAGATCCTGCAAAGAATGATGTAAAGGAAGCATTATATTTTCCTTTTCCACAGAAGAGCCTTGTGTAGGATCATAGCCAGGGATAGGAATAGCAAGGAATGTTGCCATGTCAAGGAGAAATTTCTGAAAAGAAGGATCTCCAATGGGAACTATCCCTGGACAGGCTAAAGTTGAATCAGTAGCCTGGGCACCGGAGGATGTACTGGTCCAGTGCAGAAAAGGAGCCCTAATGGATGGATACTGGTACTGGCGGTTATGACTTGAGACAGTCAGTACTGCATCGTCCATGCCAGGTATCGACTCCAAACTAGGTATAGAAAGGAGCGATCCTGGTGAAAAAGGCATGGAAGTATCTGGTCCCGATGTTACTGCAGGAACCGGCATCGATACCGATACCGGTAGCTGTGCCGGAATCGGAGGCGATATCGACATCGAGGCAGACATCGGAGGCTGCTCAAGCGGTACCGAGGCCACCAAAAACTCTTGGTGAGTAGCCTCGGTACCGCGCATCCAGAATCGGTAAGCATCGGTTCCGAGACGCGTCGGTACCCAGTCTTCCAGAGTAGATATCGATTCCAGACTCGGCATCGAAGGAAGCGAGTCTATCGATGCATGTCTAGAGGGTACCGACGTCGGTGGTCGTATCGGCGATGATGCCGATACTGGAAAGTCAATCTGGGACGTATCGATCGGTCCCGAAGGCACCAAGAATGCCAGATGACGATCCCTGGTGAAGAGTGGACCACTCAACACCAGTGCCGATGCCGGGGTATCGGTACCGCTCGAAGCGGATGCCACCACCGAGCATGGCTCAGGTATGTTCTGTGAGGGGTGAGCCCCAGGAACAACCTGAAACCCCTGAAAGGCTTTGGAGAACGAAGACTCCCGCCGGGGTTTTGAAGCCAATAGGGTCTTGAGGGCAAGGCCGGAGCAGTCATCATGCCTGGCATGAGACCTAACACTCAAGGATTGGCTAGTCTTAACAGACTGTTTGTGGGTTACCTGATCCTGTAGAGAAGAAATGGTCGGTGCCCTGACACTGGAAGGGAACTCGGTATCGAGGGAAACTCGAAATGGCGAAATTGTAGCCTAATGGCTCCGGAGGAAAAGGGTCAGGACCCAAACAGGTTAGACACCAGGTATTGGAGTCTACAAAGAAAACTGTATTTCCATGATGGAGAGGCCTTACAGGCCCAAAAATGTAAGACAGAAACTGAGGGAAAACTCTCCCTGAGTTTGAGAAAAAGAAAAGAAAAAGCCCACTGGCGGTACCGGTGGAGGCAGGGAAACAGCCGCAACCACAAGGAAAAAAATAATTAAATAATTAAAGAAAAAAATTTTCTGCGGTGACAGGAGGACGTCCTGCCGGCTCCGCGGAAAAACGAAAACTGAGGAGAGACAGTTGGAAAGGCGGAAAGGCAGCACGCAGGCGCTGAGGGATGCTCCCAAAAGCTTTCTGATTGGATGCTGGGGAGCGTTCCCGTGCAGGCTCCGTCGGTACCGACGTACCCATATGTGAAGACTCATTCCTGCTTGTTCCTGGAGATACCTATCTCACTAGTTTCTTCCCTCCACTATCTTGGGGTCATTCTAGAGTCCTCTTAACTTTTATGGCCATATCAGTGCCACTGTCAGTCTCTTTCTCATCACGGCACCAAATCTGGGCCGTTTGATCATTTCTCTCCTCTTCCTCGCTGACTACTCCTACACTAATCATGATGTGTCTGGATTATTCCAATGTCGTGCTCTCCGGTCTCCCCAACTATGAACTGCAACGTCTGCAACTACAGAACACTGCTGTAAAACTGCTTGCTCACGCCTCCCGTTCTGATCATGTTACCCCACTCCTGATTCAGTTTCATTCTCTCCCAGTATCCTATCATATTCAGTTTAAACTCCTAACTGGTCCACAAAGCACTTCACACCAGTGTCCTTTACTACCTTTCTACCCTTATTATTCCACATTCACCCTACCATATTCTCCAATCCATTCACGCCAACCGTCTTCATCTCCCCTCTGCCTCCCAAGCCAGACTCAAAACCACCCATCACACTGCCTTCTATTTCCTTGGCCCCAGCCTATGGAATACTCTCCCACCTGACCTCAGACTAGAACCATCATATGTGAAATTTAAAAAACAGCTCAAAACATGCCTCAAAACAAGCTCTCAAACCACTACAGCTGGCACAAAACACTGCAGCTCGAATCATATCCGGAGCCGCAAGGCAGGAGCACATCACACCTACACTAAAGGACTTACACTGGCTCCCAATCATTGCTCGCATCAGATACAAGACTATCATAAACCTATTTAAGATAAAAGAACACACATCAGCCAACAGCCTCCACCTGCTCATACAACCGGAAACCAGCGCACGTCCCAGAAGAAGTCAAACACGCAACCGAGTCAGCACCCCAAATGAGTACAAGCACACACGCAAGGACACAACAGACAGAGCTCTCTCCATGGCTGCTCCAACAATATGGAACAATCTACCGGACGATCTAAGGGCAACTCCAGACCTCAAAGACTTCAGAAAACAACTGAAAACCATGCTGTTCATAGAGCACTATGGTCACATCACATAACCTAAGAGAATGGATAACAGCACTCCAATCCTCCCAAACAACTGAATATATATAAAATATGATTCTAGCACCACTGTAAATAGCCCACCCTGTATATAGCTCAAACAAATCAAGCACCCAACACATCCCTCACACAACTAAGTTTTATCCTCACTGCATGTACAACACACACACTTTACCTGATTGCTTGCTGTGATACCACCTTGATTATTAAGATAAGGCGGTTTAGAAATACTGTTAAATAAATAAATAAATAAATAAATGCCTTTTCCAGAAAGCCTTCAATTTGCCCATCATCTGACCGCCTTATTCTCATTTTTCTCTGTTGCTGCTTCTCTCTCTAAGTAGGTATGGTAGAACCTTTCCTGTTAATCACGGTGTTCCCTTCTATCCTCCTTTTTAAATGGAAATTACACTTACATGGTAATTGCTGTTCCTTGAGGAACTCCAGTTCAGTCCTCCACCTCTGGATTGTGTACCTCCTCCTGCAGCTTGGAGACTGGGCATGTCAGAATCGTGACATCATTGGATGTAGCCTGCTGGTCTCTCCCATCAGCCCCAGTGAACTATTGACAAAACAGACTCAAAGAAGCAACAAATAAGTAGCTATCATATGAATTCCAACTTTACACTCAACCTTAACTTATAACTGATAACTAACACCTCCTCCAACAAGGAGGAGACTGTTTCTTACACTTTCACCTCCCCCCCCCCCCCAAGCCAAGCCCAAGAGAAGGAAGGGAAGAGGGAACAGATAGAAAGCATCAGAGCGATCTTGAGGCTATTAAGATTCACCCACTCTTATAAACTGGTGTCCCTCTCGAACTGTAAAGAAATCTCTGGACTGATTAACCCCAGGCGGGAATGAGGACTGAACTGGAGTTCCTCAAGGAACAACAATTACCAGGTAAGTGTAATTTCCATTTCCTTATCGTTCCCCCAGTTCAGTCCTCCACCTCTGGGATGTATCAGAGCAGTAATCATTGGGAGGGACCTTTCCACCCGGATCGCAACACCGCTGACCCGAAACAGGCATCATTCGCTGCCAAAACGTCGAGATGGTAGTGTCTACTGAATGTGTGCAGAGATGACCAAGTGACCACCCTGAAGATTTCCACCGTCAGAGCCAATGTTCCGCCCATGACGTCGCTTGCACTCTAGTCGAGTGAGCCCGTAACCCCGCTGGCACCTGACGACCTTGCGAAATATATGCCGATGCAATAGCTTCCCGGACCCATCTGGGGGAGAGATTTGAATTTCTTACTGTCCCAGTATGAAGGGAAAGAGAGAAAAACACTATAGGCTGCAGCCGGCTTGCTTACAATCTTTTTTTTTTTTTTTAAGACAGCCCCCAGGAAACCCAAATAAATTAATTTAAAGGGACCAAAATAAAATTTGTTAAAACTAAACCCTAACGACAATGCTCCTTATCTGTTCCTCAAGTGAGCCCAGCACCTAGGCTCACTACGTCCTCCTGCTGCATGGAGACTGGACACACTGGGACTGATGGGAGACCAGCAGGCTATATCCAGTGATGTCACGATTCTGACATGCCCAGTCTCCAAGCTGCTGGAGTAGGTACACAACCCAGAGGTGGAGGACTGAACTGGAGGAACGATAAGGAATTTGCTTTTTTTCATACTGCCCTGCTGCTAATGTGAAGGGAGGTATATCAAGATTTAATAAACAAACAAACATAAACCATGTGTGCCTCCCTTAAGCTTGTGCTGCCACGTTAGTTATTGGTTGTAGAGGGCAAGTGGCTGGAAATGGGCAAAGAGGCAAGGGCAGAGTGAAAGGTAGGAAATAGGAGTAGGAGACAGGTTTTTCCATTTCTAAAAGTTGACAATTCATTGGCCCATCTAGTAAAATACTGATGGATTTAATTAAGTGGGTAGGACCCACCTAGACAGTTTTGGTAGCACTATAAAAGATACACATTATGGAGCTGGAAGACTAACCAGCAAGTTGGAGGGGAGAAGTAGCCCACTGCCTAGCACAGTGAACTGAAATCTGGAGAAAACAGTGTTCAAATTCCCCTGATTCACTTTGTGATCTTAGCTATCACACATAGGATCCAAGGGGTCAACTGTCAACTGTACACATATAGTAAGAAATCCCCTTATTGCAAAGAGTGCTTGGTGGATGAATCTAGTTTCGCAATATACTATATGAGCTCATGTGCATATATCTGTCATTCACAATATGTGATATATATGTCCTGGTTTGCCCTTGCCCTCGGGTGTATGTGATGCATACCAGGAGGTCAGTCCTGTTCAGGTTTCGTGAACATAAATCGCGATTGCAACTAAGACTATTGATGCTCCAATTGTACAACATTGTCCAGAATCCAGATATTCTTTTGTTCAGTTGTGCTGGAGGATAATTGATTATGTGGCCCCTTTGGATCGAGGGAAGGGGGTGATCAGGATACCCTCTTTCATTTCAGAAAGTAATTTTGGATTTTTCCTTTGCAAACTGTGTACTCTATGGGACTTAATGCAGAAATAGAATGGTTTACTCTATCATGAATTGATTACGCTGTGCTGGACAACTGAATGGGAGGTTGCTTGCTATTGACTGGTGGGGAAGTGGCTGACGTGCCTTTTGGAGGTTGGCTGCGCCTTTAAACGCTGCCGCCATTTTCTTGAAGAGAGAACTGAATGCTTGCAAGTGCTGGACCGGCAAAATGCCTGCTGAATTTATGACTACAGAAAAGCTAAACATAGATTAGCCCTGATGCAGACCCTAAGAATTTGCTAGCTGTTATATGGTTTGAAACATGGCACTATGCCAGATGTTTGATTGACGGACAGTTTACACTGAAAAGTTTTACTGCATTTCAAAAATATAATAAAATGGAGCTGACTGGGATGCTGGCCCGTATTGATAGGGACAGATGTGTGATGGTTTGATACAAATTTATTGACCGCTTTTTGTGATCTTAGGCAAGTCACTTCAGAGTTGCCAATTTACCCAATTCCAGGAGTGAGATTTTAAGCCAGTCCTGGATTTCTGACAATCTCATTCTGATACACTATGGAACCTGCAGCACTGATAACAAATGGATAAAATCAGGGACTGCAAATACCACACTGCATTGCAATACAAATTTAAAACCAGAACTGGCAAAAAATCTTACTCCTGGAACTGGGTAACTTAGCAACTCTGCTTTACTCTCCATTGCCTCAGCTACAAAATTAGATTGTAAGCCCTCTGGGGATAGGGTTACCAACTGGCTGATTTAGCTACCAGCAGAGGTTGAAAGCCAACATCTGAAAAGTCATTTTTTTCTGGAAGTGAGAGAAACTGCTTGCTTGCTTGTAACTGGATACTATCTAATACAGCTCAAAAGCTATCAATTAAAACAGCTTACAGTCAACCATATATTGTCTAATAGCTAAGTATCATTATTGTTTCAGTAAAGACAAGGTTCACAAGTGATTGTATATTTTTTTTTAAAAACGGGGGTATTCTATGATCAGTGATAAAAAAAAATGCCAGGGGATTTTTTCTCAGGGTGTAGGTCGTTTCTGCTGTTGCATGCTGATGCTTTAAATAAGAAAGAGTATGTGAGATAATTAACTGGAACAAGAGTGTATATATGTAGATTCATGTTTACAATATTTGCAAATTTATTTCATAATGTAAACATTTAGAAGCCCTTTCCACAAGTACAACAGCATGCAACCTCTGGAAACAGTACCTTTCATTACTGCCCAATCTATCGGCAGGTAAAGCATAGTTACTCACCTGTAACACGTGATCTCTGGGAACAGCAGGAATTTAGTCTTTACATATGGGTATCGTCAGTATCGACGAAGCCCGCGCGGGAACGCTCCCCAGCATCCAATTAGAAAGCCTTTGGGAGCATCCCACAGCGCCTACGTGCTGCCTTCCCGCTTTTCCCATCTGCCTCTCTCCAGTTGAGTTTAAAGCTGAGACAAAGAGAGAGAGAGGGAGAGGGAAAGAGAAAGAGAGAGAGATACAACTCCTAGGGGAGGTGGGTGGGTTGTGAAGACTAAATTCCTGCTGTTCCTGGAGATCACCTGTTACAGGTGAGTAACTATGCCATCTCCAGGAACAAGCAGGAATGTAGTCTTCACATATGGGGACTCGCTAGCTTTAGATGCCAGGGAGAAACCCCAGAAGTTGTGTGTCCCTGTGAAAGGGCTCCACTTCCCCCCATGGATCTCTGGCATCCAACCAGGGATGGTGGGTAGGAGTTGATTAGGTATGGAACAGATGTTGGAGAACAGCCTGACCAAACAAGGCATCCCGGCGGGAGTCCTTGTCCAAGCAGTAATGGGCTGTGAAGGTATGAACCGAGGCCCAAGTGGCTGCTCGACAGATGTCGTCGATAGACACAGAGTGCAGATGAGCCATTGAAGCTGCCATGGCTCTCACATTGTGAGCTGTGACATGGCCCTCTAGAGGAAGATTCTTACTCTGATAGGCAAAGGAAATGCACTGAGCAATCCAGCTGGACAGGGTTCTCTTGGAGACTGGAAGTCCCAAATGAGAAGGATCAAAAGCAACAAAGAGTTGAGAGGACTTTCTATGTTGCTGTGTTCTTTGTAAGTAAAAGGCTAAAGCTCTTTTACAGTCCAAAGTATGAAGATTCCTTTCTGCATTTGATGCATGAGGCCTTGGAAAAAACACAGGCTGGTAGACCGCTTGGTTTAGATGAAAAGGCGAGACCACCTTTGGCATAAAGTGTGGATGAGTCCTAAGGACTACCTTGTCATGATGGAACCTTGTATAAGGTGGATCAGCCACTAGTGCCTGCAACTCACTGATGCGACATGGAGATGTGATTGCAATGAGAAAGATGACCTTCCAAGAAAGGAATTTCAATGAGGTAGTAGCTAAGGGTTCAAAAGGTGGCTTCATGAGCTGACCAAGAACCAGGTTTAAGTCCCATGCCACCGGTGGTGGCCTAATGGGAGGCTTAGTTAGAAGAAGGCCTCTCATAAATCTTGCTATAAGAGGATGGGAGGAAATGGGTTGTCCATTTAGAGGCTTGAAAGAAGCTGCAATAGCACTCAAATGGACTCTAACTGAGTTAGTCTTAAGTCCTGCATAGGATAAATGAAGGAGATACTCCAGCAATGATTCCAGAGGTATCGCAAGGGGGTTAAGACCCTTCTGCGAACACCATATGGTAAACCTTTTCCACTTGAAAGCATAAGAGCGTCTTGTGGAAGGCTTCCTGGAAGCATAAAGGATATCCTCTACTTGCTGAGGGAGGTTAAGATCTTGAGGTTCTAGGCCTTCAGCAACCAAGCCCTGAGATGCCGAGACTGGGGATTGGGATGCCATAACATTCCGTCCTCCTGAGACAGGAAATCTAGAGCAGAGCTTAACTTCAGAGAGGGAGCTTGAGAGATATGTAGAAGCAGAGGGTACCACACTTGATGTGGCCAATGTGGAGCTATGAGAATCATACGGCCTCTCTCTCTCTGAAGCTTGAACAGGGTTTTGGGGATCAGGGGAATGGGTGGAAAGGCATACAGGAAGTCTTGACCCCAATGAAGGAGGAAAGCATCCTTCGCCTGAGAGCCCTGAGCTGGAATTCTGGAACAGAACAGGAGAAGTTTGGCATTCAACGGACTTACAAAGAGGTCTATGTCCGGGGTTCCCCAAATTTGAAAAATCTTGGCCACCTGGTCTGCATGCAGGGACCATTCATGTGGAAGCAGAACTCGACTGAGTCTATCTGTCCAAGAGTTGCCATCCTGGTGATGGCCCTACCCTATAACTGATTACCCCCCCCCCCTTTTTTTTTGTTACACCGCTTTGACCCGGTGAAAAGCGGGATATAAATACAGTTAAATAAATAAATAAATAAATAAAATTTTGGATACCTGGATGATACACTGCCAGGAGATGAATCTGATGCTCTCTGGCGAGGGCCCATAGTCACAAAGCTTCGTTGCAAAGTGATAGAGAGCCTGTTCCTCCCTGCTTGTTCAAGTAGAACATGGCTACTTGATTGTCCATATGGATAAGGACTGTCTTGTAGCTGAGCAAGGTGTGGAACACTCGTAGAGGAAGGAAGATTGCTCTGAGCTCCAAGAGATTGATGTATAGATGAGTCTCCTGTGGAGTCCAAGTGCCTTGGGTGGAGAGGTCTTGCAGATGAGCTCCCCAACCCACTGGAGAAGCCTCTGTTGTGAGAGTTGCCTAGGGTAAGGGCTGTTGAAATGGGGGCCCCAGCAAGAGGTTTTGAGTGGACTGCCACCATTTGAGGGACAAAATAAGGCGACTTGTGTTTGCTATTTTGTCTGACAGGCATCCTGATGCCTGGGTCCATTGAGTGGATAAAGTCCACTGGGCTGCTCTCATGTGGAGGCGAGCATAAGGAACCACATGCACGGTAGATGCCATGTGGCCTAGTAGTTGTAACATTTCTCCAGCAGTGAGATGAGGCTTTAGCACTGCTTGAGAAGCTAACTGCACCATGTGAAGGCAACGGGCCTGGGGGAGATAGGCCCTTGCTTTTCTGGTATCCAGCAAAGCTCCTATGAACTCTAGAGATTGAGTGGGAGTTAGACTGGATTTTGGGATGTTTATGACCAGACCCAAATACTGAAGGATACGTATTGTGCAAGATAGAGAAGTCCTGGCCTCTGACTCTGATGGGGCTCGAATGAGCCAGTCGTCTAAGTAAGGGAAGATGAATATTCCTAGAGTGCGTAGAAATGCTGCTACCACAGCCATGCATTTCGTGAACACCCTTGGTGCTGAGGCCAGGCCAAAAGGAAGCACCCTGTATTGGTAGTGCTTTCCTTGAAAAAGGAACCGAAGGAACTTTCTGTGAGTTGGATGGATGAGAACACGAGTGTACGCATCCTTGAGATCTAGCGAACAAAGCCAATCCTGACTCTGAAGCTATGGTAGCAGAGATCCCAGAGGGATCATTTTGAATTTCTCTTTGAAAAGGAATTTGTTCAATTCTCTGAGGTCCAATATGGGTCTGTGTCCCCCTGTTTTCTTTGGGATAAGGAAATAGGTGGAGTAGAACCCTGTACCCTGTTGAAGAATGGGTACTTCTTCTATTGCCCCCTGGGCAAGAAGCACAGTGACCTCTTGATCTAACTGGTTAATGAGAGAGGTCTAAGAATTGAACTGTCTTACCATTGTGGGAGGGGGCATGCACAGAAAGTGAAGCTTGTACCCCTCTTTTATAATGGAGAGTGTCCAATGTTCTGCTGTTATTTGCCCCCATCTGGGGGCAAAGTGACACAACCTCCCTGGAATGGTGGAAGGCGCTGGTCCATTGAGGGCCAGGAAGGCTAAGTTCTCTAGATGAAAGTCAAAGGCCTTGTGGAGGCTGAGACTGCTGAGACAGTTGAGGCTTAGCAGTCTTTGCTTCCCTTTGTTTAGGTGGTTGCTGACTCTTCCGGGCAGGCTGACCTGCAGAACGTCCCTGCTGGGAATAAGAGGGATAGAACCTCTTCTTTTTTTAGAAGAATGGTTTCTTGAAAGATTTCTTTCTTGCAGGATCAGCTGTGGCTTTGGATAACCTATCCAAAGTGGAGTTGTCAGCATCCAACCCATTGGCTTTCTCTTGCCAATTTTTGCCAAATAAATTCTCATCTATAGAAGGGATATTGCCCAGTTTGTCCTGCACCCAGAGCTCCAAATCAGATGCCTGGAGCCAGGCAATTCTACCTGCACCTATGGCAATGGCAGAGGTTCTGCTTATGCACTCAAAACAGTCAAAAGCTGCACGATTGACAAACTTAGAAACATCCTGAGCATGTTTAACCAGTGTGAGAAAATCCTGCCTCTTGTCCTCAGGAAGGAGAGGGCTTAAAATCTCCAAGTCTCCTGTGACTTCTTTAAGGAACATTCCCATATATAAAATATAGGAACTGATCCTGGCAGAAAGCATGGAAGCCTGGAAAGTACGACGTCCAAAGGCATCCAAAGTTCTATACTCACGTCCTGGAGGATTAGACGCATGCCTCTTTGCACTCCTGATCCTTCTCATAGCTGATTCCACTACAATAGAGTGGTGAGGAAGCTGAGTTTTCTGGAAACCAGGACAAGGAGGGACTCGATACATGGTATCCAGTCTGCGAGAGTGAGGAGAGGTGGTAAGAGGTATCTCCCACATTCTTAACATGAGATCATGTAAGATCTCATGGATAGGCAAGGTAGCTGACTCCTTAGGAGCTTTGGGATATTGTAAAATCTCCAACTCCTTAGCCTTGGGCTCTGTTTCAGGAGCCACAGTAATAGACAGACCTCGAGCCACCTCCCTGATAAAATCCTGAAAGGAGATATCTTCTGGAGGAGACATCCTACGTTTAGGAGAGGAAGGCTCCTCCGGGAGAAGTATTCCGGTACCGATAGAACTGTCAGAATCCTCAGACTCCTCCGAGGATTCGAAGTACCTTCTGTCCAGATGCTCTTGAAGAGCCCGATACCCGTACCGACCGAAGTCGGTACCGGGGGAATCGGTACCGGTGTATCGGTACTGGAGGGCATCGCATGACTAGGTGCCAGCAAAGCAGACACCGATGTCGATGCCGATGCTGTCAATACCGGTACCGATACCGGTACCGGTTGAACTGTCTGACACGGTTCCGAGGGTGTCGATGCTGCAAGGAGAGCCGCCAGACTGTGTTCAATAGCGAGGAACCTCTGGTGTATCGACGCTGCCGATGCCTGGGTATCGGTACCGAAGGAAGCAGCCGGTACCCCAGAGCATGGCACCAGTAGTTCTGCCGAGGTCGAGGCCTTGAGAACATCCTGGAGCCCTGATAATGCTTTGGAAGCCGAAGCCTCCCGCCAGGGCAATTTTGCCAGTACAGAACCCTCAAGGGCAACGCCAGAGGCATCTCGATGCTTGGAAGGAGATCTACCCTTTGAGGACCGGCCAGACTTATGTTTAGTTACCTGAGATCCCATGGGAGGAAGACGAAGCCCTGGAAGATGTCGATGCCACCGAAGCTGCATCGGAGGGAAAAAGGGCACTGAGCTTAGCAGCTCGGTTTTGTCGACCCCTTTTGGACATCATGGCACAAGCCATACACTCGGAGATGGAGTGGTCAGGACCTAAACATTTAAGACACCACTCATGGGTGTCGGTGACGGAGATGGTACCGCCACACTTGGTGCACTTTTTGAAACCCGAAGCGGGTTTTTCCATGATGGAGGAAATTGGCTCGTGCACCTGGAAGAGAAAGTTTGGAAAAAATAGTATTTTTTTTTTTTTAAAGAAAGAAAAGAAGAACCGGCGGTACCGGTATAGCGTCGAGGAAGGCAGACACAACCACAAAAAAAGGAGGAGAATAAGGAACATTTTCTGCGGTGACAGGAACAACGACCTGCTGGCTCCGCGGAAATGAAGAACTGGAGAGAGGCAGTTGGGAAAGGCGGGAAGGCAGCACGCAGACGCTGTGGGATGCTCCCAAAGGCTTTCTAATTTTACGCTAGGGAGCGTTCCCGCGCGGGCTCCGTCGGTACCGACGATACCCATATGTGAAGAATACATTCCTGCTTGTTCCTGGAGATAAGTATGTGTGGTGTTCAATATGTGCATTCTTCTGACTGCAGAAGCGGTCCAGTGGTGGAGTAAGGGAGAGGCAATAAGTGGAGTGAGGGAAGGGGTAGGTGGGTGGGGGAGGTTCTTGTTTAAAAAGTTGACAACTCTGAGGACAGGGAAAAAACTATTGCATCTGAATTAACTTGCTTTAAGCTACTAATGAAAAGATGTGCGCTAAATACCAACTAATCTTCATTAATAAGCAGTGGAATTGAGCTAAATAATCTTGTTCCTGATGGTAGCAGCGAGCTCTGTGCAGTAAGACAGTAACCAAATTAGCTGCGGTTCTGGGAAATATTTATTCAGCCTACCTCAAATACATGCAAACCTCTGGGAACGCTGACCCAGTGTCTGTTACAGATTCTTACATTCATTCTGCTCCATCATGACCCCTGTACAACTGTACACCATGGGGTATGATTTTAAAAAGACTTTGTCGATGCACAAGCTAGCATATGCACATAAAACGCCTCTTAACGCGATGACAAGAACTCGCATACTTTTACGGGGCATGGTCGCAGGTGTGTTCGGGGATGGATTTTGGATACAGTTTGGGCAGAGTGATGATCCACATGCATTCTTTATAAAGTACATGTGTACAGGTGAACTTTACGCAAAAGTGTATACATCAGATTTTGAGCAGGTATAAAGCTACACAAGTTCCTTTTTTACTGTGATTTCTGCGAGTTTTCTGCTGCTGTTTTATAAAATCATGTAAGCATCTATATGTTTTTTAAAACAGGTCCAAAATAGGCACCTGCTTAGCCTCCCCACCTAGGGAGCCTGTTATAAAATGACTCTCTATGACGAAATTAGACCTTGCCTGCTGTCTTTCCCCGAGTCCCTCCAGTCCAGTCCAGAACGTGTGGGTTATCTCCCTCCACCAGCAGCTGGGAACTGAGCGTGTCAGATTTCTGATGTCACAGTAGAAGAGCTCTCTCCATAGGCTCCTGAAATCAGTATCCTGTTAACAACGCAGACTCCCAGAGAGCATAGCCCGCCAAACAAGAGAAACGAGAAAGAACCTCCTTAGCAGAACAGAGAAGGTGGTCATGAACTGTGTCAAGGAAACATCATGGAACTATATACAAAGTAAGAATAGTCCACATGGAGAAAGAAGAATATGCTGGGTTCTATTCAAGGGAAAGATTACCCAAGCTAAATTTAACATCTAGGGTTAGGAGTACAATAATTAAAATGAATAAGGCCATATCTAGTATAAAAAAAACAGTTACTGAAATCACTGAAATAAGTCAAATACAATACTGTGATGCTGAAATTATTACTGCAAAAATATTACCAACTAAAGTACAGGTCCAGAAGAAAATGAGAACAATAATAGTTCCTCCTTGGAAAAAGCACATCAAAGGAAAAATACAATCATTTAGTGCGGAGGTATCCCTGATAGATAGGTATCTAAAAGGATTAAGATCGTCAAGGATACATGCTGCATTAACAGACGAAGACCTGACATTTATATGTTCCCACAATAAACTGAAAGTAGCAGCAGAAGCGCAAAAACTGCAACGATATGAAGAAAATAGACAAGAAAGATATCAAAATAAGCTATTTAGAGATAACCCAAAACAATTCTACTGGGAACTGGGAAAAAGCATTAATATGGTAAAAGTACTACCAAACAAAGCTGAAACAGAAACCTTCTGGAGATACGTATATGAGGACCCTATAGAGAACAATCAAGAAGCAGAATGGTTACCCTACAATACAGGAACATTTAGAAAATGCAAACATCAAACTGATGGAATGCCCTGCAGTAACAATAAAAGAGCTGGAAAGCAGGTTAAAACGCGCCCCAAATTGGAAGAGCCCTGGCCCAAATGGAGTAACCAACATTTGGCTCAAACAGGTCACATCATTTTTTCTCCTTAACCCTTATCACCCTTATGTTAACAATTATTTCACGTTAAATTGTATAATAATTAATTCTGTTAACACTGTTTAATGTAATAGTTACCGTTTTAAGTTATATGTAAACCGCTTTGATTCACAAAAGGCGGTAAATAAGCACAAATAAAATAAATCATTCCACCAAGACCTGGCGAACTGCAAAAATCAATTGTTTAAGCAGCCAGACTTAACACCACAATGGCTTATTACAGGAAGAACATTTCTCCTTCCGAAGGGGGACCCAAAAAATAGTCCCCATGATTACAGACTTAGAACTTGTCTACCTACAACCTATAAGCAGTTCACTGCAAGATGCAGACAGAAATATGATCATATCAAGTCCAATAACATTACGGCAATAGAGCAAAAGGGCAATAAAAGGGGAGCATATGGAACCAAGGACCAGTTAATGTTGAATACGACCATCATAGGCAGCGTTAAGGAAAGCAGAAATCTCAGTATAGCATGGACTGATTATATGAAAGCTTTTGACAGAATCCCACACTCTTGGATAATAAATTGCCTTGAAATGTATAAAATAAATCCTGGTTTGATAGAGTACATTCAATTCATCATGACAATGTAGCAAACCACACTCTTTTTGAGATATAAAGATGGTCAATATATCATTCCTAACATTACGATCCAGCGCAGAATATTTCAGGGAAATTCCCTGTCACCCCTGCTGTTTTGTGTGGAGCTTAATCCAATGAGTACTCTCATCAGCTCTTTGGGATACGGATTTAGCCTGAATCTTCAAGAAGGCAACAACCCAGAAACAACATCTCATTTATTATTTGTAGATAATCTGAAGCCCTACAGTTTCAGAAACCAACAATTAGCAGAGTAACTCCATGTGGTGAAAAGTTTCCTGATGACATCAGAATGAACTTTGGCCTTGACAAATGTGCTAAGGCAACTTTTTTATAGAGGAACTTTGAGCAAAACAGAAATCTTCTCCCTGGCTGAGGGCTGTGACATCAAGAATCTTGAATAGGAAGGCATATATAAATATCTCTGAGTAGTGGAAGGAACAACACTCAAGCAGAAATTACTGAGAGGAAAGAGCAGTAAAAAATACTACAGGCAATTGAAATAGTTATTAAAAAGTGCTTTAACATCATGGACGAAAATACAGGCCATTAATCAGCTGGCAATTCTTGTACTCTCATACAACTCTCAAAAATCTTGAAAAACTGGATGTGTGAACAAGAAAACTCCTCCATGACAAATGAATTAATTTACAAGAATCAGTGTATGCCAAGACTGTGTACATCTCTAGAGCTGAAGGAGGGCTAGGCCTCACAGAGGTTGATTATACATACAGAGCTACTATCACAAGCCGTCAGGCCTATCTAACTGAATCATCGGATCCAAATGCGCAAAAAGTACTGAAATAATTATGGGAAAACGTAAAGTTAAGAAGTCACTCTCTGATGCAACCCTGCTGGTTCCACCTAAAAGCAAAGTTTTGGGTCCTCTGGATAAAGCATAGTTACTCACCTGTAACAGGTGATCTCCGGGAACAGCAGGAATTTAGTCTTCACATATGGGTATCGTCGGTACCGACGGAGCCTGCGCGGGAACGCTCCCCAGCATCCAATTAGAAAGCTTTTGGGAGCATCCCACAGCGCCTGCGTGCTGCCTTCAAGCCTTTCCCAACTGCCTCTCTCCAGTTGAGTTTTAAAGCTGAGACAAAGAGAGAGAGAGGGAAAGAAAAGAAAAGAGAGATACAACTCCTAGGGGAGGTGGGTGGGTTGTGAAGACTAAATTCCTGCTGTTCCCATAGATCACCTGTTACAGGTGAGTAACTATGCTATCTCCAGGAACAAGCAGGAATGCAGTCTTCACATATGGGGACTCCCTAGCTACAGATGCCAGGGAGAGACCCCAGAACTTGTGTGCCCCTGTGAAAGGGCTCCACTTCCCCCTATGGATCTCTGGCATCCTACCGGGAATGGTGGGTAGGAGTTGATTAAGTATGGAACAGGTGTCGTAGAACAGCCTGACCAAACAAGGCATCCCGGCGGAAGTCCTTGTCTAAGCAGTAATGGGCTGTGAAGGTATGAACCGAGCCCAAGTAGCTGCTCGACAGATGTCGTCAATAGACACAGAGTGTAGATGAGCCATTGAGGTGCCATGGCTCTCACATTGTGAGCTGTGACATGGCCTTCCAGAGAAAGGTTTTTACTCTGATAGGTAAAAGAAATACACTGTGCAATCCAATTGGACAATGTCCTCTTGGAGACTGGAAGTTCCAAATGAGAAGGATCAAAAGCAACAAAGTGTTGAGAGGACTTTCTATGTTGCTGTGTCTTTTGTAAGTAAAAAGCAAGTGCTCTTTTACAGTCCAAAGTATGAAGATTCCTTTCTGCATTTGAAGCATGAGGCCTTGGAAAAAATACAGGCAGGTAAACTGCTTGGTTTAAATGAAAAGGTGAAACCACCTTTGGCATAAAGTGTGGATGAGTCCTAAGGACTACCTTATCATGATGGAACCTCGTATAAGGAGGATCAGCCACTAATGCTTGCAACTCACTAATGCGACGTGCTGATGTGATTGCAATGGAGAAAGAGAACCTTCCAGGAAAGGAATTTCAAGGAGGTAGTAGCTAGAGGTTCAAAAGGCGGCTTCATGAGCTGTCCAAGAACCAGATTTAGGTCCCATGCTACCGGTGGTGGCCTAATGGGAGGCTTAGTTAGAAGGAGGCCCCTCATAAATCTCGCTATGAGAGGATGAGAAGAAATAGGTTGTCCATTTAAAGGCTTGAAAGAAGCTGAAATAGCACTTAAATGGACTCGTACTGAGTTAGTCTTAAGTCCTGCATCAGATAAATGAAGGAGATACTCCAATAATGATTCCAGAGGTATCGCCAGGGGGTCAAGACCCTTCTGCGAACACCTTTTCCACTTGAAAGCATAAGAGCGTCTTGTGGAAGGCTTTCTAGAAGCATAAAGGATATCCTTTACTTGTTGAGACAGGTTATTTATTTATTTATTTACATTCTCTTATATACCGCGCTATTCTGCATCAGGGCGGTTTACATTGAACAAACTGAAATTACATTGAACAGGGCATTATAACTTGGAGATAACTATTTTTACAGGGAACATGGGCTATGGAGGGTTAAGTGGCTTGCCCAAGACCACAAGGAGCACCTGTGGACTAGAAACCCCAGTCCTTCCGGCCCAAGGTTGCTGTCCTCTAGTGGGATTTGAACCCCCGACCTTCCGGCCTGAAGTACCTTGCCCCAACCACTAGGCCACTCCTCCACTCCAGGTTAAGACCATGAAGGTCTAAGCCCTCAGCAACCAGGCCTTGAGATGCAGAGAGTGGGGATCGGGATGCCACAACATCCCATCCTCCTGAGACAGGAGATCTGGAGCAGATCCTAACTCCAAAGATGGAGCTTGAGAGAGATGTAGGAGCAGCGGGTACCACACCTGCCGTGGCCAATGTGGAGCTATGAGAATCATATGGCCTCTGTCTCTCTGAAGCTTGAATAGGGTTTTGGGAATTAGGGGAATGGGTGGAAAGGCATATAGGAAGTCCTGACCCCAATAGAGGAGGAAAGCATCCCTGGTCTGAGAACCCTGAGCCGGAATTCTGGAACAGAATCGGGGAAGTTTGGCATTCAACGGACTTGCAAAGAGGTCTATGTCAAGAGTTTTGAATGCCTGGAAGATACACCCCAAGGAGATGAATCTGATGCTCTCTGGTGAGGGCCCATAGTCGCAAAGCTTTGTTACAAAGCGACAGAGAGTCTGTTCCTCCCTGCTTGTTCAGATAGAACACAGCTACTTGATAGTCCTCATTCAGACGGACAGTCGTGTAGCTCAGCTGGGTGTGGAACACTCGAAGAGCAAGGAAGATTGTTCTGAGCTCCAAGAGATTGATGTGTCGATGGGTCTCCTCTGGAGTCCAGGTGCCTTGGGTAGAGAGATCTTGCAGGTGAGCTCCCCAACCCAACTGTGAGGCGTCTGTTTTTAGAGTGACCTGGGGTGGGGGCTGTTGGAAAGGGGACCCACCAACAGGTTTTGGGTTGACTGCCACCATTGTAGGGACAAAATAAAGTAACTTGAGTTTACTACTTTGTCTGATAGGCAGCCTGATGCTTGAGTCCACTGAGTGGATAGAGTCCATTGGGCTGCTCTCATATGAAGGCGAGCATAAGGAACCACATGCACGGTAGATGCCATGTGGCCTAGTAATTGTAACATTTCCTGAGCAGTGAGATGAGTTTTTAACACTGCTTGGGAGGCTAACTGCACAATGCGAAGGCAGCGGGGCTGTGGAAGATAGGCCCTTGCTTTCCTGGTATCCAGGATAGCTCCTATAAACTCTAGAGACCGAGTGGGAGTTAGGTTGGATTTTGGGATGTTTATGACCAGGCCCAAATACTGAAGTATATGCATTGTGCAAGATAGGGTAATTTTGGCCTCTGACTCTTATGGGGCTCGAATGAGCTAGTCATCTAAGTAGGGGAAGACGAATATTCCTAGAGTGCGAAGAAATGCTGCCACTACAGCCATGCATTTCGTAAACACCCTTGGTGCTGAGGCCAGGCCAAAAAGAAGAACCCTGTACTGGTAGTGCTTCCCCTGAAATAGAAACAGAAGGACTATTCGGTGAGTTGGATGGATGAGAACATGGGTGTATGCATCCTTGAGATCTAGAGAACAAAGCCAATCCTGACTCTGAAGGTATGGCAGAAGAGTTCCTAAAGAAATCATCTTGAACTTCTCCTTGAACAGGAATTTGTTCAATTCTCTGAGGTCTAAAATGGGTCTGTGTCCCCCTGTTTTCTTTGGAATAAGGAAATAGGGGGAGTAAAACCCTGTACCCTATTGGGAAATGGGTACGTCTTCTATTGCCCCGTGGGCAAGAAGTAAATTGACCTCTTGATCCAACTGATTTTCGAGTGAAGTCTGAGAATTGAACCGTCTTACAACTGTAGGAGGGGGCATGTTCAGGAAATGAAGCTTGTACCCCTCCTTTACAATGGAGAGAGTCCATTCTTCTGCTGTTATCTGCTCCCATCTGGGGACAAAATGACACAACCTTCCTGGAATGGTGGAGGGCTCTGGGACATTGAGGGCCAGGAAGGCCAAGTTCTCTAGATGGGAGTCAAAGCCCCTGTGGAGGCTGAGTCTGCTGGGCCGGATAAGGCTTAGCAGACTTTGTTTTTCTTTGTTTTGGTGGCTGCTGTCCCTTTCAGGCAGACTGACCTGCAGCATGCCCCTGCTGGGTATAGGAGGGGTAAAACCTCTTCTTTTTAGAGAAGAATGGTTCTTGTAGGATTTTCTCCTTGCAGGATCAGCTGTAGCCTTGGATAGTCTATCCAAAGTGGTGTTATCAGCATCCAGCTCATTAGCTTTCTCTTGCCAATTTTTGCCAAAGAGATTTTCGTCTGTGCAAGGGATATTCCCCAGTTTGTCCTGTACCCAGAGTTCTAAGTCAGATGCCTGGAGCCAGGCAATCCTACGAGCACCTACGGCAATGGCAGAGGTTCTGCTTATGCACTCAAAGCAGTCAAAAGCTGCACGATTAACAAACTTGGAAACATCTTGGGCATGTTTGACAAGTGTAAGATAATCTTGCCTCTTATCATCAGGAAGGAGAGGGCTCATAAGCTCTAGATCTCCTGTAACCTCCTTAAGGAACATTCCCATATATAAAATGTAGGAACTAATCCTGGCAGAAAGCATAGAGGCCTGGAAGGTTCGACGCCAAAAGGCATCAAGAGTCCTACATTCGCGTCCTGGCAGATTAGATGCATATCTTTTTGCACTCTTGACGTGGTATGAAGGAAGGTTTGCTTTATTAATTCTATTTCTTACACCATGATGCCCAACACAGGCCGTGTTTCGAAATTATCTTCTTCAGGGGTAAATCTGGTGTACTACATATATATAAAAAACATAATTGTAAATATATGAACAAAGGCACAACTGTACAAACATCTTGTATAAGCATATAAATACCGTATATACTCGAGTATAAGCCGACCCGAATATAAGCCGAGGTACCTAATTTTACCACAAAAAACTGGGCAAAGCTATTGACTCGAGTATAAGTCGAGGGTGGGAAATGAGGCACCTACTAGTCAATGTAAAAAATAAAGACAGAGACCAATAAAATTACATGAATATTTATTTAAATGAAAAACAGTAAAATAGCTCTGTAAGTGGAAAATGGGGTCAACAAAAACAATATGGTATCAAACCTTAAACCCGCTCCGCCTAGCTTTGAATGCAGCGGCAAGAGTCCTCTCTGGATCATCAAGATCCGACCACATAACGCCCATCATGAAGGATTTGCATTGGCTACCTTTACATGCCAGGCTCCAATACAAGTCATTGGTCCTCACCTTCAAAGCCCTAAATAACTACCCCCCTACGCCAATCAGCAAGCTAGTCCATGGTACCCTGGAAAATAGAAACAGAAGGTCTACTGCACTGAACACATTAGTAGTCCCCAAGCTAATAACTACATGCACAAAGGCTACCTCCAACAGAGCCTTCTCCATATTCGCCCCTTTAAACTGGAATGCACTCCCCCATGAGATCCGTGGTATTAAAAGCCTCTTCCTATTCAGAAAAGCCTTAAAACTCCACCTGTTCACAAAATGTTACCCAGAAACTTCCAGTGATAGAAGCACAACCAGCAAGCTTCCCTCATACCCCAGCCGCCCCTGAACGTCAATACCACAGATATAATAGGTAGTCCCCACTCAAGCCCAACCAACCACTAATCTTCATCTTCACAAAATCAATGCAACACCCATTTATATTAGAGTATTGTACGTAGTTTCGAGTTAACATGTATTTAGTTTCCCCGGTTTCGATCCCATGTTCAATTCCCTGTTCTTTGTAAACTCAATGTTGTTTCTGTACATTGCAGTATTTTTGTTCGATGCACACCGCGCTGATTTTAATTGTGCGGTATAGAAGAAATGTTAAATAAATTAATTAATTAATTCAAAATAAAGAGATATTTTTCTACCTTTTGTGCATTTTTTTTCAGCTGCAATTGCTCCAGTCACTTTCTTCTGGTTTCTTTGTGTCTTCCACTAACTCTCCATCGTCTGCTGTTCATTTGTCTTTTCTTCTCTCTTCTAGTTTTTTTCCATTCTCTCTCTACATCTGCTTTAACATACTAATCTTTCTCCTTTTGCTCTTTCCTCATTCCTATTTCATCTACTCAAATTTTACCCCTCCATTCTCAATCCCCACTTACTCTCCCAATATCCGGCCAATTGTAGATTTGTCTTCCCTCCCACACAAAATATTTTTCCCCTCTCCATTTCAAGCCCCCGTCCCCATCAGCTATTTGCAGTTCAAGCCCTCCTTCCACTCAGCCCATTTCCAGTGCTAGCAACCCCCCCAGCCCATTAACAGTCTTAGCCCCCCCAGCCCATTACCAGTCCTAACCCCCCATCAGCCCATTTCCAGTCCTAGCCCTCCCATAGCCCATTACTAGTCCTAACCCCTCCCATCAGCCCATTACGTCCTAACCCCCCATCACCCTATTTCCAGGCCTAGCCCCCCCATCAGCCTATTTCCAGTCTTAGCCCCCCATAGCCCATTACCAGTCCTAATCCCCCATCAGCCCATTACCAGTCCTAACCCCTCCCATAGCCAATTACCAGTCCTAACCCCCCATCAGCGCACTTCCATTCTTAGCCCCCCCATAACCCATTACCAGTCCTAAACCTCCCCATCAGCCCACTTCCATTCTTAGCCCCCCCATAACCCATTACCAGTCCTAAACCTCCCCATCAGCCCATTTCCAGTCTTAGCCCCCCATAGCCAATTACCAGTCCTAACCCCCCCATCAGCCCATTTCCAGTCAGCCCCCCCCCCATAGCCCATTACCAGTCCTAGCCCCCCCATCAGCCCACTTCCAGTCTTAGCCTCCCCCCCATAGCCAATTACCAGTCCTAACCCCCCCATCAGCCCATTTCCAGTCAGCCCCCCCATAGCCCATTACCAGTCCTAGCCCCCCCATCAGCCCACTTCCAGTCTTGGCCTCCCCCCCATTACCAGTCCTAAACCCCCTTCCGCCCTATCAACCCAAATTAAAAAAAAAACAACCCAGCTGCTTCTGCCGCGGCAGCATCAAGAGTGCCGTGGCAGTATCAAGAGTGCCGCCGCCGCCGCGGGGCCCCCCCGGCAGAGCCTCCCTGCATCGCAGCCTATCCCCGAACGCAGGCTTCTTTCAGAGCCGCGAGAGTTTCCTTTCTCGCGGTTCTGTTAATCCCGCCGGGGCTGGCATCAATGTGCAAAAAATGGCAAAAAATGTGCTGAAAAACTCGGCTTATACTCGAGTATATACGGTAAATGAATGTTGTAAAATATAGTCAATACATAAATTAAAACATATGAATTAAAATTATTAAATAAATTAAGACATATGAACATGAATTCAATAAACGATATTAAAATAAAACATGCATATTCTTATCAATCCATCTTTAAAATAATAAATAAAACTGGACAGCCATTATAAATAGTATATCATCTAAAAATAAAACATGAATAAATCATCACACATATATCATACATACAAAAAATATATGTGAAAAGATTTTTACAAATACTCATATCGTTGAAAGGGTGAGTAAACGTTACTATCTTAATATCCCTACTAGTAAATAAACTCAACTATATTGATCTTGTACTACAAGGGACAAGGGGACATCATTTGTAATGTATCATCTATTAGTTACATAATAGCAGAGAACGCGCAACCAACACAACCAGTACAATCAATACAGAGGTCGGGGGAGAGGGCGGGGGCGAGGTCAATGGAATTCAGACAGGTCACGCAAGAGGTGGCAATAGAAGAGTCAGTACTGTAAAAGGGGGTGCTTGTTATGAAAGCTACACCACCTTTTGCAAAGGTCCAGACTATCTATGCCGCAAAGGATTGTGGTAATAGTAGTCCAGTTGTATAGTGTTTGCCTTTGAGGTAAATAAGAATGTAGTAGTTGAGTCGAGTATAAGGCAAAATAGAGTTTATTTATGGGGTAAATTATTCCACACACAGATTATACTTGGTAACACCTTCAGGATAACTTTTCCAGGTTTTGTAATCAAAGTAAAGTACACAACTGAAAGTTCCAAGCAAATAGCTTGCAGAGTCTTTTCAAGCAACAGAAAAAAACACTTCCCTTCAGTCACTGCTGACAACTGCTCAGCAGTGCTGGAGAATAAACCCAAAAGGAAAAACTTCTTTACAAACAGCGTTCTTCTTTCACATTCAAAGCTGTTCTTTATACAACATGTGCACGGTTTGAGCAATGCTCTACTCTATCATCAGGTGGATAACAAGCTCTAATCAATAGCTGGTTTCCTCCTCTGCACACGTGTTTTCATTTCCACTCCCCAAAAGCCTCTTTCTTTCCATATAAAACTTTCTGGGTAGCCAGTAATTAGAACATTTCCTTTTGATGGTTTTAATCCTACTTTGAGGATTTCTTTAGGCTATCAATCTTACCCAAAGAATAGTCCATGCAAAAATCATCTCCCTCAGGACTTGTACCTTGTTCCTCCAATTGCATAGGCTCAATCTCAATGTCTGGCATAGAGGGCTTCAATAACTGGCCTCTAGTGGGAGAGACACTGTTTCCCAACAGTTTGCATTGCTCCAGGTTAGTTAAAGGATCAAAGTTCATACCTGAGTCACAACTGTCCTTGGGCTGTCTCCTTAGGTATCCTGGCCAGTAAGCATGGGTGCTTCTGTGGCCTGTCCTCCAGTCGGTATCTCTGGACCTCAGGGCATCGGCTCCATACCTCTTCCCATAAGACTTCGTGTTCCTTTTCTCCTTAGCTGTTCCTGTCTGCTTACAGGGTGCTGCTTTAGAGTTCCTACCAGAATCACAGGAATCTCCATAGGAACACGTCTCTCTCCGAGTTCCTCTTGCCTTCTCTCTCCTGGACCTTCTTCTTCTCTCTCGTCGCTGTGGTTGTTGTCTCTGAGCTGGTCCTTCCCCTGGTCTCCGAGCCGGTCCTTCCCCTGGTCTCCGAGCCGGTCCATCCCCTGGTCTGCCTTCTGAATATTCAGCTCTGCCTTTAAAGTCCTTAGCATCCAACTCCTCCCTTGCAGTGCTCAGGTGTTGGTGCTTAAACTCTCCTCTGGCCACTGATTGATTAGGCATGACGTAAGGGTTTTTAAGACTATGCTTATGCTTCTCCTCTTTAGCTCCACTAGGGGCTTTCTGCAAGTTACTGCAGCTGGGAATAAGCTGTCTTTTAGGGAAACAGGCTGCTCTATTTCTCTGACCTGCCAGAACAGGTCCCTTGATTAATGTAAATTCCTTTCTATTGGCAGTACTCTCAGGGCTCTGACTAGCTTCCTTATCACAGTACATAGTAACGTATTTAATATTTCTAGATACACACTGACGATAGATGAAGAATCTGTCCTTAATAAAGGACTTTCTTTTGTACCAGTTAGGAGACCTGACCTGTTTGAAATTCAAATTGATTTATTTAAATTTTTTAGGAAGATACGCATTAAGCAGTTTTTTATGAACCAAGAAACCAAGTCTAGTGATGGTTCCATTATTAGTAAAAAGTCCTCATGGACCCCTCCTCCACAAACTGACCCTATCATTGAAACTTTTGAAAAAGTAGTTTTAAAACAAATAGAGAATGTTTGTACAAGGTCACGACCTACTTATTATAATCTTACAAAAGGGGAAAATGAGGTGATTAAATCTCTGCAACGAAATGATCAAATTATTATTAAACTCGCAGACAAAGGAGGAGCCATAGTAATACTTGATAAAACCATGTATATAAATGAAATAAATAGACAACTTCGTGATCGGACATTTTATCTTTGTTTGGATGCAGATCCCACTACCAATTTAAAAGCAAGTATTGATAATTTGATAATGGTAGCCTTTGAAATTGGTTATCTTACCAAAAAAGAGAAAGACTTTTTGATTGTTTCTGCACCAGTAATTCCTATGTTATATACCAATCCCAAAATACATAAATCTCCGACCAACCCTCCGGGTCGCCCTATAGTTTCGGCAATAGGGTCATTGATGGAACCTATTTCACAATCTTTAGATGTATTATTGCGTCCTTTTGTAAAGACTATGTGGTCCTACGTGAGGGACTCAGCGCATTTCATTGAGATATTATCTACTTTTAATGATCTTGGTTCGGGTGTCATATTAGTTACGTTGGATGTGGAATCCTTGTATACTAATGTTCCACAAGCAGAAGACTTGGAAATTATAGAACAGTGTTTACTTAAGAGAGAGGGTCACAAACGAATTCCCACAACATTTCTCCTATCTATAGCTCAATATGCATTATGTGAGAATTATTTTTGCTTTAGAGATTTATTTTTAAGCAGATTAAAGGGGTAGCAATGGGCTCATCAGTGGCCCCAGATATAGCGAATCTTTACATGTTTCAATTCGAAGAAAAATTTATGAAAAATCATATATATGAAACAATTGTAAAATTATGGATTCGCTATATTGATGATATTTTGATTATTTGGGATGGTAGTATAGAGACGTTGATGCAATTTAACATATGCATAGTAATTTACGTTTCCAGCTTACTTATGACCCATATAAGATTCCATACCTAGATCTTATAAGAAAAAAGGAAGACAAAAGATTTGTAACATCTTTATATAGAAAACCTACAGACCGCAATCATCTTTTACACTTTGAGAGTTTCCATAATCCAACGCTTAAAAGAAACTTGCCTGTTGGCCAATTCTTAAGAGCTAGAAGAGTCTGTACTACAGTGCAAGAGTTTGATGAACAAGCTAAGTTAAAACAAAGGCTTGTTGCGAGTCAATATCCGGAATGTTATATAGATCGAGCATACAAGAGAGCTAAAGAAGCTCCTCGTGAGTCACTTCTGAAGCCTCAAGACAGAAAGAGAAATGTGGGAATGGTTTGTCCCCTCCTTTATTCTATCCATTCTAAGAAGATTATCGAAATCTTGCGAAAAGAATGGCATCTTATCCAAACACTGCCAGCATTTCAAGATATTTCTCTTACAGTGGCCCATAAGCGTAATATTAATTTGAGAAATTTGTTGGTGCCCTCAGCGCGCAGAGTGCAAGTATTTGTCTAAATACAAAGGCCAGTTCCAGTGTGGTCGATGTTCTATATGCCCGCATGTACTACCAATTAGGGATACATTTATACATCCCACTACAAAAGAAGTGTTTAAGATTGAAGATTTTTCAAATTGCGAGACAACTCATGTCATCTATGTCATACAATGTCCATGTGAGAAACTCTATGTGGGAAAGACAACTAGGAGCATTCGGGTGAGGATGGTGGAGCACAAAAGTTGCATCAAGAGAGGTGTGGCAGAGAAACCACTGGTAGCGCATTGGCAGGAGATGGCACATAACAGAGATTTAAATTTTTTATAATTAAGAAGGTCAAGTTGAATTGGAGAGGGGGAGATATAAATAAGACAATACTAAGATTGGAACAAAAATATATTTTTAAATTGAAGTCTTTATCCCCCAGTGGTCTGAATTTATAAAAGGATTTATCAGTGTTTCTTTAATGTATTTCATAATTCTCCATAATTGGCCTATATGTGGTGTTGTCAAATATATATAATTTAAGGTGAAAAGAGGATGAAATGGGTATGTAATAAATATTCTATTTAACATTACCCCTTTAGGTGGTGGTCTATGCTCTTGGAGCATAGTGACATCTGAGCACCTCAGTTAAAAAAGTAATAATTAATGGTATTGCTGAGATGCACATGTTTCCATGATTTGGAGAAGTTTTGCATATTAAGAGTAAAAAAGCAGTTACAAAAAACTTTATAGTGAAAGGAATAGTGTGTGCTGATATGGATATCGGCCTGAGAGAACAGTGACATCTGAGCCTTTCTCAAAAAGCAACAACCAATCGCATTGCTGTGACGTGGATGTTCCCGCGGTTTGTAGAAGTTTTTTATAGCGCAAGTGCGGGTGTTTTTTAGAACGATTAATCGAGAGGTTGAATTGAAGACAAGCTGTTACAAGTTTATCCACAGGAGATTTTGGTGGTTTATACATATGATCCAGGTAAAATGAAGCTGATAAGTTTTTTTAAAAAAAAGGATCTGGAGTCTTGGCATCAGTGCGGGCTGTGCCTCGGCATCATATAGAGTTAGATTTTCATTAAGTATTTTATTTATAGGTACCAATCTAAGGTACAATGTGTATGATATAGTTTTCAAAAGCTGTTACAAGTTATCCACATGAGGTTCTGGTTGTTTATACATATGATTCAGGAAAAATGAAGCTGACAAATTTGTTTAAAAAAAAGGGAATCTGGATTCTCGGCATCAGTGCGAGCTGTGCCTTGGTGTTAGATTTCCATTAAGCATTCTATTTAGAGATACCCATCTAAGATACAATGTGTACATTATAGCTTTTTTAAAAAGCTATTATAAATAGTTTTTACAAAATTTGTCCTGTATTCGTATTAAATTAATGTGGCAAGGCGTATTGATACACTGATCCAGTGATTTGCTCATGGTTCTAATACGATTCGTTTGAGGTTAGAGATGTTTTCTTTTTACTTCTATTTCTTTTATTTCCTTTTTTTAAAGAAAAGATTGGTTCAAATATTTATTAGCTGGGTATTTTGTTTTTATGTATAATGAGATGGTTTTAATTTATCAATTATTTATTTTTTAATAATAGATGTAGATGTAACCATAGGTGGATGAATAATCACGGAGACTCTTTCGTCTTTAATACAACAGCACTGATAGTGGGCAGAAAGGGTTCAGGTATTGTCTTTGATGTTTATAAGGCTTGATGGTTTATTGTTTTAAGTTTGAATCTCTCCCTTCCCCCCCCCCCCCTGTTTTTAACGGTGGCATCTCATTTGTTAATATTAATATTTTTGTTGGTACGTCGATAATAGTGAAAGATACCATGTTTGGGGTATCGAAGACATTATAAGTTTAACCTTTTTAACCCTTGTTTCATAGCTCAATGCAATTATAGTGTTTTTATCCCTAATTTATAATTATTTATAAAAGAACAATTGAAGTTCTTATTAAATATTTGGGTTATAAATTTATTTTAGGTCTTACATTTAATGCAATTCGTTTGAAATATAATGACTACTCAATGAGTAATGGTTATTACAATGTACCCCTAGTGGATACAATGTTTTTCATGAGATAGGCAAGATAAACTCACTCCTGCTTCTCTGCTATTATGTAACTAATAGATGATACATTACAAATGATGTCCCCTTGTCCCTTGTAGTACAAGATTAATATAGTTGAGTTTATTTACTAGTAGGGATATTAAGATAGTAATGTTTACTCACCCTTTCAACGATATGAGTATTTGTAAAAATCTTTTCACATATATTTTTTGTATGTATGATATATGTGTGATGTTTTATTCATGTTTTATTTTTAGATGATATACTATTTATAATGGCTGTCCAGTTTTATTTATTTATTATTTTAAAGATGGATTGATAAGAATATGCATGTTTTATTTTGATATCGTTTATTGAATTCATGTTCATATGTTTTAATTTATTTAATAATTTTAATTCATGTGTTTTAATTTATGTATTGACTATATTTTACAACATTCATTTATTTATATGCTTATACAAGATGTCTATACAGTTGTGCCTTTGTTCATATATTTACAATTATGTTTTTTATATATATATGTAGCACACCAGATTTACCCCTGAAGAAGATAATTTCGAAACACGGCCTGTGTCGGGCATCATGGTGTAAGAAATAGAATTAATAAAGCAATCCTTCCTTCATACCACGCCTTTGGACTGGGTTTGTAATCTACACGTGGTAACTGTTTTTTTCTTGGTGGTTTTTTGCACTCTTGATCCTTCTCATAACTGATTCCACTACCATGGAGTGGTGTGGTAACTGGGTTTTTTGAAATCCAGGACAAGGAGGTACTCGATACATGGTATTAAGCCTATGAGAATGAGGAGAGGTGGTAAGAGGCGTTTCCCACATTCTTAGCATGAGATCATGCAAGATCTCATGAATAGGCAAAGTAGCTGCCTCCTTAGGAGCTTTAGGATATTTTAAAATCTCCAATTCCTTTGCTTTGGGCTCTGTTTCAAGAGCCACTGTGATGGAAAGACCTCTAGCCACTTCCTGGATGAAATCCTGAAAGGATATATCTTCTGGAGGAGACATTCTACGTTTAGGAGAGGAAGGCTCCTCAAAGAGAAGTACTCCGGTACCGACAGAGCTGTCAGAATCCTCAGACTCATCGGAGGATTCAAAACATCTCCTGTCCGGGTGCTCTTGCAAAGCACGATACCGGTACCGATCGAAGTCAGTACTGGAGGGGTCCGGTACCGGCCTGTCGATACCGGAGGAAACAGCATGACTCTGTGTCGGTAACACAGTCGCCGATGTCGATGCTGTCAGTACCGGTACCGGTGCCGGAACCGGTGTCGATACCGGTTGAACCGCCTGAAACGGTCCCGAAGGCACCGAAGCCGCAAGGAGAGCCGCCAGACTGCATTCAATAGCCAAGAACCTCTGGTCTATTGACGCTGCCGATGCCTGGGTATCGGTACCGGACGAAGCGGCCGGTACCCCAGAGCATGGCACCAGTAGTTCTGCCGAGGTTGAGGCCTCGAGAACATCCTGGAGCCCCGTTAGTGCTTTGGAAGCCGAAGCCTCCCGCCGGGGCAATTTTGCCGGTACAAATCCCTCAAGGGCAACGCCAGAGGCATCTCGATGCTTGGAAGGAGATCTACCCTTTGAGGACCAGCCAGATTTATGTTTGGTTACCTGAGATCCATGGGAGGAAGATGAAGCCCTGGAAGACGTCGATGCCACGGATGCTGCATCGGAGGGAAAAAGGGTGCTAAGCTTAGCAGCTCGGTTTTGCCAACCCCTCTTCAACATCATCCCACAGGCAACACACTCCGAGATGGAGTGGTCAGGACCTAAACATTTAAGGCACCACTCGTGAGTGTCAGTGACAGAGATGGTACAGCCACACTTGGAACAATTTTTAAAACCCAAGGCGGGTTTTCCATTCTGAAGGAAAAGTTGGGCTTATTGCCCAAAATGGCATGTGGCACCTGACAGAAAAAAGACTGGAAAGTCCAGAAAAAAAAGATTACGATTTTTTTTTTTTTTTTGAAGAAAGAAAGAAAGAACCGGCGGTACCGGTATAGCGTCGAGGAAGGCAGATACTACCACACAAAAGAATGAAAAAGATGGGATAATTTCTGAGGTGACAGGAAAAATGACCTGCTGGCTCTGCGGAAAATGAAGAACTGGAGAGAGGCAGTTGGGAAAGGTGGGAAGGCAGCACGCAGGCGCTGTGGGAAGCTCCCAAAAGCTTTCTAATTGGACGCTGGGGAGCGTTCCCACGCAGGCTCCGTCGGTACCGACGATACCCATATGTGAAGAATACATTCCTGCTTGTTCCTGGAGATACATTTTCTTACCCTCCCATGTCAACATTCTCCCTCTGAAGGGGCATCGATCAGCTCTGTAGAAAGGTTTCCGCCTTCGATCCCTATTCCACAATTATCGTCTACCTTGGATTTTGTGCCCTCATCTGATTTACCTACTATCTGCTCACCTGGCCCCTTACAAAAGCCGATAGCTCTGGGGGAGTGATCTAAGAGCTTAGGTGCTCCTCCTGAGGACATCACTTTAAAAGACCTGACTGGCAACTGCAAATATTGATATTAAGGTGTCCACAACAAATAGTAATTAGATCTTACCTGCTAATTAGTGTTCCTGAAGGAACGACAGTCCAGTCCCTTTACTTCTGGGTTACGCAACCCTTCCAGCAGCTTGGAGGCTGAGCCCAACCTTTTTGGGGATGGAGCGGTATAAATACCACTGGGACCACCCACCAACTCCAGTATTCGAATGAAAAAGCAGACATAACTAACTTCCAACAGTAACCCCCCTAACATAAAACCTCAAGGAACTATTAACAATTCTTTTTTTTTTTTTTTTAATATGATTTAAGGTAAGGAGAAGGAGGAAGGTCAGCAGGCGGAGGGGGATAGTGGAGTCTGCCCGAGCCGGCTTTCTCCTGCCCCTCTTCTTGCCGAACCGGCCCTACACTCGGTCCGATGCTCTTCAATGAACAATAGGCCTTAACGTTCGCCGGAACCGGGTGGGATCAGGGACTGGACTGTCGTTCCTTCAGGAACACTAATTAGCAGGTAAGATCTAATTACTATTTCCTTATCGTCACTCCAGTCCAGTCCCTTTACTTCTGGGATGTACCAGAGCAGTTCAATCTTGGGTGGGATCCGGCATACCGGACCAAAGAACCGCTAGACCAAACCGAGAGTCCGCTGAACTCTGCACGTCCAGTCTGTAGTGTTTGGTAAAGGTATGTAGCGAGGACCAAGTCGCTGCCCTACAAATATCCAGCGGGGGAACAAGGCTGAATTCTGCCCAAGAGGTAGCCTGTGCTCGGGTGGAGTGGGCCCGCAGACCCACTGGCACCTGCTTTCCCTTCAGGATGTAGGCGGAGGCAATCGTCTCTCTGATCCACCTGGAGATAGAGGCCTTGGCCGCTGCCTCCCCTTTGTGTGGACCCCCGAACTGAATGAAAAGCCGGTCGGACTTTCGGAAGGGCGCAGTGCGAGAGAGGTAACGTTTCAAGATCCTCTGGACGTCTAGGAGACGAAGTTTGCTATCCCTACCTTCATGCCCCTCGGCCGAGAAGGCCGGAAGGGTAACTGTCTGGTTCACATGAAAGGGAAAGATAACTTTGGGCAAGAAGGAAGGAACCGTGCGCAGAACCACTTTGTCCTTGAGGAATGACAGAAAGGGGGGCTGAGAAGACAGCGCCTGTAACTCTGAAACCCTCCTGGCCGAGCAGATGGCTACCAGAAAAACTGTCTTTAGGGTTAAATCCTTTAAGGAGGCCCTCTTTACTGGCTCGAAGGGTTCTCCGATCAATGCACTTAGCACTAGGTTAAGATCCCAAGGGGGGATGACCGACCTCCGCTGAGGACGCAGTCGTCTAACCGCCCTTAGGAACCTGGAGACGTCCGGGTGTGCCCCTAGGGGTTTGCCACGGACCCTGCCCCTATAGCAGGCGATCGCAGCCAGTTGGACACGTAAGGAGCTGTGAGCCAGCCCCTTGTCAAATCCTGCTTGCAAGAATTCCAGGACCTCCGGGACTGAGGCTGCTAGGGGTTTCCGACGGTGCTCTGCACACCAGGTTTCGAAGATGCGCCAAACCCTTACATAGGATAGACAGGTCGAGCGCTTCTTAGCATTCAACAGCGTTGAGATTACCGCTCCTGAGTAGCCTCGTTTTAGGAGCCGCGCCCTTTCAATAGCCAGGCCGTAAGCGAGAATCGATCCACGTGAGGCATCCGGACCGGGCCTTGCCTCAGCAGGTCCCTTTTGCAAGGGAGCCGCCAAGGTTGGTCGGCGACCATCCTCACCAGATCCACATACCAGGGGCGGCGAGGCCAATCCGGGGCTATGAGGATTACCAATCCTTGGTGGGACTCCACCCGCTGGAGGACTTTTCCGATCAAGACCCAAGGGGGGAATACATAGAGAAGACCCTCCGAAGGCCACTTTTGGGACAGGGCATCTAAGCCCTCGGACATTCTTTCCTTTCGCCGGCTGAAGAATCTGTCCACCTTGGCTGAAGAGAACCGTGCCATGAGGTCCATGACTGGGAGACCCCATCGGGCTACTATCTGGTTGAAGGTCTCCTGTTCTAGTTCCCACTCTCCGTGGTCTATCTTGTACCTGCTGAGGAAATCGGCTGTGACGTTGTCTTCGCCCGCTACGTGCTGGGCTGAAAGGGCTTGTAGCCGGACCTCGGCCCACTGGAAAAGGGCGCCCGCCTCCTTCTCCAATGCAGGACTGCTGGTGCCTCCCTGGTGGTTGATGTAGGCCACCGCGGTGACATTGTCGGAGAGAACGCGAATTGCTCTTCCTTGCACTAAGGTCTTGAACGCCTTGAGTGCCAGGGTGACGGCCCGCAACTCCAGTCCGTTGATGGGCCATTGCGCTTCCAGCTGTGTCCAGCTGCCCTGGACGAACTGGTCCTCGCAATGTGCTCCCCAGCCTGACAGGCTGGCATCCGTCGTCAATAGTAACCACTAAGGTGGATCGAGAGGCATCCCGCGGTCCAGATTCTTTGGGCATCTCCACCAGTGGACAGCCTGTTTGGTCCGCGGAGCGCAAGGTAACTGCATTGACAAAGGCTGGAGCTGGGGTGACCATCGACGTAATAGAGCCCGCTGCAACGGCCGCATGTGAGCCCTGGCCCATGGTACTACCTCTATCGCCGCCGCCATTGTTCCCAGCACCTGAAGATAATGCCACGCTGAGGGATTTCGTCTGCCTAGAAACTGCGTGACTAGGAGTCTTAGCTCCCTTGATCTTGAGCGCGACAGGAATACTCTGCTCCTGTTGGTGTCGAATCTTGCCCCGAGGTACTCGAGTTCCTGCGAGGGGGCCATCCTGCTCTTTGCACAATTGATGACCCACCCCAACTCCTCCAGGACCTGGATCACTCTGGTCGTCGCCGACTGACTTTCCTCTTCCGACTTTGCCCGGATCAGCCAATCGTCTAGGTAAGGGTGTACTAATATTCCCTCCTTCCGGAGGAATGCCGCTACTACCACCATCACCTTGGTGAACGTCCTGGGAGCCGTGGCTAGGCCGAAGGGTAGAGCCTGGAATTGAAAGTGGCCTCTTGGCACTGCGAATCTCAGGAACTGTTGATGTGCCTTCCTGAATGGGATATGCAAGTAGGCTTCTGTCAAATCGAGGGACGTTAGGAACTCCCCGCCCCTCACGGCTGCTATGACTGAACGTAGGGTCTCCATCCGGAAATGCGGTACCCTGAGGCAGCGGTTGACCTGTTTTAGGTCCAGGATCGGATGAAAGGACCCTTCCTTTTTTGGTACTACGAAGTAAATCGAGTATCGACCAGCACCGAACTGGTCTGGTGGTACTGGGACCACGGCCCCTAGCGCTATTAGTCGAGTGAGAGTTGTCTCTATCGCCGCCCTCTTTGTAGAAGAGCCGCAGGGAGACTGAACAAATGCTGGAGGTATTTGTTTTGTAAATTCGAGAGCATAGCCTTCTCTGATCACCTCTAGGACCCATTGATCGGACGTGACTCGGGACCAGGCGGGAAGAAACAGTCTTAGGTGTCTGCCCACCGGCTGTCCTTCCTCCTGGACCCCCGTCCCCTCATTGTTGTTTCCTAGGTCCCGAGAAGGAGGAGGAGGATGCCCCAAAAGCTCGACCTGCTCCTCGAAACCCTCTGAAACCTTGGCCCTTCGAGGGAAAATGGCCCCTGGGAAAGGAGCTTGACCTGGCTGGGCGAAACCTCCGCGAGTCTCTCGGCTGGGTACGCACTGGAGCTAAAGGGTGCCCTTGTTTTGGTCTATCTTCCGGGAGCCTGCCTCCCTTAGACTCACCCAGGTCTTTAACTAACTTCTCTAAATCCTCCCCAAATAACAGTTTCCCCTTAAAAGGGAGCCGACTCAGGCGTGCCTTCGAGGAAGGATCAGCTGCCCAATTCCGTAGCCACAGATAACGTCTAGCCGCCACCACCGAGGCCATGTTCTTGGCTAGGCTTCTGATGAGGTCATACTGACTGTCCGCCAAGTAGGCTGCTCCGGATTCCACCCTAGCCGAGTTGGCCTGTATTTCGCCCGTCGAGCCCTCTGCCTGGAGCTGTTGTGCCCACCTTAAACAGGCCCGAGCCACCCAAGCTCCTGACACGGAGGCCTGCAAGGCGAGAGCGCTTACATCAAAGGCTTGTTTCAGGAGCGTATCCAACTTCCTGTCTTGTGCATCTTTTAAGGCCGAGCTGCCCTTGACCGGGATAGTCGTCTTCTTAGTCACCGCTGATACTGCTGCATCCACCCTGGGAGATTTCAGCAGCTCTTTATCCACCTCTGGAAGAGGGTATAGGCGACTCATGGCTCGGACTCCCCTTAAGCTTGATTCAGGTTGGTCCCACTCTTCCTGGATCATCTGGCGCACGACTCTGTGGACCGGGAAAACCTTCTGAGATCTCCTAATGGCCTGGATTAAAGGGTCCTCTAGCGCCTCTTCCTGTGCTGGTAAGTCTGAGGCCACATTGAGAACTTTCAGGGACTCATTAATTAAGGCCGGGAGCTCCTCCCTATGAAAAACTCTAACTATCCGTGATTGATCTTCTTCCGGGATCTTCCCCTCTTCAAGCTCCTCCTCTTCCTCGTCCAGGTCCTTAATAGAGCCATCCTCCTCCGGGGTACCCTGAGATAGGGACGCTAGAGGTTCCTCCCAACCAAGCCGTGGGCGCTTAGGAGGGATACCGGAATCCGGAATGGTTGCCCCGAGGGATCTAGCTGCTTTGTCTTCAGCTGGTGGAGCAACCTCTTCTGACCCTAAGCCCTGTTTACGCAGGCAGTAGGCCTTGTGAAGTAAGAGGTTGAAGTCAGGGGAGAAAAATTCTCCCGCCCCCCCTGTACTAGAGGGGGGGGGGAAAGGCGGAAGAGGCGGCGGAGGCAGATCCGAGGGAGTAGAGAGGGGAAACTGGGATCCCCCTTCCCCTTCTAGAGGGTCTCCTGACTCCTGTGAAGGCTGTGTCATGGTCAAGTTGATTTCCTGCTCTACTGAGGCGGCAACTGCGGCACAGCTCCTGCAGATTCCTGCCTCTGCTGAGGTGCCCCTGCGAGTTCCACAGGAAGGGCAGCGAGGTTTGGACGCCATGACTTAGTGCTGGGGCTTCCCAGGGTGAGCTCCCAAGCAAAGGCTAAATTTCCCCCTGAGAAAAACAAAACAAAACTAAGAGCCCCTTAGTTTGTAGCTAAAGACAGCTTAAACCAGGTTGAAGATCAATGAGTTAAATGGAAATCAAATTTGAATTAAAATAAAATAAAGGTAACTGAACAAGTAAACGAAATCGCTAAAACAAAATAAAATACAATCGCTAATAAACAACAAACTGCAGCAAGGCAGAGTACTTGCGATTATGTTTCTGTCGCTGGATAGCACCGATTCAGCAATTAGCACCCGCCGGCTCTACACGTGGTAGGCCTCGCCACGTGGAGCCTGGCCGGGGGACCGCAAGACCTCTCTCCGGGTCGGTGGATCACAATCTGGAACGCAGTTCAGAGTCGGGGGACCGCTCTCCCAAAGAAGATCGCCGTTGAAAGATGCCCCGCGGTCAAACGGGAGACCCGGAACTCGCCTCCACGTCCTCCTGCTCCGGGACGGGTCCGGCGGCGGGAATGGGCCTGCGGCGTTGCCTCAAGCGCTCAGCCACCAAGAGGGCTTCGGCGCGAGGCAGAACCAGCTCGGGTAAAGCAGGGCAGGAGCCATCCGAGATCGCCGCCAAGGCAGGGCTCCTTACTGCAGCCTGCAGCCTGCAGGAGAAAAAACCACCCCTGATGTCCTTGCCGACCCGGGGAGGGGGGGGGGGAGCGAGCAGGCAGGGAATTAAAGGTGCAGGCCTGAGAAAGAAAAATAACACTGAAAATAAAGAAAGCAAGGAAATAAAAGGAGAAATTACAAAGAAATTCTAAGTAAATCTAAGTAAATAATCTAAATAAATAATCTAAATAAAGGAAAGACTCCAGTAAGCCCTAGGCTTACGGAACCCTCCAGCTGCTTGGAGGCTGAGAATACTGGGGTTGGTGGGTGGTCCCAGTGGTATTTATACCGCTCCATCCCCAAAAAGGTTGGGCTCAGCCTCCAAGCTGCTGGAAGGGTTGCGTAACCCAGAAGTAAAGGGACTGGACTGGAGTGACGATAAGGAATTGAATCTTTGTGTATGTTTATACAGGAGTCTATTCAAAAATTTAAAGAGGTAGATAATGGACTTATGGAAGTTTCCAATAATGTTTTTAAGATGGATGGTCAATTGTTTAAAATGCAGCAAACTAGTGTTACCGCTATTAAAGATTCTTTATTGATTCACCATAAACTTGAGGCATTGGAAAATTCTGCTAGAGTTAATAATCTTTGTTTCCTTAATTTCCCCTCGACTCACCTATTATCTGCCCAAATCCTTTTAGATAAGTACTTTAACAAAGTTATTTCCTGAGAAGATTGTTGTTCAGAAATGTTTCTCTATACCAGCTGGTAAACGGCTGATGGATAAAGGTGGTGAGGGGGTGGATGTACTATCCCCTGATGTCAATTAAGACTTAACTAAGTTTCTGGAAGCCTCAACTGATACTACTGCAAAGAGGGCTACTCTCCTGGTTTCTTTTGTTTCTATTGCAGATAAAATTAAAGTTTTGAAAGCATTTTGCAGAAACAAGGAGAAGCCCTTTTGCAGTCAAAGATTAAATATATTTCCTGACATTGCCAGGAGTACTCAAATGTGTAGAAAGGGCTTTTTACTGTTGAAATCCAAAGCTGTAGAATTAGGAGCAACCTTTTTCCTAGGTTAGCCGTGCAAGTATATAGTTACTTACCAAGGGGTCACGTATACCTTTTTTGATTTCTCTCAGAAAAATTTGTTTTAGATAGGAAGTTGTAAGAGGAGATTATCGGGGGGGGGGAGGTTGTTTATTGCTTTTTTGTTTGTAGGAGGTCCTCCCTCTGACCTCCATAACTTTTTCTGTAGTTTATGTTTCTTTGAAAAAGTGGAACTCTTATTTCTCTCATGATGTGAACTACTGTTATGATTATGTGACCATGATGTTTTATTTTCTTATAGTTGTCCCTTGTTGGACTTGTTACTCGCATGACCTTGTAAAATTGTTTGGATTTGTATATTTTTGCAAATTGGATTTATATATTTTGCAAAGTTTGATGAAAAAAATGATTTATACTACAAATTGGGCCCTGCAAGGTCATTTGTACCTAAGTGGATAATAACGTCAATTTTTCAGTGCTTACTTTCTGCACTGACTATGCTAACAACTTGGTTTGTGTTCCTGCTGGCTGAAGAACCTGGGAGGTAGCTGACCATCTTCTGTCCTTTGGACTGTGTTCCCAAGTTAATCCCTCTAATGATAGAGTCTCCAGGTTAGTTCAGTTTCCTGTTTTGTGACTTTTTTCTTCATATTTGGGGCATTACTGGTAGACTGGGTGTTTACCATCTCATTTAAGGCCACTTCAGTTTCCACTAATTGTGCACTCTCATTTTTCAAGATAGAGAAAGCGTAGTTACTCACCTGTAACAGATGATCTCCGGGAACAGCAGGAATTTAGTCCTCACATATGGGTATCGTTGGTACCGACGGAGCCTGCGCGGGAACGCTCCCCAGCATCCAATAGGAACGCTTTTGGGAGCATCCCTCAGCACATGCGTGCTGCCTTCCTGCCTTTCCAACTGTCCCTCCTCAGTTAAGTTTGTAGCTGAGTGAAAGAATAGAGGGAGAGAGGAAAGAGACAAAGAGAGAGAGAGACAACTCCTAGGGGAGGTGGGTGGGTTGTGAGAACTAAATTCCTGCTGTTCCCGGAGATCACCTGTTACAGGTGAGTAACTACGCTATCTCCAGGAACAAGCAGGAATGTAGTCCTCACATATGGGGGACTCCCTAGCTGAAGATGCCAGGGAGATATCCTCAGGAAGGTGACACCGTTGAAGGTGAGAATCCTTCCTCCCATGGATCTCTGGCATCCCACCAGGGTTGGTGGGTAGGAGTTGGTTTAGGTTTGAAAGAGATTTTGAAGAACAGCTTGGCCAAAGAAGGCATCCCGATGGGAGGCTTTATCTGGGTAGTAGTGGGCTGTGAAGGTGTGTACCGAAGCCCAGGTGGCTGCTCGACAAATGTCATCGATAGACACAGAGTGGAGATTAGCCATAGAAGCTGCCATGGCTCTCACATTGTGAGCTGTAACATAGTCCTGGAGAGGAAGACCCTTACTCTCATAAGTAAAGGATATGCATTGGGCAATCCATTTAGATAAAGTTCTTTTGGAGAATGGAAGTCCCAAATGACTAGGGTCAAAAGCTACAAAAAGCTGCGAGGACTTTCTATGTTGCTGTGTTCTTTGAATGTAAAAGGCTAAGGCCCTTTTACAATCCAAAGTATGAAGGTTTCTTTCTGCATTAGAGGCGTGAGGCCTCGGAAAAAATACAGGAAGATAAATTGATTGGTTTAAATGAAAAGGCGAAACCTCCTTTGGCATAAAGTGTGGGTGAGTTCGAAGAACAACCTTATCATGATGAAATCTAGTATAAGGAGTATCAGCCACTAAAGCTTGCAATTCACTAATGCAACGGGCAGAGGTGATTGCAATCAGGAAGATGACCTTCCAAGTCAAAAACCTAAGGGCTGTAGTGGCTAAAGGTTCAAAAGGTGGCTTCATGAGCTGCCCGAGAACTAGATTTAGATCCCATGCTACTGGTGGTGGCTTGATGGGAGGTTTAGTTAATAAAAGGCCTCTCATAAATCTTGATAGGAGTGGATGAGAGGAAATTGGTTGTCCATTTAGAGGCTTAAGAAGCTGCAATTGCACTAAGATGGACTCTTACCGAATTGGTCTTTAACCCAGAATTCGATAAGTGAAGGAGATACTCTAGTATCAATTCTAATGGTATGACCAGGGGGTTTAATCCCTTCTTGGAGCACCATATAGTAAAATGTTTCCACTTGAAGGCATAAGATCTTCTTGTGGAAAGTTTCCTAGAAGCCTGAAGGATATCTTTTACCTGCTGGGACAGATTGAAATACTGGAGGTCTAAGCCTTCAACAACCAGGCAGTGAGGTGCAGGGAGTGGGGATTCGGGTGCCATAGCGTCCCATTCTGCTGGAAAAGGAGATCTGGAGTATGCCCTAACTCCAGAGGTGCCGCTTGAGAGAGATGCAGAAGCAGGGAATACCACGTTTGGCATGTCCATCGTGGTGCTATGAGAATCATGCAACCCCTGTCTCTCTGAAGCTTGAAGAGTGTCTTGAGGATGAGGGGAATGGGTGGGAAGGCATAAAGGAAGTCCTGACCCCAGTGAAGGAGGAAGGCATCCCTTGCCTGACAGTTGTGCGCCGGAATCCTGGAACAGAACCGGGGAAGTTTCGCATTCAGTGGACTTGCAAAGAGGTCTATGTCTGGAGTGCCCCAGAGATGAAATATCTTTGCCACCTGGTCTAGGTGGAGAGACCACTCGTGAGGCAGCAGTACTAGACTGAGTTTGTCTTCCCAAAGGTTTTGAATGCCTGGAAGATATATCACTAGAAGGTGAATTTGATGCTCTCTGGCGAGGGCCCATAGTCGTAAAGCTTCGTTGCATAACGACAAAGAGCCTGTTCCACCCTGCTTGTTCACATAGAACATGGCTACCTGATTGTCCGTCTGGACTAGGACTGTCTTGTAGCTGAGCTGGGCGTGGAATACTCGAAGAGCTAAATAAATTTCTCTTAACTCCAGGAGATTTATGTGTAAACCAACCTACTGTGGAGTCCAGGTGCCCTGGGTAGAGAGATGATTTAGGTGTGCTCCCCAACCCACCTCTGATGCATCTGTTGTTAGGGTGGCCTGAAAGCAGGGTTGATGGAAAGGAGACCCTACTGTCAGATTTTCTAATGACTGCCACCATTGGAGGGACAAAATTAGTCGTTGAGAGATTGTTATTTTGTCCGACAAATGACCTGTGGCCTGTGTCCACTGTGTGGAGAGGGTCCACTGAGCTGCTCGCATGTGGAGGCGAGCATATGGGACTACATGAACTGTGGATGCCATGTGTCCCAGTAACTGCAGTAGCTCCAGAACAGTGAGGGAGGATTTGCCTGCTGCTTGGGAAGCTAACTGCATTATGCGAAGACACCAGGCTTGTGGAAGGAAAGCCCTGGCCTGTCTGGTAACCAGACAGGCTCCTATGAATTCTAGGCACTGGGAAGGAACTAGTTGAGATTTCGGGAAGTTTATTACCAATCCCAAGTATTGGAGGATTCGCATTGTACGAGACAATGCAGTGCTGGCCTCTGTCACTGTGGAGGCTCGGATGAGCCAGTCGTCTAAGTAAGGGAAGACAAAAATCCCCAGGGTTCGTAGAAATGCACCTACTACTGCCATGCATTTCGTGAATACCCTTGGTGCTGAAGCCAGACCAAAAGGAAGAACCCTGTACTGGAAATGTCTTCCCCTGAAAAGGAAACGTAAAAATTTCCTGTGATCTGGATGGATAAGAATGTGAGTGTATGCATCATTTAAGTCTAGAGAGCAAAGACAGTCTTGGCTTTGAAGGTATGGCAGAAGAGTTCCCAGGGAAATCATTTTGAATTTCTCTCGAAACATGTATTTGTTCAATTCTCTGAGGTCTAGAATGGGTCTGTGTCCTCCTGTTTTTTTTGGAATAAGAAAATAGGGGGAGTAGAACCCTGCACCCTGTTGAAGAATGGTTACTTCCTCTATTGCCCCTTGGGCAAGAAGTATGGAGACCGCGTGATCTAGCAGATTGTCTGCAGAGGTTTGTGATTTGAACTGCTTTAGAATTGTAGGAGGGGGTAAGCTGTGAAAATGAAGTTTGTACCCCTCCCCTACAATGGACAAAGTCCAGTATTCTGCTGTTATCTGATGCCATCTGTTGACAAAGTGGCATAACCTGCCGGGAATATTGGGAGGTTGAGGACCCCTCAGAGGCAGGAAGGCAAAGCTCTCTAGGAAGGAGTCAAAGCCCTTGAGGGGGCTGAACCTGGAGAGCTGGTTGGGCTCTTGGGCCTTTTGGTTTCTTTTGTTGTCTAGTTTGTCCCTTTTGGGCAACCTGACCCCGAGTCTGAGTCTGGTGCGTACAGGAAGGATAAAACTTCCTCTTTTTGCTAAAAGAGGGTTTTTTATAAGGCTTCCTTTTGGCTGGAGTGGCTGTAGACTTTGACAATCTATCTAGGGTAGAATTGTCAGCATCTAACTCGTTAGCCTTCTCCTGCCAGTTCTTGCCGAAGAGATTCTCTCCCGTGCAAGGAATGTTGCCTAACTTGTCCTGTACCCAAGTCTCCAAGTCTGATGTCTGCAGCCAGGCAATCCGTCGTGTGCCAATGGCAATGGCAGAAGTTCTGCTGTTGCATTCGAAGCAGTCAAAGGCTGCACGATTGACAAACTTGGAGACATCCTGAGCATGCTTAACCAGAGTAAGAAAGTCTCGTCTCTTATCATCTGGGGGCTCATAAGTTCCAAGTCTCCTGTGATTTCTTTGAGGAACATTCCCATATATAGGATATATGAGCTGATCCTAGCTGAAAGCATGGAAGCTTGAAAAGTTCTGCGTCCAAAAGCATCCAGAGTCCTGCATTCATGACCTGTAGGATTGGATGCATGTCTTTTTGCACTTTTCATCCTACGCATGGGTGACTCCACTACCACTGAATGGTGTGGCAGCTGAGTTTTCTGAAATCCAGGACATGGTGGGACTCGATACATAGTATCAAGTCTCCTAGAGTGAGGAGAAGTAGTCAGAGGCGTCTCCCACATTCTGAGCATCAAGCTATGCAGAATTTCATGGATAGGCAGAGTAGCTGCCTCCTTAGGAGCTTTAGGATTTTGGAAGATTTCCAATTCCTTTGCTCTGGGTTCCTCTTCAGGAGCTACTGTGATTGAAAGACCTTTAGCCATATCACGGATGAAATCCTGAAATGACATGTCCTCTGGAGGTGACATTCTGCTTTGGGAAGAAGAGGGATCTTCTAAGAGAAACCCTCTAGTGCCAGCAGAATTGTCAAAGTCTTCGGAATCAGAGGAATCGAAGTATTCCTGACCCCGATTCTCCTGCAAAGCACGATCCCGGTACCGATCGAAGTCGGTACCGAGGTGACCTGGTACCACTTTATCCACACCAGACGGAAGTGGAATGGGAAGAGTTACCATCGGGGTTGGTACCGTCGGTACCGGCATCATCGGTGTCGGTACCGGTGTCTGTACCGATGTCGGTATCGGCATCGGTGTTGATGTCGGCACCGGTGCCCTTGGGACCACCGGTACCGCAGCTGAGAGAAGAGCTGCAATACGGTGTTCAATAGCAAGAAATCTCTGGTCTATCGACGCTGCCGATGCTTGGGTGTCGGTACCGGTAAGAACGGCCGGAACCCCTGAGCATGGCACAGGTAGTTCTTGCGAGGTTGAGGCCTTGAGAACATCCTGAAGCCCCATTGATGCTTTGGAAGCCGAAGCCTCCTGCCGGGGCTGTTTTGCCGGTGTGGTTCCCTCAAGGGCAATGCCAATGGCCTCTCGATGCTTAGCAGGAGAGCTACCCTTTGAGGACCGGCTTTTATGTTTCGTTACCTGAGATCCATGGGAGAAAGAAGAGGCCCTTGACGATGTCGATGCAATGGATCTGGCATCCGAAGAAAAAAGGGTACCGAACTTTGCGGCCCGGTTCTGTCTTCCTCTTTGGTCATCCCCATGCAGGAGAGACATTCAGTTGGAGAATGATCAGGTCCTAAACATTTTAGACACCAATCATGGGTGTCAGTGACAGAAATGGTACTGCCACACTTAGTACATTTTTTAAAACCACTAGTTGGTTTTTCCATGATTTTGGAAAAATGGGGCCTAATGCCCAAAATGGCGCCTAGCACCAAAACAGGAAAGTTTCTGAAAAGAAACAGTCAAAGTGTAGGGTTTGTTTGTTTTTTTTTAGGATAAGAAAAGAACTGGCGGTACCGGTAGGCATCGTGCGGTAGGCTAACGCGACCACAAAAAAGAATTTTAAAGATGGAATTTGTCCTGTTGGCTCCGCGAAAAACGAAAAACTGAAGAGGGACAGTTGGAAAGGCAGGAAGGCAGCGCGCATGTGCTGAGGGATGCTCCCAAAAGTGTTCCTATTGGACACTGGGGAGCGTTCCCGCGCAGGCTCCGTCGGTACCGACGATACCCATATGTGAGGACTACATTCCTGCTTGTTCCTGGAGATGACATTATGCAGGGATATCTCTTGATGGAGAGGGAGTCTCCGTGTTACAGGTCGCAACTTACCAGAGCCCACTGTGATCCATTTGTTCCTGGGATGTTTGTGGGAGTGGAAGTGGATTGTTTTCAATTTGTACCCTAAGGGAGGTGTGTTTCATTGCATTAAATTCTTCCTTTAATAGAGTCAATTCTTTATTCATAGCAAATAGCTTGAGACATATAGGGCCAGCTCTAAGGCTCAAAATGATTCTTCTTAAAATTAAGGCACCACAGCTATTGCACTGAATATTTAACATGTTGTTGAGAAAGTTGCAAGGCAGTTTTAGCAAAAGGAGAAAAGGCAGGTGTTCTGCTTAATTGTAGGAGAGATGAATATCTATGATATGGAGACTATATAGGCAAGTATAACTCTGGGGTGGGTGGGGTGAGGGATGGGGTAGGGTGGGTGGGAATTTAAGTGCCCCAGGCCAGTAAACATATGAATTGAGGATACATTCAGATTTATGATCAAAAAAGGCTAGACAAGGAATACAGACAAGCTAGATTATCCTAAGCTTATAACCAAAATTTAGGTTGTTTGCCACTAGACTGGACAAGTAGAAATTTGCAAGAAAAGAAATGTCTCCTCTGCAGAAAGAACAAAGAGGAAAAGCAAAGTAGGTTTTCTTTTTTCTTTGGGTGCAGCTATTCTACCAGACCGCAGTGGCTAAGTAGTATTACAAGAGATCAAAACAGGTAATAAATAGGCAATGGAAAATCTATATGAAAAACCAGCCAAAAAGGTAAAAAGTTAGAAAAGCTTAGCTGTGCAGATTCTCTTGAAACTATGAGCTTGAGTTCCACATGTGTGCTGGAAATTACTGGATCAAACTGCTTTCTGACTCCACAGGCAACAATTACTGAGTGAATTAACCTCATCCCTAAGGAGAGGCAGGCTTGCGACAGAACAAGAAACTTTATTTCTACTTGTATGTTTGGAAGCTGCCAGGGGCTCGCCATCACTAGACGGAGAGATTGGCATACCATGGCCTGCAAGGCCAGTCCAGAGCAATTAGAATCACCTGACCATAGTGGGCCTCTATGTATTGGAGCAGACGCCCTATGATGGTCCATGAAGTCAGAGCATTGAACCCTTCGGACATGAACTCCCTGTGCCTGCTAAAGAACCATGCTGCCTTCAATCTTGATTGGCATGCCCCAGGGCATGGTGAGGTTGTGAAACATGGCCGCGTTTAACTCCCATTCTCCCAGATCCAGTTGATCATGACTGAGAAAAATTGGCCTGCACATTTTCCTTCCTTGCCATATGAGCTGCAGAGGGAGCTGTCAGTTTCTCCTCCGCACACAGTAGCAAGGGATGCACGTCCTACGCCAGTGTCGCACTGCTGGTGCTCCCCTGGCGATTAATGTACACCACTGTTGTCGGATTTAGGAACAGACCCGCACTGCCTTCCCAAAGATGAGGGAAAGGAAAAACTTGAATGGCAGGAAGACCACCCTCATTTCCAGCCAGTTGATAGACCAAGCACTCTCCTCCAGAGACCAGAGCCCCTGTGTCACCTACAACTTCAATGCGCTCCCCATCCCGTTTGGGGGTTCCAGTGGCATGCTTGCCACTAGATGCTCTGGCTGGGGCACCCGGGAGGGCTTCACTCTTGTGTCCAGAGGGCAAACCAGCCGCCTTGACAGCAGATGAAGCTGTGGAGGCCAGCGAGAGAGTAGAGCATGTTGTAGAGGCCACCCAGGATTGCTACCATGGAACCCAGGAGTAGAAGATAGTATTAGGCCAGGGGGGCTTTCATGTCCAGGAACCTCTGCACTAAGATTGGAGCTTCTGCGCCTTCTTGAGCAGAAGGTAGACATGCCCCATTCTTGGTGTCAAAATGTGCTCCCAGATACACCAGATCCTGAACCGAATCGAGTTGTCTCTTGGCTAGGTTCACCATCCAACCGAGGCTATGGATAAAGGCAACTACTCCGAGTGCCACCACATTCTCATCTTTGATTTTGCTCTGATCAGCCAATTGTCCAGAAAAGGATGAACCAAAATGCCCTGTTCCCACAGAGCCACTGCCACCACTATCATGATCCTGGTAAAGGTTTGGGGAGTGGTGGCCAGCCCAAAGGGCAATGCCTGGAATTGAAAGTGGCCCATCGGCAATGCAAATCTCAGGAAATGTTGATGGTTGGTCAAACTGAAATGTGAAGGTACGCCTCTGTGAGGTTGAGGGCCGACAAGAATTCCCCTTTCCTGACTGCCACAATAAGCAAGCATAAGGTCTCCATGCAAAAGTGAGGGACTTGCAGGGCGTGGTTTACATGTTTGAGATCCAGAATAGTGCAGGAGAAACTGTCCTTTTTGTGAACCACGAAGTAAATGGAGTGTCCACCAAATCCGCATTGGTCGGTTAGAACGGGCACTACAGCTTCCAAAGACATCAAGCGCTGCAACATGGATTGTGCCACTCACTGTTTGGCAGGGGCCTTGCAAAGCGACTGTATGAAGGCAACGGAGAGAGGACACACAAACTCCAATGCATACACCTCCCTGATCACTTCCAGAACCCACTGGCCAGTGGTGATACTGACCTAGGCAGAGTAGAACTGCTATAGCCAACCCCCTACCAGTACCCCCTCCACCTGGGCCTGCCTCGCTTCATTGGGACTTCTTGGACGAAGCCTGAGAGGCGGAGTAATAACCCCTACCAGATCCTCAATAACCACCAAAGGGGTGACCTCAGAGTAATGACCATAATGGAAAGGGGCAAAGAGGGCTGCCTGAAACTTCCTATAGTCCGTGGACTGACCCCTGGGAGTGGTACCTGATTAGGAGCCTTCAGCTGGTCCTCCTGCAGCTGTGAGCCCTCAGGATCCCCCAGGTCTTTTACCAGTTTATCGAAGGCCTCCCTGAAAAACAATTTACCCTTAAAAGGAAGCTTTCCTAGACAAGTTTTGGAAAAAACATCCGCCGACCAATTTCACAACCAAAGGAAACGCCAGGCTGCAATAACGGAGGCCATGGTCGAAGACGAGACCCACATCAAGTCATAGAAGGCGTCCGCCAAATAAGCAGATGCTGACTCTAGCTTGGCCGCTTCTGGTGTTGATCCCTGAGGGTCCATTGCCACAGATGCTAAGCCTTGGATCCAGTGGATTGAGGCCCTGGTAACATAGGCTCCACAAATGGAGGCCTGTAAGGCTAGCGCACTAGTGTCAAAGGCCTATTTTAAGAGCATCTCGAGTTTACGGTCCTGAACATCCTTTAACATTGCACTTCCCTCCATGGGAATAGTAGCCTTTTTGGTTACTTCCGAGATGAGGGCATCAACTTTAAGCATCTTGAGGAGATCTTTCTCCTCCTGTGGAATGGGATAAAGCTGGCCCATGGCTCTTCCAGCAACCAGGCCCTGAGATGAAGAGACAGGAGATCTGGAGCAGATCCTATCTCCAGAGACGGAGCTTGCGAGAGATGTAGGAGCAGAGGGTACCACACTTCTCGTGGCCAATATGGAGCTATGAGAATCATATGGCCTCTCTCTCTCTGAAGCTTGAACAGGGTTTTGGGAATTAGGGGAATGGGTGGAAAAGCATATAGGAAGTCCTGACCCCAATGGAGGAGGAAAGCATCCCTGGCCTGACAACCCTGAGCCGGAATTCTGGAACAGAAATGGGGAAGTTTGGCATTCAGCGGACTTGCAAAGAGGTCTATGTCTGGGGTTCCCCAAATTTGAAAAATGTTTGCTACTTGGTTTGCATCGATAGACCATTCGTGTGGAAGCAGAACTCGACTGAGTCTGTCTGCCCAAGAGTTTTGAATGTCTGAAAGATACACTGCAGGGAGATTAATCTGATGCTCTCTGGCGAGGGCCCATAGTCGCAAAGCTTTGTTGCAGAGCGACAGAGAGCCTGTTCCGCACTACTTGTTCACATAGAACATGGCTACCTGATTGTCCGTTTGAACTAGGACTGTCTTGTAGCTGAGCTGGGTGTGGAATACTCGAAGAGCAAGGAAGATTGCTCTGAGTTCCAGGAGATTTTTGATGTGTAGATAGGTCTCCTGTGGAGTCCAGGTACCCTGGGTAAAGAGGCCTTGCAGGTGGGCTCCCCAACCCACCTGAGAGGCATCTGTTGTCAGAGTGGCTTGGGGTGGGGGTGGTTGGAAAGGGGACCCCACCAAAAGGTTTTGGGGTGACTGCCACCATTGGAGAGACAAAATAAGACGATCCGAGTTTGTTATTTTGTCTGACAGGCAACCTGATGCCTGAGTCCATTGAGTGTATAAAGTCCACTGGGCTGCCCTCATATGGAGGCGAGCATAAGGAACCACATGCACGGTGGATGCCATGTGGCCAAGCAATTGTAACATTTCCCGAGCAGTGAGGTGAGGCTTTAGCACTGCTTGGGAAGCTAACAGCACAATGCAAAGGCAGCGGGGCTGTGGAAGATAGGCCCTTGTCTGTCTGGTATCCAGCAGAGCTCCTATAAACTGAGTGGGAGTTAGGTTGTATTTTGGGAAGTTTATGACAAGTCCCAAATACTGAAGGATACGCATTGTGCAAGAGAGAGAAAGCCTGGCCTCTGGCTCTGACGGGGCTTGAATGAGCTAGTCGCCTCAGTAAAGGAAGACGAATATTCCTAGGGGGCAAAGAAATGCTGCCACCACATCCATGCATTTTGTAAACACCCTTGGTGCCATGGCCAGGCCAAAAGGAAGAACCCTGTATTGGTAGTACTTCCCTTGAAATAGAAAGCGAAGAAACCTTTGATGAGTTGGATGGATGAGAACTACAGGCCAGTTAGTTTAACTTCGGTGGTGAGTAAATGACTGGAAACCCTGCTGAAAGAGAAAATAGTGAGGTTTCTGGAGTCCAGCGGATTACAGGATCCAAGGCAGCATAGATTCACCAGAGGCAGGTCTTGTCAGACAAATCTGATTGATTTCTTTGACTGGGTGACCAAGGAGATGGACCGAGGGAGAGCTCTAGATGTGGTGTATTTAGATTTCAGTAAAGCCTTTGACACTGTTCCTCACAGGCGACTTATAAACAAACTGAGCACCCTAGGAATGGACCCTAAAGTTACTGCTTGGGTTAGAAATTGGTTGGGTGGGAGGCGACAAAGAGTACAAGTAAATGGAGCTCACTCTGAGGAGAAGGATGTTACCAGTGGTGTGCCCCAGGGATTTGTCCTTGGTCCGATTCTTTTTAACATCTTTGCTAGTGATATAGCGGAAGGGCTGTCGGGTAAGGTTTGCCTCTTTGCAGATGATACCAAAATCTGCAATAGAGTAGACACCCAGGAAGGTGTAGATAACATGAGGAGGGATCTAGCTAAGCTTGAAGAATGGTCTAGAATTTGGCAGCTGGGATTTAATGTTAAAAAATGTAAGGTCATGCATTTGGGCTGCAGCAATCCAAGGGAGCAATACAGTATAGGAGGTGAAGTACTTTTGTCCACTAAAGAAGAGCGGGACCTAGGCGTGGTTGTGTCTGATGATCTTAAAGTAGCTAAACAAGTAGAAAAGGCGACGGCAAAAGCTGGAAGGATGCTTGGGTGCATACGGAGAGGAATGGCTAGCAGAAAAAGGGAGATGATAATGCCTCTGTATAAGTCTTTGGTGCGACCTCATTTGGAGTATGGTGTGCAATTCTGGAGACCGCACCTTCAAAAGGATGTGAACAGGATGGAGTCGGTGCAGAGGGTTGCTACTAAAATGATTAATGGGCTTCATTATAAAGCATATGAGGACAGACTTAAGAATCTTAATATGTACACCTTAGAGGAAAGGCGGGATAGAGGTGATATGATTGAGATGTTTAAATACCTCCGTGGCATAAATGTTCAGGGAGAGAGCCTCTTTCAATTGAAAGCAAGTTCTGCTACGAGGGGACATGGGATGAGGGTGAAGGGAGATAGATTCAGGAGTGATATGCGGAAATATTTCTTTACAGAGAGAGTAGTGGATCCATGGAATAGTCTCCCAGTGGAGGTGGTAGAGATGAGGACAGTAACTGAATTCAAAAAAGCATGGGACCAACACAGAGGATCTCTAAAGGTAAAAAGTGGACTGTTGTAGTTGTTGTTATGGAAGGACAGACTAGATAGGCCATGTGGTCTTTTTCTGTCATCATGTTTCTATGTGTGTACGCATCCTTGAGATCTAGAGAACAAAGCCAATCCTAACTCTGAAGGTATGGCAGCAGAGTTCCTAGAGAAATCATTTTGAACTTCTCTTTGAACAGGAATTTGTTCAATTCTCTGAGGTCCAATATAGGTCTGTGTCCTCCTGTTTTCTTTGGGATAAGGAAATAGGGGGAGTAGAATCCTGTACCCTGTTGGAGAATGGGTATCTCTTCTATTGCCCCTTGGGCAAGAAGCAAAGTGACTTCTTGACCTAACTGGGCGTTGAGAGAGGTCTGAGAATTGAACTGTCTTACCACTGTAGGAGGGGGCATGCTGACGAAATGAAGCTTGTACCCCTCTCTTATAATGGACAGAGTCCAACTTTCTGCTGTTATCTGCTCCCATCTGGGGGCAAAATGACATAACATTCCTGGAATGGTGGAAGGCTATGGGCCATTCAGGGCCAGGAAGACAAAGTTCTCTAGATAGGAGTCAAAGCCCCTGTGGAGGCTGAGTCTGCTGAGCAGGTTGAGGCTTAGCAGCTTTTGTTTTTCTTTGCCTAGGCTGTTGCTGCTGTCCCTTTTGGGCAGACTGACCTACACAATGTCCCTGCTGGGTATAGAAGGGGTAAAACCTCTTCTTCTTACTGAAGAATGGTTTCTTGTAGGATTTTTTCTTTGCAGGATCAGCTGTAGATTTAGACAATCTATCCAAGGTGATACTGTCAGCATCTATCTCATTAGCTTTTTCCTGCCAATTCTTGCCAAAGAGATTCTCTCCTGTGCAAGTAATATTCCCCAGTTTATCCTGTATCCAAAGTTCCAAGTCAGATGCTTGGAGCCAGGCAATTCTATGTGCATCTTTGGCAATAGCAGAGGTTCTGCTTATGCACTCAAAGCAGTCAAAGGCAGCACGATTTACAAACTTGGAAACATCCTAAACATGTTTGACAAGTGCAAGGTAATCCTGCCTCTTATCATCAGGAAGGAGAGGGCTCATAAGCTCTAGATCTCCCGTGACCTCCTTAAGGAACATTCCCATATATAATACATAGGAACTGATCCTGGCAGAAAGCTTGGAAGCGTGGAAGGTTCGACGTCCAAAGGCGTCAAGAGTCCTACACTCATGTCCTGGAGGATAAGATGCATGTCTTTTTGCACTCTTGATCCTTCTCATAGCTGATTCCACCACCATGGAATGGCGTGGTAGCTGAGGTTTTTGAAATCCAGGACAAGGAGGTACTCGATACATGGTGTCGAGCCTTCGAGAGTGAGGAGAAGTGGTTAGAGGTGTTTCCCACATCCTTAACATGAGATCATGCAAGATCTCATGAATAGGTAAGGTAGCTGCCTCCTTGGGAGCTTTAGGGTATTGAAGGATTTCCAATTCCTTTGCCCTAGGCTCTTTTTCAGAAGCCACTGTGATGGTAAGACCTCAAGCCACATCTCGGATAAAATCCTGAAAGGACATATCCTCTGGAGGAGACATCCTACGTTGAGGAGAAGAAGAATCCTCGGGAAGAAGTACTCTGGTATCGGCAGAGCTTTCAGAGTCTTCATTCTTATCTGAGGATTCAAAGTATCTCCGATCCGGGTGATCGTGCAAGGCACGATACCGGTACCGATCGAAGTCGGCATCGGAGGGGTCCAGTACCGACTTGTCGATACCGGATGGATAAGCCTGACTCCGTCCCGGTAGGATACCTGCCGATGTCGATGCAGTCGATACCGGTACCGATGTCGGTGCCGGTACCGGTTGAATTGTCTGAAGCGGTTTCAAGGGCATCGAGGCCGTGAGAAGAGCCACCAGATTGCCTTCAATAGCCAAGAATCTCTGGTCTATCGACACTGCTGATGCTTGGGTATTGGTACCGGATGAAGCAGCCGGTACCCCAGAGCATGGCACCAGTAGTTCTGCCGAGGTTGAGGCCTCGAGAACATCCTGGAGCCCCGTTAGTGTTTTGGAAGCCGAAGCCTCCCGCCAGGGCAATTTTGCCAGTAGAAGTCCCTCAAGGGCAACGCCAGAGGCATCTCGATGCTTGGAAGGAAATCTACCCTTTGAGGATCAGCCAGATTTATGTTTAGTTCCTGAGATCCATGGGAGGAAGACGAAGCCCTGGAAGACGTCGATGCCACAGACGCTGCATCGGAAGGAAAAAGGGTGCTAAGTTTAGCAGCTCGGTTTTGCCAGCCCCTCTTCGACATCATCCCACAGGCAACGCACTCCGAAATAGAGTGGTCAGGACCTAAACATTTGAGTCACTACTCATGGGTGTTGGTGACGGAGATGGTACCGTCACACTTGGAACACTTTTTAAAACCCGAAGCGGGTTTTTCCATCTTAGAGGAAAAATTGGGCCTAGTGCCCAAAATGGCGCGTGGTACCTAAAGGAGAAAGTAGCTAGAAGAGATTCCAGAAGAAAGTTTTTTTGTTTGTTTTTTTTTAAGAAAAAGGAAAGAACCACTGGCAGTACCGGTGTAGCATCGAAGGAAGGCAGACGCGACCTCAAAAAAGAAGAATAAACGGGAATATTTTCTGCGGTGACAGGATGTGTGACCTGTCGGCTCCGCAGAAAACGAAGAACTGGAGAGGGACAGTTGGGAAAGGCGGGAAGGCAGCACGCAGGCGCTGTGGGATGCTCCTAAAAGCTTTCCTATTAGACGCTGGGGAGCGTTCCCGCGCAGGCTCTGTCGGTACTGACGATACCCATATTTGAAGACTACATTCCTGCTTGTTCCTGGAGATCTCTTCTACTGTGACATCAGAAATCTGACATGCTCAATTCCCAGCTTCTGGTGGAGGGAGATAACCCACACATACCGGACTGAACTGGAGGGATGATTAGGAAATGTATTTAGAATCATGGCTATGCCACCCTGAGTGAACCTGATCTTAGGAGCTAAGCAGAGTTAGGCCTTGTTAGCATTTGGATGGGAGACCACCTTAGAATACCAGGTGCTGTAGGTTTACAACACAGAAGAAAGGTCTGGCAATATACTTGTTACACTTTGCCAAGAAAACCCAGGGGATAGTCACATCACAGCTTTACTGTTATATCCTTGTATGATAATTTGTCTTTTGTTGTGTGCTCTCTATCTCTATTCTTTCCTGTCAACAGAATGGCGTTCCTTTCCCTATGTGTATTGCTTTTTCTTGTAAACTACATAGGTTGTTTCAGATATGCAGTATATCAAATAAAGTAAAACAAACATGGACAACTATTCACAGAATCAGCATGACTTAACAGCACTTAACATGTCTTATAGAACTATTTACTATTTCTTTTTACTGCTACTACTACTACTGATCATTTGTATAACGCTACAAGGCATACACAGCGCTGTACAGACACATGTAAAAGACGGTCCATGTTCAGAGCTTACAATCTAGACAACACAAAAGCTGAGGACAAGTAAATATCTAGGGGAATGGTAAGGAAATGCATAGGAAACTAAGTGGACCAGGATCCAAAAGCGTCTTGAAGAGGTGAGTTTTCAGCCTGGATTTGAAAAGGGCCAGAGATAAAGCCTGACGCATAGATTCAAGTACTTTGTTCCAGGCGTAAGGAGCAGCAAGGTGGAAGAATCAAAGTCTGAAGTTGGCAGTAGAAGGGGACACCGATAGAAGGGATTTGCCAGAAGAGCAGAGTTCTCGAGGAGGGGTGTAGGGAGAGACAACAGAAGAAATGTAGTGAGGTGCAGTAGAATGAAGGGGAGAGAGATAATTCAGAGGGAGACCAGCAAGGAGGAGGTTGCAATAGTCTAGACGGGAGGTGACTAAAGAGTAGATAAGTGTCTTAGTAGTGTATGCAGAAAGGAAGGGATGAATTTTGTCAATGTTACAGAGAAAGACGCGACAGGTTATAGCTATCTGTTGGATGTGTGCAGAGAAAGAAAGAGTAGAATCAAAAATGACCCCAAGGTTGCAAGCTGAGAAAACAGGGGGGGGGGACTAGTGTTATCCACAGAAATAGAGAAGGGAGTGAGGGGGGAGGTGAGTTCAGGGAGAAAGATAAGGAGCTCAATTTTGGCCACGTTCAATTTCAGACAGTGGTGAGACATCCAGGCAGCAATAAGCAGGCAGAGATCTGGGCCTGGATTCCTGGAGAGATGTCAGGCGCAGAAAGGTAGATCTGAGAGTGGTAAGCATAAAGATGGTACTGAAAACCATGGGAGGAGATAAGTGCACCAAAGGACTGAGTGTAGAGAGAGAAAAGAAGAGGTCCTAAGACAGAGCCCTAAGGTACACCAACTGAAAAGTGGGATGAAGGCAATAGCCAACTCCACGGTCTACCCAAAAAGAATTTGAAACAACTTCAAATTGCCCAGAATGTAATGGCTAGAATCATATGTAAAGCCCAATTAACTGACCACATAACACCCATATTATACAATCTATACTGGTTACCAGTTTCAAATAAAATCAGATACAAAACATTAATGATAACATTCAAAATAGCTAATAATATCGCTCCATCATTCCTTTCAACATTAATTACCCATTCAACAAACACAAAATTCAAAAGGGAACACTCACAGAACACATTCGTAATCCCACCAACCATTTGCAAAACAAAACAAGTCACAAGTAACACAGCCTTCTCTTTTGTCGCTCCCCATTTGTGGATTACCTGTCTGCCTTTTGAACCTATGGCTACCTGTCATCTTCGTTTTCTTTCTTGGAAAACCTTATTCTTGGTAGCCCTCACTTCTGCTAGACGCGTTAGTGAGCTACAGGCCCTAGTATCTGATCCTCCTTACACTAGGTTCTACAAGAATAGGGTAGTCCTACGGACTCACCCTAAGTTTCTTCCTAAAGTGGTTTCCCCTTTTCACATCAACCAGGAGGTGGTACTTCCGACCTTCTTTCCCAGGCCACACTCCAGCCGAGCTGAAATGGTCCTTCATACCCTGGACTGTAGGAGGGCGTTAACCTTCTACCTTGACCGTACGCGGGAGCACCGAAGGGCTGTTCAGCTCTTCGTGTCTTATGACCCCAATAAGTTGGGGCTCCCTGTCTCCAAGCGTACTCTGTCCATCTGGATTGCTGACTGCATCGCTTGGGCTTATGAGGCAGCCGGCCTCTCGTTAGAAAGTCGAGTCACGGCTCATCGTGTTAGGGCGAAGGCTGCGTCAGTGGCTTACCTCCGCTCTGTTCCATTGGCAGACATCTGCCGGGCCGCTACTTGGTCTTCAAGCCAGACTTTTGCAGCCCATTACTTCCTGGAGAGGGAGTCCCGCAGGGACAGTGCTTTCGGACAGGCAGTCCTCCGTAATCTCTTTGAGGTACAGGCAACTCCTGCCCTCCGTCCCGGATGTTGGGCTACCGGTTGGGGGCGTACTCAGAGAAGATTCCTTCCTTCTGTGCTACTGAGCTTGAGGGAGCTCCTTTTTTGTGCTTAGGGTCTCCGGTAGCCATAAGCTTGGGAGTCCCATATGTGAGGACTGACTTCCTGCTTGGTCCTGGAGAAAGAGTAGTTACTCACCTGTAACAGGTGTTCTCCAGGAGCAGCAGGAATCAGTCCTCACAACCCTCCCTCCTCCCCTTGGAGTTGCAGTTCTATGATTTCGTTTTTGCTAATTTTTTGCTGTCTTTTAGCTATGTCATCAGACTGAGCAAGATGGCACCCTTGGGCGGGAAGAGGACCGCGCATGCGCGCTGCAATTCCCAAAGGCTTTCTTTGAAAGCTGGGGAAAATTGCTCCGTGAGGGCTCCGTCAGCAATCCAGATGGACAGAGTACGCTTGGAGACAGGGAGCCCCTACTTATTGGGGTCATAAGACACGAAGAGCTGAACAGCCCTTTGGTGCTCCCGCATACGGTCAAGGTAGAAGGTTAACGCCCTCCTACAGTCCAGGGTATGCAGGACCATTTCAGCTCGGCTGCAGTGTGGCCTGGGAAAGAAGGTCGGAAGTACCACCTCCTGGTTGATGTGAAAAGGGGAAACCACTTTAGGAAGAAACTTAGGGTGAGTCCGTAGGACTACCCGATTCTTGTAGAACCTAGTGTAAGGAGGATCAGAGACTAGGGCCTGTAGCTCACTAACGTGTCTAGCAGAAGTGAGGGCTACCAAGAATAAGGTTTTCCAAGAAAGAAAACAAAGATGACAGGTAGTCATAGGTTCAAAAGGCGGACAGGTAATCCGCTGTAAAACCACATTCAGATCCCAGTCAGGGGCTGGTGGGCGCAAAGGTGGTTTAAGGAGAAGGAGGCCTCTGAGGAAACGAGCCACTAGAGGGTGGCTGGAAAGAGGTCTGCCATCCACCGGCATGTGATGCGCAGAAAGAGCACTGAGGTGGACCCTGACCGAGTTGGACTTAAGTCCAAGACTGGAGAGGCAAAGCAAGTACTGCAAGACCACTGATATCGAACAGGAGAAGGGATCTTGAGACTGCTGAGCACACCAGACGGAGAACCGACGCCACTTCAGAGCGTAGGACTTCCGGGTGGAGGGTTGCCTGGAGGCCAAGACGACTTCCTCCACATCTGGAGGCAGCAGGAGGGGAGCAAGGACTACCCTTTCAGCAGCCAGGCCATCAGATGAAGGGACCGGAGGTTGGGGTGTAGGAGAGTCCCTTGATCCTGGGTCAGGAGATCGGGCTGAAACCCCAGAGGGAGAGGAGTGTCCACCGCTAGCTGCATCAGAAGCGGGAACCAGGGCTGTCTCGGCCACCGGGGAGCCACGAGGATCATTGAGGCTTTGTCCCGGAGAACCTTGAAGAGCGTCCGAGACACCAGCGGCATGGGAGGAAAGGCATACAGAAGGCCTGTGGACCAGGAGAGAAGAAAAGCATCCGCCGCTACTCTGAGAGGATGCGGTTGTCGAGAGCAGAATCGGGGAAGTTGCCGGTTGAGAGGACTGGCAAAGAGATCTATGGTGGGTAGGCCCCATTTGAGAAAGATCCGCTGAAGCACTAACGGATCCAATCTCCACTCGTGTGGCTGGAGGATTCTGCTCAGTTTGTCTGCCAGGCAATTTTCTTGACCCGGGAGATAAACAGCTTTGAGGAGGATGCCGCGGCTGACAGCCCAAGAGCACAGCTTTTGTGCTTCCCGACAGAGAAGGAAGGAGCCTGTGCCCTCTTGTTTGTTCACGTAGAACATCGCAACTTGATTGTCCGTCTGGACCAGCACAGACTGGTGAGAAGTGAGGTGGGAGAAAGCCCTCAGAGCTAGGCGGATAGCTCTGAGCTCCAGGAAGTTGATCTGCTGGGCAGACTCCCAAGGAGTCCAGAGGCGCTGAGTACATGTTCCTTGGCAATGTGCTCCCCAACCCAGGAGAGAAGCATCGGTCGTTAGGACCTGAGAAGGTGGAGGAGACTGAAAAGCCATTCCTAGCACTAGGTTTGGCAGATGAAGCCACCATTGCAGAGAAGAGACCAGCCGGTCGGAGATCTGTACGGAGTCCGCTAGGCTCCCAGTGGCCTGATGCCATTGTGTGCGAAGGCACCATTGAGCAGGCCGCATGTTCAGGCGGGCATTGGGGGTCACATGGACTGTGGAAGCCATATGGCCGAGCAGTCTCAGAAATTGCCTGGCAGAGACCAGGGAATTGCTGTGAAAGTGGCTGGCAAGATCCATGAGCCTGTTTGCCCTGTCGAGAGGCAGAAAGGCACGCGCCTGAAGCGTGTTTAATCTTGCGCCGATGAACTCGAGATCCTGAGAGGGGAGCAAAGTGGACTTTGCGAAGTTTATGACAAAGCCCAAGTGCTGGAGCAGAGCCACAGTGTGGTGCGTGGCGTGAGTGGCCTCTTGGGAAGACTGTGCTCTGATGAGCCAGTCGTCCAGGTATGGAAATACAAAGAGGCCTTGAAGTCTTAGATAAGCCGCCACCACTGCTAGACATTTGGTGAACACCCTTGGTGCGGAGGATAGGCCAAAGGGTAGTACTCTGTACTGGTAATGATTGCCCCCCACAACAAACCTGAGATATTGTCTGTGGCTGGGGTGGATGAGGATGTGAGTGTAGGCATCCTTTAGATCCAAGGAGCATAGCCAGTCTCCCTGCTGGAGGTAGGGCAGCAGGATTCCAAGGGTAAGCATCTTGAACTTTTCCTTTGCGAGGAACTTGTTGAGGTTCCGCAAGTCCAGGATGGGTCTGAGGCCTCCCGTTCTTTTTGGTATCAGAAAGTACCTGGAGTAAAAGCCTTGACCTCTCAGGTGGTGGGGCACCGGTTCCACAGCCTGTTCCTGAAGAAGACTTGCTAACTCCTGAAGGAGTAAGTCCCTGTGCAGAGGGAGTCTGAGAGGCTCCCCCGGAAAGTAGGAGGGAGGTACCTGGTGGAAGTGCAGAAGATAGCCCTCTTGGACTATGTGAAGTACCCAGGTATCTGTAGTGATGTTGGACCACCTGTGGGCAAAGTGGACCAGCCGGCCTCCTGTGCTGAGAGAAACAAGCTGAGGGGGAGAGGCTATGCTGATGAAGTCAAAAAACCCCACCCTGCTGAGCAGGAGCCGGTGGTGCAGGCTTGGGGGCTTGCTGCCTACGGGACCCATTACCCCGTCCCTTGGCTTGCTTACCCTGTTGGGGAGCTGCTGAGGCCTGATAATGCCCTTCCAGATTCATTACTTTCCATAAAGATTTACAAATATTCAGAAAGGAATTTAAAACACTGCTGTTTACTCAACACTATGGAAAAAACAATGGAAATGACACACAACCAGTTCCTCATTAAACCCTCATTGGACCACTGTACACACCTACAAGATAAAAAAAAATGGAATTCTACAATCCTTGTAAATAGTTTATGTAAATAGTTCCATTCATTGCTGAATGTTTGACTATAAAAATTGTTCCATGTAAAGCTGTTGCTTACTGTAAACCGCCCCTGATCTCAGGAAGGGGTGGTATAGAAAAACTCTGAAAATAAAATAAATAAATAAATAAATAAATAAAGGAGGAAGCACCAGAACATACACTAAAAGTGCAACGGGAGAGAAAAGAAGAAAACCAGGACAGAACACTGCCCCTAAATCCAAGCAAGCACATCGTATTGAGGAGAAGGTGCCAAAGGCCAACAGCGTCAAAGGCAGCAGAAAGGTCAAGGATGGAAGTTGAGTAGAGGCCTTTGGATTTGGCAAGAAACAAGTCACTGGAGACTTTGGTAAGGGCTGTTTCTGAGGAATGTACAGAATGAAAGCCAGATTGCAGTAGGTCCAGAAGGTCTTGAGAGGAAAGAAAGTCAAGACAGCTGTGGTGAACCGCTCATTCAAGTAGTTTGAAACAAAGGGAAGGAAAGAGGGAGGACGATAACTGGAAGGAGAGGTAGGATCTAGTGAAGGCTTTTTGAGGAGAGGTGTAATCACAGCATGTTTGAAGGCCACAGGAACAGTTGCAGTGGAAAGCGATAGGTTAAGGATATTACAGATGGAAAGAATGACGGCAGAAATGGAAATTACACTTTCCTGGTAATTGTTCCTGTAGCGACTCCAGTTTAGTCCTCAACCTCTGGGTTGTGCACCTCCTCCTGCAGCTTGGAGACTGGACATGTCAAAAACGTGACATCACTGGATGTAGCCTGCTGCTCTCTCCCATCAGCCCCAGTGAACTATTGACAAAGCAAACTCAAAGGAGCAACAAATAAGTAGCTATTTTATTCATTAGAACTTTAACAAGAAATTGAACTTATATTAGCTAACATATACCAGGGAATTTTCCACTGGATGAAAATACCCTTTTCCTTGTACCTCTTCCTTTCCTTCCTCGTCATACATAATATTAGAACAGAAGAACAAGAAAGGATAGTAAAGTATAGCAAACAACTGCACCTACCGGTAATGGAACACCTCCGCCTAAAGAACTCCACTGCCAAGAAACAAACCCGGGCAGGAATGAGGACTAAACTGGAGTCATTACAGGAACAACAATTACCAGGTAAGTGTAATTTCCATTTCCTTATCGTTCCTCCAGTTTAGTCCTCAACCTCTGGGATGTAACAGAGCAGTAATCATTGGGAGGGACCTTTCCAGTCAGCTTGCAACACCGCCAAACCGAATACGGCATCCTTTGATGCCAACACATCGAGGCGGTAGTGTTTGCTGAAAATATGGAGAGACGACCAAGTGGCCGCCTTATAAATGTCTGCAGGCGGAACCAAACTGTGTTCCGCCCATGAAGTGGCTTGTGCTCTGGTAGAGTGAGCTCGCAACCCTGCTGGTACCTGTCGTCCACACAGAAGATATGCGGAAGCAATAGCCTCTCTAATCCATCTAGAAATGGATGCTTTCGCCGCCGCTTCCCCTTTACGGGAACCTCCAAACAAGACGAATAAATGATCCGATTTGCGAAAGGCCTCAGCCAATTTCAAATACTGCCGTAGCACTCGCTTTATGTCCAAGTGACACAACTCTCTATCCGCAGCATTTCCCTCCAGTGAACCTAAAACTGGAAGAAAAACCATCTGATTCAGATGAAATGGAGACACTAATTTGGGCAAAAAGGAAGGAACTGGCCGCAACATGACCTTTTCCTTAGAAAAAGACAAAAACGGTTCTCTACATGACAACGCCTGCAGTTCCAAAATGCGCCTCGCCGAACAAATGGCTATCAAAAAGACCGTCTTCAGAGTTAAATCTTTAACAGACGCCCTGTGCAATGGTTCAAAAGGTTCTTTGGTTAACGCCCCTAAAACCAAATTGAGGTCCCACGGCAGAACCACAACTCTACGAGAGGGTTGCAGTCTAGATACTGCCTTCACAAAACGTAAGACATCCGCATGTGCTCCTAAAGCTACCCCTTGCACCTTGCCTCTATAGCAAGCAAGGGCTGCCAGCTGCACTCTCAAGGAACTGGCTGCTAGACCTTTATCAAGACCTTGCAGAAAACCTAACACCAAAAGCACTGAGCCCGTAGCTGCCTGCACCTGTCTACTACGGGAGCACCAATCCTCAAAAATTCGCCATATGCGAACATACGTCAGCAAGGTAGCCCTCTTCCTAGCCCGAAGCAAAGTCGCGATAACTGCACTGGAGTATCCTTTCTTCTTTAGCCTCGCCCTCTCAATGGCCAAACCGTAAGCGAGAACCGATTCACTTGAGGCATCTGCAGTAGACCTTGCAGTAACAGATTCTCTGACGCCGGCAACCTCCAAGGCTCCCCATCGAGCAATCGGATAAGATCGGCATACCACGGACGCCTTGGCAAGTCAGGAGCCACCAGCAGTACTCTTCTCCGATGAGCCTCGATACGCTGTACCACCCGACCTATGAGCGCCCACGGGGGAAATACATAGATCAGACCTGTCGTCGGCCATCTTTGCATCAGCGCGTCGATCCCCTCAGACATTCTCTCTCGTCTTCTGCTGAAGAATCGATCCACTTTTGCTGACTGAGAGGTCGCTATCAGGTCCATGATCGGCATACCCACCTGCGAATCGCTCACGCAAACACGTCCGGATGCAGTTCCCATTCTCCCTCATCCACTTGGACCCTGCTGAGAAAATCCGCCATCACATTTTCTTTTCCTGCAATATGCGCTGCCGAAATTGCTGGCAAACGAAGTTCTACCCAAGCGAACAGCGCTTCCGCCTCTTCCTCCATGGCTGCACTTCCTGTGCCGCCCTGCCAATTGATGTATGACACTGTTGCTGAGTTGTCCAACAGCACTCGCACCGCCCATCCCTTAACCTTCTCTTCGAACTTCTGCAGTGCGAGGAAGACCGTTCTCAGTTCCAGCCGAATGATTGACCATGTGTTCTCTGGAACGGACCAAATGCCCTGCGTGAGGACTTCTCCGCAATGTGTCCCCCCCCCCCCAATCCTGTGAGACTTGCATCCGTCAACAATGGGAGCCACTCCAGCTGCTCCAGAGGCATTCCGGCTTCCAAAGATCCCGGTAGTAGCCACCAGTGCAGCGACTATCGAACCTTGACGGGACAGGGAACTCGTTTGTTCAATGAGTCGTTCTGATGTGACCAACGGCGGAGCAGTGCCCGCTGCAGAGGTCTCATATGATACCTGGCCCATGATACTGCTTCCAAAGTCGCCGCCTTTGTTCCTAACAATTGAAGATAACTCCACGCCGAAGGCACCTGAGCGGCTCTGAACTTGCGTACCAATCGCCGAAGGATTTTAATCCGGCGATCCGGTAAAAACACCGATCCCTTCTGAGTGTCAAAGTGTATCCCCAAATATTCGAGATGTTCGGATAGCACCAAGCAGCTTTTGGTCAAATTGACCACCCAACCGAGGACTTTGCGAGAACTTCACTACCTGGTCTGTGACTTGACCACTCTCGGCCTTGGATTTCGCTCAAATTAACCAATCGTCCAGATAAGGATGGACGAGAATTCCTTTTCTCCGCAACGCTGCCGCTACCACCACCATGATCTTGGTGAAGGTTTGCGGCGCCGTCGCCAAACCGAAAGGCAACGCTCGGAACTGATAGTGCCCCCAGGGTAAAGCAAAGCGCAGAAACATTTGATGAGCTCTTCTGACCAGGATGTGTAAATATGCCTCTTTAAGACTCCCCTTGGCGCACCGCTACAATGACTGGCCTTAACGTTTCCATCCTGAAATGCAGTACCCGAAGACAACGGTTGACCGCTTTGAGATCCAAAATAGGCCTTAGAGTTCCGTCTTTCTTTGGCACCACAAAATAAACTGAGTATCGACTCGTGCCTAACAATTGAAGTAACCGGTACTGGTGCTACCGCTCCTAGTTGTAACAACCGATCTAAAGTATTGCGGACCACTAAGGTTTTCTGCTGACCTTTGCAGGGAAACATTACAAAGGAATCTTGAACCGGTTTTGCAAATTCTAGCGCGTAACCTTTGCGAATTATTTCCAAAACCCACTGATTGGATGTTATTTGGGTCCAGGCAGAAAGAAATTCCCGAAGTCGCCCGCCTATCGGTTGACTTTCCACCGGGACACGCCTCACTTCACTGCGGTGGCTGCTGAAAAGCCTCTGCCTGATCCACAAAACCCACGAAACCCCTGGGCTCTCCAAACAAACCTTCCTCTCTGGAAACCCCCCAGGCGAGAATTTCAAATTCTTCTAAAATCTCTAGACTGACCCCGAAAGGTCTGCGGGACCTTACCCAGTTTAGGCTTATCCTCCGGGAGATGACCTCCTTTAGACTCCCCTAAATCCTTTACCAGTTTATCAAGGTCTTCTCCAAACAACAACTTTCCCTTGAACGGGAGCTTACCGAGTCGTTATTTAGAGGAGCCATCGGCCGCCCAGTTTCTCAACCACAGGAACCTGCGGGCGGCCACCAAAGAGGCCATGCTATTAGCTAGGGCTCTGATCAGGTCGTAATGAACATCTGCCAAATAAGCCGAGCCTGATTCTAAGCGGTCCAGCTCACGCAGACTTTCCTGCTCCAGCTGCAAAGACTGCCTCAACCGTTGAGACCATCTGAGGCATGCTCTTGCCACCCACGCTCCACAAATGGAAGCCTGTAATGACAAAGCATCGGCTTCAAAGGATTGCTTCAATAATCCATCCATTTTTCTGTCCTGTGCATCCTTTAAGGCCGCACTTCCTTTCACCGGAATCGTGGTCTTCTTGGTCACTGCTGACACAGCCGCATCAATACGTGGAGACCGAAACTTTTCCTTGTCTATCTGCCAATGGATATAGTCTATTCATAGTCCTAATTCCTCTCAGTTGAAACAAAGATTTAACACAGCCCTACCAACTAACCCTCCGTAGTAACAAATTCTTCTGCATTGAAATATGTCTTTAAAAGCAGAAAAGCAAACCTCAGAACCCTCCGACACCTCCCACACTAAGTGAGCTCAGGTGTACAAGTGAGGTTAAACACATCAATGGTTCGCTGATCCACCTAAAGATATCAAAATCTCAGAAGTCATGCATATAATCATAAGACACTAATATTCACAACATTCTTAAAATATATTCCCAAAATACATAGTCATGACAAAACTATCACAATATTACATGAGTGTGTGTGATACACAACAATCAGTATCTTAACATGTAGAACTCCTGATTCCAAACTTAACGAGCATATCAAACACCCAACGCTCGCTGGAACGTTCCTCCTGCGTTTCGCTTCCGCTGCTTCAGGGGGAAGTGATTCTAAAATAAAAACATACCACAATTGCTTAACACATCTACTACCACCATCGGAAAGTACCACTACAAAAACCACAAGACAATCTAAGAGTTCAAAGCCAGAATGCTCCTACCTGGTCATCTTTACCAAATAACACAGCCCACACAGACCGTCTGCAACCAGCAAACTCTGAACCACCAGTATCACTTCAGCATACCATTCAAGACATCCGCATGCCATACACCTACCTTAAAACGTCACTCAAGACTCCTCCCATTTCTCCTCCCTTCCAATCAACTTTCTAGCCCTAAACACGAACTGCCCAAAGCTCCTCCCATTACTCCACCCTTCCAATCCGCTGGCTAGCCCTAAACACAAACTGCCCAATCTACACCAGAGTTTAAACCTTCAGGCGTTACAGCCCCAAGTTGGAAAATCCAACGTTGTTCCCTATAGAGTAAATGTTGTTCACGTGTTCTCCCCCTTGAACCTGCACAAATCCGTTCTAAACAAAAACACCGTAAATCCAAAAAAACATGTCCCTTTGAGAGACAATGCTCAACCAAAGGAGCTTCACGCTGTTTGCAATGCAAACGGCTCTTGTGTTCACTGATCCGAACCCGAAAAGGACGGACAGTTTTTCCAATGTATAACAATCGGCAGGGACAAAAGATCCCGTACACCACATAATCTGAATCGCAAGAAGTAGCTGTCCATAAAAAATACACTTTGTCTTTATAAGTGAACCGGTCTGTCTCCCATGTAACTACACACCCAAGACAATGCCCGCACTTGACATGCCCTACTCGATTCACGGCAACCGGTCTGGCCGAAGGTAAAACTGAAGGGCTCAGAAGCTCCTTAAGATTTCAGTTCCGCTGCCAAACACAACGAAGGCGTTTGGACTCAAGTCCTGGTACTGTGCGTAACACATTAGCATGTCGCCGCACAATACCTTGGATATAATTGCTAAATGTAGAGAACCGAGAGATTAAATTAACACAATCATTGTCCTGCCATTCCTTCGATCTCGGAGATAACAGTCAACTAATATCATTGTACAGCGCCCTCTCAGGCCTGTTTCCGGTTGGTCCCACTCGTCCTGTATCATCCTGTCTACCACCCGATGGACAGGGATGACTACTTGGGTCTGCCTGATGGCCTGGATAATAGGGTCTTTGCCACTTTCTTCCTCCACAGGTTGTTCCGTAACGAGATGAAGTGTCTGCAGGGATTCCGTGATAAGTGCCGTGAGCTCGTCCTTCCAGAATACCCTAATAATTTTCGCCTGATCCTCCAGCTCAGGAATCTCTCCCTCCTCCAATTCTTCAATTCCAGGTTCGAGTTCTATCTCCACCTCATCCGTCTCCTGCCACTCTAAATCTGAAGGCGAAGATTCTCACGGCCGAGATCTTTTGGGAGGCCTCAAGACATCGCTGCTAACTCCCACTATCTCGGCCTGTTGCAGCGGCGTAGAGAGCGGCAAGGGATCCGGAAATTTCCCCTGATGCCTCAAACAGAATGCCTGATGCATTATTAAAACAAAGTCTGGACAAAAGTCTCCGGGCTGTGGCTGCACTCCCACCGCCGTAGGTACCACGGACGGTCCGGCTTGAGCATCCTGGCTTATTTCCGGTCGAGTGGACAGCGAGAGCTCTCCCTCGGCCCCAGCTGATCGCCCTTGAGGCGCAGATCCTATGCTAACCTCCATCTGCTGTTCTATGCTAACCTCCATCTGCTGTTCTACACTGGTGGAAACTGCCGTGCAGCCTCGACAGATTCCCGAGTCAGTGATAGCCCCTCTGCGGGTGCTGCAGACCACACACTGGGGGCGCGATGCCATCAATCACCCCCAATTCCTTCCAAGTGGGTAATGGCAATTAGTAAACTGAGGCTCTTTTTTTTTTTTAGGCAAGCCCCCTAAAAAAAGAAATATAAGTTAAGCTAAAGCAACTTAAGGCAATGCAACTGTCTAACTCCTAGGGGCCCAAAACAAAGGTAAGAAAAAACCTCCAGCCACAGGAAAGGGAAAAAGAAAAGCAGTTTTAAATAAGGAGAACTAATAAGAAATCAATTAAATCAATTTAAAGAACTCAAACGAAAAAGGTTTAATAAACGCTGAAGTAAGGGCTTCACAGCGCTGTGATCTCCTGCGCCTGTCACTGCCACGCGGCGAGCACGCCGACAAAATGTCCTCTGACAAGAATAGCATATGGCGCCAAAAAACACCGGAACAAACCGCTCACTTCTGCGGTCCGTTCCTCGTCTGCCGGCCTGATCCCCTTGCCCCCACACAATACCTTGTAATGCTGTTCCGCAGATGCGTGGCTTCCGGCTGTGCGGCTCCGCTCAGCTAAGGAGCGAGCGTAGAGCCGCCGGACAAGCTTCCCGCCGTTCAGCGGCTGAAGAAAGTGGCTGCCGTGGCTCGTGGAGCAGGGGATCATACTGTGCAGAGCTCTCCTCCGGATAATCAGGGAAGAGAGATCTGACCCCAGAAAGTCCAACAGAACGTACCTCGAGGAAGGAGAGACCGGACCCGGCAAAGGCAAAGAGCTGTGTCTTTTTTTTTTTTTTAAAGGCACAGTAACACAATTTCAAAGAATTTAAGTTATAATGGCCAATCAATTAAACCAAATTAAACCAAATTAGACTATTTCTACTCTAAACGCTCCTTATATGTCACTCAAGTGAGCCCAGCACTTAGGCTCACTACGTCCTCCTGCTGCATGGAGACTGGACACACTGGGGCTGATGGGAGAGAGCAACAGGCTACATCCAGTGATGTCACGTTTTTGACATGCCCAGTCTCCAAGCTGCAGGAGGAGGTGCAGGTAGTCAGTTTAGAGGAGAAGAAAGAGTAGTTACTCACCTGTAACAGGTGTTCTCCAGGAGCAGCAGGAATCAGTCCTCACATATGGGTGACGTCGGCGCCGACGGAGCCCTCGCGGAGCAATTTTCCCCAGCTTTCAAAGAAAGCCTTTGGGAATTGCAGCGCGCATGCGCGGTCCTCTTCCCGCCCAAGGGTGCCATCTTGCTCAGATCCTGAGAGGGGAGCAAAGTGGACTTTGCGAAGTTTATGACAAAGCCCAAGTGCTGGAGCAGAGCCACAGTGCGGTGCGTGGCGTGAGTGGCCTCTTGGGAAGACTGTGCTCTGATGAGCCAGTCGTTCAGGTATGGAAATACAAAGAGGCCTTGAAGTCTTAGATAAGCCGCCACCACTGCTAGACATTTGGTGAACACCCTTGGTGCGGAGGATAGGCCAAAGGGTAGTACTCTGTACTGGTAATGATTGCCCCTCACAACAAACCTGAGATATTGTCTGTTGCTGGGGTGGATGAGGATGTGAGTGTAGGCATCCTTTAGATCCAAGGAGCATAGCCAGTCTCCCTGCTGGAGGTAGGGCAGCAGGATTCCAAGGGTAAGCATCTTGAACTTTTCCTTTGCGAGGAACTTGTTGAGGTTCCGCAAGTCCAGGATGGGTCTGAGGCCTCCCGTTCTTTTTGGTATCAGAAAGTACCTGGAGTAAAAGCCTTGACCTCTCAGGTGGTGGGGCACCGGTTCCACGGCCTGTTCCTGAAGAAGACTTGCTAACTCCTGAAGGAGTAAGTCCCTGTGCAGAGGGAGTCTGAGAGGCTCCCCCGGAAAGTAGGAGGGAGGTACCTGGTGGAAGTGCAGAAGATAGCCCTCTTGGACTATGTGAAGTACCCAGGTATCTGTAGTGATGTTGGACCACCTGTGGGCAAAGTGGACCAGCCGGCCTCCTGTGCTGAGAGAAACCAGCTGAGGGGAGAGGCTATGCTGATGAAGTCAAAAAACCCCCACCCTGCTGAGCAGGGGCCGGTGGTGCAGGCTTGGGGGCTTGCTGCCTACGGGACCCATTACCCCGTCCCTTGGCTTGCTTACCCTGTTGGGGAGCTGCTGAGGCCTGATAATGAGGGTAGTGGTGATAGGCAGCCGCCTTCCTCGGGTAAAAGGGCTTTTTCCCCGAGCCCTTCTTCTTCTGAGAAGGGGCAGAGGTCTTCCTTGAGAGACGAGTCCTGGTGAGAGTCTCGGTCTCGATCTGTGCAGCCGTCTCATCCATGGGCTTGCCAAAGAGGTTTTCACCTCTGCAGGGGACATCGACCAACTTGTCCTGTACCCATGGCTCGAGGTCGGATGACTGAAGCCAAGCCTGTCGGCGGCCACCGATGCCGGCTGCGGCTACTCGAGCCGATGCTTCAAAGCCATCGTAGGCTGCTCGAGAGATAAACTTTGAGCACTCCCGAATACCAGTTGACAAGGCTTGGAACCTCTGCAAAGGTTCTTTGGAGAGACCAGCAGAGAACCCGGCTATTTCTTTAGCCAGGTCTTGGAGATACATGCCCATATAGAGCTGGTAGGTCTGGACTCGACAAGCAAGCATAGAGCCCTGGAAACACTTCCTACCGAGGGCATCCAGGCTTCGAGCCTCCCGACCGGGAGGCACCGAGGAGTGCATTTTCTGACTCTTAAGTCTATGCATGGCCGATTCCACCACCATGGAATGGTGCGGTAGTTGTGCCTTTTGGAACCCGGGGCTCTTGCGGACTCGATAAATGGAATCGACCCGCTTGCTTAACACCGGCGACGCCGCCGGGCTCTCCCACATGCGGAAGAGAAGTCGTTCCAGCATCGGAGGAACCGGTACAATAAAGGCCTCCTTTGGGGGAGAGTCATACTGGAGGGCATCGAGCTCTTCGACTCGAGGCTCCTCCTCGGGATCCGCGGGGAAGGCCAAGGCTTTGGCCATATCCCGCACGAAGTCCGAGAACCGGGTATCCTCCGGGGGGGACCGTCTCCGAGGTTCGGACTCGGGGGAGTCCGATGGGACACACCGAGTCCGAAAAGAACCAGGTGACTCTTCGTCCTCGGATTCCCAGGCTGACTCCTCGGAGGAGTCGTCGAGCGGCTCCGGTCGGACGGGCATCGATGCCGTTCGCCCCGACGCCGAGGGAGTCGGCGTCGATGACCTCGGTCCCGAACGGGAGGCCGAAGGAGACCGCGACCGAGGATCGACTCGAGCCCTCATGGACTCGAGGATCGGCTCGGTCTCCGGGGTCGACTTGGACGTCGACGTCCCGGTGGTCAGGGCAGAAGCACCGGCGAGGCCAGCGATCAATGCCCGCTGCTGGTCCATGAAGGCAGTCAGACTGCTCTCCAAGGCCGTCAACCTGAGTCCGAGCTCAGGAGACCCAGCAGCCCCCGACTTGGGCCCCGACGTCGGCTCCTTCGGAGGCGAGTCCACGAGGACAACAGTACTCACGTGAGCGGGCGAGTCCATCTCGAGACGAGGATGTTTGGAAGGCCTCTCCATCTCCGAGGACCCGGGATGGGTATCGGGGCTATGCGACCTGGCCCTCGAGGAACCAGGAGCGTCCACCGACCCCGCCCTCGCGGGTTTCTACTTCCGATGATGTTCCCGGGTAGGAGACCCCCGTTCAGAGGAACTTCGACGATGCTCAGGACCAGAGTCCCGAGACGTCAAAGCCTCTGACGAGGTCCGGGCCCGGCCGGAGTCAGAGAAGATACGTTCCCGCTGATGCTGCCGACTCAACGCTTTTGAGGACATTTTGCCACACGGACCACAGATCATCGGGTCATGATCGGGTCCGAGGCAGCGGAGGCAGTAGTCGTGTGTGTCGGTAAGAGACATGAGCTTCTTACACCGATCACACTTCTTAAACCCGCTGGCAGCCATCGGGGGAAAAAGGGCCCCTGCGAGGTCAAAAGACAGGGCTGCCAGTGAAAAAGAAAAAAAGGCGCGAAATCTGTCACGAAGGACAAAAAAACGAAAAATAAAGAACGGACTCGCAACCGGCGTCGCGGGTCTGGGTGGGAAAAGAACCGGCGTCGAAACAAGAAAAAAGACAAATAAAATCAACTTTTCTAGCGGGGAATTACAAACAACGTCTGTAGGGCTCCGCGGAAAAAAGAAGACTGAGCAAGATGGCACCCTTGGGTGGGAAGAGGACCGCGCATGCGCGCTGCAATTCCCAAAGGCTTTCTTTGAAAGCTGGGGAAAATTGCTCCGCGAGGGCTCCGTCGGCGCCGACGTCATCCATATGTGAGGACTGACTTCCTGCTTGGTCCTGGAGAATTGCAGTTTCCTCCTCAGTGATTTCAAAAAAGGAAGAAAGGGTGACCAAAGGTGAAGGAAGGATTTGGGATTGAAAAGGGGGAAGATGAAGTGGAAGTGATCCTACAGAAAATTCAAGGCTAATCTTTGGATTTTGTCATAATCACTTTATTGCCATAAATGTTGGGGTCAATTTTCATTGGAGATGATGTCCTTTTTAATTTAAATGCTAGCTCCAGCTCACATATAGTAAGCAGCACTGAATACAAGTATTATATTTTATTTATTTATTTAAAAGTATTTATATCCCGCTTTATCCTTGAATCAAAGTGGTTTACACTGCAAACCAATCAATTTGGGTGGTGCGGGGGTGTCGGCATGCAGTGGTGATGAAGGTAGCGTTTGTGTGGGTAGGTAAAACTTGATTTGGGGTGCAATATATACAGGAGTGAGCTATTTACAGTGGGTTATATACAAGGAGTGGGCAACAGTAACATTAACAGTAACATTCTTCAACTATTCCAACATTAACAGTAATATCATAACTTAAAAGCTGTGTAGTATCTTATAACATTATCTAAAACTATATACATTTTAAAAGAGTAATATGATGTTTATGTGTTGTGGATGTCATGTCTTATGTAACTCGTTTTGTGGGGTCGTTAGGGTTGGTTGGTCACTGCCACACAGGGTTGGCTCAACCATTAGACAAGACTAGGCAATCACCTAGGGCAGCAGCTTCTGAGGGGCAGCAAAGAGCAGCAGAAGTCAAAACAAAATAGCCCCGACAGCCCCATACATTCAAAGAGCCATCTGCACATTCTTTTACCTGCAGAGAGAGTGGGCACACACATACAAAGCAAAGTTTAATATTTAAAAGTTGTTAAGTGCCGTCAAGTCGGTGTCGACTCATGGTGACTCTCTGGATAGTTGTCCTAAATTGTGTTCGGTCTTGAGTCAGGCGGCTCACTGTTGACAGATTGGCACCCATAGCTGCTGTTATTGTATCGATCCATCTCATTGCTGACCTTCCTCTTTTGCGTTGACCTTCTACCTTGCCAAGCATGATGTCTTTCTCTAATGATCTCTCTCTTTGCATGATGTGTCCAAAGTATGAAAGTCAAAGTCTTGTCATCTAAGCTTCTAAAGAAAGCTTGAGTTTGATCTCCTCTAATACTGACTGGTTTGTTCTTCGGGTAGTCCATGGTATACACAGTATTCATCACCAGCACCATAATTCAAAGGCATCAATTTTCTTCCTGTCTATCTTTTTCACTGTCCAACTTTCACATCCATATGTTGTTGAAAATGCCATAGCTTGAACAAGTTGAATCTTTGTATGGAGAGAGACATCTCTGCTCTTGAGAATCTAAATTTAAAAGTATGATGCCCAATTATGCATTTTCACAGGATTGTTGTGGGCAGGGTGGTGTTGGGATGATCATGATTGTTGAGTTTAAGCATCAAAATCTTGAGGGAGGGGCATAAGGCTGAAGCTGTGTTTAGGGTGCCCAACATATTTGCACTGGCCCTGCTGCTGAAGCTGCTATATGATTAGTTTAGGCTTGATGTTTAGCAGGCCTAAATTAATGCACAATTTATCTGGGTAGTTAGTGGCTGAATATCGGCACTACCCAAGTAATTTTCATAGCTCACCTTCCCTCTACCCCTTTACTATATAGTGTTGGGCTGGTTAGGCCAATTATCAGCCCAATATTATCCATATAGTGACTGAAAATCCACAGAATTCCCTAGGTTGCAAGCTACCGTATAAGAAGTGGTGCTATTTAAATCATTTTGTATATTAGTCCTGGGTGTTATAACTCTTGGATGCACAGTTTAATCTTTGTGCCTCTGCAGCCTGTGAATGTGAAAATATAGTTTACCAACCATTCGACTAAGGCATGTACCATTCACCATTCTGCAGGAGGATGGCTTTCACTCCGTTAGCTTCATACTAGCACAGTGGCAGATTTGGATTTTCCACTAACTGGATAGGCCTGTGATTAAGGGTGCCTCCTCTTCCTCCTCCTTTACATGATTGGCCCCTTTAAGCTGCTGCCCTCCCTTCCCCCCACCTTTAAGGAGGATGTTCTTACAGAATTATGTTACCGAAATTGAACAGCATTACAGTGCTGCCCTACAGAAATGGAGGTACCACTACTAATTATCATTTGTATAGTGCTACTAGGCCTACGAAGCACTGTACAGAGACATATACGAAATGGTCCCTATTCATAAGAGCTTACAGTCTAGTCAAGACAGACAACACAACTGGGAATTAGGATATATCTAGGGGAATGGTAAGGAAACACACAGGAGGTAAACAGGAGACTAAGGAGATCAGGATCCAAAAGCAGTCTCACAGTAGTGCTCCAGGAACCCTGTCCCCTGCCTCCCCCTACAGCCGAGGGGTGCTAAGCAGCTAAATCTGTCATTGTACCCTTGGCAGGCTGAGATCTGTTAAACTCAATAGATAACTGCTTATATGAAATCTTTAATTATTTGAGAGAAGAATTATAATAGGGCTTCTATTTTTAGGTGTTTATAAATTTAGACATGTATTTTCCAGCTAATTAGGTTTTCTTTAAGGGTACAAAAAAAAATCAGTGTTTTTCATCACAGGTGGACACTAACAGAAAAGACTTTAAAACACAAACTTAGAGCAACTATATGGCTCAAACTGCAGCCCTCAGATATAGGAGGCTCCAATTCTCATTTCCTGCCCTAGGAGGTCTGTAGGGCTCAGCTCAGTGACAGAGGTGATGTGAGCCAGCCTGGAGATGGCAGGAAGAATCCTGTTGCTACTGTGGAGATACCTGCCTGTTTAGATTCCAAGGAGATTTACTTCCTGCCTTCAAGGAGGTTGATGAGAGTACTAATGTCACCTGCGCATTCGCTCTGTGGTAGGAGTGTGAGAAAATGGAAAAATGATCCACCTATTAAACAAGTTTCGGGAAACGAGTGCTTTATAAGCTCCTTAACTCAAGGACTGATAGTTCCCTGTAAGCCATGGAAAATAAATAAAGTTTAAAATACCTGGTACTTGGGGGCTTCAGGGCTGCTAGCAGGAAGCTACAGCCACTGAGCATCTACAGGGGCTGTTATGTGAAGGGAAGGGTTAGGCACAAGGCTACCTCCAAGTATGCTGTGGAGGGAGACTGGTTTCAAGCAGGAGAGGCCCACAAGAACACACAGTTGATGATGCATTTTCAATGTGTGAAAGTGGGAAAGGTTTGTATTTGGATATTGTTTGGGAAAAATTCTTAAGGTTCTGCCAAGAGCTGTGCTGGGTAAAAAAAGTTTTAAAATGGCTCTTAAGGCTTAGTTTGGGAGGTTTCCAGGGCCTAATTGTAATGAAAGAACACTATGGGGGATGTTTACTAAACTGCGGTAATCGTGATTAATGCGCGTAAAGTACGTTTAACGATCGTTCGCACGTCCGAACGCGCGTTCAGACGTGCAAACGATCATTAAATGTACTTTACGCGCGTTAACCGCAGTTAACGATCGTAAACCTCCGCGGCGCGTTAAAACAGCGCAGAAGGTGGAGAGTGGGCGGAGAGAAGGGGTCAATGGGCGGAGAGTGGGAGGGGAGAGGCTCCCCTCATACTAACGCGCTGAATTTCTGAGCTCAATTCCAACGCGAATGAAAACCTGTCGTTAAAGGCATTTAAAGGGAAGAGAAACCATTTCCGTCAGCAATGTACAGCAAAACCGGGGAAACCCACAAAACGTGAGCAGTGTGATACATGTGCACAGAACAAAATTTCACATAAAACGTTAAAAATGACCACAAGAAACATTTTAAAAAGCATAATTCAGCTGGGCAACAGTGATAGCAATGGGCAACAAGGAACAACACTCCCTGGAAAGCACCAAAAGAAAATGAAATGATGTGTGGAAGGGTCTACGCTCCGCAGACCCTTTCAAAGATCATTTCATTGTAATGGAGTTGTCCTGGGAGTGTTGTGTAATGTTGCCCAATGATATCATTATTGCCCAGCTTGGTTATGGGTGTGTGCCCCTTTTTTGCGGTCTGTTCTGAGGTTTATGTGCACCTTTGCCGCCATACAAGGTAAATGAGGCCACAGTAAACCTGTTGCAGAGCAGGGTTTCTGACTCATCAGGCCGGTTTAACTAACTCCAGGGACTGCACTGTCTCTGTGGCCACAGTGTAGTGCAACAGACACAGCCAGTGCCTGTAAGACCAGAGGGTCACAGGTTCAAATCCCAGCTGGGGCTCCCGCCAACCCAGTCCCACCAACCCAGTCCCCATAGTTTTACCCACCACTAAACAGTGATAGTAAAGACACTCCTTTATTGCAGAGAACATACGCATGGCCTATATTTTACCACACCAAACACAGACACCAGAAACAGGCACATTACCTAAAGCAGAGTCCCGCAAATGCAGTCCTGGAGGGCCCCACACCATTCCGGCTTCATGCTGCCTCTAATAAAGATGCCTGTGCTGCATAGCTATGCACCACCCCCATGGTATGCAGATGTAGCTCATGCATATTTATGAGGGACAGCATGAAAACCCGAACCATGTTTGGAACACCAGGACTGGAGTTGGGGAACTCTGCCGTAAAGCAGCAGCCAACAGGGCCACACACACACCCACAGGCCCCATTGGCCAATGCCTCCTGGAGGCAAGACATTGGGCCCTGCCTGTATCTCCCAATACTAGCAGTTGCATACCTTAGCAATGCCACCCTACACCTGGGTATATGGTACACAGCTATCAAACGTTCCCTATGAGAACTGGCAGATATCAATTCCTACGTTAAGCACAGTTTGCTCATTGAGCTCCACCATAACAATCATTCTGATGTCTGCGGTGTTTGCTGCAGGTCTGGTCTCTGACAGTGTTCACCACCCTGGGGAGTGACCCCCCAATAGCCTTGTGTACCATATCCATGCCTGTACTATGCCCATGACTGGTGTGGTGGGTATGGCTGCTGACCACCTCTATAGTAGCACAATGCTGGCATAGGTGTGGGGGTGGCTGTCTGTCTATCCAGTGTGTGGTGGCTGCAAACACCTTCCACAGCCCACACTGCCAGCAATGTTGCCAGTATTGGGCTGCCAATGTGCATAATGAGGAGCAAGGTACCATAGGTATAGGCCGGACAGGGTGGCCTGGCCAGGGTGCATCTGCTCAGGGCATAGGGCAGTGACAGGCACATTGTAGTGCCCGGCCACCACCTACACAGACAGGGTGACCTCAGTATATCCTGCTGAGCGATCACTCCCACCCTGACTGTGCAGTGACCACAGCATGGCTAGGCACTCCCATAGTGCTATCTAGTATTTCTCTCATGTGATAAATATGGGTTTCCTTTTGGGGCCCAGTCACTGATGTATCTGCTTGTTGTGTATGCTGACATCCCAGTTCTGGGTGCAGGCATCTCCACTGGGCACTAGCAGACTGTTTGCAGCTGGTAGGTGTTGTGATGGAGTGGCTTGCAGGGTGCTGTGGCTGATGGCTTGCACCAGGAGAATATCAGATAGTGGTGGGGTGCAGCATACCATATCCAGGCCTAATGTCTGTCTGCTATTGTGTTATGGCTGTGTACAGAGCTGCATTGACTGCCCTGTGGGGTGTCTGTTCCTCAGCAGGACTAGGGTTAATGTTCCCCTCTACTGCCACCTTTGCAGGGAGGTAGACTGTGGATCTTTTGATGGGAGACCCTGTTTGCTGCCCTGGGGGAGGGGGGGGGGTGTGGTGGTGCATGGGGGCTATACCTGACTGAAACAGACAGAGATGTCCAAGGTGTTCCTGCAGAAACTACCTATCTCACACAGTAACACTGCTTTTGGACCTGCGCCATGGCCTCTTTCAGCCATGGACGGTGCGGTGGACCTAGTGCTGGGCACCTCACTGCACCCTCAGGGTGAGCACAGTACCCGCACAATGTGACGGTCTGTAGCTACTCTGTGCCAGTACAACACACGGTCGGTACCCCCTACCAGGCCGAGGTGCTGTGGGGGTGCACATGGTCAGTTCCCCCTACCAGGCCGAGGTGCTGTGGGGGTGCATTCCCCATGGTGTGTATCTGTGGACAGCTGATTTGCATGTGCAGTGCATCATGGGTGTGACTGGCACAATCCAACCCTGTGAAACCCCAGCAGCTGCTCACAGGCTCTGATAAACCATAGGCCATCACACATACATCTGTTAGCATAATGCATAGGTGCAGGACACCCTACAGAGTCTGTAATATAAGATGCCCACACTGGTAAAAACACACGTACCCACGCACGTAGAAACACACGTACCCACGCACGATTGTACGCGCGCAGCTACGCACGGGGCTACGCACGTACCAATGCACGCAACCTCGCACGCACCAACGTACGTGGCTAGGCACACTCCGAGGGTGTTTTTCTGACACCAATACTCAGCGTAACGAAAAACATGCCTCCTCTTTCCTTCTGTAATGTACAGGATGATGCCTGAGACAGCCTTTTGCGTTAGGCACACTGGGGGCTCGAACCCATGCTGCCTGTAACAGAGGTCAGTACCGTAACCATTGTGCTACAGCTCTGTTTCAGTGCTTTGTTTCTGTATGTCTTCTTACGTTTAACGCGCAGTGACGCGCCACGGCGCCCGGTAACGCTCGTTAACTTTTTTAACGCGCGTTAGTGGTGACGCTGTACCGCCCATGTCCTTATTTGGGGTTTCTGTCACTACCGCGGCTCCTAACGCGAATTGCACTAACGCAGTTTAGTAAACATACCCCTATGTTTGCCAGCACTGTGCAGAGCTAGGCTAGTGTTCCAGCTTCAGTGTTGGGAATCTGGCTCTGTGTAAATTGTGCTGGATGGGGTGGTATGTGACAGTGTGAAAGTGGATTTTTAGGTCTAGCTAAAGAAAGGCTGATTGCAAGAAAAGCTAAAACCTGCTTTTATGTGATTTTTCTGAGAAAAATCAGACTGAAGAAAGCCTTCTGTTTAAGGTTACCAGATGCAGAGTTGCCTAGTTATGCAGTTCCAGAAGTGAGATTTTTTTGCCAGTTCTGGTTTTAAATTTGCATTACAAGGCAGTATGGTATTTGTAGACCCTGATTTTACCATTGCAATCAATGCTGCAGGTCCCATAATGCATCAGAATAAGATTGTCAGAAATCCAGGATTGGCTTAAAATTGCAGCTCCTGGAACTGAGTTACTTGGCAACTTTGCAGATGTCCCCAGTTTTTGGGGACTGTCCCCGCTTTCAGCAATGGGGACAGAAGGGGTAGAAAAAATTATTTTCAATGTAGTGATTTGACTATGTCAGTTTTTAGAATTTACATTCATTGTCATTATAGTTTGTTTGCACAGTACAGTGGAAATGTATCAGTGTCTCTATTTCTTTGTTGACTGGTCTGCTTAGAAGTAATATTGTTGCTGTCATGGGATGGATGTAGAGTGGGGAGCTAGGGTAACGACTCCTCTTCCATCCTCCATGCCTTGTTGCTTAAACCTGGTATTAAGGTGTCCCTTCCTCTCCTACCCCAACACACACACTTTCCATAAGTGTCTCAGATTTGCCTGAAAAAAAAATCTGGTAACCTTACTTCTGTTTGTTGTATGTGAAAAGGGTGTCTGAGGTAGAAAGGATTGCAAGAAAAGGGATTCTGTCTTCTGTAACTTTGAACTCAGCCTAAAATATTTTGGCTTCTCAAAGGGTTCAATCTTTAATTATGGATACAAATAGCACAAGTGTGGGAAATAGGTAAAAATCATATCCTCCGGATCTAGGAAATACCACCTTAAATTGGATCCCTGGAGGATTCGGCTTTTACCTACTTGATGGCACAGGGATTTAAACATGCCCTGGCACTAGTATACAGCGACGGTCATGTTTCTATGCCAGAAGTGAAAGACTCTTGCAAGTTAGATCCAATGGATCCAGACCCAGATGCCGCGGATCTAACTTAATTTTTTCACTGCTGGAATAGAAACCTGTACACCTGGTAGCCAAGGATATTCAATACTGGGGCCGCATATGACCCTGGCATAGAATATCCAGGGTTAGAGGATGGCTGCAACGAATATGCGCCGTAGTAGCACATAGCCATCCCAATTGAATATCGGGCCCAAATTCCTTAGTTTCTTAACACAAAATATTTAGGAACCAGTATCACAATCTTAACACTCTCAAAACAGTCATGTGAAAGTTTAATTTTAAATTTTGGTGTCAACTCAGTAACAGCTAAACAAACTTTCCTCCAGTGTTAACTGCTAGCTACATTATAAAATAATATAAAACACTGCAGAAAACCCAGTCAGAGCCTATCGCACATTGCTTCCCAAACCTTTACCCAGTATTACCCCATTTTAACCCTTTAAAACTCATATGAAACCAGATGATTATGCAAACAAAATAGACCTCCAATCCCCTCTCCTCCCTCATCTACTTCTTTTCCATAGTAATCCAAAAAAATGAAGGCAACAATCAGCATAAGGTCCTATCTGTCAGACCTCTTAGTCTCTTTGTTAGACAAGCAGATCTGTGCACTGGACCATTGTACTCCCTTTCACTTAAATGTGGAAGGACCCTCTACTTATTAGCAAGAGTTCAGTACTAGGCATATGAGAGGTACTACAGGGAAGGATACTGATCTTCCACATCAGAGAATTGGTTGCCTGTCTATTGCAGCTTAGGCGGTCAGGCATCCTGAGTGACTCAGGGTGAGAGGGTACCATATTCCATAGCACACATGCTGGGCAATGCTGAGATCTTGTCTTCATCAGACCAGGGCCCTCTGAACACGCAGATGCAGCATTTGTACCCTAACCCCCCACAGAGATAGCCACAACTTGATCTCTATCTATAGTTTTGCTTCACTGATTTGCATGCCCCGCCTCCTTGTACTTTGGCCCAAATCTCTGAGCTGTGCAGCAGGATGCACATATTCACCAGTCAACCTTCTCTGTCCTTCACAAGTCACTTGCACTGTGCTCTGTTGGTGGGGTTGGGGGCCAAGTATTTTTGTCTGTTCTCTCTAATGGGATGTGGTGGACTGTGGCTGCCCATTACACTGCTCTTGCACCTCCCTCAGCTTTTTATGGCACAGACTTCATTTGCAATGGTACACCCTTGTACTGCAGCTATCCCCTGGGAACTCATGGGCAGCCTATCTGCTGTCCAGCACCTCTGGTTCCATGGCATCTAGCAGCTAGCCTGGTGTGTCCTCTCACCCCACAGGCATCTGGAGGTTGCTCGCAACCCTCCACATAGCTCAGAGCTGTGGCATACACCCGTCTAGGGGGTCACATTGGTGTTAGTGTGCAAGTTCAGGGTGCACATAGCACATGTCTTCACAGCATGCATATGCACCATGCACAGCTGCTACTACCATGTGAGTGCTGTATCTAAAGCGGCATTATGCCCTGGAGCGGCATGTACCATAGCCGCTACGCCTCTGCTGCGATAAGATTTGTTATGAAGGGCCAATGATGAAATGATGGATGAATCATGGGGGTTAACAAAGATCTATTTAGTGTTCTCCTGTTTTAGATGGTCGCTTTATCTATATCGTAATCACTATACTTAGGTAGTGAGCTATTAGATTGGACTATTGTATAAGAGAAAATTAGACCTTACCTACTAATTGATGTTCCTTTAGTTCCTCCAGTCCAGCCCCAGTACTTTAGGGTATTCACACCCCACCAGCAGTTTGGAGACTGAGCATGTCATGCACTTCATTACATCAGCCTAAACAGGCAGCTGGCACCTCCCACCCAGCCTTCAGTATCCTATTGACAAAGCAGACTCACTGAAACAACCATAACTGTTTATTACAAAAACACTATTTACACCCCTCTCGCCAGGGAAGGAAAAGGACATTCACCTGATATGGATAGAAGAGATCCTCTGAAGGTCAGTCACTGCCCCAACACTCTGCCCATCACCACATCAGTAACTTAACTTTGCTAGCTCTTGATTCATTCTACTGAAGTGCCCTTCACTCTCCCAGGCTATTATCAACAAGTTGTTCTTCTGCAAGTAGGAGAGCTAAACGCCACCAATGTGTGTCATTCACTGGGGAGGGATACAGGACTGGACTGGAGGAACTCAAGAAACATCAATTAGCAGATAATGTCTAAATTCCTCTTCCATATTGTTCCTTCAGTCCAGTCCCGGTACTTTAGGGATGTACCATAGCAGTACTGTTCTCAGAAGGGCCCCACTAACCGGGCTTGCAGTACTGCTGCGCCAAAATGCGCCTCTTCCAAAGTCTGGACATTCAAACTGTAATGCCGCGCAAAGGAATTCAAGGAGGACCAAGTTGTCGCTTTACAGATATCCACCAATGGTACCAAAATGAACTCTGCCCAAGATGCGGCCTGGGCCCAAGTCGAATGCGCCTGCAATCCTTGAGGTACTGGCCTACTCCTCAAAAGGTAAGCTGAGGAGATAGCCTCCCTTATCCATCTTGATATAGAGGCTTTGGAAGCCACCTCCCCTTTATGCAGCCTGCCAAACAATACAAACTGCCGCTCCATCTTCTGAAAAGTCTTTGTGCTCCTTAAGTACTTCCGCAGCACATGGTGAACATCCAACCATCGCAGCAGGGGATCTGATGTTGTTTCTCCCATCTCTGCAAATATGGGAAGCGACACCGACTGAGTCAGGTGAAACACTGAGAAGACCTTAGGAAGAAAAGAAGGCACCAGCCTTCTCAGATGACCTCTCAGAATCCACTGGTCAGTTGTGATGCGAGTCCAGGTATTGTAAAAATCCCGTAGCCGACCCCCTATGGGAACCAAATCCGCCTGGCCCGTCCTCAGTTCATTGTGTTTTCTTGGGGGCTGCTGAAGCGGTAGCGTAAAACCCTCTGCTGGATCCTCTCAACCCCCGAAAGATTTGCCCTCTAGAGGGGAAATGGTCCCTCTGAAAAGGCACGAATCATACAGCGCAAAAAACATCTAAAATCTCTCAGCTGTCCCCTTCTGGAATAACTTCTGCTTATCCTCAGGCAGTCTTCCCCCTTTGGATTTTTCTAGGTCCTTTACCAGCTTCTCCAGATCCTCAGCAAAGAGGAGCTTTCCCCTGAACAGGGGCTTGCTGAGCCGAGATTTGGAGGAAACATCTGCTGACAAATTACACAGCCACAAATATTCGTCTTGCCGCCACCACCAAGGCCATAACTTTAGAAAAGCAGCTAATGAGGTCATAAAAGGCATCAACCAAATATGCTGCTCCTGATTCCAGCTTCACTGCCTCTGGTGGATGTGGCTGGGCATCTCCTGACCCCTCGAAGATGCCCTGCGCCCATCGTAGACATGCCCGGGCTACAAAAGTGCCACACACTGAAGCCTGTAAGGACAAAGCATTAATGTCAAAGGCTTGCTTCAGGAATATCTCCAACTTCCTATCCTACACATCCTTGAGGGCCAAACTGTGATCCTCTTTGTTACTGCGGAAACAGTCATGTCCACTTTCGAAGCATTCAATATCTCTCGTTACCGATCTGGAAGAGGGTAGAGACATGGAGGAGTGGCCTTGTGGTTGGGGCAAGGTACTTCAGGCCGGAAGGTCGGGGGTTCAAATCCCACTAGAGGACAGCAACCTTGGGCTGGAAGGATTGGGGTTTCTAGTCCCACAGGTGCTCCTTGTGGTCTTGGGCAAGCCACTTAACCCTCCATAGCCCATGTTCCCTGGAAAATAGTTATCTCCAAGTTATAATGCCCTGTTCAATGTAATTTCAGTTTGTTCAATGTAAACCGCATTGATGCAGAATAGCACAGTATATAAGAGAATGTAAATAAATAAATGCCATCATATGTGTGTCTGTGAGCATCCCCTCCAGGAAGTCCCATTCATCCTGAACCATATGTCGGACAACCAGGTGTAGAGGGAACACCTGTTGCGACGATCTAACTGCCTGAAAAAGAGGATCCTCCAGGGGCTCCTCCTCCACGGGTGCCTTTGTACGCACATTCAGCATTTTGGAGGAATGCACTATCAAGGCCGCAAATTCCTCCCTCTGGAAAACCTGGATGATGCGAGAGTCCTCCCCTTGGGGAATCTCTACTTCTTACAGATCCGACTCGTGCTCCTGCACCACCTCCGGATCCTCTGCGTCCTCTTAGAGCACAGACCCCATATTTTCCTAGAGGGTTTCCTCCAGACGTCTCCTCCTCGGACCTGGCTCTTCGTCTGCCCGCTCCTCCGGAAGAGATGGAGAAGCAGAACGCTTTTGGGCTCTCTTTTGTGGTGCTTGCGGCTCCTCTCCAGCCCTCTGTTTCATACAGAACACTTTGTAAATCAATAGCAGGAATTTTGGTGAAAAACCTCCCAAGAGACTGTCCTCCGTATCCCCCTTGCAGGAAGAGGTCTTAACCGCCTTCTTTCCTTTGCACTTTTGGCCCTTGGAGGGGGGGCCTCTGTCTCACCGCCCTGCGGATTACCATGTCTCCTGCACCCGCCACTGGTGCATCATCACTCTTTGAGGGTTGAGCAAAGCCTTCTCTAACTCCTCTACCCCCTGGGGAACTCACCGGCCTCTCTTCCCGGTATTCGGCTTCCACTGACTTAGATTCCACCTCACAACTATGACAGAACCTGGCCGTGGACCAGCACCTCTGTGTGATCCACACATCATGCAGGTTAACTTGGCAGGCATATTGTAGCACTCTACAGTCAGCGCTGATGCTTCTTGTCGCTCTTATCTCTTTTTATTTCTTCTTTTTTTTTTTTTAATCGATCCAATCACACTGAACTTCTGTCACACTGAACATATGTTCAAAAACAATAAAACGCAAGGGCAGGGTCCCCCCTTCCATCTGCTGATATCTCCCTCCCTGTAATCGAGCCTACATGCAGTTTTCAAATGCCAGTGGTTCCCACGCTCCTACAATCAAAATGGCCGCTCTGTCACGCAATCCCATTCCTGTAGCACTAACCTGCACTGGTGTGCCTTTGGGCTTTCTTTCTGAGACTTCCCCTCTTCAGCAGAGTGTCCCGGCAATATAGTCTCCGCTCCGATGCTCAGCCACCTCTTGGGCTTCATAGTAACATAGTAAATGACGGTAGATAAAGACCAGTATGGTCCATCTAGTCTGCCCAGTAAGATGGCAAGAGTAGATGTACCTACCGCTCCATGCAGGTCACATCTCCCCATATAGGACACCTCTGTTTGTTGAGAAATTAGTTAAGTTTATTTTGATTTTATCCTGTTGCTGTTAAGGGATCCACTGTGTCTGTCCCATGCCATTTTGAATTCTGTCACTGTATTTGCCCCCACCATTTCCATCAGGAGGGCATTCCAAGCATCCACCACCCTTTCAGTGAAAAAGTATTTCCTGACATTGCCTTTCAAGTTACCCCCTTGCAACTTCATGTTATGCACTCAAGTTTCACAGCTTCCCCGTCTTTGGAAGAGGTTTGTTTGTTCATTATTTCTCTTTAAGTATTTAAAGGTCTGAATCATATCTCCCCTATCCCTCCTCTCCTCCAGAGTGTACATATTTAGATCTTCAAGTCTCTTCTCATAAGGCTTCTAACGCAGGCTCCAAATCATTTTGGTCACCTTCCTCTGAACAGTTTTCAGTCTTTTTACATCCTTTGCAAGATATGGTCTCCAAAACTGAACACAGTATTCCAAGTGAGGCCTCACCAGTGACTTATACAGTGGCATTAGTACCTCTTCCTTTCTGCTGGTAATTCCTCTTTGTATGCAACCCAACATCCTCCTGGCTTTGGCCACCGCCTTGTCGCACTGTTTTGCCACCTTGAGATCCTCAGAAATAATCACACCAACGTCCTTCTCCTGGTGCATGCACACCAACCTCTCGCCGCCTATCATGTAAATTTCCCTTGGATTTCTGCTTCCCAAGTGCATGACACGGCACTTCTTCGCATTAAATCTTAACTGCCAAGCATTAGATCATTCTTCCAGCTTTTGTGGATCTTTCCTCGTGTTATCCACTCCCTCAGGGGAGTCCAATCTGTTGCAAATTTTCATGTCATCTGCAAAAAGACAGACTTTTCCATTCAGTCCTTCAGCAATATCACTCACAAATACATTGAACAGTGCCGGGCCCAGGTCCAAACCCTGGGGCACCCCGCTAATCACCCTCCTTTCATCCGAGTGAGCTTCGTTTACCATCACCTTCTGTCGTCTGTAACTCAACCAATTTCTGATCCAGTTCACCACCTTGGAACCCATCCCCAAACTACTGAGCTTATTGATAAGCCTCCTATGAGGAACAGTATCAAAGGCTTTGCTGAAATCCAGGTAGATGACATCCATCGCATGCCCCTGACCTAGTTCTCTGGTCACCCAGTCAAAGAACTCAATCAGATTTGTTTGGCAAGATCGTCCTTTAGTAAAACCATGTTGCCTCGGATCATGCAATCTGTTGGTTTTGAGAAAGTCCACTATTCGCTCTTTCATTACTTTTCCTGCCACCGAGGTAAGGCTCACGGGCCTGTAGTTTGTCACTTCTTCCCTGTCACCACTTTTGTGAAGAGATACCACATCGGCCCTTCTCCAGTCCTGAGGAACTTCTCCTGTTTCCAAGGATCTGTTGAAAACATCCTTTAACCTCTCTGAGCTCTTTCAGTATCCTGGGATGTATCCCATCCGGTCCCATGGCCTTGTCTACTTTCAGTTTTGCAAGTTGTTCTAACACATCATCTTCTGTGAATGGTGTGGTATCTACTTCATTCCCATTTTTATATTTGGGAGTCACATGTGGTCCTTCTCTAGGATTTTCTTTAGTAAAAACAGAGCAGAAGTATTTGTTTAGCAATTTCGCTTTTTCAATGACATTTTGCACGAGTCCGTTCCCAGCATTTCTGAGACCTGCAATTCCACCTCTGATTTTCCTCTTCTCCCAAATATACCTGAAGAAAGTTTTGCCGCCACATCTTTAGCCATCTTTTCCTCTGCCTTTGATTTTGCTTTCCTTATTTCTCTTTTTGTCTCTTTTAGTTTGATCCTGTATTCCTTTCTGTGTTCCTCTGTTTGCAAGCTTTTGAATTTTGTGAAAGATGTTGGTTTTTTTTTTACTTTATTTGAGCAGCCACTTCTTTGGAGAACCAAATAGGTTTCCTTCTCCTCTTGTTTTTATTTACTTTCCTTCATATTTATCTGTTGCCCCTTTTATTGCCACCTTTAGTTTAGCCCATTGCAATTCCACTTCCCTTATCCCCTTCCACCCTGCCAACTCCTCCTTCAGGTACTTGGTCATTTTACTGAAGTCAGTGTTTTTGACCTTTAGGACTTTGAGCTTGCTATGATTGGACTGTACCTTGGCTTTTATCTCAAACCACACCATGTGATGATTGCTGCTGCTCACAATGGCACCCACCCGTACATTCAACACGATCTCACCATTGGTGAGCACTAAATCCAGCGTTGGGCTTTCCCTGGTTGATTCCATCACCATTTGTCTAAGTAACGCATCTTGGAAAGCATCCACAATTGTTTTGCTTCTTGCCAGATTCACAGAAGGAGTACTCCAATCCACCTCGGATAGATTAAAGTCACCCAATATGATCACTTCCACCTTTGTGGCCATCTTGGCAATATCCATAATCAATTTGTTATCTATTTCTTCGATTTGAGTCGGAGGTCTGTAGACTACAGCAGTATGGATGATAGTGCCATCTCCTCTTTCCAGCACAATACAGATCGCTTCTTCTTTTCCCCATGCCCCCCTGCATTTCAGTAGCTTTAATACTGCTTTTGACATACAAGGCTATTCCTCCTCCTTTCCACTTTCTCTGTCTCTTCTGAATAGATTATAGCCAGCTATGGCTATATCCCATTCATGCGATTCATTAAACCATGTTTGTGTAATGGCCACAATGTCCAAGTCCATTTCCACCATTAGGGCTTCCAGGTCCGGAAGTTTGTTGGCTAAGCTTCGAGCATTTGTGCTCATTGCTTTCCAGCATTTAACTGGCTTGCATGTATTTTGCATTGATTTTGTTCTGCCCACTTCTTCCCACTTGTCGTTGATGTGTGGTTTAAAAGTGTGGCTGTTTCTGATTTTATTCTGCTTTTGCCGGGAGTGACATCCTGAACTTGTCCTTCCCCATCCGTCACCCCCTTTTTTTGTTTCAATGCATATCCTTCGGCTTGGGCTTTGGCGTCGGGCAGGCTAAGTGCACTGATGACTCCTCACCCTTCTCTCGGCTCCAGAGTCATTGCGCACCTGTAACTCCACCGCAGGCAAGCCCCTTTGTCCCTCCCAGGCTGCTGCCCAACTTAGTGATGTCTGTCTTTTAGAACTGCCCAGGAGTGTGTAATGGCGAGGAAAATCACCCTCCTTCACTTTCTATTGATTTTTTTTTTCGCAACAAAACTTTAACCGGCAGAGCTCCCTTCACCACCAAGAAATTACTTTTACCCAATTTAAAGCACTAATCTTTCCTTCAGTGAGTCCTAATGATGGAATTCATGCCTCTCCAGCTGCTTGGAGACTGAGATACGTAATGCTGGTGGGAGGTGCCAGCTACCTATCTAGGCTGATGTCATGAAGTTCATGACATGCTCAGTCTCCAAGCTACTGGTGGGGTGTACATTGGAGTAGCAGGTGAACTGTCTCCGCCCCGGGTTCCAGAGTTGCCAGACGTCCACCACCCCTTAGTCCCATATCAAACACTTAAAGTGTTTTCTAGCCGCTTGCCTATACACTACCCTCCCTCCTCTTTTTGCATCCCACATTTTGTTGAAATTCCCTCCTATTATTGTCAACCCCTCCCCCATCTTAGTGAGTGTGAGGCCTAGCGCTTCGAAGAAGGTTCCTTGGATGCCACTGGGTACATAAATGTTTACTATGTGATACCACTCCGTTTTTATCTTCATGCGCACTATTAGGTATCTACCAGCTTTGTCCGTTATTATTTCTCCCATCTCAATCCTTTTTCCTTCCGCCACTACTATAGCTACCTTTCCTTTCTTTTTCTCCATGTTATTGGACGCGAATATACAAATCTGTGAATGTTGGGGGGACACTAAGTGTTCATCTTTATGTAGCAAGTGTGTCTCCTGTAGCAATGTTATGGTTGCTTTCTCCCTATTGTTTTATATAATTTCTGTCTTTTAAGTGGGGAATTGAGACCACGCACATAAGAGCAGCCATTTGGTTTTGTTTTCCTCTCCCCCTCCCCCCCAGCTTTCTGTGCCTGTCCCCCTCCTTCCCCTCCCCTGATTCACCCCCCTTCCATACTTGGGGCTCCGAGACGTGATTGCCATCAGATTAGTGTCTCCCAGGGCCCTTCCTCCCCATGCCTATTCCCCTCCTCCCTTTTACTGTTATCTTCTTTTCCCTCAACTCCCACTCCCACCCCCGCCCCTTTCTCATTCATTCATGCTTCCTTTCATTCCCCACGCCCTTTACCCTCTTTTCTATCTCAGGCATTCTCCCCTTCTCATTCATTCCTTAATCTCAGAACCCTGCTTCATTTAACGTAGTTAAACACATTGTATGTCAAAAACCTGCACACGTGAATGTCTCTCATCACCCAGACCTGTTGGCCCCCTATCAAAGTTCATCTCTGGCCTTCTCTCTGTTCTTCCTGACTTCTGTCCCCAGATTGTCTGTGCAGTCTCTTTCGTCTGTGCTGGAGCCTCTGCCATCTGGGAAAGCTTTTCCTTGTTGTTTCCATCTGTGGCTGCTTTTCCAGACCTTCCATGCCGTTTTACATTAGTATTGTGATACCTTTTCCTCGAGATCTTAGACGCCATCTTTTCCCTTGTAGGGTGAAAGCTAGCCCAAATGGGAATGTCCAGCTATATCTTATATTTTCGCTACATAGCTATTGCACCGCATCTCTCATTTCTCGGCGCTTCTGGAGAGTGATCTGTGCCAGATCTGCATATATATTCACCTTGAATTGATCCCATTTGAGTGTGCCATGCGTTCTAGCTTTGTTAGCCACTATTTCTTTTAGGCAGCAATCATGGAAACATGCTATAAAGCATAGTTACTTACCTGTAACAGGTGATCTCCGGGAGCAACAGGAATTTAGTCTTCACATATGGGGTATCGTCGGTACCGACGGAGCCTGCGAGGGAACACTCCCCAGCGTCCAATAGGAAAGCTTTTGGGAGCATCCCACAGCGCCTGCGTGCTGCCTTCCCGCCTTTCCCAACTGTCTCTCTCCAGATGAGTTTATAGCTGAGACAAGGAAAGAGAGAAAGAGAGAGATAGAGAGATACAACTCCTAGGGGAAGTGGGTGGGTTGTGAAGACTAAATTCCTGCTGTTCCCGGAGAACACCTGTTACAGGTGAGTAACTATGCTATCTCCAGGAACAAGCAGAAATGTAGTCTTCACATATGGGGACTCCCTAGCTGCAGATGCCAGGGAGAAACCCCAGAAGTTGTGTGCCCTTGTGAAAGGGTTCCACTTTCCCCCATGGATCTCTGGCATCCTACCAGGGATGGTGGGTAGGAGTTGATTAAGTATGGAAGAGGTGTTAAGAACAGCCTGACCAAACAAGGCATCCCGGCGGGAGTCCTTGTCTAAGCAGTAATGAGCTGTGAAGGTGTGAACCGAGGCCCAAGTAGCTGCTCGACAGATGTCGTCGATAGACACAGAGTGAAGATGAGCCATAGAGGTTGCCATGGCCCTCACATTGTGAGCTGTGACATGGCCTTCAAGAGGAAGGTTCTTACTCTCATAGGCAAAAGAAATACATTGTGCAATCCAGTTGGACAGTGTTCTTTTGGAGACTCGAAGTCCCAAATGACTAGGATGAAAAGCAACAAACAGTTGAGAGGACTTTCTATGTTGCTGTGTCCTTTGCAAGTAAAAAGCCAAAGCCCTTTTACAGTCCAAAGTATGAAGATTCCTTTCTGCATTCGAGGCATTAGGCCTTGGGAAGAATACAGGAAGGTAAACCACTTGGTTCAAATGAAAATATGATACCACCTTTGGCATAAAGTGTGGATGAGTCCTAAGGACTACCTTATCATGATGGAATCTTGTATAAGGAGGATCAGCCACCAACGCTTGCAATTCACTGATGCGACGCGCTGATGTGATTGCAATAAGAAAGATGACCTTCCAGGAAAGGAATTTCAAAGAGGTAGTGGCTAATGGTTCAAAAGGCGGTTTCATGAGCTGCCCAAGAACCAGATTTAAGTCCCATGCCACCGGTGGTGGCTTAATGGGAGGCTTAGTTAAAAGAAGGCTTCTCATAAATCTCGCTATGAGAGGATGAGAGGAAATAGGTTGTCGATTTAGAGGCTTGAAAGAAGCTGCAATAGCACTCAAATGAACTCTCAATGAATTGGTCTTAAGCCCTGTATTAGACAAATGAAGGAGATACTCCAGTAATGATTCCAGAGGTATCGCAAGAGGATCAAGACCCTTCTGCGAGCACCATATGGTAAACCTTTTCCACTTGAAAGCATAAGAGCGTCTTGTGGAAGGTTTCCAGGAAGCATAAAGGATATCCTTTACCTGCTGAGAAAGGTTAAGACCATGAATTTCTAGGTTTTCAGCAACCAGGCCCTGAGATGCAGAGACTGGGGATTGGGATGCCACAGCATCCCGTCCTCCTGAGACAGGATATCTGGAGCATATCCTAACTCCAGAGACGCAGCTTGAGAGAGATGTAGGACCAGAGGGTACCACACTTGCCGTGGCCAATGTGGAGCTATGAGAATCATATGGCCTCTGTCACTCTGAAGCTTGAACAGGGTTTTGGGAATTAGGGGAATGGGTGGAAAGGCATACAGGAAGTCCTGACCCCAAGGGAGAAGGAAAGCATCCCTGGCCTGACAACCCTGAGCCGGAATTGTGGAACAGAACCGGGGAAGTTTGGCATTCAGCGGACTTGCAAAGAGGTCTATGTCTGGGGTTCCCCAAATCTGAAAAATTTTGCCACTTGGTTTGCATGGAGAGACCATTCATGTGGAAGCAGAACTCGACTGAGTCTGTCTGCCCAAGAGTTTTGAATGCCTGGAAGATACACCGCAAGATGATGAATCTGATGCTCTCGGGCGAGGGCCCATAGTCACAAAGCTTCGTTGCAGAGCGACAGAGAGCCTGTTCCGCCCTGCTTGTTCACATAGAACATGGCTACCTGATTGTCCGTTTGAACTAGGACTGTCTTGTAGCTGAGCTGGGTGTAGAATACTCGAAGAGCAAGGAAGATTGCTCTGAGTTCCAGGAGACTGATGTGTAGATAGGTCTCCTGTGGAGTCCAGGTACCCTGGGTAGAGAGGCCTTGCAGGTGGGCTCCCCAACCCACCTGAGAGGTATCTGTTGTCAGAGTGGCTTGTGGTGGGGGTGGTTGGAAAGAGGACCCCACCAAAAGGTTTTGGGGTGACTGCCACCATTGGAGGGACAAAATAAGACGATCCGAGTTTGTTATTTTGTCTGACAGGCAACCTGATGCCTGAGTCCATTAAGTGGATAAAGTAGACTGGGCTGCCCTCATATGGAGGCGAGCATAAGGAACCACATGTACGGTGGATGCCATGTGGCCTAGCAATTGTAACAATTCCCGAGCAGTGAGGTGAGGCTTTAGCACTGCTTGGGAAGCTAACTGCACAATGCGAAGGCAGCGGGGCTGTGGAAGATAGGCCCTTGTCTGTCTGCTATCCAGCAGAGCTCCTATAAACTCTAGAGACTGAGTGGGAGCTAGCTTGGATTTTGGGAAGTTTATGTCAAGTCCCAAATACTGAAGGATACGCGTTGTGCGAGATAGAGAAATCCTGGCCTCTGGCTCTGACGGGGCTCGAATGAGCCAGTCATCTAAGTAAGGGAAGACGAATATTCCCAGGGTGCGAAGAAATGCTGCCACCACAGCCATGCATTTTGTGAACACCCTTGGTGCCGAGGCCAGGCCAAAAGGAAGAACCCTGTATTGGTAGTGCTTCCTTTGAAATAGAAAGCGAAGAAACACTCGATGAGTTGGATGGATGAGAACATGAGTGTACGCATCCTTGAGATCTAGAGAACAAAGCCAATCCTGACTCTGAATGTATGGCAGCAGAGTTCCTAGAGAAATCATTTTGAACTTCTCTTTGAACAGGAATTTGTTCAATTCTCTGAGGTTCAATATAGGTCTGTGTCCTCCTGTTTTCTTGGAGATAAGGAAATAGGGGGAGTAGAACCCTGTACCCTGTTGGAGAATGGGTACCTCTTCTATTGCCCCTTGGGCAAGAAGCAAAGTGAGTTCTTGACCTAACTGGGCATTGAGAGAGGTCTGAGAATTGAACTGTCTTACCAATGTAGGAGGGGGCATGGTGAGGAAATGAAGCCTGTACCCCTCTCTTACAATGGACAGAGTCCAACATTCTGCTGTTATCTGCTCCCATCTGGGGGCAAAATGACATAACCTTCCTGGAATGGTGGAAGGCTCTGGGCAGTTCAGGGCCAGGAAGACAAAGTTCTCTAGATAGGAGTCAAAGCCCCTGTGGAGGCTGAATCTGCTGAGCAGGTTGAGGCTTAGCAGCTTTTGTTTCTTTGCCTAGGCTGTTGCTGCTGTCCCTTTTGGGCAGACTGACCTAAACGATGTCCCTGTTGGGTATAGGAGGGGTAAAACCTCTTCTTCTTACTGAAGAATGGTTTCTTGTAGGATTTTTTCCTTGCAGGATCAGCTGTAGATTTAGACAATCTATCCAGGGTGATATTGTCAGCATCTATCTCATTAGCTTTTTCCTGCCAATTCTTGCCAAAGAGATTCTCTCCTGTGCAAGGAATATTCCCCAGTTTGTCCTGTACCCAAAATTCCAAGTCAGATGCCTGGAGCCAGGCAATCCTATGTGCACCTATGGCAATAGCAGAGGTTCTGCTTATGCACTCAAAAAAGTCAAAGGCTGCACGATTTACAAACTTGGAAACATCCTGAGCATGTTTGACAAGTGTAAGGTAATCCTGCCTCTTATCATCAGGAAGGAGAGGGCTCATAAGCTCTAAATCTCCCATGACCTCCTTAAGGAACATTCCCATATATAATATATATGAACTGATCCTGGCAGAAAGCATGGAAGCCTGGAAGGTTCGACGTCCAAAGGCGTCAAGAGTCCTACACTCACGTCCTGGAGGATTAGATGCGTGTCTTTTTGCACTCTTGATTCTTCTCATAGCTGATTCCACCAACATGGAATGGTGTGGTAGCTGAGTTTTTTGAAATCCAGGACAAGGAGGAACTCGATACATGGTGTCGAGCCTTCGAGAGTGAGGAGAACTGGTTAGAAGTGATTCCCACATCCTTAACATGACATCAGGCAAGATCTCATGAATAGGTAAGGTAGCTGCCTCCTTGGGAGCTTTAGGGTATTGCAGGATTTCCAATTCCTTTACCCTAGGCTCTTTTTCAGGAGCCACTGTGATGGAAAGACCTCGACCCACATCTCGGATAAAATCCTGAAAGGACATATCCTCTGGAGGAGACATCCTACGTTGAGGAGAATAAGAATCCTAGGGAAAAAGTACTCTGGTATCGGCAGAGCTTTCAGAGTCTTCAGAGTCATCCGAGGATTCAAAGTATCTCCGATCCGGGTGATCGTGCAAGGCATGATACCTGTACCGATCGAAGTCGGCATCAGAGGGGTCTGGTACCGACTTGTCGATACCAGATGGATAAGCCTGACTCGGTCCCGGTAGAATACCTGCTGATGTCGATGCAGTCGGTATCGGTACCGATATCGGTGCCGGTACTGGTTGAATTCTCTGAAGCGGTTTCAAGGGCATCGAGGCCGTGAGAAGAGCCACCAGACTGCATTCAATAGCCAAGAATCTCTGGTCTATCGACGCTGCCGATGCTTGGGTATCGGTACCGGATGAAGCAGCCGGTACCCCAGAGCATGGCCCCAGTAGTTCTGCCGAGGTTGAGGCCTCAAGAACATCCTGGAGCCCCGTTAGTGCTTTGGAAGCCGACGCCTCCCGCCGGGGCAATTTTGCCGGTAGAAGTCCCTCAAGGGCAATGCCAGAGGCATCTCGATGCTTGGAAGGAGATCTACCCTTTGAGGACCGGCCAGATTTATGTTTAGTTACCTGAGATTCATGGGAGGAAGACGAAGCCCTGGAAGACGTCGATGCCACAGACGCTGCATCGGAAGGAAAAAGGGTGCTAAGTTTAGCAGCTCGGTTTTGGCCGGCCCCTCTTCGACATCATCCCACAGGCAACACACTCCAAAATAGAGTGGTTAGGACCTAAACATTTGAGGCACCACTCATGGGTGTCAGTTATGGAGATGGTACCTCTACACTTGGAACACGTTTTAAAATCCGAAGCGGGTTTTTCCATCTTAGAGGAAAAATTGAGCCTAGTGCCCAAAATGGCGCGTGGCACCTACAGGAGAAAGTAGCTGGAAGAGATTCCAGAAGAAAGTTTTTTGGGGGGGGGGGGTTTTAAAGAAAAAGGAAAGAAGAACCGGCGGTACCGGTGTAGCGTCGAAGGAAGGCAGACCCGACCACAAAAATAGAAGAATAAAACAGGAATATTTTCTGCAGTGACAGGATGTGCGACCTATCGGCTCCGCGGAAAATGAACTGGAGAGGGACAGTTGGGAAAGTCGGGAAGGCAGCACGCAGGCGCTGTGGGATGCTCCCAAAAGCTTTCCTATTGGATGCTGGGGAGCATTCCCACGCAGGCTCCGTCGATGGCCCTCCGGATCTCTGGTTTAGACAGCCATCTTGACGGATGACATCATGCGTCCTAGGCTCACCTTTTTTAAAGTCACACTAGAGCACAGAATTAACAGCAGGGCTGCCAAGTTACCCGGTTCTAAGAGTGAGATTTTAAGTCAATCCTGGATTTCTGACAATCTCATCCTGATGCATTCTGCGAACTGCAGCCCTGATTTCAATGGGTAAAATCAGGGACTACGAATACCATATTGCATTGCCAGGCAAATTTAAATCCAGAACTGCCCAAAAATCTCACTCCAGGAACTGGGTAAGTTGGCAACTCTGTAAGAGCTCTACTATCCCGCAGTTGTAGCAATGATATCCATCAGCAGCAGGAATCTCTGCCTCAAAGCATCCCCATCTTTCAAGCGCGACTCCCTAGCAACAAAAAAATGTTGGATGGCCTGCTCTGTGATTGCTGTGTGCGGTTGCTACGTGGTTGATTCATAGCCTAGTAACAAATAAGCACATAAAAGATATTCACACAGATTAACCATGCAAGTGGACCAAACTCTTCCTTGGCATCTGTAGTTCAGCATGTCACCAAGTCAAATTTCACAAACTGAAATCATGAGATACTGTGCAGTATAAGGTCTATGTAGCAGCTTAAATGATTGTGCAGAAACACACTAATGGCCAAATATAATCCTTGAGGGATTTCCATTCCTCATTCTTTTATATCTGAATTACTACTGATTTGTAGGTTAAGAGAATGAGAAAAAATGCATGTTATTTTACTGCCAGGCAACTGAAGGTCACCTCTACAGAGCCTTCTCTACTTTGCGAGACAGTAGTGATTGTGCACATTGTTGCCATGGGCACATAAGTTTAATGAATGAGAAAAGACAATGGACTATCAGAGGAACAGGGAAAAGCTTGGCGGGCTTGTGTCTTCCTTCTTTGTAGGGGAAGCTGTGCAATATCATCACCATCAGCATGGTATTCACAGTCCCACGTACTATTTTACTCAACTGGAACCCAGATAGCTTAGACTTGGTCCCACTCCCTGCACTCCAGTCGTTTGCTCTCATATCTCCTCCTCTTTATTTGTGTCTCTTCCTCCCATTTTTCTCAAGTTCAATCCATTTTCTCTATGCCCACATTTCAATTGTATTATGTGTAAAAAAAAAAATAGAAACTCAAGATTCTCTCAGAATAAAGCGTCTAGACAGTGCTATGTTTTGTGGGTCCTTAGAGCACCAAGTTGGTAACCTTAGGGATCAAAATTATGTATTGATGCATGATAAATTTAAATTATGTAGGTCTGAAAAAGGATCTGTCTCTTAGCCAAACATATACATAAATATTATCTGGCATCCACTCAACATCATAGATCCAGAAAAAGCTCCTTATAGCTCTATTGCAAAATAGTTAATTCAATTGTTTATTCTAGAGCTTTTTATATACTTTTTTCTTTATTTCTTTTTTTCTTATGTTATAAACAATACCACAATTGATAAATATTAAAGAATGGAATTTAGTTTTAGCTTCAAAGTGTAATCTAAAGTTCATCAAACATTTTCCAACTTGTTGGCTTGTCACAAAATAACTTATCAGTTATTTTGTGACATGTCAATAAGTTGAAAAATGTTGAACTTTAGATTACGCTTTGAAACTAAAACTAAATGCCCCATAGGTATCAAAAACCTGTCACTTATATGTACAACTTGTATGTACAACCCCCCCCCCCACCCCTACTTTTTTGACAGCATTTTTTTATAAACTATCTTCTCATGTTACACATGTCACCAAATGTATATGTGTCTTTGGTGGCACTGTGCGTATTTTAGAAAAGGCTACATATTTGCCGGCCTTTTAAAAACGCTAGCAGCTTTTTTGAACATACGGGCCTAAACATCCATTTTTTCTTTAAAAGTTAATGCTTCATCCCAAAGATTTCAATAGCTATTGATTCTGAACTATTTTTGGAGTACCCTACTTAGTGCACTTCACTAAAAAGTCACAATCAGGTAGTGTGGGGTTCAGCATGCACCAACTGTGCAGTGAAAATGCAGCCATGCTAAAAAGCCCACACTACCTGAGCTGCGCGGTTTGGGGTTGAGAATGAGTGGTTCTTGCGAGGCGCATCCTCACTGCAGGTAGTGCAAGCGTTATTGGCACGTGCTCCGCATCAATGTGGCACTTAGCGTGGGTGCACTTAGCGCCTCCTCAATGATGGCATTAACTGCATCCACGCTGATTGTGCCCAAGAAAACAAGTGTGGGGGGCAGTAGTAACATGCTGACATGCCTCCGTTTACTAGCATGGGTTGAGAGTCACTCCCACACTCGTTTTAAGCATCAACTGTGTAATAGCAGTGCACCTTTTAGTAAACATGTCCCTATATATGTAAGTGGCACGACTTATGTGTACAAGTACTGGATTTTGAAAATCTACATGTCAATGAGACGCTTATTAGAGTCACCTTCTTGCAATTGGAAATTGTTTGGAACGCTCAAAATCTGGGCAAAATAAAATCTTCGAGCACTCCTCCTTAGTGCAAGTCCAAATGAGAAGTTAGTGAGCGCCATGTGTAACTCAAAGTAGGTATGTATGCTGACAGGGAAATTTCATAATACTACTACTAATCATTGATATAATACTACTAGGCATATGAAGCACTACATATGTACACATAAGAAAGTCCCTACTCAAGACAGCTTTCAATCTGCTAAGACAGACAAACAGAACAACTACTACTACTAATCATTTGTATAACATTACCAGGCATATGCAGCACTGTACATATAGATGAAGGACACGGTCCCTGCTCATCAGAGCTTACAAGCTAGTCAAGACAAAAAACATCACTAAACTGGGGACTAGAGTATGGTTAGATCTACATAAGTAATGAACAAGAGAGTGAGGAGCATCAGAACTGCGAGGTACGTATGACCTAGATTGGCCACTGTTGGAAACAGGATACTGGGCTTGATGGACCTTGGTCTGACCCAGTATGGCATATCTTATGTTCTTAACAACAGAGGACTAGGGAATTCTTAAGGCAAATGATTAAAATACACATGGGTGTAGACAACATAATAAGGAGTTCAGGATCCAAAAGCAGCATCAAAGAAATTAGTTTTTAGCCAGATTTGAATATGACCACAGACAGAGTTGCCAGCAGAAGAGAAGGGCATAGATAAAAGTAATTTGCTTGATGACGGAATTGCCGGGAGGGGTGTAGAGAGAGATAAGAGGAGAGGTAGCGAGAAGCTGCATAATGAATGCATTTGTAGGTCAGAAGAAGTTTGAAATGTATGCAGAAACGGATAGGAAGCTGAAGAAGTGACTTGAAAAGAGGGGTTACATGAGCATAGCGACACTGGCAGAAGATTCAATGATAGATGATTCAGTGGGAGGCCAGTGAGAAGCAGTTGCAATAGTCTAGACGGGAGGTGACGAGAGAGTGGGTAAGGGTCTTGGTAGAGTGTTCTGAGAGGAAGGAACAAATTTTGCTGATACTAAAGAGAAAGAAATGACAGGCTTTAGCTCTCTGTTAGATATGTGCAGAGAAAGAGAGAGAAGAGTCAAAGATGATGAGACAAAAAGAATGACTGTATTAGCCCCAGAAATAGAGCAGAGGAAACTGTTTCTACTTGGTTTGAAGCACTGGAGCTTGTGCGGGTTAGGGAAAGGTAATACCCACTACACTACCGATATCTGGGATGGGATATAGGTGTATTACTAAATACAGAATACCTATATAGTATGAAGGACTGCCCAAACCTCGCCGCCTTTGCTAAATCGCTGCTTATATGTGCTTGCTGTTAACATGGGGCTCTGTGCTAAAACTCCTGGGTGGTATGCGATTGGGCAGGAACTGGGTGTGTTGGAGTGGAACATGGGCATTGATGGTACATCACAGCTTGAGTGTTCTGGGCACATGCTAACCAGAAATGTTGCTGCTAGAGGGGGTGCACTTAATGCAACCTCAATGCAGGTTTGCATGGTGCTGCGCGTTAGTAGCACGCCAATATCAGAAGGATGGACACACACTCCCCCTAAATTCAGCATGAATGGCCAGCGCAGTCATTACGCAAATTAGGCAGAAGCGGAATCGGAGGGGGGCAGAAGCGCGAATGACACCGCGGCATCGGAAGAGAAGGCAACTCTGGTGCCTTTTTAAAAGTATTGTAACCACTGCACATCCCAGAGAGGGGTGGAGGCAGTGGGCGTGGAGCTGAAGCAGGGGCAGCAATGGGAATGAGATTCACCTAGGGCACTTCATATCCTTGCACTGGCCCTGTTAGCATGGGCCTCCTCACTGGTTTTGTGGCACGCCCCTTGGTAAACGTGCCCCCATCTGTGCTAAGCCTCCCACAATTTATTACATTGACCTCTGTGTGAGGTAGCTGTCAGTGTAGAAGCTACTGTAGAATGGATTGAGTCACATCTAGTGTCATTAGATTTCCGCAGGGTAGAAAACAGCACACCATTAAGGGCATCAGCACATACAGCTAGCGTTCGCATAACTAATATCAGCACCCAGGCCCAAAAAGGCCTTTTTTTAATATGGGGTTTCTCATGGGCACAGAATAGGAAATAAAATCCTTTGAAAACTCAGGCACATACTGACTTATAATATATTACAGTAGAAATGAACAGCAATTTGATCTAAATCACCTTCCTGTCCTCAAAAACCCCCAGACTAGTACAGTAGTTCTTGGGCCAGTCCTTGAGGACCAGCTGGCCAGTTGGGTTTTCAGGATATCCACAATGACACTGCATGAGATATATTTGAATGCACTGCCTCCACTGCATGCAGCACATATTCACTGTGGTATCCTGAAAACCAGGTTGGCTGGGAGGGGAGTCCTCAGGGACCAGACTAAGAACCAGCAGTTTCTGTGAAGACAAGACAGAGCTGCCCATACTGTCTTGGTGATCCCACATCCAGTTGGGCTTCCAGGCTGTCTACTATAAATATGCATAAATAAATTTGCATGCACTTGTTCTTCGATGTATGCAATTAGTCTTATGTATATTTATCATGGATACCCTGAAAATTCAGCTTGCTGCGGGGTCCCCAGAACAAGTTTGGAAGCTGTAATATAGAAATAATAATAGGAGGACAGTTAATGTTTGCTTCCAGAGTAAGTGGCAAAACAGAGCTGTCTTTCTCCTATGCTCATAGGAAGCCTGTTAAGAGCGATGTTTGTAGAAACTGAAAGATGCCAGAGACGAGCAGAACTACCAAATATCTGGATGGAAGCTTCTGGCTCATCTTCTTGGTACCTGTACCTTTAAATGCATTCACTCTACTGCCTCTCATTACCTTTCCTCTCTCCCTACACCCCTCCTTGTGAACTTTGCTCCTCCTCTGGCTTTCTTCTCTCTATGCTCTTTTCTTCTACAGTACTGCCAGCTCCAGATTTCGACCTTTTCACCTTGCTGCTCCTTATGCCTGGAACAAACGTCCTGTATCTTGACCTCAAGTCTCATCTCTCTCCCTCTTCAAATCCATGCTAAAGGCTTACCTCTTTGAGGCCACTTTTGGATCCTAATCTCTTGTTCTCCTTGGGCCCGATTCTGTCCCGGAGGTAGATCTCCTTTGTATGTCTGGGATTCTGATCCCGTGGGGCACGTCTAGCCTCGCGGGATCAGAATCGCGAATAGGCATGTACATGCAGGCTGGGACTGATTCAGTCCTGGCCTGCACATACATGCCCTGCCCAACTAACTCAGTCAGGGCTTTTAAATGGAGCAGCGGTGCCATGGTGTCATGTTGCCATGACACTGTGGCTCCATTTAAAAGCCACGATGCTGCCGCCTGCAAAAAGAGTTAATTCCCCACAGCCCAACCCCCGATCTGGCCTCCTAAGGCCAGTGTCGGACTGCGGGGAATTAACTCTGCCCCACCCCCCCCAGCCCCATTCGCACCCTGATGAGGAAAACAAAACACGGTTTGCTTGACTGTAAACCATGTAAATACCTTTCAAATATCAGGCCCATAGAGAGAACACATAGTTTCATTCCCTAATCTCCCCATTTAAAACTCTCACAGCTAGGCTGCAAACAATGAAGGGTGTCTAATCTATCAAGACAGGCAGTGTGCAACTATATCAGAAAACGGTTGCCACCTCGTCCAGGTCAAACAGAGTTGCCAATTAGCTGGTATCGGGCTAGCCCGACTTTTTTTTTCAATGGCAGGCCAGCAGTGGGCAGGACAGAAAACCAGCCAATGTTATGTGCCAGTTTTCTGCTGGCAACCACTGAACTCAGGGGTAGCTCTCCGCAGCCTGCCTACTACTACTACTACTATTAATCATTTATGTAGCGCTACAAGGCACACACAGCGCTGTACAGATATATATAAAGACTGTCCCTGCTCATCAAAGCTTACAGTCTAATTAAGACAGATAAGACAAAAAATAAGAATAAGGGTAGAATAGGAAAGGGTAAGGAGACACAAGGAAAACAAGGGATCGGGATCCAAAAGCAACCTCAAAGAGGTGAGCCTTTAGCATGGATTTGAAAAGAGATAGAGATGAAGCCTGACAAACAGGTTGTAGTTTGTTCCAGGCATAAGGAACAGCAAGGTGAAAGGATTGAAGTCTGGAGTTGACAGTGGAAGAAAAGGGCAAAAAGAGAAGCGAGCCAGTGGAAGAGCAGAGTTCACAAGGAGGGGTGTAGGGAGAGAGGAGAGAGGAAAGGTAATGAGAAGCAGAAGAATGAATGCATTTATAGGTCTGAAGGAGGAGTGTGAATTGGATAGGTTGGGAGGAGTGGCTCAGTGAATGGGACAGGTTACCAGGGCTGGGGGTTCAATTCCCACATGGGGACAAGCAACCTCAGGCCAGAGGGCCACTCCTTGTGGCCCTGGGCAAGCCACTTAACCCTCCATTGCAATTTTTATTCTGTCCCAGCTTGTTAAACCTCCACAAGCTGGTTCTCTGAGCCCTTCCTCCAGCTCCAGTTAAAGTTCCTACCTCAGAATTCCGTTGCATGGCTTGCCTTGGAAGAACTTCTAGCTCCATGCAGGGCCCACCCAATCACTAGGCAAACTAGGCAGTCACCTAGGGCAGCAACATCTGGAGGGCAGCAAAAGCAGGCCATTCAAAACTAAATAATAGATTTTGACCGCCAAAGGGACTGTAAAGCTTGAGGTTCACCTAGGGCTCCAACATTTTTGACCAACTCTAGGGCCAGCCCGGGCTCCATGGGCCTCGCTCCCTCCTGTAGCCTGCTGGGTTCTTAACTTCTCCCTCTGAGCCACATCCTCCCAGCCCTGAACTCTTAGCTGCAAACTCTCTTAAAGGGGACTGTTGATAATCCCTTTGGAGAGGGACAAGTAACATTCTATATACCCTATTACAACGACAAGTCTAATCCAGGTATACAGCACATCAAAGTGGAAGGAATGAAGATAAAGTTGGCAGTGGAGGAGAAGAGTAACTTACCTGATGAGCGGAGTTACCAAGCAGAGATATAGGGAGAGAGGAGAGGTAATGAGAAGCTGCAGAATGAATGCACCTGTAGGTCAGTAAGAGAAGTTTGAACTGTCTACAGAAATGGAAGAGGGGTTATGTGAGTGTAGTGACACTATTGCAATATTAGTTGTGCAGCTGAATTTTAAAGTCTACTCACTGTTTCAACAAAATCATCAAAAGAGGACCAAACACACGTTCAAGGAGGAAGTTCCACCAAAACACCCTCTAATCACCATCCATACCGTCTTCACAAAGACTGCTTCACAGAGCATTCGAATACTATACACCTCCACTATGGAACTCACTCCCACATCACCTAAGAGATATAACAGACAATGCCGACTTCAGAAAATATCTAAAAGGCTACCTTTTCAACAAGCACTACAACAGCATATGAAGCACACAACCACCGGATTGAAATCTCTACACAATTGCCCCATAACAGGATGTTGTCAAGCTTAGTATCTTTTTATTGTAACTCGTAGTTATAGCGTTACAGTTAAATGTAAATAGTTCTTATACCGTTCCTTGTAAGAATAATGTTCAGTTTCAATGTAAACCGCTTTGATAAATTGAAAAACGGTATATAAGAAATGTTAAATAAATAAATATAAATAAATAGTTTAATGGCAGACCTATGAGGAGCAGGTTTCAGTAAACTAAGCGGGAGATATTGAAGAGCGTGGACAAGAGTTTTGGTAGTGCATTCAGAAAGGAAGGGACACATTTTGCTGATGTTACAGAGAAAGAAACAAAATATTTTAGCTGTCTGTTGGATATGTACAGAGAAAGAGAAACGACAATCAAGATGACCCCAAGGTTATGAGCTGAGGAGACAGGGAGGATGACAGTTTTATCCACCGAAATAGAGTAAGGGGATTCTTAATATCTACACCTTAGAGGAAAGGCGGGATAGAGATGATATGATTGAGATGTTTAAATACCTCCGTGGCATAAATGCACAGGGAGAAAGCCTCTTTCGATTGAAAGCAAGTTCTGCTATGAGGGGACATGGGATGAGGGTGAAGGGGGATAGATTCAGGAGTGATATGCGGAAATATTTCTTTATGGAAAGAGTGGTGGATCCGTGGAATAGTCTCCCAGTGGAGGTGGTAGAGATGAGGATAGTATCTGAATTCAAAAAAGCATGGGACAAACACAGAGGATCTCTAAAGGAAAAAAAAGGGACTGTTGCAGTTGTTGATATGGAAGGACAGACTAGATAGGCCATGTGGTCTTTTTCTGTCGTCATTTTTCTATTTTTCTACTATTATTAGTGGTATTTAGCTCATGCCTTTCAAAGTGGTAGTTCAAAGTGATACATTCAGGTACATAAATATCTGGAAAATCAGGTCCATCAATGTACTGTAATCTACGGTTTCTGAATTTCCCTAGGTCTCCTTTATTATCACCTATGGAGATGGTGAGGAAGTATTTTGGGGAAATCTTGAAGATTCCTCCAGAACAAGTCCCATCTATGACTAGGGCCCAGTATCTGTCTCTGGGTTTAAGGGATAAGGTATCCAGTACCCACCCCCCTATTTCTCCTGGGGTGGGAGACCTCACGGGGTTTTTGGAAAATTCCCTGGAGGTTGTAACATAAAAAAACTACCCTTCTTGTAACCATGGCACTGGAGTCGGATAAATTTTATGTTCTTAGATTATATTTCAGGAACATTAATGAAATTTTTCTAGGCTCTAATGTTAGAATATTTCCTGATGTGTCTCGTGTTACACAGCTGAGAAGGAAGGACTTTCTGGCCCTTCGCCCCAGGGTTTTGGCCCTAGGGGCTACTTTTCAGCTAAAATTTCCAGTTAAGTGTTGTGTTTCATTTAAGCAGAAAATATATTTGTTTTGAACCTAGGCAACTTCAGGAGTTTCTGGAGGCTAGGGAGGAGGTATTGGTTGAAGTTTCTGTGCCTTCTCATTCGGCTGATGCATGAATCTCTACCTGCCTTATTTGTTTTATAGAAATTAGGTAGTGTAGGCCCCTTTTTGGGTTCTTTACTGTCTGTGAAGTTTTTGCTTCCTAGTACTTCCCCAATATTTCTTTTACTTGGGGTCTAATATTGTAAATGGGGGGGAAATTTTCTTTTCTTCTTGTGTTTATATTTCTTGTATGTATTGGAATACCCATTTTCTTTTTCATTCAGTGTAATTTTTGGATGTAACATTTATTAATAATTGATAAATAAAAAATTTTAAAAAAGGGGAAAGGGAGAAATGGGTTAAGAGGAAAGGGGAGATATGGGTTTAAGAGGAAAGATAAGAAAATAAGAAATGCCTTACTGGATCAGACCATGGTCCATCAATCCCAGTATCCTGGACTTAAAGATTCAGCAAACAGGAACAGAACATTAACAAGAGAACAGCGAATGATAATAAAAAATATTACATAAGAACAGTTGGTGAGAGGTCTTACGTGTGCACTAGGTGCAAGGAGCTCTTTTCTCTCAGGGAACAAGTCTGTTCTCTAGAGGCTAAAGTAGCAGACTTGGAAAACATAAGACAGACAGAGAGGTACATAGACGAGACCTACAGGGATATAGTCCTGAAGTCCCACCTCCAGTCTGGCAACACCCCTGTTGCCATGGAGGAGAGAGGTCACGTGACAGGAGAGCATCACACTGGTGTGGCAGGAAGTGATCCTGTAACTAGGACCTGTCCTCCAGGTGATGTAAAACCCTCTCGCACCGAGGAAGTTTCTCCAGGGCCATGTGCCCATGAGGGAAGGGTTAGGACAGCCGTTATAGTTGGTGATTCGATCATTAGGCATGTAGATAGCTGGGTGGCTGGTGGACGTGAGGATCGCCTGGTAACATGCCTGCCTGGTGCGAAGGTAGCGGACCTCACACGCCACCCAGATAAGGTCTTAGATAGTGCTGAGGAGGAGTCTGCTGTCTTGGTACATGTTGGTACCAATGACATAGGAAAATGTGGTAGGGAGGTTCTGTAGGCAAAATTTAGGCTTTTAGGTAGGAAGTTGAAATCCAGAACTTCCAGGGTAGCATTCTCCGAAATGCTTCCTGTTCCACGCGCAGGACCCAAAAGGCAGGCAGAGCTCCGGAGTCTCAATGCGTGGATGAGACAATGGTGCAGAGATGAGGGTTTTGGATTTGTTAGGAACTGGGGAACATTCTGGGGAAAGGAGGGGCTCTTCCGAAGGGATGGGCTTCACCTTAACCGGGATGGAACCAGGCTGCTGGCATTAACCTTTAAAAAGGAGATAGAGCAGCTTTTAAACTAGATATTATGGGAAAGCCAACAGTCGCCCAAGAGCGGATGGTTCGGAAGAATGTATCCATGAAGGATACTACCAAAAGCAGAGAGGTTCCACAAAAGAGTAAAGTAGCCCAAATGCCCTCAAGTATGGAGCAGACAGAGCTTAAAGATCCAAATTTACCCATGTCTAACAATAGCCAAATTAACATGAATAAAATACATTCTCTAAAATGCTTGTATGCAAATGCTAGACGTCTAAAGAATAAGATGGGAGAGTTAGAATATATAGCACTAAATGAAAGGTTAGATATGATTGGAATATCAGAGACATGGTGGAAGGAGGACAACCAGTGGGACACTGTGATACCTGGGTACAAACTATATCGTAATGATAGAGCTGATCAAATTGGTGGAGGGGTTGCGCTCTATGTTAGAGAGGGCATTGACTCAGAAAGGATTAAAGTTTTGCAGGAAACAAAATCTGCTGTAGAATCTATATGGATTGAAATTCCATATAAAAGGGGGAAGGCAATGGCAGTGGGGGTGTACTATCGAGCACCTGGCCAGAATGACCAAATGGATGATGAAATGCTCAAAGAAATCAAAGAAGCTAACAAAAGTTACAGCGCAGTAATAATAATGGGTGATTTCAATTACCCCGGTATCAACTGGGTCAGTGTCACGTCAGGACATGCTAGGGAGATAAAGTTCCTAGATGAAATAAATGACTGCTTCTTGGAGCAGCTGGTTCATGAACCGACCAGAGGGGAAGCCATATTAGACCTAGTCCTTAGTAGAACACCAGATCTAGTGCAAGAGATAAGGGTGTTGGGGCCACTTGGCAATAGTGATCATAGCATGATCGCCTTTGATTTAATTAGTGGAGGAGGGATAGTAAGAAAATCCACAGTACTACCTTTTAACTTTCAAAAGGGAGACTATGATAAAATGAGGAAAACAGCTAAGAAAAAACTAAAAGGAGCAGTTGCAATGGTTAAAGACAAGCTTGGGTGTTGAAAAATACTATCTTGGAAGCCCAGACCAGCTGTATTCCACGCTTTAAGAAAAGTGGAAGGAAGTCCAAAAAACTGCCAGCATGGTTTAAAGGTGAGGTCAGAGAGGCTGTTGTTGCCAAAAAAGCATCTTTCAGGAAATGGAAAAAAGAGCCAAACGACGAAACCTGGAAACAGCACAAGCACTGGCAAGTCAAATGCAAGGCATTGATAAGGCAGGCAAAGAGAGAATTTGAGAAGAAGCTTGCTGCGGAAGCAAAAACGCGAAATAAAGACCTTTTCAAGTACATTCGTAGCAAAAAACCTGTGAGAGAGAGTCAGTTGGTCCATTAGATGATAAAGGGGTTAAAGGAGCACTAAGAGGCGACAAGGCGATAGCGGAGAGACTGAATGAATTCTTTGCTTCGGTCTTTACTGAGGAAGATGTAGGGATGTTACCCATGACTGAAGTGGTATTTAAAGGTGCGGAAGAATTGAAGGAAATATCGATACATCGGGAAGATGTCTTACAACTATTAGATAAACTGAAGAGTAGCAAATCACCTGGGCCGGATGGTATACATCCAAGGGTGTTGAAAGAACTGAAATATGAGATTGCAGACCTGTGTCACCAGCAGGGGCTGGACTGTGGCCTAAGCTAACAGTCAGACTGCTGGGCCTGACCTTTCTTATAGAAAGTTGTAGTTGTGAGTCAAGTGGTCAGGTTTTTCAAAAGGATTTTTATTCCCCTCCCGGGGCTGGATTTTCAAAAAGGTTATAATACAAAAAACTCAGGATACAACCATACTTCTGGTAAACTGAAGAAAACTTAAACATAGCATCTTGCTTCAACAGAACTCATAAATCAGTATAGAGCTTATCCGATATGCTAGCTGTCTCTTCTTAGCTTTCTCAGCACTCACGAGGCACTCTTATCCTGGCTTCAACATAAGGAGGAAACCATATCGGATAACAACAGCGTACAATCCATGGCTTCATCACATGGGCTTTCAATACCAGCCTCTGTAATCATAGGCTCACACTTTGCTTTATCATTTACAGTATTTTCATTAGAACAGAAAGTTTGCACCTTTCTTAGTCCCGTATCTCTATCAGAGCTCTCTGAACAGCCTTCTTCACAGCAGGGCACATAGCTGTCATAAAGCTGGTAATAGCAGGAAGGAGAAACACCTTTCTCTGAGTAAGCTTTATCCTTAAAACTTTTAAACTTCCTGCTTTTTACATTTGGCTGTAAACCATAACACTGTTCTCTTCTATTATGTGAAGATTTCTCTCTTGGAAATCTTTTGCAGGGTTTCACTGGCACACACTCTTCAGGGTCAGACATACACACATCTTCAATAGCATTTCTTTCCCTCTCTAGGGTTTGTAACTGTTTTAAGCTGCCATGCTTTTCAGATACATACGGTTTGCCTTTTGCTGCCTCCCATTCATTCAGCACAGCCCGGTGCTTAGAAAATTCAAGCTACGTCAGAGGTAAGTGCTTCTTACAGCTGACCTCTCTGTGTGAAACTCTCCGTGTTTCTTTCTGTGAATTTCTTTGGGACTTCCTGCTAGAAGTTTCAGGCAGTTCTGACTCTGTGTCTGTATTTCCTGTATTTCCTGAATATTCTGAGCTTTCTTCTGAGTCCTGCAAGTCTCTCGGGTCTTGCCAGTCTTGCAAGTTTCTTGTGTCCTGCCAGTCTAACTCTGACTGCACTGAGTATTTTTTATACAGCTTCTTGGGCGTTCCCTTGCACAGGTGAAAGCCATTTTCATCAGCAGCTGGGGAATGCTTACTAGCTAGGCGTGACTGCAGACCTCGTGTCTGAGTTTGTTTACGTTGCCTATGGTAACTGGGAACCTTGTGACTTGCCTGCCTGTCAGAATCTAAACTGCAAACAGCAGATTTCTGTGCTTCTGAGGCAGAGGGCAGATCTTTCGTGTTACACCTGCTATCAGTAATCTGTGAACTATCATTAAAATCATCTCTAATACCTGAAGATTGGAGGATCGCCAATGTAACACCAATTTTTAAAAAGGATTCCAGGGGTGATCCGGGAAACTACAGACCGGTGAGCCTGACGTCAGTACCGGGAAAAATGGTAGAAAGCATCATAAAGAATAAAATTACTCAGCATGTAGATAGTCACAACCTAATGGGAGACAGCCAACATGGCTTTAGACAAGGAAGATCTTGTCTTACTAATCTGTTATGTTTTTTTGAAGGAGTGAATAAACAGGTGGACAAAGGTGAGTCGGTTGATATTGTGTATCTGGACTTTCAGAAAGCCTTTGACAAGGTCCCTCATCAGAAACTAAAGAGTCATGGGATAGGAGGCAGTGTACTATTGTGGATCAGGAACTGGTTAAAAGATAGAAAGCAGAGGGTAGGGCTAAATGGCCAATTTTTCCAATGGAGAAAGGTAAAAAGTGATGTACCCCAGGAATCTGTGCTGGGTCTGCTGCTTTTTGACATATTCATAAATGACCTGGAAAAGGGAATAACGAGTGAGGTTATCAAATTTGCAGATGAGACAAAACTATTTAAAGTTGTTAAAACCCAAGAGGATTGTGAAAAATTGCAAGAGGAACTTGATAAATTGGAAGACTGGGCATCAAAATGGCAGATGAAATTTAATGTGGACAAGTGCAAGGTTATGCACCTAGGGAAGAACAACCCAAACTATGGTTACACGATGCAAGGTTCCACATTAGGAACCACCACCCAGGAAAAAGATTTAGGCGTCATTGTGGATACCATGTTAAAACCCTCGGCCCAGTGTGCAGCGGCGGCCAAGAGAGCAAATAGAATGCTAGGTATGATAAGGAAAGGAATGGAAAATAAAACAAAAGATATAATAATGCCTCTATATCGTTCCATGGTGAGACCGCACCTTGAATATCGTGTGCAATTCTGGTCGTCGTATCTTAAAAAGGATATAGCGATTTTAGAAAAGGTACAGAGAAGAGGCACCAAAATGGTAAAGGGGATGGAAGGATACTCCTATGAAGAAAGGCTAAAAAGGTTAGGGCTCTTCAACCTGGAAAAGAGACGTCTGAGGGGAGATATGATAGAAGTCTATAAATTAATGAACGGAGTGGAACGGGTAAACGTAGATCGATTGTTTACCTTATCAGAATAAAGAAAGACTAGGGGACATGCAATGAAACTACAGGGTAAACTATTTAAGACTAATAAAAGAAAATATTTTTTCACTCAACGTGTAATCAAACTCTGGAATTTGTTACCGGAGGATGTAGTAAAGGCTGTTAGTGTAGCTGGGTTTAAAAAAGGTTTGGACAAGTTCCTGGAGGAAAGGTCCATAAACCATTATTAAGAAGTGACCGAAGATATCAATGCTTGACCAGTACAAGCATTGTGGAACTTGTGTCTCTTGGGGAAACTGCTAGGTACATATGACCTAGATTGACCACTGTTGGAAACAGAATACTGGGCTTGATGGACCTTGGTCTGACCCAGTATGGCATATCTTATCTTAACATAAGAAATGCTATACTGGGTCAGACCAAGGTCCATCAAATCCAGTATCTTGTTTCAAACAGTGGCCAATCCAGGCCACAAGTACCTGGTAGGTTACCAAAGAGGCACACAGGTTACACAATGCTTGTCCCAGGGCAAGCAATGGATTTCCTGGGTCCTCTCTAATAATGGTTTATAGACCTTTCCTTCAGGAACTTGTCCAAACCTTTTTTAAACCCAGATACACTAACAGCTGTTACTAATCCTCCGGTAACAAATCCCAGAGTTTGATTACTAATTGAATGAAGTAATATTTTCTCTTATTAGTCTTAAATGGGTTGCATTGTAGTTTCATTGCATGTCCTTTAGCCCTTCTACTTTTTGATGGCGTAAACCACTCATTTACATTTATCCGTTCCACTCCATTCATTAATTTATAGATCTCTATCATATTCCTCCTCAGCTGTCTCTTTTCCAAGTTGAAGAGCCCCAATCTTTTAAGCCTCTCCTCATAGGGGTATCCTTCCATTTTTGCCATTTTTCTTTGTACTATTTCTAATTCAGTTATATCTTTTTTAAGGTATGGCGACCAAAATTGTACACAATATTCAAGGTGTGGTCACACCATGGAACGATACAGAGGCATTATAATATCCTTGGTTTTATTCTCCATTCCTTTCCTTATGATACCTAGCATTCTATTTGCTTTCTTGGCTGCCGTTGCACACTAGGCAGAGGGTTTCAACGTATCATCCACGATGACACTTAAATCTTTTTTCTGGGTGGTGGTTTCTAAGGTGGTACCTTGCATCGTATAACCATAGTTTGGGTTGTTCTTTCCTAGGTGCATAACTTTGCATCTGTCCACATTAAATTTCATCTGTCATTTGAACATACCATCTTCCAATTTTTCAAAGTCCTCTTGCAATTTTTCAGAATCCTCTTGGGTTTTAGCAACTTTGAATAATTTTGTGTCATCTGTAAATTTCATCACCTCACTCATTATTCCCATTTCCAGGCCATTTATGAAGATATTAAAAAGCAGCGGGCTCAGCACAGATCCCTGTGGTACTCTACTATTTACTTTTCTCCATTGAGAAAATTGGCCATTTAGCCCTACTCTCTGTTTTCTATCTTTTAACGAGTTCCTAATCCACCATACTACACTGCCTCCAATCCCATTACTTTTTAATTTCGCCAAGAGTCTCTCATGAGGGACCTTGTCAAAGGCTTTCGGAAAATCCAGATACACTATATCAACCAGCTCACCTTTTTCTACCTGTTTATTCACACCTTCAAAAAAAATGTAACAGATTAGTAAGACAAGACTTTCCTTGACTAAAGGAAGGAGGGAGGAGTGGCTCAGTGGCTGGGACAGGTTACCTCAGGCTGGAAGGCTGGGGGTTCAATTCCCCCATGGGGACAAGTAACCTCAAGCCAGAGGTACTGGGGTATCTAGTCCCATGGCCACTTCTTGTGGCCTTGGGCAAGCCAGGTAACCCTCCATTGCCTCAGGTACACTTAGATTGTGAGCCCTTCAGGGACAAGGGAATAAAAAAAGTACCTGTTAGCATACATGTAAACCACACTGATTCTAAAGAGCATGGTATAAATAAATAAATCTATGTTGGCTTTCTCCCATTAAACCATGGCTATCTACATCTTCAGAAATTTTATTCTTCATAATGATTTCTACCATTTTGCCCGGTACTGACATCAGGCTCACTGGTTTGTAGTTTCCCGGATCACCCCTGGAACCCTTTTTAAAAACTGGAGTTACACTGGCCACTCTCCAGTCCTCAGGTACTACAGATGATTTTAATGATATTTCACAGATTACTAATAGTAGGTCTGCAATCTCTTATTTCAGTTCTTTCAACACCCTTGGATGTATACCATCCGGTCCAGTGATTTGTTGCTCTTCAGTTTATCAAACAATTGTAATATATCCTCCTGGTTTATTGATATTTCTTTCAGTTCTTCCGCTGCATCACCTTTATATACCATTTCAGGCACAGGTAACTTCCCTACATCTTCTTCAGTAAAGACCAAAGCAAAGAATTCATTCAGTCTCTGTTATGGTCTTATCCTCCCTTAGCGCCCCTTTTACCCCCCTATCATCCCGTGGTCCCACTGACTCTCACAGGCTTTTTGCTACGAATGTACTTGAAAAGGTTTTTTATTATGCATTTTTGCTTCCATGGCAAGCTTCTTTTCAAATTCTCTCTTTGCCTGCCTTATCAATACCTTGCATCTAACTTGCCAGTGCTTATGCTATTTCCCATTTTTGTCATTTGGCTCCTTTTTCCATTTCCTGAAAGATGACAGCCTCTCTGACCTCGCCTTTAAATCTTGCTGGCAGTTTTTTGGCTTCCCTTCTTGTCGGTTCATGAACCAGCTGCTCCAAAAAGCAGTCATTTATTTCATCTAGAAACTTATCTCTCTAGCATGTCCTGTTGTGACACTGACCCAGTCGATACCGGGGTAATTGAAATTGCCCATTACTATTGTGTTGTAACTTTTGTTAGCTTCCCTGATTTCTTTTAGCATATCATCATCCATCTGTTCTTTCTGGCCAGGCGGTTGGTAGTACACCCCCACTGCCTTCGCCTTCTGCTTCTTACATGGAACTTCTATCCACAGAGATTCTACAGTGTATTTTGTTTCCTGCAAAGCTTTAAACCTACATGACTCAATGCCCCCTCTAACATAGTGCGTAACCCCTCCACCAATTTGATCTACTCTATCATGTGATATAGTTTGTACCCAGATAAGTTTAAATTACTGCAGTGTGTAAGCCTACTAAGTTAAGTTACATGAACTACAGCTGGTACAAAATCCAGCTGCAAGGAAGAGCATGAGTCAGTAGTGGAGGGAAAGAGTTACTCATTTGCTAATTTTGCTGCACTGGCTGCCAACACATTCACAGGTAAAATTTAAGATTCTGATATTAATGTACAGGGTAAGCCTCAGTATATGGCAAATAAAATGGTTAAATATGTTCCAGTGTTTTCAGTTATTGCTCATCCCTGGTAGAACAGCCTTCCAAGGGAGGTCTGGAGAGAAGGAGATTATTGAAAATTAGCAAAAACATGGGGCCGATATTCAAAGTGATATCCTTCTATCCTGGATACTCAGCTTCACTAACATGGCTAGTGCCACTGAATATCCCTGGGTGCTGCCGCTGCGTGCCCCAATACTACAGTTAGCATCAGGGCATTCCAATGGCAACATACAGCGGCAATACTGAGCTGCTACCCGGTTATGGCAAAGTGATGAAAGTAAAGCGCAGCAAAGGCAGGCCTAACTTTCACTATGGAAGCTGACCAGGTTGAATATCATCACTGCTGGGGCTAGATATGACCCTGACATTGAATATCCGGGTTTAAATTTCAGCGGCAGAGGGTAGCTGCGTTAGAACAGTTAGCTGCTGCCGATGAATATCCTCATGTCTAGGATGAAACTAGAGTTGGCACATAGAGTGAATTATGGAACTGGCATGGAAATAAAATGGAGAGTTTTTTACATCTATTTAATAGCGATTATTTTAAATGTATTATGTTACTGTGTGTGAATTTTTATTTTTAATAAGTATCAATGTGGTATTGTAAAAGCGCAGGACATTTTTTTAAATAAATAAATGTCTGGAGAGATAGGGGAAGCATGCGCCCATGCACCTCCATTTAATATTTCTCTAATCCTCAGTGTTCCCTTCTCAGAACAAATAAAATAATGGTTTAATGCAAATTATAGTGTATCAGAAAATTGCCTTTGTTCATACAGGTCTTAAAGAGAACGTGGGGAAATCTGCCTTAAATACACTGCGACTGATTCACCGAGCGTTGGTCCTCATGTCAGACTGCACATGCAGCTCATCTCTTGCATCCAGCACAGCAGAAAACAGAGGGACTGGGAGGAGAAAGGGTGCAGAGCAGAAACCATGGTGAGACAAGCAAGGGGGAGGTGAGACAGAAACAAGTGTGAGGTGGAAAAAAAGAGAGGAGCAAGGGCAAGTTGAGGAGAAGAGCAGGACGACATACAAAAATAGGAAAAAAGAGGCACAGGGAAGAAAAACTGAAAAAAAGATATAACAGAAAGAGAAAAGAGACAAAATAAGAGGATACATGGATTACAATACAATGAGCAGATGGAAAATAATTTAGAAAAGGAATGAAAAAAGTGGTATAGTGGCAGTGCTGTGCAGAGCCATGTTGAAGACCTGGGTTTGATTTGCCAGATCAGGCTCTCTGCTTTCTAGATCGGCCAGGGCTGGAAACATTGTGTAGGAGGCATTCACAATCCCAGAGGGAAAGAAGCTATGGCCTTGCCCAGACTCAGGGACCATGACATGACTGCAGGATTCCAGAAGGAGCAGCCACTGCAATGACTGTGCTAAGTGGGTTGATTGGGGGGGGGGGGGGGGGCAAAAGCACTGGGTGTAATAGGCTTGGAAAGGTTAGGCTTTCCCAAAATCCAGGCTAGCAGATAGGAGCTGGAGTTGGTCATGTAGCACTGATAGTTAAGAATGAGAACAGATCAGGCACTAGTACAATGACCAAGGCAGGAAGTTGCTGCTTGATGCGATTAGTTCTCTACATCCTGCCTCTGATTGCTCCTGGCCAACAAAATGAGCCAATCAGCAGCCAAGGAAAGGAATATACTATCTCTAAATCCTGCAGTGACAAAGTAGGGGGGCACAAAGAGGAGCAGGGCTGACGCAACCAATGGGTGCAAAGTGCCATCCCATGGCTTAATCTCTCCGCCATGTCAGCTAGCACTGTTTATTATTTATTTATTTATTTAGTAGACACTTGTATACCGCTGCTTCCTACGATCAGCAGCGGTTAACTTTACAGATCAGGTTGGACTGCACAATGCAGTAATTTGTATGATTTACATTATGATTGGTTCAGGATTTGATTAGAAACAACACAAACACAGAGTCATTTGATTTACATTTGAAGTAGTGTGTGCGGGTTTGCTTACCTATATATACATTAGGATGCGTGGGTGGGGGTGTGCTCAGTATATACATATATACAATATGACAGATCTGGTTTCTGGTTAGTTCAGTCTATATACATATATAGAATTAACAGACTGGTTTTGGTTAACTCAGCCTAAAATGGGACTGAAAAAGGTGTGTCTTGAGATTTTTTTCTAAATTCTTTTAGGTCACTTATTTGTCGTATGTCGTGGGGCAGCTGATTCCAGAGTAATGGTGCAGTATACGAGAAGGCCCTGCGGCTTGTCTCCGCTTTGACCTTTCTTATGCTGTTTGGGACGTTGAGGGTGTTTTGAGTTATGGTTCTTCTGCTTCTATTGGATGCCTGGATGATGATTAGATTGTTGAGGTATGACGGGGCTACGTTGTGAATGAGCTTGTACGTGGTTTCTAGTATTTTGTATAAGATGCGGGCAGTAATGGGGAGCCAATGGAGTTCAATGAGTACAGGAGTGATGTGTTCAGTGATGCCTTTTTTCATAATGATCCTGGCAGCGACGTTTTGGGCCATTTGTAGAATGTTTAGGGTGCTCTTCGGGAGGCCTTGGAGGATAGCGTTGCAGTAGTCCAGGTGCGGAATGATAAGAGCTTGTGCCACTGTTCTGAAGTCGGAATAGTCGATGATGTTGCGGAGTGGTTGAAGCACTCTTAATTTGTTTATAACATTCACTGCAGGTGCGTGGGGCCATTGAATTGTGCATCAAGTGAATGCTATAAGCAGCACTGGCTATTGCAGACCTGAAGGAGGAGAGATTAAGTCAGGGATTGTGTCGCATGATCTTTCTTCCATCAAGGCCACACTGAAAAAGTAAAATCAGGCTCAGCGTCACTGATCACTTCTCTGCCTGGTTCAGCAGTAGAAGCTCACCCCACCCTCTCAGAACCACAGACTGAGGATTGCTGGAGCCAGCTAAGGGATCTGGTGAGGGCTTTTGTTGGAGAGGGGATGAAGCGAGTGTGGTAAGAGTTTTCTTGGGGGGGGGGGAGAGGAAGGGGAGTATAAGGAGAATTCTTTGCAAGCTTTGAGGAAGGGAAGGGGAAGGATAAGGAGAATGCCATGAAAGGTTTTAGGGCGCAGAGAGAAGAAAGGATGAGGAAAATGTCACTTTCAAGGAGGAAAAGGGATTGTGGAAAGTGAGAAATTTGGGGAAGCAACTGGAGAATATGAGGAGATGTACAGTGGGAATGGGAAGACAAGACAGAGGATGGCATGGGGAGACATTCCAGGAGTGCTGAACTTTCCTGTAGTTGAAGGCAGGGAATGTGAAGAAAGCATTGCTGTGGTGGTGGGTGGAGAATATGAGGGGAGCTTTCTGATGACTGAGGAAAGTGAAGATTGAATCTAAGAATGGCAGAAAGAACAGTAATAGAGAAGGAAGAAGAAGGAGAGAGTATCCAAGATGAAGGTGAAGGGATCAGAGAAGGGGAAGAGATGTCTGTGGATGGAAGGATGGAGAGAGAGTATATGATCGGAGGGTGGGGGAAGAAGAGAGAAATAGAGTAGTTACTCACCTGTAACAGGTGTTCTCCAGGAGCAGCAGGAATCAGTCCTCACTTATGGGTAATGTCGCCGACGGAGCCCTCGCGGAGCAATTTCCCCAGCTTTCGAAGAAAGCCTTTGGGATTGCAGCGCGCATGCGCGGTCCCCTTCCCACCCGAGGGTGCCATCTTGCTCAGTCAGATGACATAGCGAAGACAGCAAAACATAACAGAATGGCTGCAACTCCAAGGGGAGGAGGGAGGGTAGTGAGGACTGATTCCTGCTGCTCCTGGAGAACACCTGTTACAGGTGAGTAACTACTCTTTCTCCAGGACCAAGCAGGAAGTCAGTCCTCACTTATGGGACTCCCCAGCTCAAGGCTACCGGAGGCCTAAAGACGAAATTGAGCTCCCTCAAGCTTAACAGCACAGAAGGAAGGAATCTTCTCTGAATAGCATCCGGCCGGTAGCCAAACACCGGGGCCGGAGGGAGGAGTTGCCTAAACCTAAAAGAGATTGTGGAGGACTGCCTGTCCGAAAGCACTATCCCTGCGGGACTCCCTCTCCAGGCAGTAATGGGCCGCAAAAGTCTGGCTGGAGGACCAAGTAGCGGCCCGGCAGATGTCTGCCAATGGAACAGAGCGGAGGTGAGCAACTGACGCAGCCTTCGCCCTGACACGGTGCGCCGTGACTCGACTCTCTAGGGAGAGGCCGGCCGCCCCATACGCCCAGGCGATGCAGTCAGCTACCCAGGTGGACAAAGTACGCTTAGAGACAGGTACCCCCAAGTGATTGGGGTCGAAAGAGACGAAAAGCTGAGCAGCTTTTCTATGCTCACGCGTACGCTCAAGGTAGAAAGACAAGGCTCTTCGGCAGTCCAGGGTATGCAGAACAGTCTCAGCTCGGCTGGTATGCGGCCTGGGAAAAAAGGTCAGAAGAACCACCTCTTGAATGATGTGGAAAGAGGAGACCACCTTCGGAAGAAACTTAGGGTGCGTCTGTAAGACAACCCTATTCTTGTAGAACTTAGTATAAGGGGGCTCCGACACTAGGGCCTGTAGTTCACTAACGCGCCTAGCGGAGGTAAGAGCCACCAAGAAGAGAGTTTTCCATGAGAGGAAACGAAGGGGGCAGGTAGCCATGGGTTCAAAAGGCGGGCAAGTAAGCCTTTGTAAAACCGCATTGAGATCCCAGTCGGGAGCCGGAGGGCGCAGCGGGGGCTTAAGCAGGAGCAGGCCCCTGAGGAAGCGCGCCACCAAGGGGTGCGAGGAAAGAGGCTGGCCCTTCACCGGCGAGTGATGCGCAGAGAGGACACTGAGGTGGACTCTGACAGGATTGGACTTAAGGCCTTGGTCGGAGAGGTGAAGCAAATATTGCAGCATCACCGATACTAAGCAGGCGAAGGGGTCCTCAGAGCGCTGAGAACACCAGACCGAGAAGCGACGCCATTTAAGGGCGTAAGATTTCCGGGTGGAAGGCCGCCGAGACGCCAGGACGACAGCCTCCATCTCCGGAGGAAGCAAGAGTGGAGCTAGGACTACCCTTTCAGGAGCCAGGCCATCAGATGAAGGGCCCGGAGGTTGGGGTGTAGAAGAGTGCCCTGATCCTGGGTCAGGAGATCGGGCTGAAACCCCAGAGGAAGAGGGGTGTCCACCGCTAGCTGCAGGAGCAGAGGGAACCAGGGTTGTCTCGGCCACCTGGGCGCTATCAGGATCACGGATGCCCTGTCCTGGACAACTTTGAACAGCGTCCGGGACACAAGCGGCGTGGGAGGGAAGGCATACAGTAGGCCCGCGGACCACGAGATGAGGAAAGCATCCGGCGCTACTCTGAGAGGATGCGGGTGCCGAGAGCAGAACCTGGGAAGTTGCCGGTTCAGAGGACTGGCAAAAAGATCCAAGGTGGGGAGGCCCCACCGGCGGAAGATCTGCCGGACAACTAAGGGGTTCAACCTCCATTCGTGTGGCTGAAGAATCCGGCTCAGTTTGTCGGCCAGGCAATTGTCCTGCCCGGGCAGGTAAACAGCCTTGAGGAGGATGTCGTGGTCGACTGCCCACGAGCACAGTCTCCGGGCCTCCTGACAGAGAAGGAGGGAGCCTGTGCCCCTCTGTTTGTTCACGTAGAACATGGCAACCTGATCGTCCATCTGCACCAGCACAGACTGACAAGAAGTGAGGTAAGAGAAGGTCCGCAGAGCCAGGCGGATCGCCCGCAGCTCCAGGAAGTTTATCTGCTGAGCCGCCTCCCAAGGGGTCCAGAGACCTTGGGTGCGCGCCCCCTGGCAATGCGCTCCCCATCCCAGGAGAGAGGCATCCGTCGTAAGCACCTGGGAGGGTGTGGGAGGCTGAAAAGGCATGCCGAGCATCAGGTTGGGCAGGTGAAGCCACCATTGCAGAGAGGAGACCAGACGGTCGGAGATCTGTAGCAGGTCCGTCAGACTCCCTGTGGCCTGATGACATTGAGTACGAAGGCTCCACTGAACAGGCCGCATATGTAGGCGGGCATTCGGGGTGACATGGACCGTGGAGGCCATATGACCGAGCAGCTGCAGGAATCGCCTGGCCGGGGCCATCAACGTGCTGTGGAACCTGCCGGCCAGAGCTATGAGCCTGTCGGCTTGCTCCTGAGGCAAGAAGGCACGAGCCCGCAGAGTGTCCAGCCGTGCCCCTATGAACTCGAGATCCTGAGAGGGGCGCAACGTGGACTTTCCGAAGTTTATGACGAAGCCCAAGTGCTGAAGTAAAGCCACTGTGCGTTGGGTGGCCTGAATGACCTCTACGGAGGACTGCGCCCGTATGAGCCAGTCGTCCAGGTAGGGGAAGACGAAGAGGCCTTGAAGCCTCAGGAAGGCCGCCACCACTGCCAGGCATTTTGTGAACACCCTGGGAGCGGAGGACAGGCCGAAGGGCAGCACGCGGTACTGATAATGTCTTCCCGCCACCACAAACCTCAGGTATTGCCGGTGGTCCGGGTGGATAAGGGTGTGGGTATAGGCATCCTTTAGGTCCAAGGAGCATAGCCAATCTCCCTGCTGGAGGTAGGGCAGCAGGATTCCAAGGGTAAGCATCCTGAACTTTTCCCGCTGCAGGAACTTGTTGAGGTCGCGTAGGTCCAGGATGGGTCTGAGGCCTCCTGTTCGCTTTGGCACCAGGAAGTACCTCGAGTAGAACCCTTGACCCCAGAGGTGTTGGGGTACTGGCTCCACAGCCTGCTCCCCCAGCAGACCCTGCAGCTCCTGAAGGAGTAAGTCCTTGTGCAGAGGGGGTCTTGGAGGCTCCCCTGGGAAGTAGGGGGGAGGCACCTGGTGAAAATGTAGGAGGTAGCCCTTTTGAACCACCTGCAGCACCCAGGAATCGGAGGTTATGGCTGACCACCTGTGGGAAAAGTGGATCAGCCTGCCCCCCGTGCAGAGTGAAGGGGCTATGCTGGCATAGTCAAAAAACCCCACCCTGCTGAGCAGGGGGCTGTGTAGTGGGCTTGGGGGCCCTCGGCCTACGGGGCCCATTACCCTGACTCTTAGCCTGCGGACCCTGATTGGGGGCTGCAGACGCTTGGTATTGAAAATGCTGTTGCTTATAGGCGAGCACCTTCCTCGGGTAAAAAGGTTTTTTCCCCGGGCCCTTCCTCTTTTGTGAAGGAGCAGAGGTCTTTCTGGATAAGCGAGTCCTAGTGAGAGTCTCGGACTCGAGTTCCGCCGCCTTATCAGCCATGGGCTTGCCAAAGAGGTTTTCACCTCTGCAGGGGACATCGACCAACGTCCTGTACCCACGGCTCGAGGTCGGATGACTGAAGCCAGGCCTGTCGGCGGGCACCGATGCTGGCTCCCGCAACTCGGGCCGACGCCTCGAAGCCATCGTATGCCGCCCGAGAAATAAACTTCGAGCACTCTCGAATACTATCAGACAAGGTCTGGAACCTCTGCAAGGGTTCCTCGGAGAGACCAGCCGAGAACCCGGCGATTTCCTTCGCCAGGTCTCGGAGGAACATGCCCATATATAGCTGGTATGTCTGGACTCGGCAGGCCAGCATGGAGCCCTGGAAGCACTTCCTACCGAGGGCATCCAGGTTACGGGCCTCCTTACCCGGCGGCACCGAGGAGTGCATCTTTTGACTCTTAAGTCGATGCATGGCCGATTCCACAACCATAGAGTGGTGCGGTAATTGCGCCTTTTGGAACCCGGGACTCTTGCGGAATCGATACATCGAATCGACACGCTTGCTCAACACCGGCGTCGAGGCCGGGCATTCCCACATGCGAAAGAGCAGCCGCTCCAGCATAGGAGGGACCGGTACAGTAAAGGCCTCCTTCGGGGGAGAGTCATACTGGAGGGCCTCGAGCTCTTCGGCGCGGGGCTCCTCCTCGGGATCCGCGGGGAAGGCCAACGCCTTGGCCATACCCCTCACAAAATCGGAGAAGTGGGTATCCTCCAGAGGGGATCGCCTCCGAGGCTCCAACTCGGGCGAGTCGGAGGGGACGCACCGAGTCTGAAAAGAACCGGGTGACTCGTCCCCTTCCGTGTCCCAGCCCAACGCCTCCGAAGAGGAGTCGAGAGGCTCCGTGCGGACAGGGGTTCGCCCCGACGCCGACGACCTCGGTCCCGAACGGGAGGCCGAGGGAGACCTCGACCGAGGATCGACGAGCACGTACGGACTCGAGGATCGACTCGGCCGCCGGTGTCGATTTGGGTGTCGACGTCCCGGTGGTCGGGGCAGATGCACTGGCGATGCCGGTCATCAATGCCCGCTGCTGGTCCATGAAGGCAGATATACTGTGCTCCAAGGTCGTCATCCTGAGACCAAGCTCAGAAGACCCGGCAGCCTCCGACTCGGGCCCCGACGGCATCGGGCCCGACATCGGTTCCGGAGGGGAGTCCAGGAGGACTATAGCACTCATGTGTCCAGGAGGCTCCTGCTCCAAGCGAGGAAGTTTGGAAGGCCTCTCCGCCTCTGAGGGCTCAGGGCGGCTGACGGGGCTAAGCGACCCGGCCTTCGAGGGACCAGGTGCGTCCTCCGACGACGCCCGAGCGAGTTTCTTTTTCCGACGATGTTCCCGGTCGGGGAACCCCCGTTCAGAGGAACTCCGATGATACTTGTGGCCGGAGCCACGAGACGTCGAAGCCTCCGACGAGGACCGGGCCTGACCGGACTCAGGGTCAGAGAAGATTCGTTCCTTTTGTGACTGTCGACTCCTCAGTGACTTTGAGGACATCCTGCTACACGGACCACAACCCTCCGAGTCATGGTTGGGTCCGAGACAACGGAGGCAGCAGTCATGCGTGTCAGTAAGAGACATCAGTTTGGAACAACGATCACATTTTTTAAACCCGCTGGCAGCCATCGGGGGAAAGAGGGCCCCGGCGAGGTCGAAAGACCGTGCTGCCAGGGGTGAAGAAGAAAGTGGCGGGAACGCCAGTTAGAAGGACAAAAAAAAAACTGAAAACGAAAATGTGAATGGGCTCGATAAGGATATTGAGGCCGGGAGGGGACACGCGAACCGAGAAAAAACAAACTAAAGAAAATAATCAACTTTTTCAGCGGCGATAACAAACTACGTCTGTAGGGCTCCGCGGAAAAAAGAAGACTGAGCAAGATTGCACCCTCGGGCGGGAAGGGGACCGTGCATGCGCGCTGCAATCCCAAAGGCTTTCTTCGAAAGCTGGGGAAATTGCTCCGCGAGGGCTCCGTCGGCGACGTTACCCATAAGTGAGGACTGACTTCCTGCTTGGTCCTGGAGAAGAGACTATTATGGACTGGAGGGAGATAAACCATAGTGAGGGAGAGAGTGTGGGAAATGGGGGCATGAGAGAGAGAAGGCAGGAATCCATGGAAGAAAGAGACAAGCAATGGAGGAGAAAGTATAACAGAAAGAAGTCAAGTGAGAAGGAAGAAGGAAGAGGAGAAGCAGTAGAAGGGAGCAGAAAGAGAGAAGGAAGTGAAAGTAGTAAAGTATGTACTCTGAACTAAAGTGATAAAGGATAGCAAGAACTAAAACAGGAATAAGGGCACCAGGGAGAAAGAGAGAAAAGAGAGAGTGGGAACAAAGAACAGAAACAAGACCAGAGAGTGAAAAGAAGATACTGAACCATACAATCAAGTCTGTGACAGCAAAGATGAAAACTATTTTAGTATCTGATAAATAATATTAATTACTCATCAGTGTAAAATATCCTGGGGCCCAGTTGAATGTCTCTCACTGAAATCTGCCTCCTAAACAGAACTTACATATTGCTAACATCTGGATTTTGTTGGCTGATTAGAATTTTTCTGGTGAATGATTAGTTCACTTGTATCTTGGACATACTTACCAGTCAAGAGGACATTCTATTGAGAAAAAACTATTTAGTGGTAACAAAATTATTTACAAAATACTTTTAGGTATATTTTGGGAGAAGCTTATTACAATTTTTCAATAGGATAGTTCACTAGACAGCCACCCATCCTGCCTCAAATGAACTTCTGGATCCCTGCTAGCACCGCGGGGAGCAACACATGTCGTGGCTTAGGAGTGGGGCTCATGACTATCATGGTATGCACAAAACTAACCCATTTAGAGAAACTACCCCACCTGTGGCTAGCAATGCTCCGCTCATGCGCACCCCCTGTCCTGCCTTTCTCCCGCCCTTGCCTCATTCCCTCCCCCACCCCTGCCCATAAAAATAATTGCAGAGAGGGCAACGGTATAGGCTTTAGCATCTGCAGGTTATATCAATGAGGAGGTTACAAGAGGTTGGGCTCTTCAGCACCTTATCTTTATCTTTATCTTTATTTGTAGCATTTGATATACTGCCCGTTACCAAGGTGTCAGAGCGGTGTACAATGGTAAGAAAAAAGGTTTCGACTGGTGAAAATAGAGGAAGAAAGGAACGCCATCAAAATCATAGGAAAGTAAATAGAAAAGGAGGGAGAAGGATAGAAAAGGACAGTAATGAATAAAGAACATCACAGTAATAAACAAAGAAACATCATAGATATCAGACATAAGGGGAAGATGAGGTTTGGGGGAAGGAAAGGGAGTGAGCAGTAACTGGTGTACCAAATAAGATCAGGGGGTTATTGTAATGGAAGGACAACCTAATGGTATCTAGATGAAGAGTGATCTGAGGAGATGGGAAGATCATAGGCTTGATAGTACAGGTGGGTCTTGAGAAGGGCCTTAAACCGAGGGAAAGACGATTCAGTGCGAAGGGAATGGGGAAGAGAATTCCAAAGAGCAGGACTCACAAAGAAGAAAGCGGCATGGCGGGTTGATTCAAGGTGGGCCTGGGCGGGGGATGGAAGGAAAAGACGATTACCGTGTGCAGAACGAAGTAAACAAGGGGTGGGTTGAAGGTAAATGATGTCGGCGAGATACTGAGGCGTACTGGTGTGAAGGACCTTATGAGTTATGGTGAGAAGTTTAAATAGAAATTGAACTTTGATAGGGAGCCAGTGAAGGGAAAGAAGACAGGGAGTCACATGGTCCTGAGGAGAGGAATGGGTAAGAAGACACGCAGCTGTGTTCTGGATTAATTGAAGTCATCGTATTCAGCCACAGTTCCCTTCTCAGGCTCAACACACATAAGCTCTCCCATATGGCATTAAATCCAAACATACATTCTGCACAAACCGAATCCCAGCCCTTTCCTCAACAATCTGTGCAAAGCAGAGCAGAGCTGAGCTAGAACCTTCCCCCATAAAACTTACCATACAAGAAAAAAATCCCTCTCAATACCAAGCATATTGTGAGTTAATCAGGATAAGTCCCAGAGTTGATTCAAAGTCTTGGCACCCTAAGCAAATCTTAACCCATATGTCCCCCCTGGCTGTCAGAATTTATTGTTTAGCTTTGAATGCTCTAGTCTCTGCTGACTTTATTATTTATTTATTTTATTTGTTGTGTTTTTCTATACCGCCCCTTCTAGAGATCAGGGGCGGTTTACATAAAACTTAACATGTTACAAAGACTATTTGTAGCTTTACATTATAACATTTAACCTTGAACATTATAACTTTATATATTATAACATTTGGCCTTGCACGTTATAACTTTATACAATGACTTCCAGAAGCGATCACCTAGGTTGCCTGATGGCTGGGCCGGCCCTGAAAATAATACAAAAAAGTCATTCTGGACCAAGAGCAAATCTACCATGCCAGTACTAACTTCCAAAACTCGCATAAGGACCCTACCTAGAAAAGGCAGCACTGTAAATATTGCAATGGGCCCTAAAACATCAATAAAACTATTAGAAAAGCTGAACAAGCCAGATTACTACACATCCTTAAACAGACATTCCATGCTAAGAGAATACACAGTCCTGGTCTCTCTCACACACACACACACACACACACACACTACAGACAGGCCTTCACCAATAAGTGACCACAAAGTGAAAATAGAAATATGTAGACAAATATTAAACTAAAACCTCTGAAAGCCAGAAGCTGCATGCAGTGCAACACCAGAGAAACAGAAATGCATTTCCCCCTATATTGCACAAAACAAAAGACAGCAGATGTCGGGATTGGCATTACATAGAAACATAACAGAAAAAGACCACATGGCCTATCTAGTCTGTCCTTCTATATCAACCACTACAACAGTCCCCTTTTTTCCTTTAGAGATCTTCTGTGTTTGTCCCATGCTTCTTTGAATTCAGATACTCCTGCCTAAACACTACCACCTCCCCACTAGATCCATGCCCTGCAGAATGGATAAAGAAATCCAAGGAGGACATAAGCATGCCCCTAACCCACATTGTTAATAAATTCCTCAGACAAGGACACATGCCAGACATACTCAAAACCTCCATCATCCGCCCAACCCTAAAAAAACACAACTTGGACCCCCTTGACCCCGCCTCCTTCAGGCCTATAGCAGGTCTTCCATTCACCGCCAAAATCATCGAGAAGATAGTTCAACAACAACTTCAAGACCACCTGGATACCAACAACATACTGGACCCACAACAACATGGTTTCCGTCCATTCCACGGAGTCGAGACCCTCATGACATCACTAATGAACACCCTCATCAAGGGCACACAGACCAAGCACTCTGGCTACGCTATGATCTTCCTGGACATATCCGCAGCTTTTGACACCATCTCCCACAACATCCTCCTACACAGACTCCAAGAAATTGGCATCAACAATGTCGTTCTTCAGTGGTTCCACTCCTACCTGACCAATAGACAACAACTGATCCGCAGAAGCATAGCAACCTCCTCCCCCTTTCAGCAACACCAAGGAGTACCCCAAGGATCCACACTATCCGCCATGCTCTTCAACATCTACCTGCAACCACTCTGCTCAATCATACAGGCCCATAACATCAACTACCACATCTACGCAGATGACATAATGCTCTATGGACCGATCACAACCACCAACCCAACAAAAAATCAACTAACAGACTGCTTCATAGAAGTCTCCAGCTGGCTACAAAAGAACAACCTATCCATCAACCTAAAAAAAAAAAGAAGCCCTCATAGTAACCAAGGACCCAAACTTCACACCACCACCACACCTCAACTTAGGAACACACAAATACAAATACAACCACAAATAAAATACTTAGGAATCATCATAGACCAAGCGCTCACACTCAAGCAACAGATCTAAAAAGACAACCAGAATAATATTCCACAAAGCAAAACAGTACAACGCCTCAGGCCTCTCCTTGATCCACGGGACTTCAGGACAGTCATGCAAGCTATGATGCTCCCCCACCTGGACTACTGCAACATAATCTATCACGGACTACCTGCCACCCACACCAACCCACTACGAACTGCCTTAAATACCACAGCAAGAATTATCCAGAAAGCAAAAAAACAAGATCACATCACCCCAGTCCTGAGAGAACTGCACATACTCCCTCTTGAAGCAAGAATCAAATACAAATCATCCCTACTTATCCACAAAGTCCTCTATCAAACGCAGATCTCCCAGCTCAGAACTTTACTGCCTCAACCCACCCACAACAGAATAACAAGACAAACCACCAGCAACACCCTCACCATCCCCCATGAGCGAACTAAATACAATCAACGGACCTGCAATAGAGCCTTCAAACTATATGCGCCATCCCTCTGGAACTCCCTACCAAGTCAAATCAGAAACAACGGAGATCCTTCAACATTCAGAAAACAACTAAAAATCAACCTGTTCCAGGAATACATCGGACCAGAAACAAAACATCTATCAATGACTCCCTCCCCAGACCCTTTAACATACCCACAGATCTACCTACTAAGAGACTGATGTCCATTGTTTAAGTCCTTAATGTCTGTTCAGATCATTAATGTTGGCCTCCCCGGTGACAGCCCCCCACCCTAAGAATTGATTACTGGACTCCCCCCCCCCCCCCTTTTTGTTAAACCGCTTTGACCCGGTGAAAGCACAGTTACTTACCTGTAACAGGTGATCTCTGGGAACAGCAGGAATAAGTCTTCACATATGGGTATCGTCGGTACCGATGGAGCCTGCGCGGGAACGCTCCCCAGCGTCCAAAAGGAAAGCTTTTGGGAGCATCCCACAGCGCCTGCGCGCTGCCTTCCCGCCTTTCCCAACCGCCTCTCTCCAGTTCGAGTTTTAAAGCTGAGACAAAGAGAGAGAGAGGAAAGGAAAGATAGATAGAGAGAGATACAACTCCTAGGGGAGGTGAGTGGGTTGTGAAGACTTATTCCTGCTATTCCCAGAGATCACCTGTTACAGGTAAGTAACTGTGCTATCTCCAGGAACAAGCAGGAATGAGTCTTCACATATGGGGACTCCCCAGCTAGAGATGCCTGGGAGATCACCCAGGTTGTGAGTCCCCGAGAAGGGCTCTACCTCCACCCATGAATCTCAGGCATCCAGCCAGGAATGGACGGTAGGAGTTGATTAGGTATGGAACAGGTGTTTGAGAACAGTCTGACCAAACAAGGCATCCCGACGGGAGTCCTTGTCCAAGTAGTAATGGGCTGTAAAGGTATGAACCGAGGCCCAGGTGGCTACTCGACAGATCTGGTCGATGGACACAGAATTTAGATGAGCCACCTACCCACCTCAGCATGGGAACCACCCAAATTCAGGTACAGCCAAAAATAAGATATCTGGGCATTATCATTGACCAAGCTCTAACCCTTAAGCACCAAATCAACAACACCATCGGAACTATATTCCACAAAGCTAAAACTGTACGTCTCCGACCCCTCCTCGAACCCCAGGACTTCAGGACAATAATGCAGGCTGTGACACTCCCAAATCTGGACTTCTGTAACATAATCTACCATGGACTACCTGCCACACAAACCAACCGCCTCCGAACTGCCTTAAATACTACAGCAAGGATTATCCAGAATGTGAAAAATGGGACCATATCACTCCAATCCTAAGAGACCTACACCTTCTTCCCATCGAAGCAAGAATCAAGTACAAAGCCATCCTACTCATCCACAAAACCATCCACCAAACACAGAACACCCCGCTTCACACCTTACTGCCTTGCCCGATCCACGGCAAAACAACCAGACAATCCTCCAATAACTCCATCACCGTCCCCCACAAAAGAACCAAGTCCACTCAACGGACCTGCAACAGAACCTTTGAACTCTATGCTCCATCTCTCTGGAACTCTCTGCCGAACCACATCAGAAACAACGGTGATCTCACAACTTTCAAAAAACAGCTGAAAACGGTCCTATTCAAAAACTCATGATTAGAAACTCTATGATTGTAAATGTCTATGTCCATCCCAAATCATTAATGTTGCCCCATGGTGATGGCCTCACCCTATAACCATTGATTCCCCCCCCCCCCCCCGTTATGTGTTACACCGCTTTGACCCGGTGAAAAGCGGGATATAAATACAGTTAAATAAATAAATAGAGGCTGCCATGGCCCTCACATTGTGAGCTGTGACATAGCCCTCCAGAGAAAGGTTCTTACTCTGGTAGGCGAAAGAAATACATTGAGCAATCCAATTGGACAGAGTTCTCTGAGAGACTGGAAGTCCTAAATGAGAGGGATCAAATGCAACAAAGAGTTGAGAGGACTTTCTATGTTGCTGTGTCCTTTGTAAATAAAAAGCAAGAGCTCTCTTACAATCCAGGGTATGAAGATTCCTCTCTGCACTTGATGCATGAGGTCCTGGAAAACAGACAGGTAAATAAACCTCCTGGTTCAGATGAAAAGGTGAGACCACTTTAGGCATAAAGTGTGGATTAGTCCTGAGGACTACCTTGTCATGATGGAGCCTTGTATAAGAAGGATTAGCCAACAAGGCTTGCAGTTCACTGATGCAGCGAGCTGAAGTGACTGCAATGAGAAAAGTACCCTTCCAGGAAAGAAATTTCAAGGAGTTAGTGGCTAAGGGTTCAAAGGGTGGCTTCATAAGCTGGCCAAGAACCAGATTCAAGTCCCATGCCAATGGAGGTGGTCTAATGGGAGGTTTAGTCAAAAGAAGGCCTCTTATGAATCTTGCTATAAGAGGATGAGAGGAAATAGGCTGACCATTGAGAGGCTTAAGGGATGCTGCAATAGCACTCAAATGGACTCTTACTGAATTCGTTTTAAGGCCTGCATGGGATAAATGCAGCAAATACTCTAGTAAAGAATTCAGAGGTATTGCAAGAGGGTAAGACCCTTCACTGCACACCAAATGGTAAACCTCTTCCATTTAAAAGCATAGGAACGTCTGGTGGAAGGCTTTCTGGAAGCATGAAGGATATCCTTCACTTGCTGAGAAAGATGCAAATCTTGAAGGTTGTCAGACGGCTGCCTGGGTGAGAATCTTCACACTCTTGGCAAGTGCATATTTCTATATGATTTGCAAGGTATTGTGGGCAATGTAGTTCATTCACACCAGACACAGCTGCTGACAATAATTTAGTTGTGCTCTTGGGTAAAGCCAATAAGATATTTATTTATGGGGTTATTTCTCCCAACACAGATATGCTTGGTAGCACATAAATTAGGTTACTTGCTTTCAGTGTTAACTTGGAAAAACAAAGTCAAAATCAGGAAAACAACAAATGAAAAGCCACAAAGCAAGAAACAAACTGTTCTTTTCAGGTTAACTTCGGATTACTTCCCACATAGATACAGAAGTGATTCTCTCCTAGCTCACAAGCAATTAGGTAAGGCTTAATTGCTAGCAGTTACCAGCTGAAACCCCTTAGCTGGCTTGCCTTCCACTGTGTGGGTCAAATCCTGCTTCAGGAGCTTTTCTGAGTAGATTAAAGAACAAATTTGTATTTCTTTGTGATGGTTGCTGTACTTTATAACAGAAAGTTACCAACGGAGTTTAGATAGAGAGCAGTCCATATAAACAGGATCCTCATCTGCTATTATTCCCCCTTGTTCAACAAGCATGGGTTCAATATCATGGATTGGCACAGATGAATCTCTCAATGGAGCATTTTCAGGAGAATACTTGTTTCCCTGCTGTCTTTCAAGGTTATAGCTAGGGCATAGATCAGTGTTCATACCTGAGCTTCCATTGCTGCTAGAGTTCCTCTCTATATAGCCTGGCCAGTATGTAGTCCAGTTCTTATGTCCAGCCTTCCAATCCAGATCCCTGGACACTGGATCTCTCTTCACATACCTTCTGGCACAGGTCTTAGGGTCCCTTCCACGTGCAGCCGTCTCCCTCACAGGTAGCCTCTGGTGATTCCTAGCTCTGCAGCACCATTCCTCTGGCTTTCCCCAGTCCAATGGTGTATGCTGGCCCTTGGAATACCTCCCAGTATACGTACTGCTTTGGACTCTTCTAGACCTCTCAAAGGCTTTTCTCTTCCTTCTTCCAGAGGGTTTCTTTTTCTCTCTGTCCGTCCGGTTTGGCTTCTGCTTCTGCTTATCCTTCAGATGAAACTGATGGTCCAGCTCTGGATATCCAAGGTGATCATGAAGATGGTCATCTGTAGAATAAACTCTACTCTTATTCTGCTTAGATGAGTGTTCCTCCCTAACACAGCACAGCTGTGCTGAATCAGGCCTTGCCCTTTGAGATGAGTGTTCCATCCTAGCACAGCACAGCTGTGCTGAATCAAGCCCTGCCCTTTGCAATGAGTGCTTGGGAATTACCTCATAGCCCTTTTGATTGAACACACGTTTTCTCACTTCAGCTCCTCTCATGGCTGTTGGAAACCTGGTGCATTCTGGGACTGGTAGTCTTTTATGGCAAAATTCTGTTTTCTCATTTCTACCAGCACTGACAGGTTGCTTGTTCAGAGACACTTCAGCTTTTCTATAGCCCCTTCCTGAGCTATGATAAGCTTCCTTATCACAAGGTCTAGGCCTTCAGCAACCAGGCCTTGAGATGAAGAGACTGGGGATTTGGGTGACACAATGTTCCCTCCTACTGGGATAGGAGGTCTGGAGCAGATCCCAAGTCCAGGGAGGGAGCTTGAGAGAGATGCAGAGGTAGAGGGTACCACACTTGGCGTGGCCAACGTGGTGCTATGAGGATCATAGACCCCTTGTCTCTCTGAAGCTTGAACAGTGTCTTGGGAATTAGGAGAATGGGTGGAAAGGCATAGAGGAAGTCTTGCCCCCAATGAAGGAGGAAGGCATCCCTGGCCTGAACTCCCTGACACGGAATCCTGGAACAGAACCGGGGAAGTTTGGCATTCCACGGACTTGCAAACAGGTCTATGTCTGGGGTTCCCCAAATTTGAAAGATCCTGGATATCTGGTCCCCATGGAGGGACCATTCGTGTGGAAGCATTACTCGACTGAGTCTGTCTGCCCAAGAGTTTTGAATCCCTGGAAGATACACTGCCATGAGATGAATATGATGCTCTCTGGCGAAGGCCCACAATCTCAGAGCTTCGTTGCAAAGTGACAGAGAGCCAGTCCCCCCCTGCTTGTTCACATAGAACATGGCTACTTGGTTGTCCGTGTGGATGAGGACTGTCTTGTAGCTGAGCAGGGTGTGGAAGACTCTGAGAGCTAGAAAGATTGCTCTGAGCTCTAAGAGGTTGATATGTAGAGATGTCTCCTTTGGAGACCAGATGCCCTGGGTGGAGAGATCTTGTAGATGAGCCCCCCAACCCTTTGGGAAGGCATCTGTTGTAAGGGTTGCTTGGGGTAATACCTGTTGAAAGGGGGACCCCAGCAACAGATTTTGGGCGGACCTCCACTACTGGAGAGAGCAAAAAAGACGACTGGAGGTTGCTATTTTGTCTGACAGGCACCCTGATGCCTGGGTCCATTGGGTGGACAAAGTCCATTGAGCTGCCCTCATGTGAAGGCGAGCATAAGGGACCACATGCACGGTGGATGCCATGCGGCCTAACAGTTGTAACATCTCTCAAGCAGTTAAATGGGACTTTAACTGAATCTGGGAGGCTAACTGCACCAAGCATAGGCAACGGGCCTGGGGAAGATAGGCCCTTGCAGTGGTGGTATCCAGTAAGGCCCCTATGAACTCCAGAGACTGAGTAGGGGTGAGATGGGATTTTGGGATGTTTATTACAAGTCCCAGATACTGAAGGATACGCCTTGTGCAGTCTAGGGAAGCCTGGGCCTATGACTGGGATGGAGCTCGGATGAGCCAGTCGTCCAGATATGGGAATACAAATATTCCTAGAGTGCGTAGAAATGCAGCTACTACTGCCATGCATTTTGTGAACACCCTTGGTGCAGAGGCCAGACCGAAGGGAAGCACTCTGTATTGATAGTGCTTTCCTTGAAAAAGGAACCGAAGGAACCTTCTGTGTGTTGGATGGATGAGGACATGGGTGTACGCATCCTTGAGATCTAGAGAACAAAGCCAGTCCTGACTCTGGAGATAGGGAAGGAGAGTACCGAGAGAAGTCATCTTGAATTTTTCCTTGCATAGAAACTTGTTCAATTCTCTGAGATCTAATATGGGTCTGTAGCCCCCTGTTTTTTTTGGAATAAGAAAATAGGGGGAGTAGAACACAGAACCCTGTTGAAGAAGGGGTACTTCTTCTATTGCCCCTTTGGGCAAGAAGGGTAGCAATCTCCTGACCCAGAAGGTCGAGGAAAGATGTTGGAGAATTGAACTGTCTCACCATGGTGTGAGGGGGAAGGTTTAAGAAATGAAGCTTGTACCCTTCCCTTATGATGGAGAGGGTCCATTGCTCTGCTGTGATTTGTTCCAATCTGAGAGCAAAGTGAGCTAACCTTCCTGGAATGGTGAGAGGCTCTGGATGTTCTAGAGCCAGAAAGGCTAAGTTCTCTAGTTGTAAGTCAAAGGCCCTGAGGAGGCTGAGGCTGTTGGGCCATAGCAGTCCTAGCAGCCTTAGGCTTGGCCTGTTTCGGTTGTTGCTGTCTCTCTGCAGCAAAACGACCTGCAGAAGATGCCTGCTGACCATAAGCAGAATAATATTTCCCTTTTTTTGGAAAAAATCCCTTTTTGAACAACCTTTTCTTAAAAGGAGCAGAAGTAGACTTTGAAAGTCTATCTAAAGCAGAATTTTCAGCATCTATCTGGGTGGCCTTTGCTTGCCAATCTTTGCCAAAAAGGTTTTCACCGGTACAAGGAAGGTTTCCTAGTCCATCCTGAACCCAGGGTTCCAAATCAGAAGCTTGTAACCAAGCAACTCTGCGTGCACCTATGGCAATAGCCGAGGCTCTGCTGGCACCTTCAAAAGAGTCAAAGGCTGCACGGTTGGAAAACTTGGAAACATCCTGGGCATGTTTGAGCCAGGTGAGGAACTCTTCCCTTTTATCTTCTGAAATAAAAGGAGACAAACTTTGCAGGTGATCTGTAACTTATTTTACAAACATCCCCATATAGAGACTATAGGAGTTGATTCTGGCAACAAGCATATTGGCCTGGAAAATTCTCCTGCCAAAGGCATCTAAGGTTCTGCATTCTCTTCCTGGAGGAGCAGAAGAGAGCCTTTTTGTACTCTTTATCTTCTTCATAGCAGACTCCACCACAATGGAGTGGTGAGGAAGCTGAGTCTTATGAAAGCCAGGACAAGGAGGAACATGATACATGGTGTCCAACCTACGAGAATGAGGGGAAGTGGTGAGAGGAGTCTCCCATATGCCCAGCATGTGATCATACAGAATCTCATGTATTGGTAAAGTGGCTGCCTCTTTAGGAGCCTTAGGATATTGTAAAATATCTAATTTTTTGGCTCTAGGATCTGTCTCAGGGGCCACTGAGATGGAAAGGCCCCTGGCCACTTCCCTAATGAAGTCTTGAAAAGACAAGTCTTCTGGAGGAGACATTCTCCTTTTTGGAGAAGAGGGCTCTTGAGGAAGGATCACCGATGCTTCGACAGAGGCCTCTGATTCATCAGAGTCTTCAGAGGAATCAAAGTATCGCCTATCTGGATGCTCCTGCAGAGCCCGATACGCGTACCGGGTGGTATCGACATCGGGAGTGATCGGTACCGATTCGGTACCGATGGGCATCACAGAACAGTGTACCGCTGCAGTCGACACCGAAGCCGATGTCGATGCAATCGGTACCGGCACCGGAACCTATATCTGTACCGGTGCCGGAGTCGGTACCGACAACGGAGTTTGTTGCGGTACCGAAGGCGTCGCAGCTTGTATGAATGCCGTGATGGCACGCTGCATGGTCAGGATATTCTGATCCATCGACGCAACCAATGTCTGGATGTCGGTACCAGTGGAAACCACCGGTACCCCAGAACATGTCAACCTGTGACCCCATAGATAAAGTTTTGGAAGCCGGAGCCTCCCGCCGGGGTAATTTTGCCGGTGCGGATTCCTCGAGAGCAAGCCCGGAGGCATCTCGATACTTAGAGGGAGATCTACCCTTCGAGGACCGGCTGGACTTAAGTTTGGTTACCTGAGATCCATGTGAGGAAGAAGCAGCCCTGGAAGACTTCGATGCAACCGAAGCTGCATTAGAGGGAAACAGGGTACTGAGCTTGGCTGCTCGATTCTGTAGACCTCTTTTAGACATCATGGAACAGGACTCACAATCCGTAATGGAGTGGTCAGGACCTAAACATTTTAGACACCATTCATGGGTGTCGGTGACAGAAATAGTGCTGCTGCACTTCGTGCACTTTTTAAACCCGGAGGCGGGCTTTTCCATGAGGAAATATTTCCTAGGCCTAAGGCCAAAGAAGAAAAAATGCACTGAAGTGAGAAAAACAGTAGGTTTTTTTTTTTTTTTTAGAATGAAGAAAGAAAAGACCGGCAGTGCCGGTCCAGCGTCGAGAAGACAGACGCGCGACCAAAGAAATAAAAGAAAATAAAGAAATTCTTCAGCGGTGACAGGAACACGACCTGCTGGCTCCGCGGAAAAGAAGAACTGGAGAGAGGCGGTTGGGAAAGGCGGGAAGGCAGTGCGCAGGCGCTGTGGGATGCTCCCAAAAGCTTTCCTTTTGGATGCTGGGGAGCGTTCCCGCGCAGGCTCCGTCGGTACCGACGATACCCATATGTGAAGACTCATTACTGCTTGTTCCTGGAGATAAGCGGGATATAAATACAGTTAAATAAATAAATACTGTCCTCATCTCTACCACCTCCACAGGAAGACTATTCCACAGATCTACCACTCTTTCCATAAAGAAATATTTCCATATATCACTCCTGAATCTATCCCCTTTCACCCTCATCCCATGTCCCCTTATAGCAGATATGGAATAAATACATATGCACATTATTTGCAATTAGGCCAATTTTTTTTTTTTTAGTGCTGTCAAGTCAGTGTTGATTCCAGGTTTTCTTGGTGATGTATCTCCAGAAGTAGACTGCTAGGCCTGTCTTTGGAGGAAATGGAGGATAAAGTGTCTCACCCAAGGTCACAAATGGGACTTGAACCCTTGATCAACTGGATACTAGACAGTTGTTCTAACCACTAGGCTACTCCTCCACATTAGGAGGGAATCAATTGTATATTCCTGGCAGATCTGGCATGAGAAAATGCAAGCGTGTTACAGGGGGCATTTAGACCATGCTCGTGCTGAGACGACTCTTCCACATCCCACCTCATACATTGACGTCTGGCGTTAGAGGGGGTGGGTCGTGGCAGAGCTGTCTCAGTGCACCTGCATGGTTTAAACCAGGCCTTGACAAATTTTCTTGGAATCTAGGGGCTGGCCGCTGAAACCTAGGTCAGGTGCATGCCCATCCCCCCCCAAAAAAGGTGTATCACAGTTATTTTTTTAGGTTTTAGGGCCTGATTTATTATGACTGTTTCGCCATTTTCTATGGTAAAAAAAGCTTAATAAATCAGGCTCTTAATGGGCCACTGCACAATTCCAAGAAAGGCTAGTGGCCCCATTCCTCCTCCTCCCCCCCACCACTGACCCATTAAGTGTGTGTGTAAGTGTGTGTGTAAGTGTGTGTGTGTGTGGTGCAGACGTGGGATGACTGTGTGTGTGGTGCCAGAGGTGGGAGTGCCTGTGTGTCTGTGTGTGTGTGTGTGTGTGTGTGTGTTGTCGGCGGTACGGGTGCCTGCGTGTATGTGTAGCGGGAGAGGAATGTGCCTTGCACATACACATTGTGCCCTTTACTTCCTATACATTCATCCCATTCCTTCCCACTCCAACCCCTCTCCTACCCCCAGACTCTCCCCTTCAACCTCCCATTTCTAGAAGTGCTGAAGCAGCCTGGAGAGCCGGTGATTGCACAGCCTGCCAAAAAAAGTTACCAAATTTGCTGCACAGCCTGATAGCCTCCATGGCCAGGAGAGCCGATGACTGCCTGCAGGGATCCCAAGCCCCATGGGCACAAGATCAGAAATGGCCTCAATCCTGCGGCCGAGAAGTCAGTGACTGCCCGCGGGGATCCCAAGACCCGCAGGCAGAAGCGTCGAAGCTGCTGCTATTGCAACTGGGAGAACCAGTGACTGCATCGCCTGACAAAAATAAAAGTTACCAAGTCTGTTTCACAGACGGTTGAATAAACTTGTTGGCAAGTTGTGCAGTCACCGGCTTTCCCGGCTGCGATCTTCAGCACTTCTGCCTGCAGGGATTGGGTTCCCCACAGGTAGTCAGAGGCTCTCCAGGCTGCAATTGCAGCAGTTTCTGCACATCTATCTGGTGGGGTTGGAATCCCCACTGGCAGATATAGGAGCAATCACTGGCCAGCTTTACTGTTCTGCTGGCCGCCGGCTTTGAATATGCAAAACCGGCTGGGCCGGCCTAAAACCATACACAGCAGCAAGTGTCCCAGATACACTCAGTAGAAATCAGGTAGCCATCACATTTGTAAGGTACTCATAAGTTTGGGAAAAAATGAGAAGTGCAGAGAGGGGGAGACAAGCACAGTAACTATTTGCACAGGGCAGCAAACTAGGTAGCTCCAGCTCTGGGGAGGAGAGTGCAGGGGAATGTTGTATGGAGGGAGGCAACAGAAGGGGAAAGCAGTCTAACAGAGGAGGCGCAGAGGGGAATAGCAAGATCTGTGGGAAGGAAGAGTGGGGGAGAGCAAATTTCTATTCTTATTCTGTATTTTTTTGGATGTTTTAATTTTTTACTGTGAATTGCTCAGGTGTTACATACAGCGGGGAGTATAGTAATGAATAAAGTGTAAATCCAACGTGCCCTTTTACTAAAATGCAATAAAAATTTGCTGTTACCATGCATTCAATAATGGGTGATGCCAGTGGTGTAAATTCTGCCCAAGCAGCCCCCGCAATGTGTGTGTGTGTGTGGGGGGGGGTGTCCACAAAGCGGCAGCAGCAGCACAGCAAAATTACTTTATCATGTCTGCCATGCTGTCTCATTCTTGCAAGTTCCCACAGGCCCAGCAGCTGTTCCTCATTAGGCCGAAGTCTCGCAATAACAGCCATACCGTGAGACTTCGGCCCAGTGGAGAACAGCCACTGGGCACAGTGAACTTACAGAGCAGCAGTGCAGAAAACACGAGATGTCTGCCACCGCTGCTGTCACATGGGGGGGGGGGGTCAGGGCACGCCACTGCGACAATAGGGAGCCCTCAGCAAAATTTTGCTTGGGGGCCCCTCATTGTAACTTACGCCATTGGGTGGTGCAAAGGTTCTGGGAGTCCTAGGTGAACCTCAGCCTGATACCATTTCCCCCTAAGATTCTGATAATAACTCCCTAAGATTTTGATAATAAACACAGCAATTGTGATCATCGCCATCCTTCCCACAACAGTTCTATAAAAATGCATAACTGCTATCTTTATTTCTGAGGTAGATAAGATAGCTGTTTTGAAGTCTCATTTTAAGAAAAAAGATATTTTCGTATTGAGGACAGAAATTACAAACATTTCCTGGTACAGCACAAGTATAGTAACTCCGTTATGCTGGAAAGGTTTTCTTCAGAGTAAAGGGTAGGTGCTTGCATTGGGTGAAGTTCCCATGGAAATGCCTAGCAAAGTTTCAAGCACCGAATTTGTTTATTTTGTGATTCCATTCAATTAGAAAAGTTTGGCTTGGAAAAAAAGGAGTAATCTGTAAATAAGGGATTATAATTTGAGTCTAAAGATTTGCAGGCAATAGGATAAACCCATGAAACTCTATGTTTAGTTTGAAACTTTTTGTTTCTCAATGATGTGGACCAGATATTTGGGTAAATAAGTCTTTCTTCTTGTTTTTCTGTTTGTTGGCATTTACTCAAGATTCTTTCATTTTTATTGAGAATTTTGTAACTTTTAAACTCCAAATAAAAAATGCATATTTGAACATTGTGCTTTTAAATATTACAGGTGGAATTTTAGAAGCATCCCTACGTCTAAAAAGCAGCATCCACACGTGTAGATTAGTTGACACATTTTAATTTTAGAAGTGGGATTTTTCAGACTTGGGAATGCTCGGGGGTGAGGAGAGGGAGTGGTCCGGATGGGCTTACATAGAGACACGGATTCCCCATTTTATATAGGGAATGCTCATCTTGCTGGCAAGTTTTGGACATCGACATTTACACCTGCCCCTAGGCACAAATAGGTGCCCCAGGGCAGCTCTTATCTCTCCTTACACTCCTCCTCGGGAACTCTGGTCTTCTGGCAAATCGCCTCTATCTGTGCCCTTTGCTTCTATTACTAACTCAAGACTTCGCTCCTTTCAGCTTGCTGCTCCTTATACCTGGACAAATTACGTGAGTCTGTATGTCAGGCGCCTTCTCTGACCCTTTTCAAATCCAGGCTGAAAACTCACCTCTTCGCTGCCGCTATTCGATCTTGACTCACCTGATCTCCTTTGTGTTTCCTTGCCATTCCCCCTGGATGTATCCCATGTCTACAGCTACTGTGTTGTCTGTCTTGACTAGATTGTAAGATCTGATGAGCAGGGACAGTCTTTTACATGTGTCTGAGCAGCGCTGTATACGTCTTGTAGCGTTATACAAATGTTCAGTAGTAGTAGTGTGCATGCTGAGATCAGTCATCAACTCATGAATGCCCTGTTCTGGTCTTTGAAACCTCCCACACCACTTACCCATCTGGCCATGCCCCACCCAACACGCATACACACGTCTGATCTGGCAGGGTCCCCCCACCTGACTCGATCGGTCATCATCCAACTCCCCCAACCATGCTGGCAGTTCTCCAAAGCTCCCCCCCAACAGAAATACACCCATCCCTTCCTGTGCTCCCAGCAGGCCACCCACACCCTGCCCTTCATTCTCCAACCCGGCCTTAAAGGGGGGTTCACTGGTGGTCAGTGGGAGCAGGAGCGATGCCCACTTGCTCCTGCTCAGCAGGTGGCAGACTCCAAAATGGCAAAGATAACCCCTAGTGTAAACTCAAGTGTGTGTGTAAGGGGGGCGGGGCATGGCCAGATTGGGAACATGTGTGTTGGTGGGACCTACCAGGTATGCCTACATCGTGGGAGCAGCGTCTTTAGAAGGCTGCTCACACAATTTATGTGAGGGGGGTTTCCACATTTTGCTTTCCTTTATGCAGCTTCCTAAAATTGCTGTTCCTGTCAGACGTACAGGAGCCTACTCTTGCTGTTCTGCACCATTTTACAAGGGGCTCTATGTTTGGCAGAACCACTTGTAAAATACTGAGCTCATTATCCACGTCCTGAAATGGACTTGAGAATTTCCTTTCCATGTTCTTACTAAACGTTGCACTGTATGTATGTCTATAGCTGCAGGTTGAAAGTGTTCTGGTGGCTCTTTGACTTTGTGGGACTGTCAGGATCTAGTGTTTTGCTTTGATGGCTGCTGCCTCTTGCCACCCCTTAGAGGCTGCTGCTCTAGGCCACCGCTTAGTCTTGCTTGCTGGTTGACCTGGCTCTACATTAATTGCGAAAATTAACACAAAGTAACTGCAATGGTTCTGTGGTAACTGTTGGAGGCATGCCCATCAACTTCCCATACAGTTACTCCAGAGAAAAAACATTTACCGCATGTTAAGCATATCACAGCTAATGTAGATGCACTCAATGTCACCTATTAATGATCTGTATTATCTCACTTGGTAGCAGCATGTGTTAATTCACACGTTAAGTACTTAGCCCACTTTAGTAAAAGACCCTTTGAGAGTTCCCTGTGGGAAGGAAGGTAAAGGGAAATCTGTCCATACCAGGGCCACCTCTTTTCAGCCTCCCGAAACAAGTAAATATCTGGTTGCCTATGTGGTGCAGTGTTGGGGGGAGGGAAGGAAAACTAGGGTGTAAAACCTCAGGAACTATGAATGAAAGCTCATGACATCAGATCCCAGCTCTAGCCCCGATCAAAATTGCTAGGTCCAGCCATTTCTCTCCCTCCCTGAAAAGAAATAAAAGCAAAGATGCTGATTAGGAACAAGAAAGACAGGAAGAAACTCCAGCTGAGCTACAGCACAACAGGAAGCTTCTGGATCATCTGTCAGGGACCCACTTAATATGATCAGTGAAATCTGCTTAAGGTATCCTGCTCTGTTGCACTGCATCTCTTTCCAGAGAAAGGCTACTTACAAACATGCAGCCTTCATCCACAGTTATTTAATGATAGAACAAATGTGAGGAGCCCCTCACTATTCCAAAGGGAAAGAGGTGGGCCAGAATTCCCCAAACACAACCAACCATCACAAATCAAATCTCAGCATGAGATCTTGAAAGGTTTAAATAAAGATCATAGGATGTAGTGTGGTGAAGAAGGCCACAAAAGTAGTAACAGTGAATTGAAGGGACAACAGCACCGGCTGCAAGAGCTCGGGACACCAGAGGAATGGCCAACACAGTAGCAAGACAGACTGAGTGGCCCATAAATGCCTGAAAAGAGCCAACACAACAGCAAGATAGCTTGGAAGGCCCAAAAACACTTGAACATACTCAACACAGCAGCAAAACAGGATTGAGGTTCAACCATCCAAACAGGAATATCTGAAACAAAGCACTAAGGACTTTTGTCATGGAGAACATCTTCTGGAATCTCTTCATATGGAACTTTAGGACGAAGAGGAAAATTAATGTTGTACAAATTGGGGAAAACTGCTGCAACAGTTGGAGAAATTACTTGGCAACAGCAAAAGAGTTAAAGCAGCAATAACAACAGCACAATTAAGGCTCTAGGTCAGGGTTCTCAACCCAGCCTCAGGACACAGCTAGCCAGGTACAGGTGTGCAGCCCAATAATTTTTGTTTCATTTGAAATGAAAGCACGTCCCTACAGTCAGGTTTTCAGGATAACCACAATGAATATGCATGAGAAATTGCATGCGCTGCCTTCACTGTATGCAAATCTTTCTCATGCATATTCATTGTAGTTAGGCCAAGGCCAAGGCCAAGACCAACCATTAGGCAACTAGGCAGTTGCCTAGGGCAGCAACTTCTTTGGGGGGTGGGTTGGCAAATAATGACATTCTAAGCTAAACAATAGAGTTTGACAGCCAAAGGGGTATAAAGTGTTAGATTTGCCTATGGCGCCAACACCTTGAAACAATTCTGAGGCCAGTCCTGATTGTGGTTATCCCGAAAACCTGACAAGCTAGGTGTGTCCTCAGGACTGGGCTGAGAGCCCCTGCTCCAGGTAATAGGCTACAGAAAAGGAAAAGAAGGAAGACTGCCCAGTTCAGGGTTGCTAAGTCACCCAGTTCCAGGAGTGAGATTTTTTGCCACTTCTGGTTTTAAATTTGCATTACAATGCAGTATGTTATTTGTAGTCCCTGATGTTACCCATTGTAATCAGTGCTGAAGTTCCCATAATGCATCAGAATGAACTTGTCAGAAATCCAGAACTGGCTTAAAAATCTCACTCCTGGAACTTGGCAACTCTAAACAAGGAGAACACCCTTCCTGCAGTGAAAGCAGAGACATACGAAGAGCAGGACAAGGAAAGTGTAGTTACTCACCTGTAGTGTTCCCCGAGGACAGCAGGAATCAGTCCTCACATATGGGTGACGTCGGCACCGACGAAGCCCTCGCAGAAGCATCCCCCCAGCTTTCAAAGAAAACCTTTGGGAGATGCCACCACGCATGTGTAGTCCCCTTCCCATCCAAGGGTGCCATCTTGCTCAGTCAGATGACATAGCTAAAAGATGGTAAAGGAGCAACTCCAAGGGGAGGAGGGAAGGTTGTGAGGACTGATTCCTGCTGTCCCCGGAGAACACCCTATAGATGAGTAACTACGCTTTTTCCGGGAACAAGCAGGAAGTCAGTCCTCACATATGGGACTCCCCAACTACAGCTAAAGGCTACCGAAAGCCCATAGCAAAAATAGGGGCTCCTCATGGGAAGCAGCAATAATTTAGTCCGTATACACAGACCACAGTAGGACCCCTGTGTCTGATGAAACCAGCACTCCGGTAGCCTGAACACAGAAGGGTCGGAGGGTAGGAGTTGCCTAAACCCTGAAAAGGTTACGGAGCACAGCCTGGCTGAAGGCACTGTCCTGTTGGGAATCTCTTTCCAGGCAGTAATGGGCTGCGAAGATATGGACTGAAGACCAGGTGGCGGCCCGGCAGATGTCCACCATATGGACAGAGTGCAAGTTTGCCACCGAGGCCGCCATGGCCCTGATACGGTGCTCCGTGACGCGGCATTCCAATGGGAGCCTTGCCTACTCATAAGCGAGGGCGATATAGTCCGCCACCCATTTGGACAGAGCACACTTGGTCACCACCTCCCCCAGCCTACTGGGATCAGAGGAGACAAAAAGCTGAGAAGCTTTGCGGTGGCCCTGAGTGCATTGGATATAGAAGGACAAAGCCCTCTTACAGTCCAAGATGTGAAGGACTGTCTCCGCCCGAATGGAGTGAGGTCTCGGAAAGAAGGTATGGAGCACCACTTCCTGGTTGAGATGGAAGGGCGACACCACCTTTGGCAGGAATTTGGGGTGCGTGCGAAGCACCACTCTGTTCTTGTAGAACCTGTTATAGGACGCCTCCGCCACAAGGGCCTAGAGCTTGCTAACTCTGCAAGCGGAAATAAGCATGACCAGGGAAACCACCTTCCAAGAGAGATAACGAAGGTGGCAGATAGCCAGGGGCTCGAAGGGTGGGCGAGTGAGCTGCCCCAACATTACGCTGAGGTCCCATTTGGTTGCCAGAAGGCAAACCGGGTGTTTCGGTACGAGCAAGCCCCGAAGGAAATGGGTCACCAACGGTTGGACCGAGAGGGGCTTATCATCCACTGGGTGGTGGTGCGCCGCTAGGGCACTAAGGTGCACACGGACGGAGTTAGACTTGAGCCCGGACTGGGAGAGGTGGAGAAGGTACTGTAACACCAGAGCCACCGGGCAGGAGAAAGGATCAGTCCCATGTTTGGCGCACCAGACAGAGAACCTGCGCCATTTGAGGGCATAAGCCTTTCTAGTCGAGGCCTTGCGAGAGGCCAGCAGAATGTCCTCCAACTCAAACGGAAGGTTGAATGGGGCCAGAGTCACCCTCTTAGCAGCCACGCTGTGAGTGACAGGGACCCCAGGTTGGGGTGCAGAAAAGAGCCCCCCTCCTGAAATAGGAGTCCCGGGGTGATCCCCAAGGGGATGGGGGCCTCCACCATCAACTGCAGAAGCAGCGGGTCACCGAGGGGCTATCAGGATGAGTGAGGCCCTGTCGCGGAGCGTCCTGAACAGGGTCTTGGTGATCTGCAATGTCTGAGGGAAGGCATACATAAGGCCTTCCGACCATGAGACCAGGTACATGTCCGCTGCCACCCTGGAGGGGTGAGCCTGCCGGGAGCAGAAGCAGGGCAACAAAGTTGTCCAGGTTGGCAAATGGATTCATCACAGGTTCTCCCCAAAGCCCGTAAAGTTGACTGGCTACCCTGGGGTCCAGCTGCCATTCATGTGGCTGGAGCACTCTGCTGAGTCTGTCGGTAAGCAAGTTGTCCTGGCCTGGCAGGTACACTGCCCGCAGAAGGATACCATGTTGGATTGCGTACAAGTAGAGGGCCAATGTCTCCTGAGAAAGGGTACGAAACCCCGTGCCCCCTTGTTTGTTCACGTAGAACATCGACACCTGGTTGTCCATCTGGACCAGCACCAACTGGTGACACAGGTGGTGACAGAAGACACTCAGGGCTAGGTGTATGGCTTGGAGCTCCAGGAGGTTGATTTGCTGGGAGCTCTCGTCCAGTGACCAGTTGCCCTGAGTGCAGAAATCTCCACAGTGGGCTCCCCCGCCAAGCAGGGAGGCGTCCATAGTGAGGACACTCAAGGGGCTTGGGGCCTGAAAAGGCAGGCCCACCTCGAGATTCTGGGGCGACTGCCACCAGACCATGGAGTCCGCTAATTGGCGGGTCACAGAAACTCTGACTCGGAGGCGGCCTGTGGCCTGAGACCACTGGTCCTGGAGACACCACTGCGCCGCCCTCATGTGGAGGCAGGCATCTGGGTTGACGTGAACCGTGGAGGCTATGTGCCCAAGAAGGCACAGCAGAAGCCGGGCGGGCACCGAGGGACGGTACTGTATGTCCCGAGCTAGAGACCTGAGACGATCGGCTTGGTACCTGGGCAGGAAAGACTTCGACCTGAGGGTGTCGATCTTTGCCCCAATGAACTCAAGACACTGTGTCGGGAGGAGGTGAGACTTGGGGTACTTTATGACAAAGCCCAAGTGTTGCAGAACCTGGATGGTGCGTGTAGTGGAAACAGCACAAGCACTGGCAAGTTAAATGCAAGGCATTGATAAGGCAGGCAAAGGGAGAATTTGAAAAGAAGCTTGATGCGGAAGCAAAAACGCATAATAAAGACTTTTTCAAGTACATTCGTAGCAAAAAACCTGTGAGAGTAAGTTGGTCCATTAGATGACAGAGGGGTTAAAGGGGCACTAAGAGGCGACAAGGTGATAGCAGAGATATTGAATGAATTCTTTGCTTCGGTCTTTACTGAGGAACTTGTAGGGATGTTACCCCTGACTGAAGTGGTATTTAAAGTTGCGGAAGAATTGAAGGAAATATCGATACATCAGGAAGATGTATTACAACTATTTGATAAACTGAAGAGTAGCAAATCACCTAGACCGGATATTATGCATCCAAGGGTGTTGAAAGAACTGAAATATGAGATTGCAGACATGCTATTAGTAATCTGTGAACTATCATTAAAATCATCTGTAATACCTGAGGATTGGAGGATGGCGAACGTAACGCCAATTTTTAATAAGGGTTCCAGGGGTGATCCGGGAAACTACAGACCGGTGAGCCTCACATCAGTACCGGGAAAAACCGTAGAAACCATCATAAAGAACAAAATTGCTGAACATGTAGTCATGGCTTAATGGGAGACAGCCAACATGGCTTTAGACAAGGAAGATGTTGCCTTACTAATCTGTTATGTCTTTCTGAAGGTGTGAATAAACAGGTGGACAAAGGTAAGTCGGTTGATATAGTGTATCTGGACTTTCAGAAAGCCTTTGACAAGGTCCCTCATCAGAGACTTTTGGCAAAACTAAAGAGTCATGGGATAGGAGGCAGTATACTATTGTGGATCAGGAACTGGTTAAAAGATAGAAAGCAGAGAGTAGGGCTAAATGGCCAATTTTTCCAATGGAGAAAGGTAAATAGTGATGTACCCCAGGAATCTGTGCTGGGTCTGCTGCTTTTTGACATATTCATAAATGACCTGGAAAAGGGAATAACGAGTGAGGTTATCAAATTTGCAGATGACACAAAACTATTTAAAGTTGTTAAAATCCATGAGGATTGTGGAAAATCGCAAGAGGATCTTGATAAATTGGAAGACTGGGCATCCAAATGGCAGATCAAATTTAACGTGGACAAGTGCAAAGTTATGCATCTAGGGAAGAACAACCCAAACTATGGTTACACAATGCAAGGTTCCACATTAGGAATCACCACCCAGGAAAAAGATTTAGGCGTCATTGTGGATAACATGTTAAAACCCTCCGCCCAGTGTGCAGCAGCGGCGGCCAAGAGAGCAAATAGAATGCTAGGTATCATAAGGAAAGGAATGGAAAGGAAAATAAAACAAAGGATATTATAATGCCTCTGTATCATTCCATGGTGTGACCGCACCTTGAATATTGTGTGCAATTCTGGTCGCCGTATCTTAAAAAGGACATAGCGTTATTAGAAAAGGTTCAGAGAAGAGTCATCAAAATGGTAAAGAGAATGGAAGGATACCCCTATGAAGAAAGGCTAAAAAGGTTATGGCTCTTTAACCTGGAAAAGAGACGGCCAAGGGGAGATATAGCACAGTTACTTACCTGTAACAGGTGATCTCTGAGGAACAGCAGGAATTAGTCCTCACTTATGGGTACGTCGGAACCGACGGAGCCTGCGCGGGAAAGCTCCCCAGCTTCCCAGAAAGGAAGCTTTTGGGGCCTCCCACAGCGCATGCGCGCTGCCTTCCCGCCTTCCTGACCAACTCTCTTCAATTCGAGTTTAAAGCTGAGACAATAGAGAGAGGAAAGGAAAGAGAGAGAGAGAGAGGAAAGGAAAGAGAGAGAGAGAGAGAGAGATACAACTCCTAGGGGAGGTGGGTGGGTTGTGAGGACTAATTCCTGCTGTTCCCAGAGATCACCTGTTACAGGTAAGTAACTGTGCTATCTCCAGGAACAAGCAGGAATGAGTCCTCACTTATGCGGACTCCCTAGCTGAGATGCCGGGGAGATCCCCCTCCAAGGGTTCCTCATCTTCCTATGGATCTCAGGCATCCATTAAGGGAAGGTGGGCAGGAGTTGCTTAAGAATGGAACAGGTGTCTGAGGACAGCCTGACCAAACAAGGCATCCCGGCGGGAGTCCTTGTCCAAGCAGTAATGGGCTGTGAAGGTATGAACAGAGGCCCAGGTGGCTGCTCGACAGATCTGATCGATGGATACAGAATGAAGATGAGCCATAGATGTGGCCATGGCTCGCACATTATGAGCTGTGACATGGCCTTCCAGAGAAAGGTTCTTACTCTGGTAAGCAAAAGAAATACACTGAGCAATCCAACTGGACAGTGTTCTTTTTGTGACTGGAAGTCCTAAATGAGAAGGATCAAAAGCAACAAAAAGTTGAGAAGACTTTCGATGTTGCTGTGTCCTGTGGATGTAAAAGGCAAGGGCTCTTTTACAATCTAAGGTATGTAAGTTCCTCTCTGCACTGGATGCATGAGGAGCTGGAAAAAAGACAGGTAGATATACCTCTTGATTAAGATGAAAAGGCGAGACCACTTTAGGCATAAAGTGAGGATTTGTCCTAAGGACTACCTTATCATGATGGAACCTTGTATAAGGTGGATTAGCCACTAAAGCCTGCAATTCACTGATGCGGCGAGCAGAAGTGATTGCGACAAGGAAAATGACTTTCCAGAAAAAGAAATTTCAAGGAGGTAGTGGCTAAGCGTTCAAAGGGTGGCTTCATAAGCTGACCAAGAACCACGTTTAAGTCCCATGCCACCGGAGGAGGCCGAATGGGAGGTTTAGTTAAAGTTAGACCTCTCATGAATCTTGCAATAAGAGGATGAGAGGAAACAGGTTGTCCATTGATAGGCTGAAGAGATGCTGCAATAGCACTCAAATGGACCCTTACAGAATTTGTTTTAAGTCCTGCATTGGAAAGATGCAGGAGATATTCGAGTAAAGACTTCAAAGGTAGTGCTAGAGGGTTAAGACCTTTGTCAGCACACCAAATTGAAAATCTTTTCCATTTAAAATCATAAGAACGCCTGGTGGAAGGTTTCCTCGATGCATGGAGGACATCCTTCACCTGTTGAGAAAGATTCAAGTCTTGAAGGTCTAGGCCTTCAGTAACCAAGCTCTGAGGTGAAGGGACTTGGGGTTTGGGTGCCACAAAGTCCCCTCCTCTTGAGACAGAAGGTCTGGAGCAGCTCCCAGATCCAGGGAGGGTGTCTGGGAGAGATGCAGAAGTAGAGGGTACCACACTTGGCGTGGCCAGCGTGGAGCTATGAGGATCATGGATCCTTGATCCCTCTGAAGTTTGAATAGAGTCTTGGGAATCAAGGGAATGGGTGGAAAGGCATATAGGAAGGCCTGACCCCAATGAAGGAGGAAGGCATCCTTGGCCTGAGCTCCCTGACACGGAATCCTGGAACAGAACCGGGGAAGTTTGGCATTGTACGGACTTGCAAAGAGGTCTATGTCCGGGGTCCCCCATTCTTGAAAGATTCTGAGTACCTGACCCATGTGCAGGGACCATTCGTGTGGCAGCAGGACTCGACCGAGTCTGTCTGCCCAAGAGTTTTGGATTCCTGGGAGGTACACTGCCAGGAGATGAATCCCATGCTCTCTGGCGAAGGCCCAGAGTTTTAGAGCTTCGTTGCAAAGCGACAGAGAGCCAGTCCCTCCTTGTTTGTTTACGTAGAACATGGCTACTTGATTGTCGGTATGAACAAGGACTGTCATGTTGATGAGGAGGGTATGAAAGACCTTGAGAGCAAGGAAAATTGCTCGCAGCTCCAAAAGGTTGATATGAAGGGTGGTCTCCTGTGGAGACCAAAGGCCCTGAGTGGAGAGGTCTTGGAGATGAGCTCCCCAGCCTGTTTGGGAGGCATCTGTAGTAAGAGTTGCTTGGGGTAACACAGGTTGGAAGGGGGCCCCCAACAACAGATTTTGATTGGATATCCACCATTGGAGGGACCAAAAAAGACGTTTTGAGGTTGCTATTTGGTCTGAGAGAGCTCCTGATGCTTGGGTCCACTGTGTGGACAAGGTCCATTGAGCTGCTCTCATATGTAGGCGAGCATAAGGCACTACATGAACAGTGGATGCCATGTGACCTAGCAGTTGTAGCATCTCTCTGGCAGTCAAGTGGCTTCTGGACTGAATTTGAGAGGCCAAGTGCACTAGGCGGTTGCAACGGGCCTGAGGAAGATAGGCCCTTGCAGTGGTAGTATCTAGCCAAGCCCCGATGAACTCTAGGGATTGAGTAGGGGTGAGTTGAGACTTTGGCAGATTGATGACAAGTCCCAGATACTGCAATATGCGTCTGGTGTGGTCCAGGGAAGTCTGAGCCTCGGACTGAGATGGAGCTCGGATGAGCCAGTCGTCCAGGTACGGGAAGACAAAGATCCCCAGAGTGCGTAGAAATGCAGCTACTATTGCCATGCATTTGGTAAACACCCTTGGAGCAGAGGCTAGACCAAAGGGGAGTACTCTGTATTGGAAATGTTTTCCCTGGAACATGAACCGTAGGAATTTTCTGTGGGATGGATGGATGAGTATATGTGTGTACGCATCCTTGAGATCTAGAGAACAAAGCCAGTCCTGACTCTGTAGGTATGGAAGGAGAATACCTAGAGAAAGCATTTTGAATTTCTCTTTGTAGAGGAATTTGTTCAATTCTCTGAGATCTAGAATTGGTCTGTATCCCCCTGTTTTCTTGGGAATCAGAAAATAGGGGGAGTAGAAACCTGACCCTTGTTGAGGAAGAGGAACCTCTTCTATTGCCCTTTGGGCGAGAAGAGTGGTCACCTCTTGTCCCAACAGGTACAGGAGAGATGGGGGAGAATTGAATTGTCTCACCATGGTATGGGGAGGAAGGCTGGAGAAATGCAGTTTGTAGCCCTCTCTGATGATAGAGAGGGTCCACGGTTCTGATGTGATTTGTTCCCATCTGGGAGCAAAATGAGCTAACCTTCCTGGAATGGTGAGAGGTTCTGGCTGCTGCAGAGCCAGAAATGGTAAGTTCTCTAGAACCAAGTCAAAAACCCTGAGGAGGTTGGGACTGCTGGGTTGTAGCAGACCCTGTGGCCTTTGTTCTGGCCTGCTTAGGTTGCTGACGCTTAGGAGCAAAGCGAACTTGGGAAGATTGCTGGCCAGTATTAGTGGAAAATCTGGTCTTTTTATAGAAAGTTTTCTTAAAAGGTTTTTTCTTGGCAGGGGTAGAGGTAGACTTAGAAAGTCTATCTAGAGCAGCATTCTCTGCATCCATTTGAGTGGCTTTGATTTGCCACTCTTTGCCAAAGAGATTTTCACCTGTGCAGGGCAAATTGCCCAAGCCTTCTTGTACCCAGGGTTCCAAATCAGAGGCCTGGAGCCAAGCAAGTCTGCGAGCAGCTATGGCTATGCCAGAGGCTCTGCTTGCTCCCTCAAAAGAGTCAAAGGCTGCTCTGTTGGAGAACTTGGAAATATCTTGAGTATGCTTTAGCAAAAGAAGAAATTCCTCCTGTTTATCCTCTGGGATGAAGGGGAGAAATTGACGTATCTTTAATGCAATCTCTTTCAAAAACATGCCCATATAAAGGCTGTATGAATTGATTCTGGCAATAAGCATGCTAGCTTGGAAGATTTTTCTCCCAAAAGCATCCAGAGTCCTACATTCTCTTCCTGGAGGGGTAGAAGAGTGTCTTTTGGTACTCTTTATCTTTTTCATAGCAGACTTCACCACAATAGAGTGGTGAGGAAGCTGAGTTTTTTGAAAACCAGGAGAAGGAGGAACCCGATACATGGTGTCCAAACGTCGAGAATGTGGAGATAGGGTAAGAGGAGCCTCCCATAAATCCATCATGTGTTCTTGAAGAATTTCATGTATGGGTAAGGTGGCTGCCTCTTTAGGAACCTTAGAGTATCCTAAAATATCTAATTTTTTTGCTCTAGGTTCCTTTTCTGAGGATACAGAGATGGAGAGTCCTTTAGCTACTTCAATAATGAAGTCTTGAAAGGACAAATCCTCTGGAGGAGACATTCTCCTTTTTGGAGAAGAGGGCTCCTCAGGAAGAGTGAAAGAGACGTCAGCAGAATCATCTGAGGCATCAGACTCTTCAGAGGATTCAAAGTATCGTCTATTCGCTTCCAGAGATTGATATGCGTACCGATCGGTACCGATATCGGGCGTACCGGCTACCGGAGCGGTATCGAAGAAAGCCCCGGAACCGGGGACCGGAACCGGCATGCTACTGGAAGTAGATGCTCTGGGTACCGGAATCGGTTGCGGTACCGGAATCGGAACCGATTGTCGCGGTACCGATGGCGGTGCAGCAGTAAGGAAAGTTAGTAAGGCCTGCTGCATGGATTGCACCGTAGTACTCATAGCCGCCACAACTGTCTGGAAGTCGCTACCGGTGTTAGCCGGTCCCCCAGAGCAGTCTAACAGGAGATCGGTCGAGGCCATGCCATCGATGTCTACCTGTAACCCCATAGGAGGAGCTTTGGAAGCCGGAGCTTCCCGCCGGGGTTTTTTGGCTGGGGCAGGGTCCTCAGGGTCAATTACAAGGGCCTCTCGCTGTTTAGAGGGAGATTTGCCTTTTGAGGACTTGCCCGAAGAATGTTTGGTTACCTGAGATCCATCAGGAGAAGAAGACCTGGAGGATGTTGATGCTGGAGTATCGGTAGAAAACAGCATATGAAATTTATTTGCTCTGTTCTATAAGCCCCTTTTGGACATCAGAGAGCAGGATGGACAATCCGGAATGGAATGGTCAGGCCCCAAACATTTAAGACACCAGTCATGGGTGTCTGTAATTGAAATAGTACCGGTACACTTAGTGCATTTTTTAAAACCAGAAGCTGGTTTGTCCATGAGGGAGACCTGAGAAGGCCTAGAGGCCTCACAGAAAAAATACACCAAGTGTAGGGAAGGTAATATATATACAGTCAAACCTCGGTTTTCATTTGCCCCGGTTTTCATACGCTTCGGTTTTCAACGTCTTTTCTGACTGAGATTTTGTCCCGGTAGCAGGGAAGAAAAGCTGTCAACGTAAGCAGGAGATTTTGCATGAATGTGGGAGGCAGTTCTTTCTCTTGCAGGGTACGTCTGAAGCTATATCATTAAGATTTTCTGCCATTCTGAAGCATTGAGCAGATAATGTAAAGGTATTTTAATGGACTGAATTCAATGTGATTCCGAAGAGAGCTGGGCACAGCAGCTTGTCAGGGGTGGCTAAGGCCAGATGTTAACATACTGTACTGTACAGTACTGTACTTAGCTTGCTTTCAGTGATGTTAAATGTTCATTTATCCATTTCATTAGTCATTTATATTTATTTCTCATTGTTTTCTGTATGTAAAAATATAGTTATTCTCTATAAAATGTATTTTTTGTGAATATTTTTGGGTGTCTGGAACGGATTAATTGGATTTACATTATTTCTTATGGGAAATATTGCTTCAGTTTTCATACGTTTCGGTTTTAGTCAGACTTTTTCGAACGGATTAATCATGAAAACCGAGGTTTGACTGTATATATTTTTTTTTTAAATAAATGAAAAAAGGACCGTCGGTACCGGTCCGGAATCGGGGAAGGCAGACACGCGGTCAAAGAAACAAATTAAAATAACAATTTCTTCAGCGGTGACAGGAACACGACCTGCTGGCTCTGCGGAAAAAGAAGAACTGAAGAGAGTTGGTCAAGAAGGCGGGAAGGCAGCGCGCATGCGCTGTGGGAGGCCCCAAAAGCTTCCTTTCTGGGAAGCTGGGGAGCTTTCCCGCGCAGGCTCCGTCGGTTCCGACGTACCCATAAGTGAGGACTCATTCCTGCTTGTTCCTGGAGATGATAGAAGTCTATAAATTAATGAACGGAGTGGAACGGGTAAACGTAGATCGATTGTTTACGTTATAAGATTATAGAAAGACTAGGGGACATGCAATGAAGCTACAGGGTAAACTATTTAAGACTAATAAGAGAAAATATTTTTTCACTCAGCGTGTAATCAAACTCTGGAATTTGTTACCGGAGGATGTAGTAAAGGCTGTTAGTGTAGCTGGGTTTAAAAAGGTTTGGACAAGTTCCTGGAGGAAAGGTCCATAAACCATTATTAAAAAGGGACTCAGGATATCACTGCTTGACCCAATACAAGCATTGTGGAATCTGTGTCTTTTGGGGAAACTGCTAGGTACGTATGACCTAGATTGGCCACTGCTGGAAACAGGATACTAAGCTTGATGGACCTTGGTCTGACCCAGTATGGCATATCATATGTTCTTATGTTCTTAACTGAGTAAAGGCCTTTGGACTTTGCGAGAACGGATCACTGGAAACTTTGGTCCTGTGATTTAAAATACAAGACAGCTAGATTAGTACCAGGTAGTTATCTCCAGGCCTGGATTTATGGATAGGCAATTTCCTAGGATACCAATGTTGAAGGCACCAAATACTTGGGCTAAACAGCCTGATTCCACTTGCATTGGGACTATGCTCTCTGATCTGTGGGGTCAGAGTGGATGCCTCCACTAGCTGAACTAGGCCGTTGCCTAGAGCACCTATATTTGTGGCAGCAAACTGGCCTCAGGCAGTGAGCAGGATTTTTTCATTTACCAGTGGCTGAGTTCCTGAGGCTGGTAGGAGGAAGGGTGCTGAAGAGAATGTCGGTTTCCTCTGACGTGCAGGGTCAATCTCATCCTTGGAGACCCCATGTGACCCTCTTCTGTCATCAGGACATGATGTGCCAGGGACTTCAATGACCTTTGCTGTGACATCACACCTCATCTCGCCTCCCCAAACGCCAAACTTTCAAGAGGAAATCTCGCCTCCTTCCCTTTTCCCAATTGGTGGGATGCCAGGATGCTCCCATGGGATTTTAGGCTGCGGAGGCTATGGAAGAGATTTCTGGCAACTGTATAATAGTAACAATGTTCCTGAATTTGACCATGAAGAGCCTCAAATCTTCCAACATGGTGAGTGCAAGGAGGAGGACAACCTGGGTGGCCGTGTGAGAGGGAAAGGGACTCTTCTTTCTAGGACTGGTGTTAAACATGCAGGGGCACAGGGCAGAAACTACTGAGGGGGTCCCAAAACCCACCTGCAGGCTGTTCCTCCTTCAGCCTGAAACAGGGTTGGGGCCCCCTGTGGCATGGGGGCCCATGGTAATTGCCCTGTTTGCCACCCCCTAACACCAGCCCTGCCTCTGTCTCATGCTCTGGACAGTGTCCCAGGAGTATGAGCGGCCCATGCTGGTTCCTTGTCTGCTTCCCTCGCTAATTGCCTTCCTCCTGCCAGCCTCAGGAACTCAGTTGCTGGTAAATTTAAAAAGTCACTTTGCTTCTACTTTCTGAGACAATGGCTCATACCAGTGGCAGTAGTGGCGAGATTGACCGCAGGGCAATGGAGACAGCGCAAGAGTGATGGTGGGAGGGGGCACAAGACTGAGGGTTCACCTAGGGCGCAAGATATCCTTGCACTAGCCCTGTCTGGAGAGGAACCTCTCCTCTCCATCGCATTCTGGTCCTGCCTATGAGTACAAACATCTTATAACACAATTGGTTTCTCATGCTGGTTAGAGGGAACACTGTTTATAAACCTTCCATGTGGGACAGTATTAAAAAATGCAGTGAATCCAAGTATACTACATCCAGTGCATCACCTGGTCTAATTCTCTGGTCACTGAATCAAAGATATTGATCTGATTTGTTTGTAAAACCATGTTGCCATGAATCCTGAAATACAATGGATTCACCCTCCTTTCTTTTAGTAGAGTCTTCATTAATTTTTCCACCACTACACAGAAGACAAACACAATATGAAGAAAGGTACTCTCTGCTCCTTCACACTATAAAAAAACATTGTGCAAAATACAATACTTAAAAAGGCATGAGCATAAACAGACTGAAATCAACACTTTGAAAGAGAAAGAAACTCAATGATGTGAACCATCAGACCTCTGCCACTACAAGTCTGAAAAACGTGTTTCCTACCTGTTGCTGACTTTGTTCTTCCAGATTCAGCTTGACCTCAAGAGACTGTCGGGCCTCCAGAAATGCTTTGCGGTGCTTCCTGTCTGCCATGTAGTAAGACATGATTCCCACCGCGATGGTGCACAAGTAGATGGCAATGTTGGACAGGATCTTTAATGACAAAGATAAGATGAAGATAACGCATCACCAGTATCGATAATTTCCATGCTGTGTATCAAATTCTCAATTTACAAATATCTTAGGCAAGTCAGATTTCAAGTTACAAGAAAGCAGAGTGCAAATGGTGGAAAGAGATTTGAAAGGTGTTCTTATATTCATCTTTAGCATAGTTACTCACCTGTAACAGGTGATCTCCGGGAACAGCAGGAATTTAGTCCTCACATATGGGTATCGTCGGTACCGACGGAGCCTGCGCGGGAACGCTCCCCAGCGTCCAATTAGAAAGCTTTTGGGAGTATCCCACAGCGCCTGCGTGCTGCCTTCCCGCCTTTCCCAACTGCCTCTCTCCAGTTGAGTTTTAAAGCTCAGACAAAGAGAGAGAGAGGGAAAGGAAAGAGATAGATAGAGAGATACAACTCCTAGGGGAGGTGGGTGGGTTGTGAGGACTAAATTCCTGCTGTTCCCGGAGATCACCTGTTACAGGTGAGTAACTATGCTATCTCCAGGAACAAGCAGGAATGTAGGTGCCAGGGAGAGACCCCAGAAGTTGTGTGTCCCTGAACAGGGCTCCACTTCCCCCATGGATCTCTGGCATCCTACCAGGGATGGCGGGTAGGAGTTGATTAGGTATGGAACAGGTGTTGGAGAACAGCCTGACCAAACAAGGCATCCCGGCGGGAGTCCTTGTCCAAGCAGTAATGGGGTGTGAAGGTATGAACTGAGGCCCAAGTGGCTGCTCAACAGATGCTGTCGATAGACACAGAGTGCAGATGAGCCATTGAGGCTACCATGGCGCTCACATTGTGAGCTGTGACATGCCCCTCCAGAGAAAGGTTCTTACTGTGTTCGTGAGAAACTATCTCAACTTAAAGTAAACAAAGCGATGGGACTGGATGGGATACACCCGAGAATACTGAGGGAACTTGGGGACGTTCTAGCAGCTCCACTGACTGACCTTTTCAATGCCTCGTTGGAGTCGGGAGTGGTGCCAAAGGACTGAAGAGAGGCTCATGTGGTGCCTTTACACAAAAGTGGAAGTAAGAATGTGGTTGAAAACTACAGGCCGGTTAGTTTAACTTCGGTGGTGAGTAAATTATTGGAAACGCTGCTGAAAGAGAAAATAGTGAGGTTTCTGGAGTCCAGCGGATTACAGGATCCGAGGCAGCATGGATTCACCAGAAGCAGGTCTTGTCAGACAAATCTGATTGAGTTCTTTGACTGGGTGACCAGGGAGTTGGACCGAGGGAGAGCCCTAGATGTGGTGTATTTAGATTTCAGTAAAGCCTTTGACACTGTTCCTCACAGGCGACTTATAAACAAACTGAGCACCCTAGGGATGGACCCTAAAGTTACTGCTTGGGTTAGAAATTGGTTGGGTGGGAGGCGACAAAGAGTACAAGTAAATGGAGCTCACTCTGAGGAGAAGGATGTTATCAGTGGTGTGCCCCAGGGATCTGTCCTTGGTCCGATTCTTTTTAACATCTTTGTTAGTGATATAGCGGAAGGGCTTTCAGGTAAGGTTTGCCTCTTTGCGGATGATACCAAAATCTGCAATAGAGTAGACACCCAGGAAGGTGTAGATAACATGAGGAGGGATCTAGCTAAACTTGAAGAATGGTCTAGAATTTGGCAGCTGGGATTTAATGTTAAAAAATGTAAGGTCATGCATTTGGGCTGCAGCAATCCAAGGGAGCAATATAGTATAGGGGGTGAAGTACTTTTGTCCACTAAAGAAGAGCGGGACCTAGGCGTGGTTGTGTCTGATGATCTTAAAGTAGCTAAACAGGTAGAAAAGGCGACGGCAAAAGCTAGAAGGATGCTTGGGTGCATACGGAGAGGAATGGCTAGCAGAAAAAAGGAGGTGATAATGCCTCTGTATAAGTCTTTGGTGCCACCTCATTTGGAGTATAGTGTGCAATTCTGGAGACCGCACCTTCAAAAGGATGTGAACAGGATGGAGTCGGTGCAGAGGGTGGCTACTAAAATGATTAGTGGTCTTCATTATAAAGCATATGAGGACAGACTGAAGGATCTTAATATGTACACCTTAGAGGAAAGGCGGGATAGAGGTGATATGATTGAGATGTTTAAATACCTCCGTGGCATACATGTTCAGGGAGAGAGCCTCTTTCAATTGAAAGCAAGTTCTGCTACGAGGGGACATGGGATGAGGGTGAAGGGAGATAGATTCAGGAGTGATACGCGGAAATATTTCTTTACGGAAAGAGTAGTGGATCCATGGAATAGTCTCCCAGTGGAGGTGGTAGAGATGAGGACAGTAACTGAATTCAAAAAGGCATGGGACAAACACAGAGGATCTCTAAAGGTAAAAAGGGGACTGTTGTAGTTGTTGTTATGTAAGGACAGACTAGATAGGCCATGTGGTCTTTTTCTGTCATCATATTTCTATTTCTATGTTTCTATGTTACTCTGATAGGCGAAGGAAATACACTGAGCAATCCAGTTAGACAGTGTTCTCTTGGAGACTGGAAGTCCCAAATAAGAAGGATCAAAAGCAACAAAGAGTTGAGAGGACTTTCTATGTTGCTGTGTTGTTTGTAAGTAAAAGGCTAAAGTTCTTTTACAGTCCAAGGTATGAAGATTCCTCTCTGCATTTGATGCATGAGGCCTTGGAAAAAACACAGGTAGGTAGACCGCATGGTTTAGATGAAAAGGCGAGACCACCTTTGGCATAAAGTGTGGATGAGTCCTAAGGACTACCTTGTCATGATGGAACCTTCTATAAGGTGGATACATTTTGTTACCTGGGTGTGCTCTTTGATTCTGATCTTTCTTTTAAGGCCCACATCTCTCACATCACTAAGTCCTCTTTTTTCTCTCTCCATCAGATCCGTGCAGTCCGCCCCTTTCGTTCCTCGTCTGCTCTCAAAACCTTGCTACTTTCTCTTCTCATGTCACGCGTTGATTTCTCCAATTCTATCCTTACTAGCCTTTCCAAATTTCAACAGGCACGACTTCAGAGAATTCAAAATACTGCCGCATGCCTCATTACCCACTCCACCCTCAGAGACCATGTAACCCCTTCTTCTCTTTCATCTTCATTGGTTGCCGGTTCCCTTCCGTGCTCAATTCAAACTACTCTCTCTTGTTCACAGGGCTCTCCACACTAGCACCCCACAATACCTAGCTGATCCCATTTCATTCCACACTCCCAGACACACTCCTCGCTCCTTTCACCTCAACTGCCTTAACCTCCCCTCCCCCTCCCTTGCTCATCTGCATTCCACCCGTTCCTCTGCCTTTTTCTTCACCGGTCCTGCCCTCTGGAACTCCCTCCCCCCTCCCTCCGCTTAGACCCTGATCATACCTCCTTTAAGCGTAACCTCAAGACCCACCTCTTTTCCCTGGCCTTCGACCTCCCCTCACCCTTCATGTAACAGTTTCCTTTATGTCTTGCCTTCTCTCTCCTGTTCTTCTACTGTCCTGTCATTGATTGTAGTTCCTTTCCTTTTCCGCTAGGCCTCGTGCCTCTACTGTATTTTATGAAAAGTAAACCGCCTTGCTTATCACAGAAGGGCGGTATATCAAATTGAATAAACATAAACATCAGCTACTAGCACTTGCAACTCACTAATGCGGCATGCTGATGTGATTGCAATGAGAAAGATAACCTTCCAAGAAAGGAATTTCAAGGAGGTAGTAGCTAAAGGTTCAAAGGGTGGCTTCATGAGCTGCCCAAGAACCAGGTTTAAGTCCCATGCCACCGGTGGTGGCCTAATGGGAGGCTTAGTTAGAAGAAGGCCTCTCATAAATCTTGCTATAAGAGGATGAGAGGAAATAGGTTGTCCATTTAGAGGCTTAAAGGAAGCTGCAATAGCACTCAAATGGACTCTTACTGAGTTAATCTTAAGTCCTGCATTGGATAAATGAAGGAGATACTCCAGCAATGATTCCAGAGGTATCGCAAGGGGGTTAAGACCCTTCTGCGAACACCATATGGTAAACCTTTTCCACTTAAAAGCATAAGAGTGTCTTGTGGAAGGTTTCCTGGAAGCAAAAAGAATATCTTTTACTTGCTGAGGAAGATTAAGATCTTGGAGATCTAGGCCTTCAGCAACCAAGCCCTGAGATGCAGAGACTGGGGATTGGGATGCCATAACATTCCGTCCTCTTGAGATAGGAGATCTGGAGCAGACCCTAACTCCAGGGAGGGAGCTTGAGAGAGATGTAGAAGCAGAGAGTACCACACTTGCCGTGGCCAATGTGGAGCTATGAGAATCATATGGCCTCTGTCTCTCTGAAGCTTGAACAGGGTTTTGGGAATTAGGGGAATGGGTGGAAAGGCATACAGGAAGTCTTGACCCCAATGAAGGAGGAAAGCATCCCTGGCCTGAGCCCCCTGAGCCGGAATTCTGGAACAGAACCGGGGAAGTTTGGCATTACACGGACTTGCAAAGAGGTCTATGTCCAGGGTTCCCCAAATTTGAAAAATCTTGGTTACCTGGTCTGCATGCAGAGACCATTCGTGTGGAAGCAGAACTCGACTGAGTATGTCTGCCCAAGAGTTTTGTATGCCTGGAAGATACACTGCCAGGAGATTAATCTGATGCTCTCTGGCGAGGGCCCATAGTCACAAAGCTTCGTTGCAAAGCGACAGAGAGCCTGTTCCCCCCTGCTTGTTCACATAGAACATGGCTACTTGATTGTCCGTATGAATGAGGACTGTCTTGCAGCTGAGCAGGGTGTGGAACACTTGGAGAGCAAGAAAGATTGCTCTGAGCTCCAAGAGATTGATATGTAGATGAGTCTCCTGTGGAGACCAGGTGCCTTGGGTGGAGAGGTCTTGCAGATGAGCTCCACAACCCACTGGAGAAGCATCTGTTGTGAGAGTTGCTTGGGTTAAGGGCTGTTGAAAAGGGGACCCCAGCAACAGGTTTTGAGTGAACTTCCACCACTGGAGGGACAAAATAAGGCGACTTGTGTTTGCTATTTTGTCTGATAGGCATCCTGATACCTGGGTCCATTAGGTGGATAAAGTCCACTGAGCTGCCCTCATATGGAGGCGAGCATAGGGAACCACATGCACAGTAGATGCCATGTGGCCTAGTAGTTGTAACATTTCTCGAGCAGTTAGATGAGGCTTTAGCACTGCTTGAGAAGCTAACTGCACCATGCGAAGGCAACGGGCCTGGGGAAGATAGGACCTTGCCTTTCTGGTATCCAGCAAAGCTCCTATGAACTCTAAAGACTGAGTGGGAGTTAGACTGGATTTTGGGATGTTTATTACCAGCCCTAAATACTGAAGGATACGCATTGTGCAGGATAGAGAAGTCCTGGCCTCTGACTCTGTTGGGGCTCGAATGAGCCAGTCGTCTAAGTAGGGGAAGACGAATATCCCTAGAGTGTGGAGAAATGCTGCTACTATAGCCATGCATTTCGTGAACACCCTTGGTGCTGAGGCCAGGCCAAAAGGAAGCACCCTGTATTGGTAGTGCTTTCCTTGAAAAAGGAACCGAAGGAACCTTCTGTGGGTTGGATGGATGAGGACATGGGTGTACGCATCATTGAGATCTAGAGAACAAAGCCAATCCTGACTTTGAAGGTATGGCAGCAGAGATCCGAGAGAAATCATCTTGAATTTCTCTTTGACAAGGAATTTGTTCAATTCTCTGAGGTCTAAGATAGGTCTGTAACCCCCTGTTTTCTTTGGGATAAGGAAATAAGGGGACTAGAACCCTGTACCCTGCTGATGAATGGGTACTTCTTCTATTGCCCCTTGGGCAAGAAGGATAGCGATCTCCTGACCTAACAGGTTGATGAGAGAGGTCAGAGAATTGAACTGCCTTACTATTGTGTGAGGGTGCATGCTTGAAAAATGAAGCTTGTACCCCTCCTTTATGATGGAGAGTGTCCAATGCTCTGCTGTTATCTGCCCCCATCTGGGGGCAAAATGACATAACCTTCCTGGAATGGTGGAAGGCTCTGGTCCCCCGAGAGCCAGGAAGGCTAAGTTCTCTAGCTGAAAGTAAAAGGCCCTGTGGAGGCTGAGACTGCTGGCCCGGCTGAGGCTTAGCAATCTTTACTTTCTTCTGTTTGGGTGGTTGCTGACCTTTCCTGGCAAGATGACCTGCAGAACGTCCCTGCTGAACATAAGCAGGATAATATTTTCTCTATTTAGAAAAGAATGGTTTCTTGAACAATTTCTTTCTAGCAGGATCAGCTCTGGACTTGGATAACCTATCCAAAGTGGAGTTGTCAGCATCCATCTCATTGACATTTTCCTGCCAATCTTTACCAAACAGGTTCTCACCAGTACAAGGGATATTTCCCAATTTGTCTTGTACCCAGAGCTCTAGATCAGATGCCTGCAGCCAAGCAATTCTACGTGCACCTATGGCCATAGCCGAGGTTCTGCTTATGCACTCAAAGCAGTCAAAGGCTGCATGGTTGGCAAATTTAGAAACATCTTGGGCATGTTTGACCAAAGTGAGAAAATCCTGTCTTCTATCCTCAGGAAGAATAGGACTTAAAGCTTCTAAATCATCTGTGACCTCCTTCAGGAACATTCCCGTGTAGAGACTATAGGAACTGATCCTGGCAGAAAGCATGGAAGCTTGGAAGACCCAACGTCCAAAAGCATCCAGGGTTCTGCACTCAAGTCCTGGAGGATTAGAGACATGCCTCTTTGCATCCTTCTCATAGCTGATTTCACTACAATAGAGTGGTGAGGAAGCTGAGTCTTTTGGAAACCAGGACAAGGAGGGACTCGATACATAGTATCCAGTCTGTGAGAATGAGGAGAGGTGGTAAGAGGTGTCTCCCACATCCTTAACATGAGATCATATAAAATCTCATGAATGGGCAAGGTAGCTGCCTCTTTAGGAGTTTTGGGATATTGTAGAATTTCCAACTCCTTGGCCCTTGGCTCTGTTTCAGGGGCCACAGTAATGGACAGGCCCTGAGCCACCTCCCTGATAAAATCCTGGAAGGAAATATCCTCTGGAGGAGGCATCCTGCGCTTAGGGGAGGAGGGCTCCTCTGGGAGAAGCATTCCTGGATCAACAGAACTGTCAGAATCCTCAGATTCTTCTGAGGACTCGAAGTACCGTCTGTCCGAATGCTCTTGAAGAGCCCGATACCCGTACCGACCGAAGTCGGTATCGGGAGTAACCGGTACCAGGGTATCGGTACCGGAGGGCATCGGATGACTGGGTACCAGCAAAGCAGACACCGATGCCGATGCTATCGGTACCGATGCCGATGCTATCGGTACCGATACCGATACCGATGCCGGGGCCGGTACCGGTCGAATTGTCTGTCGCGGTTCCGAGGGTGTGGATGCTGCAAGGAGAGCCGTCAGACTGCGCTCAATAGCCAGCACTCTCTGGTCTATCGACGCTGACAATGCCTGGATGTCGGTACCGGAGGAGACCGCCGCTACCCCAGAGCATGGCACCAGTAGTTCTGCCGAGGTCGAGGCCTCGAACATCCTGGAGCCCCGACAATGCTTTGGAAGCCGAAGCCTCCCGCCGGGGCAATTTTGCCGGTGCAGAATCCTCAAGGGCAACGCCAGAGGCATCTCGATGCTTAGAAGGAGATCTACCCTTTGAGGACCAGCTGGACTTATGTTTAGTTACCTGAGATCCACGGGAGGAAGAAGCAGCCCTGGAAGACATCGATGCCACCGAAGCTGCATCAGAGGGAAACAGGGTACTGAGCTTAGCAGCTCGGTTCTGCCGACCTCTTTTAAACATCATGGCGCATGACATACAATCCGTGATGGAGTGGTCAGGACCTAAACATTTTAGACACCATTCATGGGTGTCGGTGACGGAAATGGTACCGCCACACTTGGTGCACTTTTTGAAAACCGAGGCAGGTTTTTCCATTGTAAGGAAAACGTTTTGGGCCTAACGCCCAAAAAGGCACGTGCACCTAAAGAAAAAATAAAAAAAGTAGAATATATATATATATTTTTTTTTTTAAAGACAGAAATAAGAAGAAAAACCGGCGGTACCAGTAAAGCGTCGAGGAAGGCAGACGCAACCACAAAAAAGAAAGAAAGAAAAAAGAATTCTTCTGCGGTGACAGGAACAACGACCTGCTGGCTCCACGGAAAAAGAAGAACTGGAGAGAGGCAGTTGGGAAAGGCGGTGAGGCAGCACGCAGGCGCTGTGGGATGCTCCCAAAAGCTTTCTAATTGGACGCTGGGGAGCGTTCCTGCGCAGGCTCCGTCGGTACCAACGATACCCATATGTGATGACTACATTCCTGCTTGTTCCAGGAGATATATTTTTATCAATTTTCACACTGCATAACTGTTATAGTGAATTCTTTTCTCAAATGATGTCCTGGATTAAAAGTCTCTGCAAACTGCTGAATATCAATTAGTTCTACATTTTTGTAAGAGACTCATATTAGATATTTGCATAGATTAAATGCTATGTCCCTTAGCAATAGACTATGTGGTTATTGTCTTTACCTTCTTAGAAATGTCTCTGGTTATCCATAGAGTAAATAGAAACACACTCTGCAAAGCCAGCATACTAAAGGGTCCTAATGTTTTTGCAAGCGTTAACGCATGTTAAAAGCTCTCTTAGCATATGCAATCTATTTAACATGCATTAACAGCTCTTTTAATGCATGCTAATTAACTTGCTAGTTTTAATGCAAAAACCTTTGCTAATGAGGTAATGAGCTGCAAAGCTATTCAAAACAGCTCATTAGTTATTACCACGCAGTAAAATAATAAGCTTTAAAACACACACAACGAGCACAAACCCATTTAACACAAAAGATTACATTTCTGGTAAATGCTACCATAATGTCCACATTAGTGTACCATTTTTAACACTAGTAAATTACTGTGAGGCTCACTGGCATGTCCTTAACGTGAGCATAAAAATGCACATTAATAGCCTGTGTTAACATCCCTTAGCACATTGGACATTAAGACTGATATCAGTACTGAGGGCCCTTTTTTTGATAGCAAACTAGCTCCATTTTCATGGCTGCACATTCTGGTCAAATATTTAGAACGGGTCATAAATTAATGGGAAAAAGTAATTGATGCTATCAGAGCCAAATGAACTCTTCACCTTTCATGTTTCAGTACTGCGGGTCACTGATAGATTGCTCATTAGTGAGAAATAGCTTCTGATGTGTTATTAGATAAAAGTCTTACAATAAATGTTTTTCTCATCGTACTGAAGCAGTTTATATCAACATATGTTGAAAACACATGAAAGGCAGAGCGAAAGACCCTTTACTGCATGAATCTTCAGAGCTCTCTCCTCTAATCAGGAAAGCTGATTTCAACCTAATTAGGTAACAAGATTTCCACTAGTCTTACCACACTCTGGAAATGTTTTCTTCTGTTAAAAGTTAGGGACTATTGAATTGATTTCTTTTAGACAAGGCCTAAAATACTATTCTAGATCATTCTGGAACAAAAGCAATACAACTGAGCAGTGGCATACCAAGGGTGGGATAGTGTAGGGAGGAGGGGTCTGTCCCAGGTGTAGGCAATAAGAAGGGAGGGGGGGTGGAGTGGCATATATTCCGGGCCCACAAGGCGGTGACACTTGTGTCTGTGCCTGCATGCCCGCGCGCCCGCTACATGTGGGGCAAACGTACTTTAACTTGTTTGCCACAGTGCCTCCACTCCAGGCTCAGTGTTGATACCTTCCAAAGTCTCACAATAACAGCCACAACACAAAACATCAGCCTGAGAGGTAACAGCCATGGGGCTGGAGCGCAGGCAATGTGGCAAGCCATCAAATAAGTTAAATTAAGTTTGCCGAGTGCATACATGGGAGGACCATGGAAGGCATTACAGTGGGGGTGTTAAAATGGTCTGTTCTGGGTGTCAAATAGGCTAGGTATGCCACTGCAACTGAGCATGCTGATTTTTATAAAAAGGTGGCCTCAACTGCTCTGTCAGTAATCTTAAAGAAGGTAATTTTATATCAGGTTGCCTATGGGTGATGGTCACAGGTGCCTAATTTTAGTATTGTTTATAAAGACACATAGGCACGAGGTCACGTGATGCAAGGTGCGGTGGTGGACGTGATATCAGAGAGCTCCCGATTCGGACCCTGGAAATAAAAAAAAAAAACAGCCCTTTTTAGCCCTGGATCACAACCCAGCCCAACAATACATGCCAGAGCCTGTGGTGCACTAACGGAGACAGGCGGGAAGTAGTATTTGGCAGGATATGCCCAAGAAATGACCGCTGGCTTGCACGGTGAAAGCAGTCAGCCCTAAGCTCAAAATGGTGTTTGAGAATCTGCACACCAGTCTGCTGACTACGGGAGAACTCACGGTGGAGATTTCTAAGATAGTCTCAGCCATATTGGAATACCGCCTTAATAGACTTCGAGATGGTGAAAGACATCCGTGAATGCTTTGAGGTGCAATTACAGAGGCTGATGGAGATGGAACAATGAGTAGTGGACCAGGAAACTACGACAGAGAGGCTGGCCACCCAGATCTTGCAAGTATCAGAAGAGCAGAAACAGATTTTCGACAGGTTGGAGGAGCAAGAGAATTGGTCGATGGTGGTGGGCCTCAGTGAATCGATCTCGGATGTGCAGCTATACGACTTCTTTGAGCGCTGGCTCCTGAATGCTCTGGGTCTGAAGCAGGAGGCGGTGTCATGGAGGTGCAAGTGTGCGCAACGAGTGGGGCCTTGGCATGAGGACACTTCCAAGCCACGCATAGCTATAGCCTGGTATTTAGTCTGGAAGGAAAAGGAGGCCATTCTGCAGGAATTCTGGCAGCAAAGGTTGCATGAGCATGATAACCAGAAGTTCCTACTTTTAAACAACTATTCGGCGCAAGAGACTCTGAAGAGGAGGGAATTTGCCCCGATATGCATTGCTTTACATCAGCGGGACATACGATTCACCCTATTGTTTCCCTACAAGTTAAAGGTAACCCATGTTTGGACAATACTCTACATAAACAAAGTGGAGAAGGGCAATAGATTCCTGGAGTGCTGTGAGGATGCGGAATGGGGCAGGACACAGTGGGAGTTCTGGTGGAAATGGGGCTTTCTTGTCAGGCCTTGAGGAGCAGGCCCCAGACTAGTTTGCTTTCTGCAGGTTTTGGTTGGTGAAGGTTTACAGTGTGTTATGTCTGGGGGACATTGACCATCATGGGACTGAGACTCGCATCGGGGAGGAAATGCTGGTTGGCCGAGCCTGCTGCAGTGGTGGGGCGAGAGGAGCTTCCCTAGCGCTGGCAGCAGCGAAACTGGCAACAGCATACACCTGATGAAAGTAGGATCCAGTTTAGCGCAGGACTGAATATGCCAGTCTACTGCCTCATGTTGAGAGTCCAGGCAAATCAGCAGGGTCCCACTGGTTGAGTGAGGTAACAGGAGGCAACCTCGCATTGGCACTGACCAGCAGGTATTGGCTATTGTTGGACTGTGCATTTCATGGCAAATGTCTTGACTGCATTGATGTTGGTAACTTGTGCATCTCATGGTTGATATATGTCCTGCATTATCAATGGTATTCAGGGTGCTAGGAGGTGGGGGAGGAAGGGTTTGTGTGGGGGAGCAGCGGAGAGCTCCTTCCCACACAGAAAGGGTATATAACATGGCGGGGACCGGGGTTTGGAAGGAGGGGATTGTGAGAGCTGGGGACACAGGATAGTGGCTGGGGCAAGCTTTGAGGGTGCGTATGGTGTTGTTTGGGTTAGTATGTGTGGAGCGTGTGTGTGGGTTGGGCAGGGAGGAGGGGTGGAGGGGGAGGAGGTGGGGGGAGGAGGTGGGGGTTGGGGTTGGGGATTGTCTGGGTACCAGGAGTGGGGTGGGAATTACTAGAGGGTTCTGGATCAGAGAGGTGGAGGGGCTTGTTTCACATTCTTATATGGGTATACACAGGCCTTGTTGGGGCTCAGCTGGGAGGATCCGAGGGGCAAAAATAAAACAACTGAGTTCTCTAATGATTGTGCAGGCAATGTATTTACCCAGTGACTGCGCTTAAAATTAGTACTCGGAATGTAGGTGGCTTTAACTCCCCAATTAAAAGTGAAAAAATGCTCATGTATCTCCACAAGCTGGGCATCAATGTAGCTTTGTTGCAGGAAACCCACCTTGTGGAAAAAGAACATGTGAAACTCAAGAGAGGATGGGTTCGTGATGTACATTGTTTGGCATTTAATTTGTGCCAGTGGGGAGTGGCTATACTGATTGGGAAATGGGTCACCTTTGAGGTACATAAAGTTTTACAGGATGAAGAGGGTCTATATGTCTTTGTGTGGGGACTTCTCCAGGGCAGGCAAGCAGTCCTGGCTAGTATTTACACTCCAAATTTATTCGATACTCCTTTTTTGTGGAGTTGGTAGCAAGGCTAGCAAACCAAATTGACTAGTCCCTCATCTTGGGAGGGGACTTTAACACGGTGGCAGATCCTACTATTGATTGCCATTCCGCTCGGAGGGGGGGTAGACAGGCGGCGACAAAGGGGATTTATTTTTTATGTAGAGTTAGAACTTATTGATGGCTAGCAGACTTTACATCCCACTGACTTATACTATACTCATTATTTGGGACCCCATAAGTCTCACGCCTGCAATTGACTACTTTTTGCTTTCAGAGCATCTTTTCGGGAAGCTGGCAGAGGGGAGGGGAAATTCACCCTTGGGTGGTCACGGACCATGTGGCGGTACAGGTGGATGTTGTGGTGCACTTTGAACAAGAGGATTGGATCTGGCGGATGAACCCAGTGTGGAGCCAGGATGTGGATTTTTGTCAGTTTCTCCATAAAATGTTGGCAGGAATACCACGGAAGAGAACATGGTGGCTGATGCTGGACCGGTGGCCTATTGGGAAGTGGCCCAAGGCGGTACTCCGGGGGTGCATCTTGGGTTTCATGTGACATAAGAGGAAGCAACAGAATCAGCATTTGCTGATGGAGCTTCAGGAGCTGCAGCGCTGCCGTGAGCACTGTATATCAATGCGGGACAGAATGGTGCAGCAGAGGTTGCAGGCACAACATAATAAAGTCAATGCACTGATGCAGCAGCGGGTTCTTTGCAGTATTCGCATATATAAATATAAAATTACATCAATAGGGGGAAAGGACTGGCAAGTTATTGGCCAATTTAATTAAGCCATCCAAAGCTAAATACATGAACATGCAACTTCGTAACGCAGATGGCACTATAGCTTTGGGTGCCCAGGAAATTGTGGCCAAATTTGTCACCTTTTTCCAGACCTTTTATCGGGCAGGTCCCTTGGGTGAGCAGGAGCAGGAAGATTTTTCTTCAAAACTTGGCATTGCCACAGCTCACTGAGAAGGAGCAGGCATTTTGGATATGCTGCTTACAGCAGGGGAAATCCTGGCGTGGATAAAAAGTCTTTGGCTGGCAAAGACTCCTGGCCCTGACGGCCTGGGACCAGAATTTTGGAGGTGGAAGTGACTCGGCTATGTGTGATATGGGGGAGACAGTAAGATAGAGGGGTAGTTTGACTTGCAGGTGAATCGGGCATTGGTGGTATTACTTCCAAAGCTCAGCAAGGACCTGGAGATGGTGGAGGCTTATAGGCCCATATTACTGCTTAACCAAGGTCTTAAAAGTTTGGCTGGGGTTCTGGCAAGAAGGCTAGGCGCAGTGTTGCTCATGCTGATCCACCCTAACCAAGTGGGGTTTGTAAAGGGCTGGAGTGCTGCGAGCCATATACTACAAGCCCTCATGATGTTTTGTAAGCAGAGGCCTCCAGGGCAGGAAGCGGTGATAGTGAGGCTGGATGCCGAAAAGGCATTCGACTGCATGGCTTGGAACTATCTGTTTTGGGTCCTGCCACACTTTGGTATAGATGGCCCCTTCCTTGACTGGGTTAAAGCAATGTACCACAGTCCACATGTGCAAATTTCAATGAATGGTAGCTTGACTGGGGCCTTTGAATTGCACTGGGGCACCTGTCAGAGTTGCCCCCTTTCCCCGCTGTTTATTCTGAATTCTGCGATACGGCTGCAGGCATCTCCAGAGTTTCCGAGAGTGTGAGTAGGTGCCCAGGTGTGTAAAATCAGTTTGCTTGTGGATGAAATGTTGATCAGTAAGCCCTGTTCGCGTACGGGACTGGTGAAGCTGGTGGCTATGTTACAGAGTTTTGGTAGTTTCTCTGGGTTGCAGATTAATGCCAGCAAGTCAGAGGCGAGGCTCCTGGGCGAGGGGCGCCCAGGGGTGTGGACGGAATGGAACTGCCATTTCATTGGTTCACCGAACCACTTAAGTACTTGGGTATCTATCTCCATAAGGAGCTGAAGGTGATTTACCAGAAGAATATTAAGGACAAGATGCAGCAGATGAAAAATTTCTGTGAGTGGTGGAAGGATCTCCCCTTTACGGTAGAATGGTACTGATCTGTATGGTGATCTTCCCTAAGCTGCTCTACCTGCTCCCGATGCTGCTGATGTGGGCACGACAAGTGGAAGAAAACCACCTAAGGGTGTGCTTCGCACATTCCTGTGGCGGGGGCGTCATGCACGAATCAGCTACGCAAAGCTGATATTGGCACCACACAAGGGGGAAGCTGGTTTTCCGGATCTGCAGGTACACAATGTTGCGGTGTTGATGCAGTGGATGCATGGATAAGTACACCCCCAGTGGGCTGCTGGAAAGCTGGAGCCAGCCTTATCAGCTTTTCAATGTGCTGCCCAGCTCCTGGGTGTCCTTGAAGGAAGCGGCGTTTGGGGCTCTGATCGATCTGCGGGGTCTGGGGCATGGGGCATACATGAGCATCCTCACATCCCCCCCCATCACCACCTACCAATAGTCTATCCCTTCCACTTAGGGGAGGGTTGGCTGGGGGGATGTCAGGTCAGTGCCCTGGCATATATTAGCTCAGGTGGACCAGGTAAATGTAGGTGGATTGTGTTTGGCCTTTGTCAGCTGCTGTCATGCTGATTTCTGGTTTCTATGTTCCTATGTCCCACCTAGGCGCCTGCCTAGTCCACCCTGTGCCCCTGATGCCCCCGCTACATGTCCCGCCTGCCCCACTTGCAACATCACCATAGTGGCCTTTCATACTTGGGCACTATGCTGGTGCTGGAAATGGACCATTACTATCACGTTTCTTGGGCTCCCTGTCTATGCTGTACATTGCTGACGCTTAAATGGTTTCTCTCTCTTGCAAATGTGCATCTAACGGCAGGTTTTCATTCGCGGTAGGATTCTGCCCTTCAGTTCAGCGCGTTATTGTGCAGGGAGCCTCTTCCCGCCCACTCCCCGCCCATTGACCCCTTCCCCCGCCCTCTCTCCACCCTCTGCGGTGTTTACCGTGGCCGGGGACGTTAACGCTCGTTAAGTAACGTTAACGCGCATTAACGTTACATACCGCGCGTTAATGTTACCTAACGAGCGTTAACATTACATAACGTGCGGTCTGTAACGTTACCGCAGTTTAGTAAACATACTCCTTTGTATTTTCCACTGTATTTGTACATCTGCCACTTGTTTTTCCTCATGTGCAGATCTAATTCTTTGAAGATTTTTTTCACTTGTTTTGCAGATTCTGTCGCTTCCTTCCTTGTGTGTGCTTGTGGATTCTCACTCATTCCTTCTAGTCATAATTATATAAGAACATAAGAAATCCATACTAGGTCAGACCAAGGTCGATCAAGCCTGGTATCCTGTTTCCAAAAGTGTCCAATCCAGGTCACAAATACCTAGCAGGTTTCCAAAAAGACACAAGGTTCCACAGTGCTTTTCCTAGGGCAAGCAGTGGATTTCCCAGGTCCTCTTTAATAATGGTTTATGGACCTTCCTCTAGAAACTTGTCCAAACCTTTTTTAAATCCAGCTACACTAACAGCTTTTACTACATCCTCCGGTAACGAATTCCAGAGTTTGATTACGCGTTGAATGAAATAATATTTTCTCCGATTAGTCTTAAATGGACTATATTGTAGCTTCATTGCGTGTCCCCCAGTCTTTTTACTTGTTGATGGCATAATCGATCTATGTTTATCTGTTCCACTCCATTCATTAATTTATAGACTTCTATCATATCTCCCCTCAGCCGTTTCTGGGTTGAAGAGCCCTAATTTTTTAAGCCTCTCCTCATAGGGGTATCCTTCCATCCCCATTACCATTTTGGGGGCTATTCTCTATATCCTTTCTAATAACACTATATCCTTTTTAAGATATGGCGACCAGAATTGCACACAATATTCAAGGTGTAGTCGCATCAGGGAACGATAGAGAGGCATTATAATATCCTTGGTTTTATTCTCCATTCCTTTCCTTATGATTCCTAGCATTCTATTTGCCGTCTTGGCCGCCGCTGCACACTAGGCGGAGGGCTTCAATTTGTTATCCATGATGGCACTTAAATCTTTTCCCTGGGTGGTGATTCCTAATGTGGAACCTTGCATCGTGTAACCATAGCTTGGGTTGTTCTTTCCTAGGTGCATAACTTTGCACTTGTCCACATTAAACTTCATCTGCCAGTTGAACATCCAGTCTTCCATTTTATCAAAGTCCTCGTGCAATTTATCACAATCCTCTTGGGATTTAACAACTTTAAATAATTTTGTGTCATCCGCTAATTTGATTACCTCACTCGTTATTCCCAATTCCAGGTCAGTTACGAATATGTTAAAAAGCAGCGGACCCAGCACAGATCCCTGGGGTACTTCGCTATTCATTTTTCTCCATTGGAAAAATTGGCCATTCAGTCCTACCCTCTGCTTTCTATCTTTTAACCAGTTCCTGATCCACAATAGAGCACAGTTACTTACCTGTAACAGGTGATCTCTGGGAACAGCAGGAATTAGTCCTCACATATGGGTACGTCGGAACCGACGGAGCCTGCGCGGGAAAGCTCCCCAGCTTCCCAGAAAGGAAGCTTTTGGGGCCTCCCACTGCACATGCGCGCTGCCTTCCCGCCTTCCTGACCAGCTCTCCTCAGTTCGAGTTTATAGCTGAGACAATAGAGAGAGGAAAGGAAGATAGATAGAAGATACAACTCCTAGGGGAGGTGGGTGGGTTGTGAGGACTAATTCCTGCTGTTCCCAGAGATCACCTGTTACAGGTAAGTAACTGTGCTATCTCCAGGAACAAGCAGGAATAAGTCCTCACATATGGGGACTCCCTAGCTAAGATGCCTGGGAGATCCCCTTCCAAGTGTTCGCCATCTTCGTATGGATCTCAGGCATCCATCCTGGGAAGGTGGGCAGGAGTTGATCAAGTATGGAACAGGTGTTTGAGGACAGCCTGACCAAACAAGGCATCACGGCGGGAGTCCTTGTCCAAACAGTAATGGGCTGTGAAGGTATGAACCGAGGCCCAGGTGGCGGCTCGACAGATCTGATCTATGGATACAGAGTGAAGATGAGCCATAGAAGTGGCGATGGCTCTCACATTGTGAGCTGTGACATGGCCTTCCAGAGAAATGTTTTTACTCTGGTAAGCAAAGGAAATACACTCAGCAATCCAATTGGAAAGTGTACGTTTGGAGACTGGAAGTCCCAAATGAGAAGGATCAAAAGCCACAAAAAGTTGGGAAGACTTTCGATGTGGCTGAGTCCTGTTGAGGTAAAAGGCAAGAGCTCTTTTACAATCTAGAGTATGAAGGTTCCTCTCTGTACTGGATGCATGAGGAGCCGGAAAAAAGACAGGTAGATATACCTCTTGATTAAGATGAAAAGGCGAGACCACTTTGGGCATAAAGTGGGGATTCGTCCTGAGGACCACCTTATCATGATGAAACCTAGTATAAGGTGGATGAGCCACTAAGGCCTGTAGTTCACTGATGCGGCGAGCCGAAGTGACTGCAATAAGGAAAAGGACCTTCCAGGAAAGAAATTTCAAGGAGGTAGAAACCAACGGTTCAAAAGGTGGCTTCATAAGCTGACCTAGAACTAGGTTCAAATCCCATGCTACCGGAGGAGGTCGGATGGGAGGCTTAGTTAGAGTCAGGCCTCTCATGAACCTTGCAATAAGAGGATGAGAGGAGACAGGTTGTCCATTTATAGGTTTTAAGGATGCTGCAATAGCACTTAAATGGACTGACTGGATTCGTCTTAAGGTCTGCATTAGAAAGATGCAGGAGATAGTCTAGTAGAGAATTCAAGGGAAGTGCTAGAGGGTCAAGACCCTGTTGAGCACACCAAATGGAAAAGCGTTTCCATTTGAAAGCATAGGAACGCCTCGTGGAGGGTTTCCTAGAGGCATGAAGGATATCTTGCACTGGTTGAGAAAGATTGAAGTCATGAAGGCTTAGGCCTTCAGTAACCAAGCTCTGAGGTGTAGGGACTTGGGGTTTCGGTGCCACAAAGTCCCCTCCTCCTGAGACAGAAGGTCTGGCGCAGCTCCCAGGTCCAGGGAGGGTCCCTGGGAAAGATGCAGAAGTAGAGGAAACCACACTTGGCGAGGCCAGCGTGGAGCTATGAGGATCATCGATCCGTGATCCCTCTGGAGTTTGAACAGAGTCTTGGGAATCAAAGGAATGGGTGGAAAGGCATATAGGAAGTCCTGACCCCAATGCAGGAGAAATGCGTCGTAGGCCTGAGCTCCCTGACACGGAGTCCTGGAACAGAACCGGGGAAGTTTGGCATTGCACAGACTTGCAAAGAGGTCTATGTCCGGGGTTCCCCATTCCTGAAAGATTCTGCGTATCTGGTCCAGATGTAGGGACCATTCGTGTGGAAGCAGAACTCGACTGAGTCTGTCTGCCCGAGAGTTTTGAACCCCTGGAAGATACACTGCCAGAAGATGAATTTGATGCTCTCTGGCGAAGGCCCATAATCTGAGAGCTTTGTTGCAAAGCGACAGAGAGCCTGTCCCTCCTTGTTTGTTCACGTAGAACATGGCCACCTGATTGTCTGTTTGAACTAGGACGGTCAGGTTGACAAGGAGGGTATGGAAGACTTTGAGGGCAAAGAAGATTGCTCGCAGTTCCAGGAGGTTGATGTGAAGGGTGGTCTCCTGTGGAGACCAACTACCCTGAGTGGAGAGGTGTTGTAGATGGGCTCCCCACCCTGTTTGGGAGGCATCTGTTGTGAGGGTTGCTTGGGGCAACAAAGGTTGGAAGGGGGCCCCCAACAACAGATTCTTGGTGGATATCCACCATTGGAGGGACCAAAACAGACGCTTTGAGGTGAGTATTTGGTCGGAGAGCGCTCCTGATGCTCGAGTCCACTGGGTGGCCAAGGTCCATTGAGCTGCTCTCATATGAAGACGAGCATAGGGCACCACGTGTACCGTGGAGGCCATGTGGCCCAGAAGTCGCAGCATTTCTCTGGCTGTCAAGTGACTGCTGGACTGAGCTTGGGAGGCCAAGCACACCAGACGTTGGCCCCGGACTTGAGGTAGGTAGGCCCTTGCAGTGGTGGTGTCCAACTGGGCCCCTATGAATTCCAGAGACTGAGTAGGGATGAGCTGAGACTTGGGAAGGTTTACCACCAGTCCCAGATACTGCAGAATGTGTCTTGTGCGGTCCAGGGAAATCTGGGCCTCTGACTGAGATGGAGCTCGGATGAGCCAGTCGTCCAGATATGGGAATACAAAAATCCCCAGACCTCTTAGAAATGCGGCTACAACTGCCATGCATTTGGTGAATACTCTTGGAGCAGAGGCTAGACCGAAGGGAAGTACTCTGTACTGGAAATGTTTTCCCTGGAACAGAAATCGTAGATATTTTCTGTGGGATGGGTGGATGAGTATATGTGTGTACGCATCCTTGAGATCTAGAGAACAAAGCCAATCCTGACTCTGAAGGTATGGAAGGAGAATGCCCAGAGAAAGCATTTTGAATTTCTCCTTGTATAGAAATTTGTTCAATTCTCTCAGATCTAGGATAGGTCTGAATCCCCCTGTCTTCTTTGGTATGAGAAAATAAGGGGAGTAGAAACCTGTCCCTTGTTGGAGAAGAGGAACCTCTTCTATTGCCCTTTGGGCAAGGAGGGAAGAGACTTCCTGACCCAACAGGGCCAGGAGAGATGGGGGAGAATTGAAGTGCCTCACCATGGTATGTGGAGGAAGGTTGGAAAAACGAAGTTTGTAGCCCTCTCTGATGATAGAGAGGGTCCAGTGCTCTGATGTAATTTGCCCCCATCTGGGAGCAAAGTGAGCTAACCTTCCGGGAATGGTGAGGGGCTCTGGTTGTTCTAGAGCCAGAAATGTTAAGTTCTCTAGGGGCAAGTCAAAACCCCTGAGGGGGTTGAGCCTGCTGAGGAGGGGCAGACGCTGCAGGCTTTGACCTTGCCTGTTTAGGTTGCTGACGTTTAGCAGCAAAGCGAGGCTGAGAAGATTGTTGGCCAGTATTTGTGGAAAATCTGGCCTTCTTGTAGTAAGGCCTCTTGAAAGACTTTTTCTTGGCAGGAGTAGAGGTAGACTTAGAAAGTCTATCTAATGTAGCATTTTCTGCGTCCATTTGAGTGGCTTTAATTTGCCAGTCTTTACCAAATAAGTTCTCACCTGTACAGGGCAGATTCCGTAAGCCATCCAGGACCCAGGGTTCTAGGTCAGAGGCCTGGAGCCAAGCAAGTCGTCGGGCTGCAATGGCAATGCCCGAAGCTCTACCGGCACCTTCAAAGGAATCAAAGGCTGCTCTGTTGGAGAACTTAGAAACATCTAGAAGCTGTTTCACCAGAGAAATGAACTCCTCCTTTCTATCCTCAGGGATAAATGAGGCAAAATGCCGTACCTTTAGGGCAAGTTCCCTTAGAAACATGCCCATATACAGACTGTATGAATTAATCCTGGCTATAAGCATACTAGCCTGGAAGATTTTCCTACCAAAAGAGTCTAGGGTCTTACATTCTCGCCCTGGAGGGGTAGAAGAGTGCCTTTTGGTACTCTTAATCTTTTTCAGCGCAGACTTCACCACAATGGAATGGTGAGGCAGCTGAGTTTTTTGAAAACCAGGAGGAGGGAGGGACCCGGTACATGGTGTCCAACCTACGAGAATGAGGAGACAACGTTAGAGGAGCCTCCCATAAGTCCATCAAGTGTTCTTGAAGGATTTCATGGATAGGCAGGGTGACTGCCTCTTTAGGAACCTTAGGGTATCCTAAAATATCCAATTTCTTTGATCTAGGTTCTTTTTCAGAGGATGTAGTAACAGAAAGTCCTTTAGCTACTTCTATAATGAAGTCTTGAAAGGACAAATCCTCTGGTGGAGACATTCTCCTCTTTGGGGAAGAAGGCTCTTCAGGAAGAACTAGAGACAGCTCATCAGAGTCATCAGAGGAGTCAAAATCCTCAGAAGAATCAGAGAATCCTCTATTTGCTTCCAACGCACGATACGCATACCGATCGGTATCGACATCGGGCGTACCGGGTATGGGATCGGTATCGGGTGAAAACCCGGATCCAGCATGCGGAACCGATCTGCGTTTGGAAGATGATGGTCTCGGTTCCGGTATGGAAGACAGTACCGTAACCGGACCCGGAACCGCTAGATGCGGTACCGAGGGCGTCGCAGCTTTAATGAAAGCCAGAACGGCCTGCTGCATGGTCTGGACAGTATTGCCCATAGACGCCACTGCTGCCTGGATGTCGGTACCGGCATGGGCCGGTACCCCAGAGCAGTCTAACAGGTGATCAGTCGAGGCCGTGCCATCGATGTCAACCTGTAACCCCATAGATGGTGCTTTGGAAGCCAGAGCTTCCCGCCGGGGTTGTTTGGCTGGGGCATGTTCCTCTGACTCAAGATTGAGGGCCTCTCGATACTTTGAAGGAGATTTGCCTTTTGAGGACCTGCCCGAAGAAGGTTTGGTTACCTGAGATCCATCCGGAGAGGAAGACCTGGATGACTGTGATGCTGGATTATCTGAAGCAAACAGCACATGGAATTTGTTGGCCCGGTTCTGCAAACCACGTTTAGACATCTGGGAGCAGGATGGGCAGTCCGGAATGGAGTGGTCAGGCCCCAAACATTTAAGACACCAGTCATGGGTGTCTGTAACAGAAATAACAGCACTACACTTGGTACACTTCTTGAAACCAGGGGCTGGTTTCTCCATGAGGAGAATTTGTGTAGGCCTGAGGCCTAACCGAAGTCACCAAGTTGTGCTAAATAAAAGTTTTTTGGGTTTTTTTTTGAAAGAAAAGAAAAGAGAGACCGGCGGTACCGGTTTTGGTATGGGGAAGGCAGGTACGCGGTCTAAAGAAACAAACTAAAATAAGAATTTCTTCAGCGGTGACAGGAACACGACCTGCTGGCTCCGCGGAAAAAGAGAAACTGAGGAGAGCTGGTCAGGAAGGCGGGAAGGCAGCGCGCATGTGCAGTGGGAGGCCCCAAAAGCTTCCTTTCTGGGAAGCTGGGGAGCTTTCCCGCGCAGGCTCCGTCGGTTCCGACGTAACCATATGTGAGGACTTATTCCTGCTTGTTCCTGGAGATTACATTGCCTCCAATACAATGACATTTTAATTTTGCCAAGAGTCATCAGGGACCTTGTCAAAGGCTTTCTGAAATTCCAAATACACTATATCGACCAGCTCACCTTTGTATACCTGTTTATTCACACCTTCAAAAAAATATAACAGATTAATAAAACAATACCTTCCTTAGCTAAAGCCATGATCACTTTCTCCCATTAAACCATGACTATCTACATGTTCAGTAATTTTGTTCTTTATAATGGTTTCTATCATTTTGCCCGATACTGACGTCAGGATCACCAATCTGTAGTTTCCCGGATCACCCCTGGAACTCTTTTTAAAAATTGGCATTACATTGGCCATTTGCCAATCTTCTGGTATTACAGATGATTTCAATGATAGGTCTGCAACCTCTTATTTCAGTTCTTTCAACACCCTTGGATGTCACCATCCAGTCCAGGTGATTTGCTACTCTTTGGTTTATCAATTAATTGTAATACATCTTCCCGGTTTATCGATATTTCTTTCAGCTCTTACGATGCATCACCTTTAAATACCATTTCAGTCATGAATAATTTCCCTACATCTTCTTCAGTAAAGACCGAAGCAAAGAATTAATGCAGTCTCTTCGCTATGGCCCTATCCCCACTTAGTGTCCCTTTAACCCCTCTAATGGTCCAACTGACTCTCTCACAGGTTTTTTTGCTATGAATATACTTGAAAAGTTTTTATTATGCATTTTTGCTGTTCCAGAAAGCTTTTTTTTCAAATTCTCTCTTTGTATGCCTTATCAATGCCTTCCATCTAACTTGTCAGTGCTTATGTTGTTTCCAGTATTCATCAATTGAGTCCTTTTTCCATTTCCTGACTCCTTTTTCCATCTCCTGAAAGATGCTTTTTTGGCTACGACAGCCTCTCTGACCTCACGTTTAAACAAGTTTTTTGGACTTCCTTCCACTTTTCTTAAAGTGTTGAATACTGCTGGTCTGGGCTTCCAAGATAGTATTTTTAAACAACACCCACGCTGAATATAAATCTTTAAACTTTGCAGCTATTCCTTTTAGCTTTTTCTTAACTATTTTCCTCATTTTATCATAGTCTACCTTTTGAAAGTTAAATGGTAGTACTGTGGATTTTCTTGCCGTCATTCCTCTATTTATTATATCAAGCGCGATCATGCTATGATCACTATTGCCACTAAAGACTAGGTCCAAAATGGCTTCCCCTCTTGTCAGATCATGAACCAGCTGCTCCAAGAAGCAATCATTTATTTCATCTAGAAACTTTATCTCCCTGCTGTGATACTGATCCAGTCAACACCAGGGTAATTGAAATCACCTATTATTATTATTACTACTGTGTTGTAACTTTTCTTAGCTTCTCTCATTTCTTTGAATATGTCATCATCCATTTGTTCATTCTGGCCATCACCTTTCCCTTTTTACATGGAATTTCAATCCATAGAGATTCTACATTGTATTTTGCTTCCTGCAAAACTTTAATCCTGTGTGGCCCAATGCCCTCTCTAACATTGAATGCAACCCCTCCACCAATTCGATCTACCCCATCATTGTGAAATAATTTGTACCCAGCTATCACAGTGTCCCACTGGTTACCCTCCTTTCAGCAGGTCTCTAAGATACCTATCATATTTACCTCTCATTTAGTGCTATATATTCTAATTCTCCCATCTTATCTTTTAGACCTCAAACATTTGCATACAAGCATTTTAGAGGTTTTATTTTATTTTTATTCATATTAATCTGGTTATTGGTAGGTAGGGGTATTTTGGAATCTTTAAGCTCTATCTGCTCTGTAAACGGCATTTGGGTTACTTTTGTCTTTATTGGAACCTCTCTGTTGATATGCCCTAACTTCAATCTTTTGCTAGTATCCTTCAAAGACACATCATTCTGAACCATTCGCTCTTGGGTGACTGTTGGCTCTCCCCTATTATCTAGTTTAAAAGCTACTCTATCTCCTTTTTAAAGGCTAATGCCAACAGCCTGATTCCATCCTTGTTAAGGTGGAGCCCATCCCTTTGGAAAGCACCTCCTTTACCCAGAACGTTACCCAGTTCCTAACAAATCCAAAACCCTCTTCCTTGCACCATCGTCTCATCCACGCATTGAGACTCCAGAGCTCTGCCTGCCTTTTGGGCCCTCTGCATGGAATGGGAAGCATTTCTGAAATGCAACCCGGGCAGTTCTGGATTTCAACTTCCTACTGAAAAGCCTAAATTTGGCATCCAGAACCTCCCTCCCACACCTTCCTATGTCACTGATACCAACATGTACCAAGACAGCAGACTCCTCCCCAGCACTATCTAAAACCTTATCTAGGTGGCGCATGAGTTCCGCTACCCTCACACTAGGCAAGCAGGTTACCAGGTGATCCTCATGTCCACCAGCCACCCAGCTCTCTACATGCCCAATGATTGAATCACCAACTATAAAGGCTGTCCTAACCCTTCCCTCATAGGCACATGGCCCAGGAGAAACCTCCTTGGTGCAAGAGGGTTTTATATTACTTGGAGGACAGGTCCTAGCTACAGGATCATTTCCTGCCATACTAAGGTGATGCTCTCCTGTCACATGACCTCTTTTCTCCATGGCAATAGGGAGGCTGCCAGACTGAGGGTAGGACTTCAGTACTACGTTCCTGGAGGTTTTGTCTATATACCTCTCTGTCTTCCTTTTGTCCTCCAAGTCTGCTACTCTAGCCTCCAGAAGTCAGACGCATTCCCTGAGAGCAAAGAGTTCCTTGCATCTAGTGTACATGTAAGATCCCTCACCAAATGGGAGAAAATCATACATGTGACACTCAATGCAAAAGACTGGAAAGCCCCCATCTCACTCTTGGACTGCTGTCTGCATCTTAGTTTTAAGATTTTGTTTAGGTATTTAAGTTGTTTACTTACTTAGGTTTGCTGTGGATTCTTATACTAATATAACAATACCTAATATGTTTAATGGACTTTGTTCACCTAAGATTACTTAATCTCAGGTCCTTAATGTATTTCTGATGAGGATGACCAGCTGCACCTGAAAAGTGACTATGGGCACCTCCTTCCCTTTATTAGATTTAAGAGCCTATAAAGCTAAGATTATCTCTGGGGTAGGTGTGAGTCGGAGTGAGTGGGAGGGAAAGAAGACTTAATAAAAGCTGGCTTCCTACACAGTTCCCTGACTTGTGCTTCTAAGATAAAGTCTCACCAATTTCCTGTGTGATTCACACAGCTCTTGGTTTGATAGAGGGAGCCTTTCAAATTGCCCCTTTGATCTGTCACTTGCCTTTAACACCTATTTAAGTAAACTTCACAGATCTTTCGCGTACTAACTGGAAGGCCTCTTTCTAAAGTTCTCTAGAAATGAATTTCTTTCTTTCTACTTAGAGCAGCAGTTCTCAACCTGTGGGTCGCTACCCCCATGGGGGTCGCCACAGGATTTAGCATGGGTCGCCTCACTCCAGTTCAAAAAAATAAAAAAATCTCACAAATTGCTGCCGCTGCCGAGTCCACTTCTCGGCAGCAGCAAACTCACCGCTTACAACTTCCTTAGGAGGCGGGACAATGCTGCACGGAGCCCGCTGAGAGACGGGAAGGCTCTACAACATTTTCACAGGCACAGCTGCGGTTCCCTAAAATACATGGAGCCGCAGCTGCAGAAGAAGGGAGGCGGTGAGTTTGCCGCTGCTGAGTAGCGGACTCGGCAGCGGCAGCAACTTGTGGGATTTTTTTATTTTTTTGAACTGGAGTGAGGCGACCCCTGCTAAATCCTATGGCAACCCCCGTGGGGGTCGTGACCCACAGGTTGAGAACTGCTGCTCTAGTGGGAGATGATTTTCCATCCAGTGATCACCAGATGGTGTGGTTCAGTATTACGACTAGGGCTGTTAAACTCCATTCAAAAGTGAAGGTCTTAGACTTTAGGAAAACTAACTTTGCAAGATGGGCCAATACCTCAGAGACAACTTCCTCTGGAGGCGGGACAATGCTGCACGGAGCCCGTCGAGAGACAGAAAGGCTCCACAATGGCTTCACAGGCACAGCCGCGGTTCCCTAAGAGACAGGGAACAACGGCTGCAGAAGAACAGGGCAGTAGCAGGCAAACATAGGGAGAGGAGAGAAGGGGGCAGGAAACCTGCAACGGGGCTGACATGGGGAAGGGACGGGGCTGACATGGAGGGATGGATGGATGGAGGGATGGATGGATGGAGGGAGGGAGGGATGGATGGATGGAGGGAGGAGGGATGACATGGAGGAAGGGGGGCTGACATGGAGGGAGGGAGGGAAGGGGGGCTGACATGGAGGGAGGGAGGGGGGCTGACATGGATGGATGGAGGGAGGGAGGGAGGGGGGCTGACATGGACAAAGGGGAGAGACGGGGACATACTGGACAGACAGGAGATAAATGCTGGACAGAGGGGAGAGAGAGTGCAGGTTAGGATTATAATGGGCTGATGGGGGGACTAGCACTGGTAATGGGCAGATCAGGTGGGGGGCTAGGACTGGTAATGGGTTGATTAGGGAAGGCTAGGACTGGGAATGAACTGATCAAAGGGGGGGTTGGGACTGGTAATGGGCTGATAGGGGGGTAGGATTGGTAATGGACTGATGGGGGGGCTAGCATTGGAAATGAGCTGATTGGGGCGGTTAGGACTGGAAATAGGCTGATTAGAGGAGGCTAGGACTGGTAATGGCCTGATATGGGGTAGGACTAGTAATGGGCTGATTAGGGGAACCTAGCACTGGTAATGGGGTTGAGGGGGGACTAGCACTGGAAGTGAGCTGATTGGGGTGGGGGCTTCAGCTGGAAATCGGCTGATGGTGGGGAGGGGAGGATAGAGCTGCTGGCCTTGGTAGAAAACTGGGGGCTAGGGCTACAAATGGGCTGATGCGAGGGGATGGGAGACTGGGACTGGAAGGGAGAGGATGCTGAGAGGGGCTGCCATGGTATTTGGACTAGAAGGGGACTGGAAATAGGCTGATGGAAAGAAGTAAAGAAAACAAAAGAAGAGATAAGAAATGTCAGATGGACCATAGACCACAGAAAGAGAGCTAACAGAAGACAGGAAAGCAGAAGCCTCAGATCGGGACCAACATGATCAGAGAATAAATTGGTCAGACAACAAAGGTAGAAAAAATAATTTTATTTCATATTAGTGATTTGACTACAAAATCATAATTTTGAAATCAAATATTGTTACTTGTTATTGTGATTAATTATTGTGGTTTAAATAAGTAAATTTTATAAATAAAAACACATTGCAAAGGCCTATAATATATTAATAATTCATCAAATGATTACAGCGACAATGCGTTAATGGTAAAGGAAGAGAGACGCATTTGATTTTATCATTGGGAGTCATCACAAGTTGACCAATGGTAAAAGGGGTCACGGTACAAAAAAGATTGAGAACCACTGACTTGGAGACTATTTATTTTACCTCTATGCTAAGCTAAATGCTTATTTGATATAAATAGAAAAGCTCTCTAGAAACAAATTTATTTCACTGACTGTTTACTCCATTTTACTTTCTATGCTAAGCTACACTCTGATTTGATTTAAATGAAAAGCTCTCTGGTGGTACTAAGACCTGACTGACTCAGCAAAACACTGAATTCTAAAATACACAGATTTATCAACTTTAACCCAAAGAATACCCCTTTTCCCCAAGATTTAGGGTATATTCCAGAAGATAAATACTTATAAGTGCAGATCTATTTCCAGCTATAGTAGTCCCTTTTGGTAGTAGTTGGAATACTTGACCAAGTTTGACAATGGAGACAAATTCTGGAAGTTTGCTTTCATATTTAAGTACTTTTTGCATATCTGGATCCAATGATGCTGTTAGGTAGGCCTGGGAGCCTAAGATAGTAGCTCTTTAGGTGTAATCAGTCTCTATGAGTCCTAGCCCTCCTTCAGCTCTAGGACTGTACAGTCTTGGCATATTCTGATTCTTTTAAATTACTTCATGGTCATGGAGGAATCTTCCTGTTCGCACATCTAGTTTTTCAAGATCTTTAAGAGGTAAGTCTACAATCATAAAGCTGTATGAGAGTATAGGAATTGCCAGCTGATTGATGGCTTGTATCTTATTCTGTGATGTTAAGGTACTTTTCGGAGTGGAGGAGTAGCCTAGTGGTTAGAACACTGGCTTGGTAACCAAGAAACCAGGGTTTGAGTCCCACTAGCACTCCTTGTGGCCTTGGGCAAGTCACTTAACCCTCCATTGCCTCGGAAGAAAGGCCTGGCAATCTACTTCCAGTCACACTGCCAAGAAAGCCCAGCAGCTTCTGGGTCACCAGGAGTCAGCACTGACTTGAAGGCACACATTGCATTTGCAAGGCACTTTTCAGTAATGATTTTAATCTTCTATAGTATTTTTTACTGATCATTTCTCTCAGTAATTTCTGCTTGAGTGTCATTCCTTTCTCTACTCTAAGATATTTATATATGCCTTTCTGTTCAAGTTCCTTGATATCAGAGCCTTCTCCCAGGATATTTCGGTTTTGCTCAATTTCCCTCTAAAAAAACTTGCCTTAGCATATTTGTCTAGGTCTAAAGACATCCTGATGTCATCCGAAAAGTTTTTCATTACACAGAATTGCTCTGCTAATTGTTGGTCACTGCAACTGTAGAGCTTCAGGTCATCAACAAATAGTAAATGGGATGTTACTTCTGAGTTGTTACCTTCTTTAGGATTCAAGTCAAATCCGTATCACAAAGAGTTGATGAGAGTACTCATTGGATTAAGCGTCATACAAAACAGAAGTGGCTACAGGGAATCTTCCTGGATCTTGATGTTAGGAATGATGTACTGACCATCTTCATACTTCAAAAATAGGGTGATCTGCCACATTGTCATGGTGAACCTAATATACTCTGTCAAACCAGGATTTATCTTATATATCTTGAGGCAATTTATTATCCAAGAGTGTGGGACCCTATCAAAGGTTTTCTAATAAACAATCCATGCTATACTGAGATTTCTGATTTTCTTAGCGCTGGCCATGATGGCCTTATTTAAGATTAACTGGTCTTTGGGGTTCCATATGATCCCTTCTTATTGCCCTTTTGCTATGATGTAATTGGATTTGATATGATCATATATTCTGTCTGCATCTATTGTAATGAACAGCTTATAGATTATTGGTCTGTAATTTTTGGGAATGTTACTTGGGTTCCCCTTTGGAAAGAGAAAAGTTCTTCTGTTATAAGCCATTGCGGTATTAAGTTTGACTGTTTGATCAAATGTTTTTTGCAGTTTGCCAGGTCTTGGTAGAGTGATGTTAAATGTTCGAGTCAAAAATTGGTCACTCCATCTGGGCCAGGATTCTTCCAGTTTGGGGCTCATTTTAGCCTGCTTTCCAGCTCTTTGTTGTCACTATAGGCTGGAGAACATACCTTTAAAAGGATATAAACAGGATGGAGCCTGTGCAGAAGGTGGCTACCAAAATGGTCAGTTGACTTTGTCATAAGGCATATGGGGACAGATTTAAAGATCTCATTAGGTATACATAGACATGATGTTTGATTTTTCTAAATGTTCCTGTATACAGGGTAACCATTCTGCTTCTTGACTGTGCTCTATGGGGTCCTCGTGTGTGCTTCTTCAGAAGGTTTCTGTTTCAGCTTTGGTTGGTGGTGTTTTTACCATATTAATGATCTTTCCCAATTCCCCGTAGAACTCTTTTGAGTTCTCTCTAACTAGTTTATTTTGATATCTTTCTTTTCTGTTTTCTTCATATATTCACAGTTTTTGCGCTTCTGCTGCTGCTTTCAATTTATTGTTGGAACATATAAATTTCATGTCTTCTTCTGTTAATGCAGCATGCTTCAGCTTGATATCTTGGATTTCCTCAATATCTTTGATGATCTTAATCCTTTTGATACCCATCTATCGGGGATACCTCCACACACAATAATTGTATTTTTCCTTCAATGCGCTTTTTTCAAGGAGGAATTGTTCTTATTCTCTTTTTCTTCCGTCCTTGCATTCTAGTTGGCAGTATTCTTGCAATCAATTTTAGCTGCACAATATTGTATTCAATTTTATTTTGGTGATGTCAATAAATGATCTCTTTATACAGGATATAGCCTCGTTTATCTTAATTATCATACTTTTAACCTTAGGTGTTCAATTTAACTTGGGTACATTTTCCCTTCCTGGAACCAAGCATATTTATCTTTTTTCCATGTGGAATAGGAGTTTGATCTTGAATTACTCCACCTCTGGGTCTTTCTCTTCCCTTTCTTCCTCATCAACAGTTGATTTGTTGACCCATCTGACCTTTTCAATGCTTCTTTAGAGTTGAGAATGGTTCCAGAGGACTGGAGAAAGGTGTATGTGGTCCCTTTACACAAAAGCAGAAGTAAGGGTGAAGTTGAGAACTACAGCCCAGTTAGTCTGACCTCTATGGTGATTAAATTAATGGAAATACTGCTAAAACAAAGGATAGTGAGGTTTCTAGAGTAAAGTGGATTGCAGGATTCAAGGCACTATGATTTTACTAGGTTCTGAGGCAGCATGGGTTTAACTAGGGGCAGGTCTTGTCAGACAAATTTAGAGTAGTTACTCACCTGTAACAGGTGTTCTCCAGGAGCAGCAGGAATCAGTCCTCACATATGGGTGTCATCGGCACCGATGAAGCCCCAGCGGAGCATTTCCCCAGCTTTCTATGCAAGCCTTTGGGAATGCAGGCACGCATGCGCGGTTCCCTTCCCGCCTAAAGGTGCCATCTTACCTCAGTCAAATGACATAGCTAAGAACAGCACACAAAAATGAAAAATAAACTATGTACAACTGCAACTCCCAGGGGAGGAGAGAGGGTTGTGAGGACTGATTCTTGCTGCTCCTGGAGAACACCTGTTACAGGTGAGTAACTACTCTTTCTCCAGGACCAAGCAGGAAGTCAGTCCTCACATATGGGTGACTCCCCAGCTCTGGGCTACCGAGGAACCCAGGCTGAACAAGAGTACTCCCTCTAGTCTCAGCTGCAAAGAAAGGCATTTCAAGGACACAACCTCCACTGGTAGCCCAACAGAGGGCAGGAGGGCAGGAGTTGCCTAAACCTCAAAGAGATTCCGGAGTACTGCTTGGCCAAAAGCACTGTCCCTACGGGACTCCCTCTCCAGGCAGTAATGGGCCGCAAAGGTCTGGCTTGAAGACCAAGTTGCAGCCCTGCAGATGTCTACCAAGGGCACAAAGCAGGGATGAGCCACTGAGGCAGCCATTGCCCTGACTCGGTGGGCCGTAACCCGACCCTGCAAAGGAAAGTCAGCCACCTTATAAGCCCAGGTAATACAGTCAGCCACCCAGATGGACAAGGTACGCTTGGACACAGCCATCCCCAACTTATTGGGGTCAAAGGAGACGAAGAGCTGAGTAGCCCTTCTATGCCCCTGCGTACGGTCAAGGTAGAAGGATAAGGCCCTCCTACAGTCCAGGGTATGCAGGACTGCTTCAGCCTGGCTTGCATGAGGCCTAGGGAAGAATGTAGGAAGAACCACCTCTTGGTTGAGGTGGAAAGAGGAGACAACCTTAGGGAGGAACTTGGGATGAGTCCTAAGGACTACCCTGTTCCTGTAAATCCTAGTGTAAGGCCTATCACAGACTAGAGCCTGAAGCTCACTAACTCGCCTAGCCGAGGTAAGGGCTATCAGGAAGAGTGTCTTCCAGGAGAGGAAGCGGAGTGGACAAGTAGCCATCGGCTCAAAAGGTGGGCGAGTCAGTTGCTGCAAGACCACATTCAGCTCCCACTCAGGGGCAGGAGGACAGTTGGGAGGCTTGAGCAAAAGCAACCCCCTAAGAAAGCGGGACACCAAGGGGTGACCAGATAGAGAATGTCCCTCCACCAGAGAGTGGTGAGCTGCTAGAGTTGAGAGGTGGACCCGAACAGAATTGGATTTAAGGCCTTGGTTTGACAAGTGCAGTAAGTACTGAAGGACCACTGGCACAGTGCAGGAGAAAGGATCAACTGTACGTAGCTGACACCACACTGAAAACCTTTTCCATTTGAGAGCATAGGTTTTCCTAGTGGACTGTTTCCTAGAGGCTAGGACAACCTCCTCAACTTCCTGAGGTAGGCCCCAGGGAGCCAAGACTACCCTTGCAGCCTCCAGGCCATCAAATTGAGAGCTTTGAGATTGGGGTGCAGAAGGGAACCCTGATCCTGTGAGAGAAGGTCGGGTTGCAACCCCAGAGGTAGTGGCGGTTCCACCGCCAGTGGAAGTAGAAGAGGAAACCAAGGCTGTCTCGGCCACCTGGGAGCCACCAGCAGGACCGAGGCCTTGTCCTGAAGAATCTTGAATAGAGTTTGGGCCACTAATGGCGTGGGAGGAAACGCATACAGGAGGCCCTGAGACCAGGATATCAGAAAAGCATCCGCTGCTATCTGCAGAGGATGCGGTTGCCTGGAGCAGAACTTTGGCAGTTGCTTGTTCATGGGTCTGGCAAAGAGATCTATCAAAGGAAGACCCCATGTCAGGAAGATCTTCTGAACTACTGAAGGATGCAGCTGCCACTCGTGGGGCTGCAGTATTCTGCTTAATCTGTCTGCCAGGTAGTTGTCCTGGCCTGGAAGGTACACAGCTCTGAGGAGCATGTTGTGCTTGAGGGCAAAGGAACAAAGGTCCTGAGCCTCCCGACAAAGGATCCTGGTTCCAGTTCCGCCCTGTTTGTTCACATAAAACATGGCAACTTGGTTGTCTATCTGAATCAGGACAGACTGGTGAGCCAGGGTAGGAGTGAAAGCTTTGAGTGCTAATCGAATAGCTCTGAGTTCGAGGAGATTGATCTGCTGTGCAGCTTCCCAGGGAGACCACAGGTCCTGGGTGCACTTGCCCAGACAATGAGCCCCCCAGCCTTGCAGGGAGGCGTCTGTGGTCACCACTACTGTGTACCCTGGAATCTGAAAAGGTACCCCCCTCAGAAGATTGGGTGGGTGAAGCCACCAGGAGAGGGAGTGCAAAAATGGTCTGGACACCCTAATCCTGTCTCTGAGGCTGCCTGCGGCCTGTGACCACTGAGCCCGAAGGCACCACTGTGCAGGCCTCTTATGGAGCCTGGCATTGGGGGTCACATGTACTGTCGAAGCCATGTGGCCTAGAAGCCTCAGGCAGAGCCTGACGGAGACCAGGGACCTGCTGAGAAACTGATTTGCCAAGGCCATCAACCTCTGGGCTCTGTCTACTGGCAAGAAAGCCTTTGCCAGCAGAGAGTCCAGCCTTGCCCCTATGAACTCCAAGTTTTGGGAGGGGAACAAAGTGGACTTTGCGAAGTTTATGACAAACCCCAGGCTTTGTAGAAGAGCAATAGTCCTGAGGGTGGCTTGTTTGGCCTCCTGGCACGTCTGACCCCTGATGAGCCAGTCGTCCAGATAGGGGAAGACAAAGATTCCTTGATTTCTCAGGTAGGCCGCCACCACTGCTAGGCACTTTGTAAAGACTCTGGGGATGGAGGTGAGGCCGAAAGGCAGCACTCTGTACTGATAATGGTTTCCTCCCACAATGAACCTGAGGTACTTTCTGTGGTCTGGATGAATGAGGATGTCAGTGTACGCATCCTTTAGATCTAAGGAGCATAGCCAATCTCCCTGCTGGAGGTAGGGCAGAAGTGTTCCAAGAGTAAGCATCTTGAACTTCTCTTTCACTAGGAACTTGTTGAGGTTCCTGAGGTCCAGAATGGGTCGAAGGCCACCGGTTCTTTTGGGCACCAGGAAATACCTGGAGTAGAAACCGTGACCTTGCAAGTGGGGAGGCACAGGCTCCACCGCCCTGTCCACCAACAGACCATGAAGCTCTTGTAGAAGAAGGTCTGTGTGCAGGGGAGGCCTTGGAGGCTCCCCTGGAAAATATGGTGGAGGCAGTTGGTGAAAATGGAGGGCATAGCCCTTGTGGACTATCTTCAGCACCCAACTGTCCCCGGTGATATGGGGCCACTGGTGGGCAAAGAGGGCGAGGCGACCTCCTGTGCAGGGTTGGGAGAGCAGTGGAGGAGAGGCTACGCTAAAGGAGTCAAAAACACCCACCCTGCGGAGTGGTAGCAGGGGCCTGAGGCTTGGGGGTCCTCTGCCTACAGGGCCCATTACCCTGGCCCTTGGCTTGCTGACCCTGGGGGGCAGCTTGGGCAGCAGGATATTGCGGGTACTGTTTGTAGGCAGTGCCCTTCCTCGGGTAAAAGGGCTTTTTACCCGAGCCCTTCTTTTTATGAGAAGGGGCAGAGGTCTTCCTCAACAACCTTGTCCGTGTGAGGTGCTCAGTTTCGAGCTGAGCGGCCTTCTCGGTCATGGGCTTGCCAAAAAGGTTTTCACCTCGGCAAGGGACATCGACCAACTTGTCCTGAACCCATGGCTCGAGGTCCGATGACTGCAGCCATGCCTGGCGTCGAGCCGTGATGCCGGCTGCCGCGACTCGGGCCGAAGCCTCAAAGCCATCGTAGGCGGCACGGGACATGAACTTCGAGCAGTCCCGAATCCCCAAGGACAAGGACTTAAATCTCTGCAAGGGTTCCCCGGAGAGACCAGCAGAGAACTCGGCCAATTCCTTGGCCAGATCCCGCAAGTACATGCCCATGTACAGCTGGTAGGACTGGACACGGCAAGCAAGCATTGAGCCCTGGAAGCACTTTCTACCGACGCCATCGAGGTTCCGGGCCTCCCTGCCAGGGGGCACCACGGAGTGCATCTTCTGGCTCTTCAGACGATGCATGGCCGATTCCACAACCATAGAATAGTGTGGTAGCTGTGCCTTTTGAAAACCAGGGCTCTTCCGGAGTCGATAGATTGAATCGACTCGCTTGCTGAGAACCGGCACCGAGGCCGGTGCCTCCCACATATGGAAGAGGAGCCGTTCCAGCATCGGAGGAACTGGAACAGTAAAGGCCTCCTTCGGAGAAGAGTCATACTGTAGGGCCTCGAGCTCTTCAGCTCGAGGCTCCTCCTCGGGGTCCGCCGGAATAGCCAAGGCAACAGCCATATCCCGGACGAACTCCGAGAACCGAGTATCCTCCGGGGGGGGACCTATTCCGGGGCTCAGACTGCAGTGAGTCCGAAGGGACGCACCGAGTCTTGAAGGTATCAGGAGACTCCTCGTCCTCCGTCTCCCAAGCTGACTCGTCCGAGGAGGAGTCAGGGTCCGACCCCGCGGGGCCCTGGAGCACCCGCCCCGACGCCAGAGGCACCGGCGTCGATGCCCTCGGTCCTGAAAGGGAGGTCGAGGGAGACCGCGACCGAGGCCGACTCCGAGCCATGATGGACTCGCGTATCGGCTTGGTCTCCAGGGTCGACTTCGAAGTCGATGTCCCTGTGGTCGGGGCAGATGCGCCAGACAGGCTGGCCATCAGTGCCCGCTGCTGCTCCATGAAGGCAGACAATCTGCTCTCCAAGGCTGTCATCCTGAGACTCAGCTCAGGAGACGCAGCAGCCACCGACTCGGGCCCCGGCGGCACCGGGTCCGACGTCGGCTCCCTGGGAGGAGAGTCCTCGAGGACTACGGGGCTTACGTGTCCAGCAGACTCCGGCTCCACGCGAGGAACTTTTGCAGGCTTCTCGTGTTCCACGGGCCCGGGGCGACGGTCGGGGGTCTTAGACCTGGCCCTCGAGGAGCCAGGGACCTCCTCCGACAACGCCCTCACGAGCCGCTTCTTCCTCTTGCGTTCCCGGTCGTGGGACCCCCTGTCCAAGGAGCTTCGACAGCGCTCGGGATCGGAATCCCGAGATGTCGAGGCCTCAGACGAGGTCCAGGCCCGGCCGGAGGCTGAGTCCGAGAAAAGCCTTTCTTTTTGCTGCTGTCGACTTCGGAGTGCCTTGGAAGACATCTTTCCACATGGCCCGCACGACTTAGGGTCGTGGTCGGGGCCAAGGCAGCAGTCGTGTGTGTCGGTGAGAGACATTAATTTCTTACACCTATCACACTTCTTAAAACCGCTGGAAGCCATCGGGGAAAAAAAGAGTCCCCGCGAGGTCAAAGGACCGGCCTTCCAGAGAAAAATAGAAAAAAGGGCGCGAACGCCAGCCATGAAGGGCAAAAACCAAAAAAGAAGAATCGGGCTCGATACTGGTGTACCGAACCCGGCGGGAGGGGAACTGGCGTCGAACCAGGAGAAAAAATAGCGAAAATCGCCAAAAAAAATCTAATTTTAACTGGGAGAACAGGACACACGTCCAGTGGGCTTCACGGAAAAAAAGAGACTGAGGTAAGATGGCACCTTTAGGCGGGAAGGGAACCACGCATGCGTGCCTGCATTCCCAAAGGCTTTCATAGAAAGCTGGGGAAATGCTCCGCTGGGGCTTCATCGGCGCCAATGACACCCATATGTGAGGACTGACTTCCTGCTTGGTCCTGGATAAAATTAACTTCTTTGACTGGGTGAGCAGAGCGTTAGACTGAGGGAGAGCTCTAGATGTGGTGTACTTTGACTGCAGTAAAGTTTTTGACACCATTCCACACAGACAACTTATATATAAATTGAGCATTCTAGGAATAGCCTCTAAAGTGACTGACTAGGTTAGGAATTGGTTGAGTGAGAGGCGACAAAGGGCATAGATAAACGGAGCATACTCTGAGGAGAAGGATGTTACCAGTGGTATGCTGCAGGGATCTGTCCTTGGTCCGATTCTTTTTAACATTTTTGTTAGTGATATTTCAGAAGGACTGTCGGGTAAGGTTTGCCACACTGCATATGATACCAAAATCTGCACTACAGTACACACCCAGGAAGGAGTAGATAACATGAGGAAGGTTATAGTTAAGCTTGAAGAATATTCAAAGATTTGGCAACTGAGATTTAACACTAAAAAATACAGGGTCGTGCATTTGGGCTGCAAAAATCCAAGGGAAAGGTATAGTATAGAGGGTGAAGTACTTCTGTCTACAATAGAAGAGCGGGACCTGGGTGTGATTATTTCTGATGATCTTAAGGTGGCTAAACAGGTAGAAAAGGCAACAGAGAAAGCCAGAAGGATGCTTGGGTGCATAAGGAGAGGAATGGCAAGCAGGAAGAAGGAGATGATAGTGTTTCTGTATAAGTCTTTGGTAAAACCTCATTTGGAGTATTATGTGCAATTCTGGAAAACATACCTTTAAAAGGATATAAACAGGATGGAGCTTGTGCAGAAGGTGGCGACCAAAATGGTCAGTTGACTATGTCATAAGGCATATGGGGACAGATTTAAAGATCTCATTATGTATACTTTGGAGAAAAGGCAGTAGAGAGGAGATATGACAAGAGACGTTTAAAAACCTCTGTGGCATAAATGCACAGGAGGAGAGCCTCTTTCAATTGAAAGAAAGCTCTGCAATGAGGGGGCATAAGGTGAAGATGAAATGGGATAGACTCAGGAGTAATATGCCAAAATATTTCTTTACGGAAAAAGTGGTAGACGTGTGGAACAGTCTTTCAGTGGAGGTAGTAGAGACCAAGACAGTGTCTGAATTCAAGAAAGCATGGGACTAACACTGAAGATCTGTTAAGGAAAAAATTAGATTATAGTAGTTGATATGGAAGGGCAGACTAGAAAGGCCATATGGAGTTGGGCTGACTATGCGACTGCCGACCCCTAAACCCGTATATTCAATGCCGTGGCAACGGCATTGAATATACGGGTTTGCCACACAGAGGAAACTGCCACAGAGACTAATCAGGTAGTGGCGATATTGCACCAATACCCGGTTAGCTCCCTCAGGTAAAACTAGGTGTGGCAAAAGCTGGCCTAATTTTACCTGCAGGTCGCTAACCTGGTAGCGGTGCAATATCGCCGCTACCTGGTTAGCGACAGTTTCTGCCCCAGAACGCCCACGACACGCCCCAATGCTAACCACATAGATTCAGGGCATGTAGTGGAGTTAGAAGGGTATATTCTTACCATGTAAGCGCCGTTGAATATTCTTATTAAAAGCATTTACATGGTTTATTGAGCTGTAAATTATGTAAATGCCTTTAGAATATCAGGCCCATGGTCTTTTTCTGTCGTCATGTTTCTGTTTCTATGTTACATAAGGCACTAGTCGTGCTACCAAATAATGTGGCACCATCCCATGCAACACCTTCAGTGTTATTAATAGAACTTTATGCTGCATGCGTTGACAGACCAGTAACCAATGCAGTTGTTTCAGTACTAGGGAAACATGATCAAATTTGTGATAGTACTTAACAAAATAGGCCATTATATTCTGCTCCAACTCAAGATGCTGTAACTCTAAAAAAACAACCCTAGCAGTAAAAAATTACAAAGGTCTAACCACGGAAGCCATAGTCACAATAATTAGGTTAGACTCAGGAATCTAAGGGGGTAGCTGTCTAATACAAAGCAAAGAGTTTCATCATAATCATGAAACTGCAACTGAGAATCAAAGTAAACTCCCAAACTCCAATAGAATTGATTCAGGCGTGGAATCCAGAATCCAACCATGTAAAGAGGGGATGGAATGTGATCATTGGAGAGACAACAAAAATCCATTTTCACAACATTCAATCTAAGAAAACCAGACTGAAACCATTTCTGCAGCTATGTCATCCAGGTCTTGATTTCCTCCGTGGTTCTGCTTGGTAACGGATGCAAAACTTGAAAATGGTCCACATACACATATAATTTCAGTCCAGTAGCCCACAATACCCTACAAAATGGAGCCATATACAAATTAAATAAAAGAGGCAAAAGCACTGGGGCACTCCCTGCATCAGAGCCCAAGGCACAGACCTGTTATTCTTTAATTGAACAAATCGATCTCTGTCACTTGCAGCACATCCCCACCATCCCAATTGCAGAAAACATTTAAAATAGCATGGTCAATAGTGTCAAATGCTGCGGAGACATCTAATAGAAGGAAGATACCACAGGATTCCTCATGAAACAAAGTTAAAGAGTCATCCTTTAAAGCTAACAAGAGGGACTCCATATTATGGAATGGCTGGAAACCAGACTGATTAACATTAAGAACTGCACTAGCATCCATGTAATCCATTAGCCATCAAGCTACAAACTTCTCAATTACGTTCTCCACTTTGGGACTTTTACAAAGTGGATGTATTGAAGAATGCTTCAAAGTGGAAGGAAAAACCCCTTCTCTTAAGGATGCATTAACAATCTCACTCAACCTAAGTTCAATCACTGAACCACTCAGATGCAAAAATGAAGAAGAGCAAGGGTCCAAGGAAAACGTGGTCAAAGACACAGAACGCAAAGCCTTATGTGCATCCATCTTCTTTTGCTGGTTAGTCCTACTCTAATGCATTGTACTGGTCCATGAAAATAGCACCACTTCAATGCTACTCTGGAGGTGACTGCATCCATATGTGTGCTTTTATAATATGGTTCGTCATCATCCTTTTTTTTAAATAATACTCGGACATATGTCTACATAGAATCACACACAAATCCAACTTCTGTTCCCTCTTTTTTCCACTGAAGCAGAAAAATAAAGTATACGATATCATACAAATCACCATGTTTAATTTCTCTACTTTAGTTCAACGCAGCAAAAGTCTGAACAGGCAAAGCAGCAGATTTTAGAAAAAATAATTTCAGTTTAAGATATAAAACATAGGAATTAAAAACAGAAGAATGTCACTCTGGGTCAGACCAATGGCCCATCAAGCCTGGGAACCCATCTCTGGCACTGGACTATCCAGGTCACTAGGGATTACCCAGCAGTTGCTAATGGGAAAGTCAGGTTTCTGTTCTTCATTGCCAGATATAAGAGGTGGCAATCCCTGTGCCTTATGTTAATGGACTGCCCTCTAGAAACTTGTCCAAACCCTTTTTAAAACCTTCTGTGCTATTAGCTTTTTTTACATCCTATAGCAAATGAATTCCACAGTTTAACTGTGCAATGACAGAAAAAATGTTTAAAGTACAGTTATTTTATTTTCAAATCATCCAGATATCACTCAAAAGCAAATTGAGAAACATTTTGGAACCTGTTTTTGGATCATGCATGGGGAAATTCTGTGCATAGTATTTTAAATTTTTGCAAAATTCTGCACATGTGAAATCACATTTTAGACAGTATGTGGGGATCAGAATAGAGACTTTGCGGTCGGGATGTACTCAAGTCCAACTGTATTTTAGAAATGGCTCTGCGAAATGTGAAGCTGTTTCTAAAATGCATAATCACGTGCAGTGGGAGGAGCCATTTTCCAAATTTACACATGGGAAAAATCGACGGAGGAAACCTGCTGACTTATACATGTAAGTGCCGGTATTTCACATGTGAATGTCGGCACTTCGACATGCAGTTGAGCCATTTTGCAAACATGAATGTGTAGCTATTGCTACTTAACTACAAAGGCCGCTGTTTTTATCTGAATACAATTAGGAATGAGGAATAAACTAGAGAAGGTGAGGGGAATTCTGGATGAAACTAAAACTTTTTAAAAACCTGCATGTGAAGGGGAGTTGATGTAAATTGCAACATGCATTATAGAGGCATCTTTTTCATAGTGGCCCATGTACAATCAACCTACCAGGACCAGTGCAAGAGTATTCAGCAACCTAGGTGTACCGTCAACCTTATGTCACCCCATTCCCACCCGAGATTTTGATAATTAGATCCAGCAATCATGATCATCCCAACAGCACCCTTCCCACAATAATCCTGTAAAAATGCATAACTGGATACCATACTTTCAAATATTAAACTTTGCTTAGTATATGCATGTGTGCCTGCTCTCCTTACAGATAAAATAATGTGCCATTGGTGCTTTGAGTTACTGGGGCTGTCAGGATCTATTGTTTTGCTTTGATGGCTGCCAGTCTTTGCTACCCCTCAGAAGCCTCTACCCTTACCAACTGCCTAGTCATGCTTGAAGGTTGCACTGGCCATACAACTCCTGCTAAAATCAAAACACATCTAAGCTTCTGAAATAACATACAGAGACTGCAAATTCAAAAATTTCCTAAACTCATTTGAGCTCCCCTCAGTCCTCAGCACACACACTCTCAAGCCTCATACTCTCTCTTTCTGCTATCTAGATAATGCTGCCAGTCACCATTCTATCTAGATATTCAGCAGTTTTGAATATCCAGACATATATATATATATATATATATATATATATATATCCCAGTCTGTGTTGCACGTGAGTACCATCAGAGTGTGGCCAGTTGCTTTCTTAGAAATCTGGACAGGTACACACACACATGCCTAAAAGCGATCTAATAATATTAAATGGGAAATAAGTACACATTTCTAAACCTTTGCTGACTTAATGTAAGATATGAAATGGATTATGATGGATATCCCTTTTAAAATGAGTTCTTATTCCTACTGATTTGTCTTGTCGTAGAAGTTCTATAATGATATGCTGCTATAAACTTATGAACTGTGCTGCATGTAAATATGAGGTGTGACAAAAAAGAAACTAGACTGTGGTGGCCACGCCCATGACTCAATGCCAATTGGCTAACTGCTTATGTTACTGTGTTGTGCAACATCTCACCACTATTCTGCTATAATAATTTTCATCTGTCTCACTCTGCTTTTCTTTTTCAGGTTTTTTTTTGTAGCACTCTGCTCCATCGCTTTGTCACGCAACCGGAGGTGGCAGAAATATGGAACAAAGAATCAACTTGAAATTTGTGGTTAAGTTGGAGAAGGGCCCAACTGAGTGTCTCCAACTTCTCCAAAAGGCTTATGGAGAAGATGCAATGTCAAGGCCACGAGTCTTCGAGTGGCACGAACACTTCAAGACTGGCCGCAAGGAGGTGGAGGATGACCCCAAGTCAAGACGGCCTTCTACGACAAAGACGGCTGAGAACATTGACAGAGTGAACAGCTGGTACGGAGTGATCGCAGATTGACAGTGCAGATGATAGCTGAGGAGCTCAGCCTGAACAGGGAGTCAGTGTGGACCATCTTAGTGCAGGAGCTGGAGATGCAGAAGGTGTGTGCCAAGATGGTGCCCAAGCTTTTATCGGATGACCAGAAGGAGCATCGGGTCAATGTTTGTCGAGACTTGCTAGAGAAGATCAGAGAAGATCCAGAGTTCATTGGCCGAGTCATCACAGGAAACGAGACTTGGGTCTTCCAGTACGACCCTGAAAGCAAGAGACAGAGCCTGCAGTGGAAGACTCGACTGTCACCCAGACCAAAGAAGGCGCACATGTCTAAATCAAGGATCAAGGTCATGCTGATCGCATTCTTTGACCAGAAGGGAGTAGTCCATCATGAGTTTGTACCTGAGGGCCAGACAGTCAACCAGCACTTCTACCAGCAGGTCCTCAATCGCCTCCATGACCAGGTTTGGCACAGTAGGTGGGCTCTGTAAAGAGAGAAGTCGTGGCTGCTCCACCATGACAATGTGCCTGCACACACTGCGCTCAGTGTGAGGCAGTTCTTGGCCAACAGATCACAGCTCTCGACCACCCTCCTTTTTCCCCAGATCTCGCACTGTGTGACTTCTGGCTCTTCCCCAGGCTGAAGACTGTGCTCAAAGGAACTCATTTCGCCTCTGTAGAAGAGATCAAGGCCACTGTGACGAGGGAGCTGAGGGACCTCAAGGAGGAGCACTTTACCGAGTGCTTCCATACGTGGCAGAAGCGAATGCAGAAATGCATTAACTCTAGGGGGGATTACTTTGAAGGGGACAATGCGTAATTTCTCTGTAGATTTTGTAATAAAACATGTATGGAACAGTCTCGTTTCTTTTTTGTCACACCTCGTATAATAACTCGGGTATTCACTGGAAAGGTCAGAAGCACCAGAAAGAGAGAGAACAGTACTTTCCAATGAAAGCGATACTGCTGATTTGTTTCTCTATGTCTGCTACAGTCCAACAAATCATCACCACTGTACCTTTATATCAGTGGTTCTCACCTTTTTTTTTTTGTAGGGACACACCTGATGGATAATGCTCACGTATGTGGCACACACTGCACACATGACCCTTACTGACCTTTGGCTTGACACAGTATAGCAGTTCTTTGGAGTTAAATATAACTACAAACTCCCCCCCCCCCCAAAAAAAAAGAGTAGTTACTCACCTGTAACAGGTGTTCTCCAGAAGCAGCAGGAATCAGTCCTCACATATGGGTGTCATCGACGCCGATGAAGCCCCAGCGGAGCATTTCCCCAGCTTTCTATGAAAGCCTTTGGGAATGCAGGCATGCATGCGTGGTTCCCTTCCCGCCTAAAGGTGCCATCTTACCTCAGTCAAATGACATAGCTAAGAACAGCACACAAAAATGAAAAATAAACTATGTACAACTGCAACTCCCAGGGGAGGAGGGAGGGTTGTGAGGACTGATTCCTGCTGCTCCTGGAGAACACCTGTTACAGGCGAGTAACTACTCTTTCTCCAGGACCAAGCAGGAAGTCAGTCCTCACATATGGGTGACTCCCTAGCTCTGGGCTACCAGGAACTCAGGCTGAACAAGAGAACTCCCTATAGTCTCAGCAGCAAAGAAAAGGCTTTTCACTGACACAACCTCCACCGGTAGCCCAACAGAGGGCTGGAGGGCAGGAGTTGCCTAAACCTCTAAGAGATTCCGGAGTACTGCCTGGCCAAAAGCACTGTCCCTATGGGACTCCCTCTCCAGACAGTAATGGGCCACAAAATGTCTGGCTTGAAGACCAAGTTGCAGCCTTGCAGATGTCTACCAAGGGCACAGAGCGGAGATGAGCCACTGAGGCAGCCATTGCCCTGACACGGTGGGCCGTAACCCGACCCTGCAAAGGAAGGTCAGCCGCCTTGTAAGCCCAGGTGATACAGTCAGCCACCCAGATGGACAAGGTACGCTTGGACACAGCCAACCCCAACTTATCAGGGTCAAAGGATACAAAGAGCTGAGTAGCCCTTCTATGCCCCTGCGTACGGTCAAGGTAGAAGGATAAGGCCCTCCTACAGTCCAGGGTATGCAGAACTGCTTCAGCCTGGCTTGCATGAGGCCTAGGGAAGAATGTTGGAAGAACCACCTCCTGGTTAAGGTGAAAGGAGGAGACAACCTTTGGGAGGAACTTTGGATGAGTTCTAAGGACTATCCTGTTCCCATAGAAGCGAGTGTGAGGCCTATCACAGACCAGGGCCTGAAGCTCACTAACTCGCCTGGCCGAGGTAAGGGCCACTAGGAAGAGTGTCTTCCAGGACAGGAAGCGTAGAGGGCAAGTAGCCATCGGCTCAAAAGGTGGGCGAGTCAGTTGCTGCAAGACCACATTCAACTCCCACTCAGGAGCAGGAGGACGAATGGGAGGCTTGAGCAAAAGCAAGCCTCTGAGAAACCGGGACACCAAAGGGTGAACCGACAGAGAATGTCCTTCCACTAGAGAGTGGTGAGCTGCAAGAGCTGAGAGGTGGACCCGAACAGAATTGGAAAGTCCCTGATTGGATAAGTGCAACAGGTACTGAAGTACTACAGGGACAGTACAGGAGACGGGATCTTCTGTACGTTGCTGACACCACACAGAAAACCTCTTCCATTTGAGAGCATAGGTTTTCCTTGTGGACTGTTTCCTAGAGGCTAGGACAACCTCTTCAACTTCCTGAGGTAGGCCCCGGGGAGCCAAAACTACCCTTGCAGCCTCCATGCCATCAAATTGAGAGCTTTGAGGTTGGGGTGCAGAAGAGACCCCTGACCCTGAGACAGAAGGTCGGGTTGCAACCCTAGAGGCAGTGGGGGATCCACTGCCAGCTGAAGCAAAAGTGGAAACCAAGGCTGTCTCTGCCACCTGGGAGCCACCAGCAGGACAGAGGCCTTGTCCTGGAGAATTTTGAACAGAGTTCGGGTCACCAGAGGCGTGGGAGGAAACGCATACAGGAGGCCCTGAGACCATGGAATCAGAAAAGCATCTGCTGCTATCCGCAGAGGATGCGGTTGCCTGGAGCAGAACTTTGGCAGTCGCTTGTTCAGTGGACTGGCAAACAGATCTATCCAAGGGAGACCCCATTTCAGGAAGATCTTCTGAACTACCAAGGGATGCAGCTGCCACTCGTGGGGCTGCAAAATTCTGCTCAACCGGTCGGCCAGGTAGTTTTCCTGGCCTGGAAGGTACACCGCCCTGAGGAGCATGCTGTGCTTGAGGGCAAATGAACAAAGGTCCTGAGCCTCCCGACAAAGGAGCCTGGACCCAGTTCCGCCCTGTTTGTTCACATAAAACATGGCTACCTGATTGTCTGTCTGAACCAGGACAGATTGATGAGCCAGGGCAGGAGAGAAAGCTTTGAGAGCCAATTGAATAGCCCTGAGTTCTAGGAGATTGATCTGTTGTGCAGCCTCCCAGGGAGACCACAGGCCCTGGGTGCACTTGTTGAGACAATGAGCTCCCCAGCCCTGTAAAGGAGGCGTCTGTGGTCAGTACCACTGTGTACCCTGGAATTTGAAAGGGCACCCCCTTTAGTAGATAGGGTGGGTGCAGCCACCAGTTGAGGGAGTCCAGAAATGGTCTGGACACCCTTATTCTGTCTCTGAAGCTGCCTTTGGCTTGTGACCACTGATTCCGAAGGGACCACTGTGCAGGCCGCATATGGAGCCTTGCATTGGGGGTTACATGAACTGTCGAAGCCATGTGCCCAAGCAGCCTCAGGCAGAGTCTGGCGGAGACAAGTGACCTGCTGAGAAATTGGTTTCCCAAGCTGATGAGTCTTTGGGCTCTGTCATCTGGCAAGAAAGCCTTTGCTAGCAGAAAGTCCAGCCTGGCCCCTATGAACTCCAAGTTCTGGGAGGGGAGCAAAGTGGACTTTGTGAAGTTTATTACAAAACTCAGGCTTTGAAGAAGAGCAATAGTTCTGAGGGTGGCTTGTCTCGCCTCCTGGCACGTTTGACCCCTGATGAGCCAGTCGTCCAGATAGGGGAAGACAAAGATTCCCTGATTTCTCAGGTAGGCCGCCACCACTGCCAAGCATTTGGTAAAGACCCTGGGAGCGGAGGTGAGGCCAAAAGGCAGGACTCTGTACTGATAATGGTTTCCTCCCACAATGAACCTGAGGTACTTTCTGTGGTCTGGATGAATGAGGATGTCAGTGTACGCATCCTTTAGATCTGAGGAGCATAGCCAATCTCCCTGCTGGAGGTAGGGCAGAAGTGTTCCAAGAGTAACCATCTTGAACTTTTCATTCTCTAGGAACTTGTTGAGGTTCCTGAGGTCCAGAAATAGGTCGAAGGCCACCGGTTCTTTTGGGCACCAGGAAATACCTGGAGTAGAACCCCTGACCTTGCAAGTGGGGAGGCACAGGCTCCACTGCCCTGTCCATCAACAGACCTTGAAGCTCTTGGAGGAGATCTGTGTGCAGGGGAGGCCTTGGAGGCTCCCCTGGAAAGTATGGCGGAGGCAGTTGGTGAAAATGAAGAGCATAGCCCCTGTGGACTATGTTCAACACCCAACTGTCCCCAGTGATGTGGGGCCACTGGTGGGCAAAGAGGGTGAGGCGACCTCCTGTGCAGGGTTGGGAGAGCAGGGACTGAGAGGCTACGCTCAAGGAGTCAAAAACCCCCACCCTGCTGAGTGGGAGCAGGGGCCGAAGGCTTGGGGTCCTCTGCCTACGGGGCCTATTACCCTGCCCCTTGGCTTGCTGACTCTGAGGTGCAGCTTGGGCAGCCTGATACTGAGGGTACTGTTTGTAGGCAGTGCCCTTCCTCGGGTAAAAGGGCTTCTTACCCGAGGCCTTCTTCTTGTGAGAAGGGGCAGAGGTCTTTCTGGACAGCCTTGTCCTTGTAAGGTGCTCAGTCTCGAGCTGTGTAGCCTTCTCGGCCATGGGCTTGCCAAAAAGGTTCTCACCTCGGCAAGGGACATCGACCAACTTGTCCTGAACCCATGGCTCGAGGTCCGATGACTGCAGCCATGCCTGGCGTCAAGCTGTGATGCCGGCTGCCGCAACTCGGGCCGAAGCCTCGAAGCCATCGTAGGCGGCATGGGACAAACTTCAAGCAGTCCCGAATCCCCGAGGACAAGGACTTGAATCTCTGCAAGGGCTCCCCAGAGAGACCAGCGGAGAACCCGGCCAACTCCTTGGCCAGGTCACGCAAGTACATGCCCATGTACAGCTGTTAAGACTGCACACGGCAAGCAAGCATCGAGCCCTGGAAGCACTTTCTACCTACACCATCGAGGTTCCGGGCCTCCCTGCCGGGGGGCACCGCAAAGTGCATCTTCTGACTTTTCAGGCGATGCATGGCCGATTCCACCACCATGGAATGGTGTGGTAGCTGCGCCTTTTGAAAGCCAGGGCTCTTCCGGAGTCGACAAATCGAATCGACCCGCTTGCTTAGAACCGGCGCCGAGGCCGGTGCCTCCCACACCCGGAAGAGAAGCCGTTCCAGCATCGGAGGAACCGAGACAGTAAAGGCCTCCTTTGGAGGAGAGTCGTACTGCAGGGCCTCGAGCTCTTCGGCTCGAGGCTCTTCCTCGGGGTCCGCCGGGCTAGCCAACGCGGAGGCCATATCCCGGACAAACTCCGAGAACCGGGTATCCTCCGGAGTTGATCTACTCCGGGGCTCAGACTGCGGTGAGTCCGACGGGACACACCGAGTCTTGAATGTGTCGGGGGACTCCTCATCCTCCATCTCCCAGGCGGACTCGTCCGACGAGGAGTCGCGGTCCGACCCCACGGGGCCCTGGAGCACCTGCCCCAATGCTATGGAGTGGTGTAGCAACTGAGATTTTTGAAATCCAGGACAAGGAGGCACTCGATACATGGTATCCAGCCTACGGGAATGAGGAGAGGTGGTAAGAGGTGTTTCCCACATTCTTAACATGAGATCATGCAAGATCTCATGAATAGGCATAGTAGCCGCTTCCTTGGGAGCTTTAGGATATTATAAAATCTCCAACTCCTTTGCTCTGGGCTCTGTTTCAGGAGCCACTGTGATGGAAAGACCTCTAGCCACCTCCCTGATGAAATCCTGAAAGGATACATCCTCTGGAGGAGACATCCTACATTTAGGAGGGCTCCTCAGAGAGAAGTACTCCGGCACCGACAGAGCTGTCAGAGTCCTCAGAGTCATCGGAGGATTCAAAATATCTTCTGTCCGGGTGCTCTTGTAAAGCACGATACCTGTACCAATCGAAGTCGGTACCGGAGGGGTCCGGTACCGGCCTGTCGATACCGGAGGAAATAGCATGACTCGGTGCTGGAAGCACACTCGCCGATGTCGATGCTGTCAATACCGGTACCGATATCGATGCCGGAACCGGTGTCGATACCGGTTGAACTGTCTGAAGCGGTCCCGAAGGCACCGGTGCCGAAAGGAGAGCCGCCAGACTGCGCTCAATAGCCAGGAATCTCTGGTCAATTGACGTTGCCAATGCCGGGGTGTCGGTACCGGACGAAGCGGCCGGTACCCCAGAGCATGGCACCAGTAGTTCTGCTGAGGTTGAGGCCTCGAGAACATCCTGGGGCCCGATAGTGCTTTGGAAGCCGAAGCCTCCTGCCGGGGCAATTTTGCCGGTACAAGTCCCTCAAGGGCAACGCCAGAGGCATCTCGATGCTTGGAAGGAGATCTACCCTTTGAGGATCAGCCAGATTTATGTTTGGTTACCTGAGATCCATGAGAAGACGACGAAGCCCTGGAAGACGTCGATGCCACGGATGCTGCATCGGAGGGAAAAAGGGTGCTAAGCTTAGCAGCTCGGTTCTGCCGACCCCTCTTCGACATCATCCCACAGGCAACACACTCCGAGATGGAGTGGTCAGGACCTAAACATTTGAGGCACCACTCGTGTCGGTGACGGAGATGGTACCGCCACACTTGGAACACTTTTTAAAACCCGAAGCGGGTTTTTCCATGTTGAGGAAAAATTGGGCCTAGTGCCCAAAATGGCGCGTGGCACCTGAGAGAAAAAAGGTGGAAAATCCAGATAAAAGATTACAAATGTGTTTTTTTTTTTTTTTTAAAGAAAGAAAGAACCGGCGGTACCAGTATAGCGTCGAGGAAGGCAAACGCTACCACAAAAAAGAATGAAAAATATGGGATAATTTCTGCGGTGACAGGAAAACAACCTGCTGGCTCCGCGGAAAACGAAGAACTGGAGAGAGGCAGTTGGGAAAGGCAGGAAGGCAGCACGCAGGCGCTGTGGGATGCTCCCAAAAGCTTTCTAATTGGACGCTGGGGAGCGTTCCCGCGCAGGCTCCATCAGTACCGATGATACCCATATGTGAAGACTACATTCCTGCTTGTTCCTGGAGATCAGAAATATTTATTAAGCAATACCGCTTTATCCTTATCAGCTTCTGCATATTCCTCCCCTTCACTCTTGAGTCTGACAATACCACTTTTGCCTTCCTCCTCTCACTAACATATTTGAAAAATGCCTTATCCCCACATTTTATTGCATTGGCTATTTCTTCTTCTTTTTGTACCTTTGCTTTCCTGACTACTTTACTAGCTTCTCTAAGTTTTTCCAAATATAGATGCCTGTCTTCTTCTCTCTGTGATCTCTTGTATTTAATGTGAAGGCCTCCCTCTTTTTCTTCATCTTTTCAGCTACTTCTTTTGAGAACCATAGAGGCCTCCTTTTCCTTTTACATTTATTTACCTTTCTAACAAAAAGGTTTGTTGCCTTTAAAATATCCCCTTTCAGTTTTGCCCACTGTTTTTCTACATCACCGAGTTGTTCCCATCCCGCTAATGACTCTTCGAGGTATTTTCCCATCTTGGCAAAGTTAGTTTTCCTAAAGTCTAAGACACTTGCTTTTGAATGAATTTTATCAGCACTAGTCCTAACACTGAACCATACCATCTGGTGATCATTGGATGCAAGATGATCTCCCACTGTAGCATCAAGAATACTTTCCCCATTGGTAAGCACTAAGTCCAGTATGGCCCTACCACTAGTTTCAATGTCAGATAGTTTTTTCAATATCACCAGATTCCCAAGATACTATTTTTTTCATGCAGTGTATGTTTTCATTTTTCTTCTGGCTTATTTAAAATTTCTTAACTGGATTTTTGAGAGACTTCAACAAAGCTGGTGTATAGCACATTCAGCTGGAGAACAGAGTATAAGAGTATGACAGGTCTTGGTGCCAGATAGACCCCCGGCACCCATCAAACAGCAGAAAATCCTTAGTAAATCAGATCCAAGGAGGGTAACGTTATAACAAAGCACCTACCTCATACGGCAGAAATGCACATAAGCTCTGTCCATTTTATAAAGAGAACTTTATAAGAACACCCCCAGAAAGATGGTGCTCTCGGGCTTGCACAAATGACCTCTTTTCTGAGAATTAAAGCAGTATACTTACAAAGGAATCTTGAAAACATTTACATAGAACAAGGATAGCTTAACTTGGAATGAAAGATCAAGATACATTGATTTAAATCTAACTTAAATCACATACTCTATCCATAAATATCTAAGCTTATTTTGTGCAAATGCATGCACTGGCAGGCTGTCTGCACATACGTTTCTGTGTCTATAGCTTGGACAATTTTGTAAATGCCTATTTCTATGAATGAAATACTGTTTTACACACAGAATGGCTTATAGAATTACCCCTTAAGGGGGTATTGTTTTAACATGGCACTGGTAAATAGGCTAAAATTAAGTGTTCCCTGCTCTATTTTATAAAGACATACAGGGGCCTATGTATCCTTATAAAATATTAGGACAAATACTGCAGAAATCATACCTAGACTGAAGGCATGACATTATTTACGCTTGCTTGAGAGCAGGAGTAAATCTCAGTGCATACTTCACACATCCTAAAATACATGTGTAAACGGTGACTCCAGGCATGCTGCACCCAAACTCATAAGGACATAAGAAATGCCATACTGGGTCAGACCTAGGTCCATCAAGCCCAGTATCCTGCTTCCAAAAGTGGCCAATCCAGGTCACAAGTACCTGGCAGGTTCCCAAAAAGGTACACAGGTTCCACAATGCTCATCCCGGGGTAAGCAGTGGATTCCCTGCTTCTTTTTAATAATGGTTTATGAACCTTTCCTCCAGGAACTTGTCCAAACCTTTTTTAAACCCAGCTACACTAAGAGCTTTAACTACATCCTCCGGTAACAAATTCCAGAGTTTGATTACGCGTTGAGTAAAAAAATATTTTCTCTTATTAGTCTTAAATTGGTTACATTGTAGCTTCATTGCATGTCCTCTAGTCTTCCTATTTTTTTGATGGCGTAAACAACCGATGGCGTACCTGTTCCATTCCAACTGGAAAAACCAGGAAATGGGCCCCCAAACCTTCCCTGCACCACCCAGGAGGTCCTCCTCTGGAAGGGGCCAAGTCCCTGAGTCCACATACTCCTCGAAAAGACTGAGAAGGAGAGTCCCAAGACCCCCAGGAATCCAGCCAGCATGCCCTCAGTGAATGGGCAGAGGCTTCACAAGACCTTTAGACCTGTCTTCCAAAAGGCGGTAAGATTTTGTTTCACCCAAGTCCTTAACCAGCTTCTCCAAATCGGCTCCAAACAGAAGCCAATTGGGCCAACTAGGCTGTGGAAGATGTGTCCACTGGTCAGTGCCAGAGCTATGACACCATCATCAGGTCATCATCCCTGACCACCAAATGTACCAGGCCATACAAGGCATCAAAAAGGAAGGCCGTGGTCGACTCCAAAAGAGGGGCAGTATCATCTAGTGGAGGAGACTTAAACCACTGGAGCAGGGCTTGAGACATCAGGCTGGTACATATCGCCAGCTGCAGAATAGCTGCCACCACAGTGAACTGGCTCCTCAACAATGAATCCACTTATGGTCCAGAAAATCCTTTAAGGTCGATCCGCCTTCCACAGGAATGGTGATCCATCTGGTAACCGCTAAGACCTGAGCATTCACCTTGGTAATGTCAAACCACTCAATGCACTCCTCCTCCGGAAGAGCAGAGATCTTCTTACATATCCTTAACCCCTTAGGCAGGGAGTCAGGAGAATCCCACACCGACCGGATCATATTTTTGATCACCTGGGAATGGAAAGACAGTAGTGGATTTTCGTACCCCTTGAAGGAGCAAGCGTACCTTTGGCTCCTGCTCTGTGCCAGAAGCATCCATCACGTTCAAGGCGGATGAGACCCTGGCAATCAACGCCGCCAGCTCCTCCTTCTGGAATAGGCAGATCACACCAGTGTCCTCACAAACCTCTGAAGGTCAGAGTACTTTTTCATCACCGCCACAGCTCAGTACCGAGCCATCTGAAACAAAGTCACAGTCAAATTCTCGGACAGCTTCCAGCTGTTTCCCATCTCCAGGGGGCACCCCACGTCATGGACACTTAGCCAAAGGCAATCAAACAAGGCTTCTACTCTCCGCCTGCCCTGCAGAAGACTGTGCCTGGGGGCACTCACAGGCCACAGGGTTCCATACCAGAAGGGCCAGGCCAACTGCAAAGAAAGAAAGAATTCCAGGGAGGAAAATCTGGAGGCTGGAAGTTCTCCTCTTGGAAATTACCCCCCCCCCCCCACCACACCACCAGGGGGCACACCTGCCACAGACCCTTAGAGGATGATGAGTGGCTCACAGCATGGTCACTGGATCCTCTGGCCAGCTGGATATCCTAATCCAAAACGCCACCCATCACCTCCTGCCCTGAGATAGGAAAGGCCAAACTAATTGCACCCCCCCCCACCCCGGCTGAAAGAGGGGAAGCAGACCCTCCAGGGAGGATTCAGAAGCTGCCATGCCAGAGGAGCAGAGTCCAGAATCCAGAAATGAGGCACCTCACTTGCCACAGGTCAAACAAGGTTTCCTGGAAGAAGACAGAGTTATGGTAAGTATTACAACAGTGCACGCTAAGGCTGTGGCAGCCTGAGGCACAAATTAACTACACTTGTACCACAGCTCGCATTGACTGCGCTTTTATAGCAGCACACTTTTACCGCATTGCACGTTACAGGTGCTACGGTAGGAGTGCCCTTTGGAGCCGCTTGGGTAGACTGCGCAACCGCCAGGTGCACAATAGGAGAAAACATAACAAACCCCAACACTGTGCCAATGGTTTTTAGCAGTCCACCCTGAATTGCATCACACAGATGGAATTGGGAGCTCCCAACAAGGATAATGACAAGGTCAAGCCTTGGTACTCACCCCCTGACAGTCGCAAGCAGAGGACCTATGCCGGGCTCAGTTCTACTCCCATGATACTGTTTCACTGGCTGTTGAAAGACTGGTAAGGGGGACTGTTGCTTCTGGAGGGAGATCTGCAACTGTGAGTATTTACTTCTGGTAATTTTCTAAAAGGAATTCTTTGTATTAAAGCTAATTAATCTGTGATCCACTATTTTTGTTAAATCAGTCAGGGCCTAGTAGCAGCAGTTTAAGTTTACATTTAAAACACAGAGGAGAACTCTCTGGTTACATTTCATACCCAGCAGAGAGCTTGTACTTTAAATTTAATAGTCACTCAGGGCCTAGTAACAGCAAAGTACTTTTAGTTTAAATTTAAAAACACAGAAGAGAGCTTTCTGGTTACATTTGGAACCCAGCAGAGAGCTTGTAGTTTACATTTAATAGTCACTCAGGGCCTAGCATCAGCAAAGTTCTTTTAGCTTAAATTTACAACACAGAAAAGAGCTTTCTGGTTAAATTTAGAACCCAGCAGAGAGCTTGTACTTTAAATTTCATAAGAAGTTAGAGCCTAGCAGCAGCTAAGAGCTATAATTTAAATCAAATCAGAATATAGCTTACCTCAGCAGCACAAGACAGGGTACTGTGTAGCAGCCCTCTTTTAATAAGTGTTAATTCCCTCCCACCCCTGGGATAATCATAGCTTTATAGGTACTTACACATCTTAAAAGACAGGAGGTGCTCTCAGGTGAACCTCATTACCCAAATCAGTCATACACTAAGGACCTGAGATTAGTTAAGCTTCAGGTGAACAAGGTATATTACACGTATTAGGTTCAGTTTTATTAGTATAAATATCCATAGCAACCCTTAGTAAGTAAAGAACTTAGATCTAAACACAAACTTAAAACTAAGATGCAGACAGCAGTCCAGCAGCGGGATGGGGGCTTTCCAGTCTTTTGCACTGAGTGTCACATGTATGATTTTCTCCCAGTTGGTGAGAGGTCTTACGTGTGCACTAGGTGCAAGGAGCTCTTTGCTCTCAGGGAACGAGTCTGTTCTCTAGAGGCTAAAGTAGCAGACTTGGAAAGCATAAGACAGAGAGGTACATAGACGAGACCTACAGGGATATAGTCCTGAAGTCCCACCTCCAGTCTGGCAGCATCCCTGTTGCCATGGAGGAGAGAGGTCACGTGACAGGAGAGTATCACACTGGAGTGGCAGGAAGTGATCCTGTAACTAGGACCTGTCCTCCAGGTGATGTAAAACCCTCTCGCACCGAGGAAGTTTCTCCAGGGCCATGTGCCCATGAGGGAAGGGTTAGGACAGCCGTTATAGTTGGTGATTCGATCATTAGGCAAGTAGATAGCTGGGTGGCTGGTGGACGTGAGGATCGCCTGGTAACATGCCTGCCTGGTGCGAAGGTAGCGGACCTCAAGCACCACCTAGATAAGGTCTTAGATAGTACTGGGGAGGAGTCTGCTGTCTTGGTACATGTTGGTACCAATGACATAGGAAAATGTGGTAGGGAGGTTCTGGAGGCTAAGTTTAGGCTTTTAGGTAGGAAGTTGAAATCCAGAACTTCCAGGGTAGCATTCTCCGAAATGCTTCCTGTTCCACGCGCAGGACCCAAAAGGCAGACAGAGCTCCGGAGTCTCAATTCGTGGATGAGACAATGGTGCAGAGATGAGGGGTTTGGATTTGTTAGGAACTGGGGAACATTCTGGGGAAAGGAGGGGCTCTTCCGAAGGGATGGGCTTCACCTTAACCGGGATGGAACCAGGCTGCAGGTATTAACCTTTAAAAAGGAGATAGAGCAGCTTTTAAACTAGATATTAGGGGAAAGCCGACAGTCGCCCAAGAGCAGATGGTTCGGAAGAATGTATCTTTGAAGGATACTACCAAAAGCAGAGAGGTTCCACAAAAGAGTAAAGTAGCCCAAATGCCCTCAAGTATGGAGCAGACAGAGCTTAAAGATCCCAAATTACTCCTGTCTAACAGACAAATTAATATGGATAAAATACATTCTCTAAAATGCTTGCATGCAAATGCTAGAAGTCTAAAAAATAAGATGGGAGAGTTAGAATATATAGCACTAAATGAAAGGTTAGATATGATTGGAATATCAGAGACATGGTGGATGGACGACAACCAGTGGGACACTGTGATACCTGGGTACAAACTATATCGTAATGATAGAGCTGATCAAATTGGTGGAGGGGTTGCTCTCTATGTTAGAGAGGGCATTGAGTCAGAAAGGATTAAAGTTTTGCAGGAAACAAAATCTGCTGTAGAATCTATATGGATTGAAATTCCATGTAAAAGGGGGAAGGCAATGGCAGTGGGGGTGTACTATCGAGCGCCTGGCCAGAATGACCAAATGGATGATGAAATGCTCAAAGAAATCAAGGAAGCTAACAAAAGTTACAGCACAGTAATAATAATGGGTGATTTCAACTACCCCGGTATCGACTGGGTCAGTGTCACGTCAGGACATGCTAGGGAGATAAAGTTCCTAGATGAAATAAATGACTGCTTCTTGGAGCAGCTGGTTCATGAACCAACCAGAGGGGAAGCCATATTAGACCTAATCCTTAGTGGAACACCAGATCTAGTGCAAGAGATAAGGTTGTTGGGGCCACTTGGCAATAGTGATCATAGCATGATCGCCTTTGATTTAATTAGTGGAGGAGAGATAGTAAGGAAATCCACAGTACTACCTTTTAACTTTCGAAAGGGAGACTATGATAAAATGAGGAAAACAGTCAAGAAAAAACTAAAAGGAGCAGTTGCAAAGGTTAAAGACGTACATCAGGCTTGGCTGTTGTTGAAAAATACTATCTTGGAAGCCCAGACCAGCTGTATTCCACGCTATAAGAAAAGTGGAAAGAAGTCCAAAAAACTGCCAGCATGGTTTAAAGTTGAGGTCAGAGAGGCTGTTGTTGCCAAAAAAGCATCTTTCAGGAAATGGAAAAAAGAGCCAAACGACGAAACCTGGAAACAGCACAAGCACTGGCAAGTCAAATGCAAGGCATTGATAAGGCAGGCAAAGGGAGAACTTGAGAAGAAGCTTGCTGCAGAAGCAAAAACGCGAAATAAAGACCTTTTCAAGTACATTCGTAGCAAAAAACCTGTGAGAGAGTCAGTTGGTCCATTAGATGATAAAGGGGTTAAAGGAGCACTAAGAGGCGACAAGGCGATAGCAGAGAGACTGAACGAATTCTTTGCTTCAGTCTTTACTGAGGAAGATGTAGGGATGTTACCCATGACTGAAGTGGTATTTAAAGGTGCAGAAGAATTGAAGGAAATATCGATACATCGAGAAGATGTATTACAACTATTAGATAAGCTGAAGAGTAGCAAATCACCTGGGCCGGATGGTATACATCCAAGGGTACTGAAAGAACTGAAATATGAGATTGCAGACCTGCTATTAGTAATCTGTGAGCTATCAATAAAATCATCTCTAATACCTGAAGATTGGAGGATCGCCAATGTAACACCAATTTTTAAAAAGGGTTCCAGGGGTGATCCGGGAAACTACAGACCGGTGAGCCTGACGTCAATACCGGGAAAAATGATAGAAACCATCATAAAGAATAAAATTACTCAGCATGTATTTATTTATTTTATTTTATTTATTTATTTAACACTCATTTTTATACCGCATCTTCCAGAGATCAGTTGCGGTGTACAAATAACAACAAATAACAAAGCGAAGTTTGTTTTACATAGAACATCTTAATTTTACATAGAACATCTTAAAATATCATAAATTAAACAAAGTTAAGTCTAGGAAACTAAACAGTGAATTTAGATGTAGATAGTCATGAACTAATGAGAGACAGCCAACATGGCTTTAGACAAGGAAGATCTTGTCTTACTAATCTGTTATGTTTTTTTGAAGGAGTGAATAATCAGGTAGACAAAGGTGAGTCGGTTGATATTGTGTATCTGGACTTTCAGAAAGCCTTTGACAAGGTCCCTCATGAGAGACTTTTGGCAAAACTAAAGAGTCATGGGATAGGAGGCAGTGTACTATTGTGGATCAGGAATTGGTTAAAAGATAGAAAGCAGAGGGTAGGGCTAAATGGCCAATTTTCCCAATGGAGAAAGGTGAATAGTGGTGTACCCCAGGGATCTGTGCTGGGTCCGCTGCTTTTTGACATATTCATAAATGACCTGGAAAGTGGAATAACGAGTGAGGTTATCAAATTTGCAGATGACACAAAACTATTTAAAGTTGTTAAAACCCAAGAGGATTGTGAAAAATTGCAAGAGGATCTTGATAAATTGGAAGACTGGGCATAAAAATGGCAGATGAAATTCAACGTGGACAAGTGCAAGGTTATGCACCTAAGGAAGAACTATGGTTACACGATGCAAGGTTCCACATTAGGAACCACCACCCAGGAAAAAGATTTAGGCGTCATTGTGGATACCATGTTAAAACCCTCGGCCCAGTGTGCAGCGGCGGCCAAGAGAGCAAATAGAATGCTAGGTATGATAAGGAAAGGAATGGAAAATAAAACAAAGGATATTATAATGCCTCTATATCGTTCCATGGTGAGACCGCACCTTGAATATTGTGTGCAATTCTGGTCGCCGTATCTTAAAAAGGATATAGAGTTATTAGAAAAGGTTCAGAGAAGAGCCACCAAAATGGTAAAGGTGATGGAAGGATACTCCTATGAAGAAAGGCTAAAAAGGTTAGGGCTCTTTAACCTGGAAAAGAGACGGCTGAGGGGAGATATGATAGAAGTCTATAAATTAATGAGCGGAGTGGAACGGGTAAACGTAGATCGATTGTTTACCTTATCAGAATATAGAAAGACTAGGGGACATGCAATGAAGCTACAGGGTAAACTATTTAAGACTAATAAAAGAAAATATTTTTTCACTCAACGTGTAATCAAACTCTGGAATTTGTTACCGGAGGATGTAGTAAAGGCTGTTAGTGTAGCTGGGTTTAAAAAAGGTTTGGACAAGTTCCTGGAGGAAAGGTCCATAAGCCATTATTAAGAAGGGACCCAGGATATCAATGCTTGAACCAATACAAGCATTGTGGAACCTGTGTCCCTTGGGGAAACTGCTAGGTACATATGACCTAGATTGGCCACTGTTGGAAACAGAATACTGGGCTTGATGGACCTTGGTCTGACCCAGTATGGCATATCTTATGTTCTTATGTTCTTATGCATCATTGCGTTTAAGGTGGCTGGCAGGCAGATCCCTCCGAGAGCCTTCTGCAATCTTTGGGAGAGAGCAGAGGGGAAAAGAGGAGGAGGAAGCGGGCATCGAGGAGGGAGTGTTGTGTGAGGCTGCTGCACTCTTCCAGATCCTTCCAATTTTGTGGCTGCTCAACATGCTCTTACCATGATAAGAGCATAGAGCTGAACCAACTTTCCCTCCTCCTATGGCTACTGAAAAGACCGCAGTCTAGTAGAGTCTCCCACGTCATGCTCAAGTGAGAGAGTCACCCTCAAGATGGTCATTCACGAGCGTTTAATCAATCTTTTCCTCTCAATCCTCAGATTTTCTTAAGAGAGGAGAAAATCTATCCACCATCTGTTCGAGACAAATAAATACTGAGGAGACCTCTGATAGCTGAGGTGAATAGAGGAATGGGGGTGATGTCATTGAAAACTGGGCTTTTCCTTGGTTCTTTGTCTCCACTTGTCTGGACTGGTCTAGCAGGACGATATGGAATGTGCTTTTTCATCTCCTCACCCTTCTCTTGTGTTTTTTAAAAATAAAATTCCAACATTGTATCAATATGGTACTTTAGTTTTACATAAAATCTTAGCATTAAAATATGAATTGTAAAACATAGCACATACAGAACTGGTAAAGATGTCCATTAAGCTTTTTTACCAGAAACACAAAATGGGAACCTCTGTCGTTTGATGTGCTTCGGAGCCAAGGTACAAGGAGCAGGAATGAAAGCTGGTGAGGATCTCTATCCAGAAGAGATCTCGGTGTAAGAGGAGACAGGGTGGATAAGACTCCGGGACAGCTGGGAGTGGAAATAAGACAACAGACAAAGTTCATAAAGAGACAGGAAGTGCAACACATCCCATTGGAGGAGATATACTTTTCTGTCTGACATATATGATGGCACTTGAAGGTATGAGTATGCATAGAAGCTACAGGAATGATGACTGCCTAATATGGAATGGTTCTATGAAAAAGGCCCCCTGCAGACCTGCAAATTTGCCTTTCATGGCTAGTGAGGATACTTGTTAAAAATGCTTTAAAAAGTTTGAAGCGAGTGCAAACCTAATTCTTGTATAGCCATATTTTTCAGATAAATGCAAAGGCCAGGAACAGATTTCACTTTGATAGATTTTACAAGGAAAGGCAACTCCACAAGAAGAACTAAGTGGCAAACAGGGGTAACATCTAGATCTACTGCGGTTGTGGAATATAATCAGATTAAAAAATATTTAGAAGAGAGGAGTTGCAGAACTGGCAGCAGATTCCTATCCAACATGCTTCCATTTGTCTGGGAGACAGTCTCCTAAACAGTGTTCAACACTGTACTTATCAGTTCCTAGGTTGTGATTCATTTGCAAAACTGTAGATAACCCTGACTGTGTCATTTCAAGGATGTTTACTTTGAAGTGGCAGCAGATGACCATGGCTTTGGCCCTGTTACACTCATAGCTGCAATAGTATACAACTCATTCTTTCCAATGCAGCCTTGACATTTTACAACTCATCTGTATCACTAATCTATAAGAGATCCGATTGCTGTCATTGTTCTCAACCTCTTAACACCCTTATATTGAGAGGATGCCAAATTGACAGCTTTGTCTTGTTTTCTCATGGACTGTTCATGTGCTGTTGTTGGCAGATGAGCAAGTCACCTCAAGACTGCAAATGGCTACTCAAAATTATTTTAAAGAAAACAATACGGGGGAGATCTCCTCTGGGCAGCTTATTAAGCAATGCTAGGATAATGAGGCTAGGCCCTGAACAGTTTTTGGTGTGCTTCTTAAGCTATGCACAAAAAAAGCTGGTGCCTCAGGCAGTGCAAGTTTGTTCTCTGTTAGAATATAATATGAACAAAGTCTGAATTTTTCAGGATTATTCTGCATGCTTGGCAGCCAGAAGGACAATGTTTTTGCAAGTTTGTGCTCATTTGGTTGAAATGAATATATGTTTTGTACTCCAGTATCTTGTGCATAGCTTGGTTTGCAGCTTGCCGTGCTGAGAGCTAAACTATCGTTAGTTTAACTACTGGCAGGTCTCCCAAGATGGGCAGGTCTCAGCTGAGGTGCCAGACCACGACAAACCACCCATCTGGGCAGCAGCAGAATGGGATAGGGTTGACGGCGGAGGATCACATTTCTGTGACAACGGCAACAACATCAAAGTTAAACTGCGCGGAAGAAAGGCCCGGCAATCTACTTCTGTATCTTGCCATGAAAACCCAATGGATAGTTACAACAAAACAAACTCTGCTATAGTGCTGGAAGATGAGACCCCCAGGACGGAAGGCACTCAACTAGTTACTGGGGAAGAGCTGAATACTTTTCAGAGTAAAGCCAGCATTTATGATGTGGTTGGATAAAAGCCCTCGGGACGTCTGACTGCTGATGTAGCTGCGCATGAAATGAGAGTCAAAAGCTGTAAAGATGTCTTACACATTGGAACATGGAACGTACGAAGCATGAACCAAGGGAAGTTGGAGGTGGTCAAGAATGAAATGGAACGTGTACAACTTGATCTGTTGGGTGTCAGCGAACTGAAATGGACTGGCATCGGGCACTTTGCATCAGATGATCATATGGTCTACTATGCTGGAAATGAAAGACAAAGAAGAAATGGTGTTGCATTTATAATAAAGAAGAAACTTGCAAGAACTGTAATGAAATACAATGCCTGTGTCAGGCATCATGGTGTAAGAAATAGAATTAATAAAGCAATCCTTCCTTCATACCACGCCTTTGGACTGGGTTTGTAATCTACACGTGGTAACTGTTTTTTTCTTGGTGATGAAATACAATGCAGTCAGCGAACGCTTAATCTCTATTCGTCTACGAGGAATTCCTATCAACACAACTATAATTCAAATATATGCCCCAACAACAACTGCAGAAGAGAATGAAATTGAAGAGTTCTATGAACAAGTACAAGCTGAAATTGACAGAACATGCAAACAGGATATCCTGATAGTCATGGGTGACTGGAACGCAAACGTTGGCAACAAAGAAGAAGGCAAAGTAGTTGGAAAATATGGACTTGGCAACAGAAATGAAGCTGGAGAAAGACTAATGGAATTCTGCAAGACCAACGATCTATTCATCTCAAACACCTTCTTCCAGCAACACAAGCGGAGACTGTACACATGGACTTCACCCAATGGATTGTATAAAAATCAAATTGACTACATCTGTGGAAGTCAACGATGGAAAAGCTCTATAACATCAACAAAGACAAAACCTGGAGCTGACTTATGTACAGATCATCATCTACTAGTATGAAAACTCAAGCTAAAGTTGAAAAAGTGCAAACCACTCACGAATGCAGCAAAATATGACCTTGAGAATATACCACTGGAATTTAAAGACTGCCTGCAAAATCGATTTGCTGCTTTAGATACAAATGACAGAGCTCCAGAAGAGTTATGGAATGATATCAAGAAGGTTGTGTTGGAAGAAAGCGAAAAGTCTCTGCAAAAGGTGAAAAAGAAAAACGGCCAAAATGGATGACGGAAGAAACTCTGAAAATTGCCCAGAAACGCAGAGAAGCTAAAGCCAGAGGAGAAAGAAAGACAATCACAGAACTCAGAGATTTCCAACGTGCAGCAAGACAGGACAAGGAAAAGTACTACAATGACACATGCAAGGAAATAGAAGCAGAAACTATTAGAGGAAGAACAAGATCGGCTTTCCTAAAGCTATGAGAGTTAAAGAAAAAGTTCCAGCCTCGAATTGGAATGTTACAAGATGCTCAAGGTTCTATGTTGAATGATGCTAAGAAGATCAAGAATAGGTGGAAGGAATATACAGCGGTTTTATATGATAAAGATCAAGTGGACCAACAGCCTTTTCAACCTGTACCTTATGATTGGGAAACACTGTAGATGAAAGAAGAAGTTGAAGCAGCATTGAAAGCCTTATCAAAGAACAAAGCACCAGGCATTGATAGCATTCCCATAGAGGTATTACAGCAATCTGATGCAGCTGTTACCGTACTTACAAGGCTCTGCCAAGAAATATGGAAGACAACATCATGGCCAACTGACTGGAAAAGATCTGTGTTTATACCAATACTAAAGAAAGGTGATCCAACTGACTGTGGAAATTATCGCACAATCGCTCTGATCCCACATGCCAGCAAGATTCTACTGAAGATTATTCAAAAGAGACTACAACCATACCTGGAACAAGAACTACCTGAAGTGCAAGCAGGGTTCAGGAAAGGGCGAGGAACGAGAGACATCATTGCGGATGTGAGATGGATCCTTGAAAAGACTAAAGAATACCAAAAGGATATCTATTTGTGCTTTATTGACTATAGCAAGGCTTCTGACTGTGTAAACCATGAGAAACTCTGGGCCACATTAAGAAGCATGGGTATACCAGAACACCTGATCGTACTCTTCCACAATCTGTACATTGATCAAGAAGCAACAGTTCAAACGGAACAAGGAGAAACAGAATGGTTTAAAATAAGCAAAGGTGTAAGACAAGGCTGCATACGTTCCCCCTACCTGTTTAATTTATATGCAGAACAAATCATCAGAGAAGCAGGATTGTATGAAGACAACAGAGGTGTGAAGATTGGTGGAAGACTCATCCACAACCTTCGCTATGCTGATGATACCACATTACTGGCTGAAAGTGAAGATGATCTGAAACATTTGCTTCTCACAATCAAAGAACATAGTCTCAAAATGGGCCTGCACCTTAATGCAAAGAAGACAAAGATCATGACAACTGGCATAATCAACAGGTTCATCGTTGAAGAAGAAACTGAAATCGTGAACAACTTTAACCTACTTGGATCAACTATCAATAAAGAAGCAACAAGCAGTCAAGAAATCAGACGACGCATTGCTCTTGGCAGAATGGCTATGAAAGACCTAGATAAGATTCTCAAGAGCAGAGATGTCTCTCTCCATACAAAGATTTGACTTGTTCAAGCCATGGTATTTTCAATAACATCATATGGATGTGAAAGCTGGACAGTGAAAAAGACAGGAAGAAAATTGATGCCTCTGAATTATGGTGCTGGCGGCGAATACTGTGTATACCAAGGACTGCCCGAAGAACAAATCAGTCTGTACTAGAGGAGATCAAACCTAAACTTTCTTTAGAAGCTCAGATGACAAGACTTCGACTTTCATACTTTGGACACATCATGCGAAGAGAGAGATCATTAGAGAAAGACATCATGCTTGGCAAGATAGAAGGTCAACGCAAAAGAGGAAGGCCAGCAATGAGATGAATCGACACAATAACAGCAGTTACGGGTACCAGTCTGTCAACAATGAGCCGCCTGACTGAAGACCGAACACAATTTAGGATAGCTATCCAGAGGGTCGCCATGAGTCGACTCCGACTCGACGGCACTTAACATCTTGGCTCATTTGAGAGTGATCCACAATGGGTCCCCCCAGATTTTTGACTCTCCACAAATGGAGAGGTGTTTCTTACTAAGTAATAGGGAGACTTGTTAAAAGCATATGGAATCTCGGGAGAGGATCGAGCATTGCAATAACTTTATTTATTTATTTATTTAAAAGCATTTCTTTACTGCACTATCCAATCCTCTAGGAGGATTACAATAATACATACATAATAAAATAATGTAAGATACTATACTAACACAAAACACTCATACAAAAGCAATTATTTTTTAATCAATGAAAAAGATTATGTTATTATGATTTGTGATTGATTATCTGCTAATCATTACCAAATAGCATAATAAAAGCAATGCTACCACTCACTGCTTTAAACTACAGCACAGATGCAAATGCTTGCTGAAATAAGTGCATTTTCAAATGCTTGCAAAATAAAAATATATCTGTCATTACCTTTAAATTAGCAGGCAATGCATTCCACAGTTTAGGAGTAAACATGTCAAACATTGCGTTCTCTCAACACACTAAAATGCATCTGCGGGGAACATCGAGAGGTCCTGTGTGTGGGCTGTGCTGTGAGCCGGGCTCACAAAGGGAAGTACTGCGTGTCACTGGGCTGTGACAGGCACTAGCATGGACATGCTCCCCTGATGTCATCAAGGCCCTGAGGATGCACATAAGCCGGATGGGACGTTCTGTGTAGCCAAAGGACGTAGCCCAAAGGGGGTGTGCCCAAAGGGGCAGGTCACACCCCTTTGGAGCCCATTCGGAGCACCAACAGAGGATCGCTGGAGGCTGACTGGCATCTCTCTAATGAGAACAGGTACTTTTTACTTTGCTTCATCTTTGGGCCTTTAGGAGTATCTGGACATGGGGAAGAGGAAGGTTAAAAATCAGTCTAAGGTGTGCCTGCTGTCCAGAAATTCAGCAAAGTGGTTGGCCAATTGATAAGCATCTTGTGACTGGTGTCTGCCCACAGCTTTCTCTGGATGGAGCATCTATTAGCTCTGCAGAGAGGACTCCTCCCCCCTCCCCTAAATCCGCTGCTTTTACCACCTCTTCTTTTTGAGATTTCAGCATCAGAGCAAATGGCTCCCCCCCTGGTACCTGGTCCCTGGTCCCCTACTGAAGCCAGTATTTTTGTTACAAGAAGGGTCACAGGCTGCTTCATTACAAACACAGCATATTACTATGAAGGACTTATGGCTTGCTATTTCAAATATTGACTCAAAATTGTCAAATACTGTTACTTTGCTTTGTTCGTTCTCACAGGAGACAGTTCACACAGGAGAAATTGCAGGAAGTAAATAATAGGCTTTTGGATATGGGTAGGTCCATTTCCAAATTGGATGGCCAGCTGCAAATTTTGCATCAGGCCAGTATTTCTTCAATAAAGGATTCCCTTTCTATTCATTATAAAATGGAGGCTCTTGAGAATTTCTCGCTAAATATCTTCGGTTTCTTAATTTTCCTGTAACCCATCCACTTTCTGCTGAAATTCTGTTAAAAAAATATTTCACTGAGAGTCTGTTAATGACGGATGTTATCCCGGTTCAGAATTGTTATTATTTGTCTATTAAGCTTTATATGGAGGTTGTGGGGAGGGAAGGTATAGAAGTGTTATTACCTAATGAGTGTCAGGATTTCACTAAATTTCTTGAGGATTCCTCAATTATATCTAAAAGAGCCGCTCTTTTCATAACTTTTTTTCTGAAGTTGATTAAGTTAAGGTCTTGAAACTCTTTTTTAAAAACACGGATGCTATCTTTTGTGGCCAGAAGCTGAATGTGTTCCTGGATGTGTCAAGGAAAACTCAACTTCGTAGGAAGCAGTTTCTAGCTCTGAAGTCTAAGGTTTTGGGAATGGGCACAACTTTCTTTCTGCATTTTCCCTGAACGTGTATTGTGACTTTGCTCGGAAATACCTACTTTTTCTATGACTCATCTTATTTGGAAAAATTCTTGATAGATAAGTAAGCTGTGGGACAGTCTGGAGTCAAAAATTAATACCCATGCGGTCTATATATAGGCAGTTTTTTCCTTCCCTTTTCCTTTCCTGTGTTTTACTTATGCTTCTTCTTTTTGTTTGTTTGTTTGTTTGTTTTTTAATATACCTCTATCTTCCCTTGATGTGGACTGCTGCTCAACTACCTGTTTGGTGTAAAAGAAAATAATATTGCTTTTGTTAATTGCCTATATTGACATTGCATGTAATCTTTATTTGATTTGTATTGTGGCAAAAGCTTAATTTAAAAAATGCACCTGCCTGTAAGAAGAAACATCCATCCATTAACATCGAATTTTTAGATCTTAAAGGATAAGGGGAGTGGTAAATATGCAAAGTAGAGCAGCGCTTTTCAAACTTTTATCCCATATGACCTCATTTTAAGAACCGAAAATCCACATGACCCCAAATAATGATAAAAATCAAAACAGCAGATCTCTAGCCTTCTTCCCCTCCCTCCACTCATCCAAAGTAGGAAGGCAGCAGCAGCACAGGCTCCCTTGTGTCGGTGTGCAGTGTGCACTTACAGAGCCCAATACTCGTTTCCTGTCTGACAAGCAGCTCACCTAGGAGAGGACAAGGGCCTATGAATGGTCACTGGCTCACAGGCCACATGTTGACTGGTAATTGCCACTACTTGGCATAGGTCACACTGAAAGTCCAGAGAGAAGGGGAAATGGCCATGTTTGTGTGACTCCATTCACTGATGATGTGACCCCATTTGGGGTCCCAAACCCAAGTTTGGGAACCACTTATGTACAAGATAGACTCAAATGAAAGCTTTAAATGCTAACACGATGATCTTAAACATTATATGCCACCGCAAAGGCAGCTGATGTAAGCTACACAATATTGAAGTAATATGTTCCGATTTACCCACCTCCACAATCACGCGGGTCACAGCATTTTGAATTAGTTGTAATGAATAAATAGAGTCAATTTTAGAAAGAACGTCCAAGTGCAGTCTGCGACATCTAAGCCAGAATATCTGAATAAAAAGCAGGCACATCTAGGTGCAGACATGATTTCACAAATATGGACGTACCAGAAATGGACGTCTGTAGGGGCGTCTATATAGATGTCCCCAGAATAGTACAGTCAAACCTCGGTTTTTGTATGCCCCAGTTTTCGCATGCTTCGGTTTTCAACGTCTTTTTTCATTGAGATTTTGTCCCGGTTCTCGTACATCTGCACGGTTTTCGTACAATTTTAAAATGGTCCGTTCCAGGGGGGGGTCGTTCAGTACAGTACTTAGCTTGTTTTTGCAATCCAGACCTCTTTGCTTTCAGCGATCCTTAGAGAAATACAGTAGCAAGAATCAAGGAGTGAGAGTGTGGCTGATCTGATGCTTCCAACACGCTGTTAGAGGACTCCCTGCTGACGGCGAAACTTTGATGGGTCTTCCAAACATGCTAGTCCTGATGGGTCTTCCAAACTTACTGCTGAGCATTTCTTCCAGCTTGCAATTTGCTTTTGAGACAGAATCGGAGGCGGGTGAGAGAGTCGGCGATCAGATTACAGTGCTGTATCAGTGTGTGCGTGCTGTTCTGTGACGATCGGGCAGGTGAGAGAAGTGACAGGAGCTGTTCTACTGCTTGGCTCTGGAACGCATGCTCAGCTCTGCGTTCCAGGTTGCCTGAGCGGGAGAGTGGTATTTCCGGTGGCTGTGGCTGATGCCTTTACTGGAGGCTTTTTTTTGTGGATCCTTCTTGTTTTGTTTTGTTTTTAATTCCTGTGTCAGTAAAAGACAAAGAAGGGAAGTAACCCCGGATAGGGCCTTGATACCTGAGGTCCTTATGGAGGGGGATTCCCCTTCCAAACAATAACCTCTCCTCCTCACCGTCTTCCATATGCCAACAAGAGTCTTCAATAAAGGTAAAAGTGATGTTAAATGTTCATTTATCCATTTCATTAGTCATTTATATTTATTTCTCATTGTTTTCTGTATGAAAAATATAGTTATTCTCTATAAAATGTATTTTTTGTGAATATTTTTGGGTGTCTGGAATGGATTAATTGGATTTACATTATTTCTTATGGGAAATATTGCTTCAGTTTTCATACATTTCGGTTTTAGTCAGACTTTTTTGAACGGATTAATCATGAAAACCGAGGTTTGACTGTATTTCAGAACCCAGACATCTAGGAATAGCCCAGTGGTTACAGTAGTGGGCTACGAATGTGGAAGCCAGGATTCAAAGCCCACTGCTGCTATCATTGAAATTGTGCTGAGTATTGGGGATGATTGAATGCTTTCGTCTCTATACCCTCTGGATATTTTTCAGCCAAAATGAGCACTTTCAGATACCTGTTCATGCTTGAAGCAGGTCTAAACTTAGATGCAACGCTGGGCATCCAGGATTTCTGAGATCAGGCTCCTGGAAATGCCCCAGTCATGGCTCCACCACACCCACGTTCAGACTTGAACGTCCTAACGGTGAGGATATACACAGATCCAGCTTCTAATATGGCTCTGGAGACATCTCGGGTGATTTGGACATCAAAAAGCATGAAAAGGGCTTCCAAAATGACCCCCATAATGTATGCAGGTAATCCCAAATGTAAGCTGTTATAATAATCGATACAAGAGATTAATAAGATTGGATCAATATTCTCAAATTATCAGTGGACATGAATAGTTTTAGTCTCCTAATTGTTCATAACCTATGAAAAGCATTCTTAATAATCAACTGCAATTGAGTGCACATAGATAATTGGGTGTAATACATTATTCTCAAGTTTCTAGTCTGTTGAGATATTGTAATGAGCTGATCTGACCTGATTTTGATTGGAGCATGCTGCTTCAATTTTGGCTTTGCTTACTGGGGGCAGTTTCTCCAAATGGGTTAGTTTTGCGTATATTATGACAGCCGTGAATCTCACTTCTAAGCCAGGGTATGTGGAGTATGATCTTAGTCTCTCAAATTTACTGCTAATGCTCGGCGTAATACTTGCATCATGCCAAAGAGAGCCTCCTGCTGGAGTTTGTAAGATGTAACATGTAAGATGTCCTTGGAAATTCTTCTTTATCAAGCCTGTGGCTCCCAGTATAATGGGAAATATTTCCATTTCTTTCTGCCACATTTTCTTGGTCTCTAACTGCATTTCTTGGTACTGCAGGATCTTCTGCCTCTCCACGCATTTCACAGAATGATCACTCGGTATCAACACTTCTATTATCAATGCTGTTCTGGTATTCTTCTCCTTTACCACTGTCAGGTTTCCTGGCATCCAGTTTCTTATCTGTTGGAATGAAAATGTCCCAGGTGATCATAACCTCTTCATTCTCTGTTATTCTCTGAGGGTCATGATCCCAGTACTTTTCAGGAACAGTGATGTTGTAGTGTTTCCAGTGGAGAAGGTGTGCTACTTTGTTGTGCCTTTCTGTATAGAAATTTTCCACCATCAGAACTTCACAGCCTGCTATAAGGTGAGTCACTGTTTCCAACTCTTTCTTACAGAATCGGCATATGTCTGTTGTGCCAGATTTTTCCATACTCACCGTAAACCAACTAGTCCGTAATCCGCTGTCCTGGGCTGCAACTATAAATCTTTCATCCTTCAGTTTGAGTCCACCTCTCCTCAACCATTCATGTGTCCGTTCTTGATCGACAAAAGGTTCTTGGAGTATCGCTCTGTATTTTCCACTGTATTTGTGCATTTGCCACTTGTTTTTCCTCGCCTACTGATCTAATTCTTTGAAGAGCTTTTTCTCTTGCTTTGCAAATTCTGTTACTTCCTTTCCCATACACACCTGTGGATTCTCACTCATTCCTTCTAATCGTCAGAATGCTTGTCCAAATTTGATGATGGAGACAGATTCTGGATGTTTACTTTCATATTTCAGCACTTTTTGCGTATTTGGATCTGATGATGCTGTCAGATAGGCTTGAAGGCTTATGATAGTAGCTCTCTAGGTGTAGTCAATCTCTATAAGACCTAGCCCTCCTTCAGCTTTAGGAATGTACAATCTTGGCATACACTGATTCTTGTAATTTACTTCATGCGCATAGAGGAGTTTTCTTGTTCGCACATCCAGTTTTTCAAGATCTTTATGAGGCCAATCTACAATCCCAAAACTGTATGAGAGTACAGGAATTGCCAGCTGATTGATGGCATGTATCTTTTTTCGTGATGTTAAAGAACTTTTCAATAACCGTTTTAATCTCCTGTAATATTGTTTACTGATCTTCTCTTTCAATAGTTTCTGCTCAAGTGCCATTCCTTCCTGTATTCTGAGATACTTATATACACCTTCCTGTTCAAGGTCCTTGATGTCACAGCCCTCAGCAAGAGAGATGTTTTCAGTTTAGCTCAATTTTCCTCTGAAAAAGGTTGCCTTAAGCACACTTGTCAAGCCAAAGGTCATCAGAAAAGCTTGTCACCAGACAAAGTTGCTCTGCTAATTGTTGGTCACTGGAACTGTAGAGCTTCAGATCATCTATAAACAGCAGATGGGAAGTTGCTTCTGGGTTGGTACCGTCTTTAGAATTCAGGCTAAATCCATACCCCAAAGAGTTGATGAGAGCACTCATTGAATTAAGTGCAAAACAAAACAGAAGTAGCAATAGGGAATCTCCCTGAAATATTTCTCGCTGGATCTTAATGTTAGGAATGATGTACTGACCATCTTCATATCTCAAAAAGAGTGTGGACTGTCACATTGTCACACTGAACTTAATGTACTTTATCAAACCAGAATTTATTTCATACATTTCAAGGCAATGTATTATCCAAGAGCGTGGGATGCTTTCAAAAGCTTTCTTATAATCAATCCATGCTATACTGAGATTTCTGCCTTTCTTAGCACTGGCCATAATGGCCTTATTCAGCATTAACTGGTCTTTGGTTCCATGTGCTCCTCTCTTATTGCCCTTTGCTCTATCACCATGATGTTATTGAGCTTGATGTGTTCGCATATTCTGTCTGCATCTACTGTATGACAGTAAACAGTTTATAGATTGTAAGTAAACAGGTTATTGGTCTATAATTTTTAGGACTGTTACACAGTCTCCCTTCGGAAGGAGAAATGTTCTTCCTGTAGTAAGCCATTGCAGTGTTAAGTCCTATTTTTGCAGTTCGCCAGGTCTTGGTGGAGTTGGTTACTTCATCTGGTATAGGGCCCTCCCAATTTGGAGCTAATTTTAACCTGCTTTCCAGCTCTTCCTTTGTTACTACAGGCCATTCCATAGGTTTGATGTTTATTTTTTCTAAATGCTTCTGTATACTAAGTAACCATTCTGCTTTGTGATTGTGTTGTATAGGGTCCTCATATAGCTTTCTCCAGAAGGTTTCGGTTTCAGCTTTGGTTGGAGGTGCTTTTACCAATTCCCTGTAGAATTGTTTTGGATTCTCTAAATAGTTATTCTGATATCTTTCTTTTCTATTTTCTTCATATCTTCAAAGTTTTTTCACTTCTGCCGTTATTTTCAATTTATTGTTGGAACATATAAATTTCAGGTCTTCTTTTGTTAATGCAGCATGCTTCAACTTGATGTCTTGAATCTTCCTCAATATCTTTGATGATCTTAATCCTTTTAGATACCCATCCATCAGGGATACCTCTGTATGTAATGATTGTATTTTTCCTTCGATGTGCTTTTTCCAAGGAGGAACTGTTATTGTTCTCTTTTTCTTCTGGCCTTGCACTCTAGTTGGTAGTATTCTTGCAGTAATAATTTTAGCTGCACAATATTGTATTTGATTAATTCCAGTGATGTCAATGGTCCCTTTATACTGGATATGGCCTTGCTCATCTTAACTATCATACTTCTAGCCTTAGGTGTTAAATTTAGCTTGGGTAATCTTTCACTTGCTTGGAACCCAGCATATGTATCTCTTTCCATATCGACTAGGAGTTCTATCTTGAAATCCTCCACGTTTGGGTCTTTCTCTTCTCTTTCTTCCTCCTCCTTTGCTTCCCCCAATTCAGTAAATTTGTTGACCCTTCCTTTCTCAGCTCACTCTCCTGCAGTTCCAAATCTTTCAACTCCATCTCCCCCTCAACTTCTCTTTCCTTTTCTGTGTCTTCCTTTCTTCTGGTACTCTCACCTAGGTCCCCTCATCCCTGTATTTCTTTGTCCACGGAATCCCTTAGTTGCTTCAAGATGTTATCATTCACATACTTCTTTTCTTTGATCTTTAAAATTAAAGATCTTAAATTTGCATCTGTTACTTTTTGCAGTTTTTCTAATGGCAATTTTCCTCTTTCTGCCAGCTTTTAGCGGACTTTCTTTGTATACGCTCTTGATTTAAATATAGAGTTTGTAGCATAAAAATAGCAGTACAATATTTCCTCTTTATCTGCAGAATTCCACTTAACTGTAGTTAATCTTTTTAAATTTTTCATTAATTTCTGTGATTTATCTCCTGCCACAATGGGTCCATGGACAGGCTCATCGTGGCCTTTATCTATGGAAGGGATGTTATCTGCAGCACTTACACTATCGCAATCACCATCCTTAGCCCTAGTGTGTAAACTACGGATGGGCACCTTTTTATCCTGGGCAACGTGCGTATGTATGTATGTATTTTTCTTCTTCATTCCTAACATACTTTAATTGTAGTGTCACCTTGCTGAGATTTGGTATAGATGTTATACAAGACTTGAGGAAGGAACTTTATTCTGTCCCCCTAAGGATGCACATAAATTCAACAGCTGCAGCACATCCCTTTGGCTTTGCTATCTAATTGGTGCTTTACCAGTATACAGCATTTGGATTTCCATAGTTGTGATTATTTGAATCTCACTCACTTGCTAAAAATTCAGACTATGGTAGGCTGCCTGTCGAGAGGAGGAGAATGCTTTGTTTGTCTTATTGCTGTACCCTATTAAGCCTGATTGAGTCAGATGCCTGGCTCACTGGATGCTCCGCTAACATGGAGGAAATAACCAGTGAAGCTTGGGGATATGACGTTAAGGCCATCTAGACCACTGGGAGAACGCCATTATGGTATTTTTGCTTGACTCACCCTGTATTAGGTATCGTCTTTTTTGGAATATCAGGATATATTTGTATTGGGGCACATATTATTATTAATTTCTATTCCCAGTATAATGTTATATAGGCACTATGGGGATTATTTGGTGATTTGTAGGACATTTCAACCCAGTGTGAGCCTGGAAGAATTGTCACCATACCATTTTACCATGGCACTATAATTCATGTTCTATAACTGGTGAAGCGCCCCCCCCCTCCCCCCCATTCCTAACTTTGGAATTATTGCTTCTCATTCCCTTTTATTGGTTCTAGTTATTTTTCTTGTTTCTTCTTTTTGTTTCTACTATTGTGGTTGATTGATTGTTTGTTTAGCAGTTGATCAGGGGTGGGGGGAGGGCAGAGCGGAATGGAATCAAGAGGAGAGGTTGGTGAAGTGCAGGGTTTTAAGTTTATACAGGCTATGGGGAATGGTACTGTAAGTGTAGTATGAATATGTGAAGGTATGTGAGTGTGAATATGTCCTGGGGGAAGAGGGAAATAGGATGTGGGCATGGCATTAATGGGGAGTAATATTAGAATGCTTGGGGCATGATTGGGTGGAATTATTGTTGTTGGATTGTGTTGGATGAATTGGAGGAGGTCATATTTTTCAGAGGGTAGCCCTGATACAATCATGTGATTTTCATGGAGGCTGGTGGTTTAGAACTAGGAAGGGAGAGTGTGAATGAGGGAAGGGGGTATGAGTGCACTTTATGGGATGTGTGAAGTTATATATTAGTATGACTGAACAGTCCTTTATTTGGGGGGGGGGGGGGTAGGGGGTCCAAGTATATTTTGCAATGTGGGGGAGAGCGTATACACCAGGAACCCCAGATTGGGGGAGGAGGCCTTTAGAGAGACAGTTTGGGGCAGGATTTATGATTTGTTCTAGAACTGGTATAGGATGATGAAACAGGGGTTTCCGATCCTAACTTGGAATGTATGTGGGATTGGTACTCCCATTTAAAGACTTAAAATTCTAAAAGCACAGTGGTATCGAGCTAAGTTAAAATGGCAGCGGTCAGGCACTTTAAACACGCTTGGCCGCTGCCACTGAATATTGGCCTAGTATTTTTAAAGGAGGCACATAGGGCATAAGGGGAACATGATAAATTACAGTACTGGAAGTTGGAGGAAATATTTGGGGCCTCCTCAAGGGAGGGAAGTAGGGGTGGTAATTCTGATCCATAAACATGCGCCTTTTCAAGTTGAAAAGGTTGTCTTGGATCTCAATGGGCAATACATTTTCTTACTGAGAAGATTAGCAGGTAGGTCTCTTTTTCTGGGAAATATTTATGATCCTAATTCATATGATGGCTTGATGCAGATTGTTTCCTCCATGGGGACGTGAGATGATACTGGATGCAAACTTAAACCGTGACCCAGACAATACAGGACATAGAACGTCTGGTTCTCCCAATGGAATTTAAAACAGCTAAGATGTCTGCTTAATCTTTGTGAAGGCTATGACTTGTTAGATGTGAGGTGAGTGTTGCAACCCTAGAGAAAGATTATATACATTTCTCAAAGGCCCATGGTTCTTGGTCTAGGATTGATTATTTTCTGTTTTCCAGTAAACTAATGGGTAGTATCACTGCAAAAGAAAACTGCCCCACTAAAATTTCTGATTATGCAATGGAGTGGTGAGTAGTATCACTGCAATAGAAAATTTCCCCACTAAAATTTCCGATTATGCAATGGAGTGGGTGGATATACAGATACCATGTCTATTGAATTCAGCATAGATTTGGTGGCTCCCCATCTATTTGTATGGGGATACTGGATTTCACTCCTTTTTGCGCTCTCAATGGGTATTTTTTAAGGAAACCAATAGTCTGGTTAAGGACAACCCCTGCCCTCAGAATCAGCTAAAGCGTATCTTTGGGGCATCAAACTGGGCTATACCATTAAACACTGGCAAGATTTTACTAAACGTATTACTTCCTTAGAAAAGCTGGTATGTGTGTTATGTAAACAGTACGCTGTGTGGCCTGCAGGGGAAGTGCGTGATACATTGTTGGCCACCTAAGTTGAGTTAAATATAGTACTGCATGATCGTGCCAAAAGTCTATTATATTACCAGTACGAATCTTTCTGGTTTGGTGCTAAATTGGGTAAGCTGTTGTCCACCTTGATCAAAGGAGGTCGGAGCAGACATCAGACTTGGGCTGTATGGGATTCATATGGAAAGCTATGGACTGAGCAGAATCAATTGATTATTATAGACAGTTTATCAGAAGGAAGATGGGGATATGAGAAAGGGCAGACAATACTTGAGGGAATGTAAGCTGCCTCAGACAACGGGAGAATAACTGTAGGTTTTAAGTGCTCTGAACATGGCAGCATAGATCAAGGAGGTAATTAAATAGATGCATTTTTGTTGGGCACCTGAGTCGGACAGATTCATCAGCGAGTTTTTTTAAAACCCTGCACAATAAGGTCAACATCCCCTTGAGCACAATGTATTATAGAATGATGTCAGTGGAAAAATTCCTTTCCAGGAAAGGACCCTACATACCCAGTCTTATCATCCAATTTCTTTATTAAATGTTGATTTAAAAATACTGACTAAAATTTTTGAGGATCATCTGGCCTTGATTTTGCTTTTACTAATCCATAAATCTCAAATGAGATATAATACACAGAGAATTCTTCTTTCCATTGATTACTGCCTTGCTAAACAGATACCCTCACTACTCATTAGCTCTGACGCTGGAAAGGCTTTTGATCAAGTGTACTGGGAATATTAATTATTAGTTTTGCTTTGTGTCAGCATCGACACGGGAAGGGGGGAAGTCATCTGGGTGGGGGGTTCTGCTCTACACGGGAAGGGGGGAAGTCATCTGGGTGGGGGGTTCTGCTCTGGGCACCCAATATCGTTGGAACACCACTGGATATACAATGTGGTGACCATCTTGAGACACCTCACATGTGAAGCCAAGTGTTGAATGAGCTCTAGGTTATTGGAAATGGAATTTTGGATCTCTGTAAGGAATATATCTTGAATCTGAGGCCTCCCTTGAGCTGCTAATATATGGTCAGAGCTAGGAGGGTGTTTAGGGGGATATATAGAAATGTATGCAGGGGGATGTATGCAGGGAATGTACTGTATGTGTGGTAACTGACTGGGAGTAGGGTACTTAGAAGGGTTGTCTGTTAGCATTTTTGTTTTGTTTAAGGCGGGGGTGGGGCTTGGGAGTTGCTCTAAATGAGATAAAATTGGATGTTTTATTCTAATGTTCAGGATTCCAGCATGCGTAAGTGTCCCCACATGCAGATTATTTTATGTCTTGGATTTAATAAACAGCTTTTGATCATAATTCCACAACCCACTCTGTCCAGCTGAAGCAGTTAATGCAGACTCAGTCTGCTGCATTGTACCAAAATTAATGCTATACTCTTTGTTCAACTGTCATAATAAGTTCCTTGTTCTGCTTACTTGCAATAAATAGTTGGAAATTAAGAGAGTGAATTTTTTTCTTGGATATCGAATTGCTTTAGCTAACTGTGGAATACTGCACTGGGAAAATAGAATATGGAAACAGTACAAGGGGCTTTAAGTGCAGATATTATATCATTTTCATGCCTTTCTTAGAACTACCTTCATTCTGTCTATATCCTTGCAAATGTGTGGCCTCAAGAACTAGATAAAATACTCCAGGTAAAATCTGACCCATGACCTGCAGAGAAGCACTATCATCCCCCTTAACTACTGGTTATATCCTTACCCTAAATCACCCTAGCATTACATTGGTTCTGGCTACCTTTCAGTGCTGGATGCAGGCATGGGAGGCACAAACAGAAAGGGGGCCCTAAAATTGTGTGTATGCCAAGTTACCTAAATTCCTCTCATGCAAGCAAATAGTGCGGGAGGTCCAAGAAGTAAGGACATCTGACCTTTCATTCTGCACAGCTTATTGCCCAGCAGCAATAAGAAGGAAAAATCATAACACAGTCTGTGAGATGGCATGTGCTTATGGCCTTAAAGTGACCCCACCACCTCCTGCACGGGCTTCCTGTTACCAAGGAAGTCAAGATGAAGGGAAGCCCCATGCAGGACCTGTCAGCACTTGCCAACTCAAAGGCCCCACATTCACTTTTCTTTCTATTGCTGCTGCTGCCGCTGCTGCTGCCATAAAGGGTTGAGGGCCTGAGACTGAGGGAAGAAAACAGGAAAAAGGAATTGAAGGAGTAAGGCTTAGATATTGGGAAAAAGAGAGAATGGAAGGGAGCAGAAGGAAGGACCTGGGATTGGGCCATGGATGGAAGGCTGGGGGGCTGGGGGGGAGGGAGGGAGGCCTGATACTAAAAGTTTACCTGGGACTGACAGAGGTCTAGATACAAAAATGCCAACAAATTGGCACATTGTTTTGCTGTCTTGAGATCAGGGATGACTTAAGACAATTTACTGCCTGAGAATAGGGTTAAAATACTGTAGGGGTATATGTGGTATTGAGGAATGTGGGGGATGGGAGCTCTAGATGTGTGGATATCTGCAGAGAAGTAATGTCAAAAAGAGGAGGAAAATAGCCAATGCAATAAAATGGAGGGATAAGACATTTTTCAGATATGTTAGTGAGAAGAGGAAGGGCAAAAGTGCTTTGTCAGACTCAAGGGTTAAGGAGAGGAATATGTAGAAGCTGATGAGGATAAAGCAGAATTGCTTAACAAATATTTCTGTTCTGAGTTCACAGATGAAGACCAGGAGCAGGACCTCAGAAAACACCCATAAACAGGAACAGAAGCGATGGACATCTTGAACAATTTTCAGAAGACTGTGTTCATGAGAAACTAGCTAAACTTAAAGTAGACAAAGTGATGGGACTGGATGGGATATACCAGGCATGTCCAACTTCGAACAGGTCATGATCTACTTTTTCCGGCCAAAATTGCCGGTGATCTACCACCATGAAAATTAATTTTCAAATTAGTTTCAAATTAAATTTTAACCCAATAAAGTTGGAGGATTCCCCCCCCCCCCATTTTTAATGAACCTTCTATCATTACTTGGATGTGATCAGCTGTTAAGCAAATTAAGCAAAAACAAAACAGAGAGACGAAGATCCAGTAAGAACTGCAAGGGGAAATGGAAAGAATATTTTTTCTTAAAGTTTTATTGAGTAATAACTTTCTTTAACTGTCTTAATAACTTTCTTTAACTTTTATTGAGTAATTTGTGTTAAATTTAGGTCTAGTATTGATCCAGGCTGATCTTGCACAATCTTTAATATTTCGCTCTTGCTCATTAGTGAGATGTCTGAGCCTGCATTTCATCCACCAGCTTTTTGAAGTTGGGTGAATATTGCGTGAGGGCCAGTCTCAGGGAATCCTGGAGACGTTCATCTGTCATGTTGGAATGTTGTGTACTCTGTCATTTTCAGATGGGAAAACGCAGATTCACACAAATAAGTTGAACCGAAACAGGAGTGTACAGCTTCACTGCATCTTCTCAAGTTGGGAAATTTGTCTCTAGGCACTAGCTTCCAAAACGATTCTTGCTCAGCACGGGTCTTGAGAAAAATGTCATTTTTAAGGGTTAATATTTCATTTTCAAAGGATGGCTTGTTCAATGAGTAATTTTTACTGATAGCAGCTGCAGTTTCTTTAATGTCCACATCTACTTTGAATGGGTATGACAAGTACTCCACAACTGTTCCAATTTTTTGTAGTCACAGAATCTATTTTCGAATTCCTGGATAACAGAAGAGATTTCTGTCACATACTTCCCGTTCAGAAAAACAAAATTTGGATATTGTCCCAGATGGTCCTGCGTATTAGGAAAATGATCAAAAGTGTTCTTTGCAAGGTCAGTCATCATTAGCTCAAATTTGCTCTTGTAGGATGAAACTGTACTCATCATCTTGCCAATGTATTTGTTTTTACCTTGTAGTTCAAGGTTCATATCACTTGGTTCGCCTGTAAAGTCAGCGAGAAATGCCAGATCATATAACCACTCCTCATCTTCCAACTCTGCTTGGTCATCTCCCCTCTCCTTCAAAAAACTTCTTATTTCATTTAGCAAATCATGAAATCTTTGCAGAAATGTGTGCCTACTTAGCCACCTTACATCTGTGTGCAAAATGATTTCCGCTGCCCCTTCATCAAGAGTAAGATTGAAAAGCCGTCTTTGAAGTGATCTTCCACGAACCTAATTTACAATTTTGAAAGTGATGTCCATGACAGTCTTTGTATTGAGTCTGAAAAGAACTGAATATTTCCTGACCGGTAGTGCTCCCTTTTAAAGAAATCATTCCAAGTAGTTCAATCATCCTCCAACAATTGCTCAGTTGTGTCTCCACACATCTTTTCTATTCACCGTATGACGGTGTTTCTTGACAATTGTACATCTTGAATAGCAGCTATGATCTCTTTCTTATTTTTAAATCCTTCAAAAAGATTGTCAACTGCTTCAAGAAAACAATCTTTTACAAATTCCCCTTCAGTGAAAGGTTTGCATTTCTTTGCGATCAGATTGCTGACCTTAAAGGATGCTATGGTTGCATTGACCGAATGTGACCTTGGCTTCGCCATCAACTGTTGCTGACTAGCCAATTTTGATTTAAGTTCTTTGAGCTTCAGTTTACGAATTTCACTTTTGGGTGGAAAATCAGCATCAAACTTATGGCTATGCAGAGCCTTATAATGACGTTCCAGATTACCCTTTTTGGGCAAGGATACTGGGGCATTACATATTAGACAACAACACTTGTCTTTCACCATGATGAAGAAGTAGTCCATTTCCCATTCATCATGAAAGTGGTAGGTTTTGCTCTTCTTTGGAACTCTCATCTTCGTTATACTGGGGTGGCTGGATGTAAGAAGGCCAAATCTGCTAAGTCCGTATAAACACTGGCTGAATCTGGTCCAAAACTGTCACTGTCCCAAAGTATTAAAGATCAACAGGAACTGAAGACCTCTGGATGATGTGCAATGCAAGGACTGGAGATGCCAAAACCACACATGCAGTTCTAAAAGTAAATATAAGAATTCATCATATTGGCACCAATAATCAAATACCACCAAACAATCATCAAAAAAACTCAAACACCTGTCCAGCAAACCAGATAAAATCAAATACCGCCAAACAAGTTCAAATACCACCACACGCGATTTAATAAATTCTGCACACAGTTGAGAATCAACGCAAAGGCTAGGCAAAATAAAATTGCAGAGGAAAGCAAAAATCACAGTGGTTTGAACCAATTAGAAGGCAAGGCATAGGCAAGTTAGAACAAAATTGGAAAAGCCCACCAAAATCACCAAATTCTTGACACTTTGTTGCGTCTGCCCGAAAACGTTTAATGAAAGCGAACTATAAAGCGACCAACAACCAGCACACGACACAACTAATACGGTAAGTGTATTCAGGTAAAGCCCAAGCGAATGGATATCGCCCGGTATATAACACACTTCTAAGGGGTGTTGGGGCGGGGGCAGGAATGGGTGATTCTGAGAGGCAGGAGACCAGGTATGACACCGGGCCTGTGGCATCTCGTCGCAGGGCATGGGTGGCGGCCCCCTGGGGTACCCACAAACTATTGGCACGAAAACAACAGGCACCCCAATACACCTGCAGGCAAGATTCCCACGGGCAGGGAAAAAAAGACAGGCAAAGGATCAGCAGCGGCGGCAAGCCCTCGGCAGATGACCTGCCGGCACAAGCTCTCTCCTAGCAATGGGGCAAGCTTCTGAAGAGATGGAGCCAAGTGGGGCTGGCGATCTACCTCTGACCCCCCGTGATCTACAGGTAGATCGCGATCTACCTGTTGGACATGCCTGGGATATATCATAGAATACTGAGGGAACTTGGGGATGTTCTAGCAGCTCCAATGACTGACCTTTTCAATGTCTTGGAGTCAGAAGTGGTGCCAAAGGACTGGAGAGAGGCACATGTGGTCACTTTACACAAAAGCGGAAGTAATGATGTGGTTGCAAACTACAGGCCAGTTAGATTAAATAATTGGAAGCACTGATGAAAGAGAAAATAGTGAGGTTTCTGGAGCCAGCGGATTACAGGATTCGAGGCAGCATGGATTCACCAGAGACAAGTCTTGTCAGACAAATCTGATTGATTTCTTTGACTGGGTGATCAGGGAGTTGAACCGAGGGAGAGCCCTAGATGTGGTGTATTTAGATTTCAGTAAAGCCTTTGACACTGTTCCTCACAGACGACTTATAAATAAACTGAGCACCCTAGGGATGGACCTTAAAGTTACTGCTTGGGTTAGAAATTGTTAGAGTGGAAGGCAACAAAGGATATTGGTAAATGGAGCTCACTCTAAGGAGAAGGAGGTTACCAGTGGTGTGCCCCAAGGATCTGTCCTTGGTCTAATTCTTTTTTTTTTTTTTTTTTTTTATTATTTAAATTTTTATTAACAACCAGATCATATACATTTCAATCTGACCCACAGCGACAATCCTCCAAGTCCGCCGCAGGCTACACATCAGATAACAAACATATTATTCTAATGTGATTCAATCCATAAGTTAAAAAAAAAAAAAAACTTTGTAAATTTGTATAAAGTTGATGCATTTGTATAAAGTTCTGATACATCCAACTAATCAAGATGGATGACATCACTGTTAGAATTTTTAATTATACTGTTAAATGTAAAAAGTTAACCTCTGTTTCATGTAAAACGTCTAGGACATGTACTTTCATGTACCTTAACAACTTTTCTGTTCAATGTAAACCGCACTTGATACCTGGGAAAGAGCGGTATATAAATGTGTTCTAAATAAATAAATAAATAAATAAAAAATTATGCACACTACCAAATATATAAAACTAGTACTGGTTGCCCCCCTCCACCCTACCCCCCTCCCCCCCCCCCCCCGTGTGCTCAAGCAAAACTGTATAAATGAAGTTGGGCCTGCCCCACAGTGAATCACCAAGATGACCACCATAACATTAATGATAAATCACATTAGCAAGTAATTCTCATCCCGACATTCCCCCCCCAAATGTTGTAAATAGTTACCCCTGTTATCCAAGTTTCTTACCCTGTTATCTGTAAACTCATACATGTTATCTGTAAACTCATACATGTTATCTGTACTGAGCATTTTTGTTCCATGTAAACCGCGCTGATGCTGAATAGTGCGGTATAGAAGAGACCGTAAATAAAATAATAAATAAATAAATAAATAAATTATTCAGAACACCCTCCCTATTTCCAGCCCTCGTCATGCAACCACTTCCAAACCCCTGCCCACCGCTTCCCCACTTGCTCCCCTCTCCCCCCCCCTATTTATACATGGCATAAAGATGCGACACTCTGCGTGCGAAACTCACTATGGATGGCAAAATCGGCCTATTCCAATACCATGCAATTTCGCACCGTGCCGCTGTTACACAATACCAGATGATTCTCCAATCCCCCTCCCACCGCCCGTCTGGTCTGTGCAGGAGACACATCTCAGGTCCAAGCACGATATGCAGATCCACTATTTTGTTAATATTCTCCTCTATTATACTCCAGTATTCCCTAACAACTGGACACGTCCACCACATATGCATCCAGGATCCTCTTTCTCCACACCCTCTCCAACATTCATCCGTCTGCAGCACCCCCGCCTTACACAATCGCTCCGGTGTGAGATACCAACGACTCAGCACCTTAAAGCCATTCTCTCACAAAGACGTGGCAATGGAAAATCTGGCGATGCCCATTGCCACGGCCTCCCACTCCTCCACCGCCCACTGCACCCCCAGATCCTTTTCCCACGCTTCCATATATTTCAACTTACCTTCCCCCCTTGCAGTCAGACCTCTGTAGATCCTAGAAAGCATCCCCTGACGTCCCATGGATCCTAGACACGCCCCTTCAAACCACTCCCCTCCCCCTCTGCCCCCCTGCTCCCTCCCCTTTTGACGCACCACTGAGCAGATCTGCCTATAGGCAAACCTATCCGACTCCCCCAGTCCGTAAAGATCTCGCACTCCCTCAAAGCCTCTACACTGTGTCCCCACCACTATCTGTGACACCTGAGTCAAACCGAGCTCCGCCCACTTACGCAGCACTGGTGCCCCGGGTCCCGTACTCTCCGCACAACAGGCCTGCAGGGACATGGTAGTCGACCACCGTTTATCTCCCACCAACCGCTTCCTATACTGTTGCCACACCTGCAATGTATGCCCCACTAGGGGATTCCTCCCCTTCTCCCCCCTCCCCTCCCAAATGATGCGTTCTAATTAGCCCAACCTATAGCAGTCCACCTCCATCTGCACCCACTGCTTATGTGGCTCCCGCAGCCACGCATACACCGCTCTCAGCTGCGCTGCCACATAATACAAGCGAAAGTTCGGGACCCCCATCCCCCCCTCCCCTACTGACACTTGCATCGTTCTTGCCGCCACCCATGACCTCTTCCCCCCCCCAGACGAAACGCTCCACCTGCTGCTGGATCCGATTCAGCACTCTCCGGGGGACCTGGACAGGCAATACTTGAAAAAGGAACAGAAACTGGGGAAGCAGCATCATTTTCACCGACGCTATTCGCCCAAACCACGAGTAATACCCCCTGCTCCAGCCCTGTAAACGTCCCTCTACCTGCCCCACTAATTTCTTATAATTTAAAGCATACAAGTCCTCCAAGGTCCTCCCCAGTTGCACCCCTAGATAGCGAAGCGAGGTCTTCGCCCATTTGAAGGGAAAAGTCTGCTGCCAGTCCCGGGACTCGTCTTTCTCCCCCACTATAGTCAAGATCTCCGATTTCCCCCAATTAATCCGAAAGCCCGCCCTCTCACCATATTCTTGGATCTCCCCCATCACTGCTTTCAGGGACTCCCTAGGTTTCGTGATGGTCAAGAGTATGTCGTCCGCAAAAAGAGACACTTTACATTCCTGACGTCCCACCCTGACCCCTGCAATGTCTAAGCTACTCCGCACCCTTGCCGCTAAAGGTTCGAGGGAGAGCGCAAATAATAATGGGGAAAGGGGACACCCCTGCCTAGTCCCTCGTTCTAGCGGAAAAAACTCCGAGTATCCCCCATTCACTCGGACACATGCAGTCGGCCTGGCATATAACGCCCTTATCCACTGCACAAAACCAGGCCCAAACCCTTGGAGGTCCAGTACCGAATACAAAAATGTCCAGGACACTTGGTCAAAGGCCTTCTCGGCATCCAATGAGACCAACAGGGTCTCTGTCCCCTTCTGTTGTGCCGTCCACATCACATTTAGCACTTTCCGGATGTGGTCTGCCACTTGCCGGCCCGGCACAAACCCCGCTTGATCTGCATGCACCAATCTCCCTAGCAGTCTGTTGAGCCGTGTCGCTAATACCTTTGCGAATAACTTCGCATCAATATTCAACAACGAGATTGGTCGATAGGATGCACACTCTTGAGGGTCCTTCCCGTCTTTAGGAATGAGAGTGATGCCTGCCCAGCCCATTGTCTCTGGCAGAGGGTCCCCCCGTCTTGGCCCATTAAAGACCCTGGTCAGCGAGTTCAGCAGGAGGCCCCCAAATTGTTTATAAAACTTTGCCGTTAGGCCATCGAGCCTTAATGGCCTGTGAGACCTCTTCGGTTTGTATGTCCTTATCTAGTCCCTCCTGCTCCTCCCCCGTCAAGGTTGGGATCCCCGCTCCCCGCACATACTCCCGAATATCCTCCCCGGACCTCGCTTCACATGCCGCATACAAGGAACTATAGGACACAAATTCTTCCCTGATACGCTGATCCTCCCGCACCACCACACCCTTACTCTTAATCTGTGAAATCCGATTCCACTCCTTCCGCTTTTTCAACTGTCTCGCTAGGTATTTCCCGGCTTTGTTCCCCCCTTCAAAGAACCTCTGTTTCAGTAACTGCAGACGGAACTGTATCTTCTCTGCCTCCAGGGCATTCACCTTGGCCCGTAGTTCCAAGACCGGGTCTAATTCTTTTTAACATCTTTGTTAGTGATATAGCAGAAGGGCTGTCGGGAAAGATTTGCCTCTTTGCGGATGATATCAAATCTGCAATAGACATTGTCATAAGGTAGCGCTGTCAGAACCCATGGAACTAGGGAACTCTGAGCAAAACGTAAGGGAAACTGACAGCTCAGGTTCACACATGGGGAAAGGTTGCTATAAGCATCAGATAAAAACAAAGCCACGAGGTGTAAGGGAACGCCCGAACAGAAGCGTAGCACAAAACTCATTAGGAAATAAGGAGCACCTGCATGGGGGCGGAGCCCAAACTAACGCCAGCTTAAACACATTTAAAACTCACTTACCGGAAGGTAGGGGGAGAGGAGTGGCAGGAGCTACTGGAGGAGTAGTAGATGCTACGGAGAGAACTGCTAAGCGTGAAAGCAGAACCAGTGGAGCTGTAGGGACGGAGCCAGAGAGGTTGCCCGGGGCATATGAGGCTGGTGATTCCCAGGGAAGCTGTTGTGAGCAGCAGTGCACAGCTTTTCAATATCCCCAGAAGCATTGCTACGAAGTAAGCAGAGGTGGCAGTCCAGCAGCCAAGTCCAGGAGGTATAGATTACCCAACACCAGGGATTCAGCAGGGGAGAACGTTTACCCTGAAGGAAGTTTGAAACTAACAGAGAAACACCGTGGAAAGTGTTCTTCAGAACAGAGCTTTGCTCGACCGAGAGAACAGGAAGTAGCAGTGCCTAAAGGTAGGCGTATTTACTCTAGTAGAAGAGGTTTAAAATACCCTGATTTGCCCTGCACTTACCAGGAACTGTGTAACTCTCAGGAACCTGACTACAGTGAATATGGTAATTTCCCACGGGCCACTAGTTTAGTGGAGGAGGGGAATGCTTTAGCTCACCGGCAAGAACATTATAACTTCAACGGCAGCTGTGTGCCGGGAGAAGTTTATTCTGACGAGGAAGGAATGCAATTTGAGACTATTGGAGAGTCTTCAGACGGGAGTGAGATGGACTGTACATACACTCTGGCTGATTGCATATCATCTCTTTGTTGAAAGCAGCAAGAACTGTTTAGAAAAGGAAACAGGAAGAAAAGTTCTGTAAGTGAAGTGAACTGTTTTCTTTTTGGTTTTTGTTCCATTAACTAATGCTGAAGTAAGCCAAGTTTTGTTTGAAACATTTCTTTAATTGTGTCACCAGACGAAGGGTCTGCAATTCTTTGTGTTGCACTGTTATAAATCCACCCCGGACGGGGAATAAAGCCTGTGTTTAACCTTACCCTCTGCTTACAACTACACTTCTTTGGCTAATGTTAAAAACCACAGGTCCCAGAAGGCCTTTCTAAAGCCTTCACAGGAAAGTCTACAGCCATTAAAATACTGCCCCATTAAACTACCCAAGCCTTTTTGCCTCTGGGTATGTTGGTGGGTGACAACATCCAGGAAGGTGTAGATAACATGAGAAGGGACCTAGCTAAGCTTGAAGAATGGTCTAGAAATTGGCAGCTGAGATTTAATATTAAAAAATGCAAGGTCATGCATTTGGGCTGCAGCTATCAAAGGGAGCAATATAATATAGGGTGTGAAATACTTTTGTCCACTAAAGAACAGCAGGACCTAGGCGTGATTGTGTCTGATGATCTTAAAGTAGCTAAACAGGTAAAAAAGGTGACAGCAAAAGCTAGAAGGATGCCTGGGTGCACAGCAACAGGAATGGCCAGCAGAAGAAAGGAGGTGATAGTGCCTCTATATAAGTCTTTGGTGCGACCTCATTAGGAGTATTGTGTGCAATTCTGGAGACCACACCTTCAAAAGGATATAAACAGGCTGGAGTCAGTACAGAGGGTGGCTACTAAAATGGTTAGTGGTCTTCATTATAAAACATATGAGGATAGACTTAAGAATCTTAATACGTATACTTTAGAGGAGGTGGGATAGAGGTGATATGATTGAGAAGTTTAAATACCTCCGTGGCATAAATGCACAGGAGAGCCTCTTTCGATTGAAAGCAAGCTCTGCTATGAGGGGACATAGGATAAGGGTGAAAGGGGATAAACTCAGGAGTATTTTCAAACATTTTCACCAATCCTCAGCGGATATTCTACAATCTATAATTTCAAAAGACAAGAGCATAAGACCAAGACAATCTCAAAATATCAAAATTCGAAATTCTTACTCTCGTACATCGGGCCATTTATCTTCATACTCCTCAGTACTTATCTGATTTGCTACCTTTCACACCCCTACCCGTAGCCGTAGCCTACGATCAGTTCATATCAATCGCTTACACCTTCCCTCCCCTTCCCAGGCTCATCTTCACTCAACACGACGATCGGCATTCTTTTACCTTGGTCCGGCCCTCTGGAACTCCCTTCCCACTGACCTCCGACTAGAACAGTCCCCTGCTAAGTTCCGTTCTCTTCTCAAGACGCATCTCTTCTCCTCTGCCTTCAACCTTCCCCCGTGACCCCTGTTTTAATATTTTTTTATTGTCTATAGTCTATCCTTTTCTTCCTGTCCTTTTCTTTTTTTTTCCTCACTCTTTTTCTTTTAAAATTGTCACTTTCTTTTTCCTTTCTTAATTTATATATTTAAATTTTTTTTTTATTGTAAACCGCCCCGATGTAATGAGGGGCGGTATATCAAGTGATTTTAAACAATAAACAATAAACTTAATACTCCTTTGAACGTCAATAAATCAAAACAAATGACTTCTAAAAGAGCATTTTCCTTTATGGCACCAGAGTTATGGAATTCTATTCCTGAAGACTTAAGAACTCAGGAAGACATTAAGGACTTTCGCAAATCTTTAAAGACTTATTTATTTATAGAATCATTTGGTGAAATAACTTAAATTAACCATTATGTATATTTAATTTCACTATGATATAGTATTATAACATACTGTTTTGTTTTGTATTTATATTGTAATGTATAGTTTTTGTTTTCCCATACCCTCAGTATGTAAGCCTTTGTTGTCTTGTCAAACACTTTGATTGAAGGATAAGGTGGTATACAAAACTGGTTAAATAAATAAATATAATAAAATTAAATAAATAAATAAATACGCGTAAATATTTTTTTACGAAAAGAGTGGTAGATCTGTGGAATACTCTCTCAGTGGAGGTGGTAGAGATGAGGACAGTGTCTGAATTCAAAAAGCATGGGACAAATGCAGAGAATCTCTAAAGGAAGAGAGGGGACTGCTGCGGTGGTTGATATGGGAAGGCAGACTAGATAGTCCATGTGGTCTTTTTCTGTCGTCATGTTTCTATGTCTAGGGCAGGAAGAGTTTGCTGCAGCGTAGGTGGAATGGAGCTTAAAGCAGCAGAGGGATATACACTGCGTAGTCTGCTTTAGGTAAGATGGCTGAGGTAGTGCAGCAGGAGCTGTGTATCAGGATGCAATGGGGATGAGATGTGTGGGAGTGTGTGTGTTGGTAGGATTTTTGAAAGATGTTAGTTGTAGTAGGCATGGCATCTGGGGGAGTGATGCAGCAGGGTAGGAGTGTATGTCAGGGTCTAAGGAGGATGGTGTTGGGTACACAGAGGGGGTGGAGTGGGGTGCAGGTAAGGGGGTATCTGGTATAAGATGGGTATCCATGGCAGGTGCACAGGGAAGGTGTCAGGTGTAAAGTAGATGTTTCAGAGGAACATTATTTCCCCCACTTCATCGCACATTCCTTCACATCTCCTTGCCCTTCCTCCTCCCTATCCCTTCATACATGTGTATAAAGCAATGGGAGTAGGTGGGTGCTGCAAACACCAGGCTTACTCTGGAGCTCAGTCTTCTTTTTCAACTATTCCAGTCACATGGGCAGCAGAAAAAGCACTTAAGTGGCATCATCTCCTGCTGCTGTAGGGCTGCCACAATCACCAGGTTCACAGTTCAAATGGCAAGACTTGCTTTTCTTGCCACTCATTGCTCCTTCAATGATATGGCCAGGGACAAGGGGATTCCTCCTTCATGTTCTGGTCAATTCTGCCATGCATCAGCTGGCTTCCCTTTCTTTCTGCCACACTGGGGTGGTTTCTTGCTCCTTCTTTGGCCATGCAGAGTGGCTCTCTTTTCATGCTTCTGTTGTCCTTTTGGATCCTACTGCCATCCCTAAATATTTGCCCCTAAGGTGACCGCTTCATCTCACCTAATGGTAGAACTGCCCCTGGTTCAGATTATCAAATACGATCACAGCAAGGTCTATTTCTTACCTGGTGCACATCTGCATCTCAACCCCTCTCATATACTGCTCTCTTAGATTTCTAAACCCTAAATGCACAACTTGGAATTTTTTGCACTGAAACTTTACTGCCGAGCACTCAAAACTATATTTACAGTGTTTTTTTAAGTGCACCTTACTTAACAATGTCATGACTGGTTACGTTTTATATTTTAAAGCTTGAATAACCTGTGATGAGCCTCAATCACATGATATCATCATAAAATGATAAGGACCATCTGCCTTCCTTCCTGAAACACTAAAATCAAAACAAAGCAAAGGCTTTCCCTGTGTCAGGCAATCCCAGGTGCTTCATGGTAGCCTGAGTCATGTGAGCTGAAATTGCTAAAACTATTACAAAACAGACATGAGTTAGCTGTGTTCTCTGCAGCACACTCAGGGTTTAAGCCCCAAAGAAATAGTACAGCTCATCTGAAAACTTGATGCAGAAATTTGTGCATTAGAATACTATGCCAAACTCCAGCACACAGTCTTCTAATGCACATGTAGTAAATTAATGCTATGTAAATTACCACTGCATTAAAAAATGTGCACTGGCAAAAAACAAAAACAGTGCACATTATAACGGTAAGATGCAGCCATTTGCTGCATCGCAAGTAAACATCTCCCTTCCTTCCAGTGCATGAACAGGGACCGTCTTACACACTGACAAAAAGGAAGAATTTAAAAAAAAAAACTGTGCCCCTATCCCAAAAGAACACCCTGGTGGCCCAGTAGTCCTCAGAATCCCTGAACTCTCCTCTGATGCTCTTGATGCTCCCCGGTTATCTGCACCCCCCTTGACTCCACAAATGTCCCTGGTAGCCCATTGCTCCTGGAATCCTCCACTTCTCACCTCAAAGATTTCCCTGGTAAACTGTGGCGCCTTGCACTTCCCTTCCCCTTTGTGAGGTAGGAGCATCACCCACTCACTCCTGCCTCGGCACTGTCATCTTGGAAAGAGTAGTTACTCACCTGTAACAGGTGTTCTCCAGGAGCAGCAGGAATCAGTCCTCACATATGGGTGACATTGGCGCCGACGGAGCCCTCGTGCGGAGCATTTCCCCAGCTTTCAAAGAAAGCCTTTGGGAATTGCAGCGCGCATGCGCGGTCCCCTTCCCACCCAAGTGTGCCATCTTGCTCAGTCTGATGACATAGCTAAAAGAGAGCAAAAAATTAGTAAAACAAATCAAATGACTGCAACTCCAAGGGGAGGAGGGAGGGTTGTGAGGACTGATTCCTGCTGCTCCTGGAGAACACCTGTTACAGGTGAGTAACTACTCTTTCTCCAGGACCAAGCAGGAAGTCAGTCCTCACATATGGGACTCCCAAGCTTAAGGCTACCGGAGACCTCAAGCCGAAAAAATGAGCTCCCTCTAGCTCGTCAGCACGTAAGGAAGGAATCTTCTCTGAGAACGCCCCCGACCGGTAGCCCAACACCAGGGCCGGAGGGTAGGAGTTGCCTAAACCCAAAAGAGATTATGGAGTACTGCCTGTCCGAAAGCACTGTCCCTGCGGGACTCCCTCTCAAGGCAGTAATGGGCCGCAAAAGTCTGGCTTGAAGACCAAGTAGCGGCCCGGCAGATGTCTGCCAACGGAACAGAGCGGAGATGAGCCACTGACGCAGCCTTCGCCCTGACACGATGAGCCGTGACTCGACCCTCCAACGAGAGGCCGGCTGCCCCATAAGCCCAGGCGATACAGTCAGCGACCCATATGGACAAAGTACGCTTGGAGACAGGTAACCCCAACTTATTGGGGTCAAAAGAAACGAAGAGCTGAACAGCCCTCCTATGCTCCCCCGTACGGTCAAGGTAGAAGGATAACGCCCTCCTACAGTCCAGGGTATGCAGGACCATCTCAGCCCGGTTGGCATGCGGCCTGGGAAATAAGGTCGGAAGAACCACCTCCTGATTGAGGTGAAAAGGGGAAACAACCTTAGGAAGAAACTTCGGGTGAGTCCGTAAGACTACCCTATTCCTGTAGAACCTAGTGTAAGGGGGATCAGACACTAGGGCCTGAAGCTCACTCACTCGCCTAGCAGAGGTAAGAGCTACCAGAAACAAGGTTTTCCAGGAGAGAAAACGGAGAGGGCAAGTAGCCATAGGCTCAAATGGTGGACAAGTAAGCCGCTGTAAGACCACATTCAGATCCCACTCAGGGGCTGGTGGACGCAAAGGAGGCTTAAGCAGAAGGAGGCCTCTGAGAAAACGAGCCACCAAAGGGTGGTTGGAAAGAGGCCTCCCGTCCACCGGTGAGTGGTGCGCTGAGAGAGCACTGAGGTGAACCCTGACAGAGTTGGACTTAAGGCCTAGATTGGAGAGGTAAAGCAAATATTGCAATACCACCGCTACCAAGCACGAGAAGGGATTCTCGCTGTGCTGAGCACACCAGGCGGAGAATCTACGCCACTTAAGAGCGTAGGACTTCCTGGTGGATTGCCGCCGAGAGGCCAAGACGTCTTCCACCTCTCTAGGCAGGAGTAGGGGAGCCAGGACTACCCTTTCAGCAGCCAAGCCATCAGATGAAGGGACTGGAGGTTGGGGTGCAAGAGAGACCCCTGGTCCTGAAACAGGAGATCGTGTTGAAGTCCCAGAGGCAGGGGAGTGTCCACCGCCAGTTGCAACAGGAGTGGGAACCACGGCTGCCCCGGCCACCTGGGGGCTATCAGAATCATCGAGGCTCTGTCCTTGAGGACCTTGAACAGTGTGCGAGACACTAGTGGCGTGGGAGGAAACGCATATAGCAGGCCTTGGGACCACAAGATCAGAAACGCATCCGCTGCTACCCTGAGAGGATGCGGTTGTCTGGAGCAGAATCTTGGGAGTTGCCGGTTCAGAGGACTGGCGAAAAGATCCATGGTGGGGAGGCCCCACCTGAGAAAGATCTGCTGAACCACCAACGGGTTCAATCTCCATTCGTGTGGTTGCAGGATCCTGCTCAGTCTGTCCGCCAGGTAATTTTCTTGACCTGGGAGGTAGACAGCCTTGAGGAGGATTCTGTGATTGACGGCCCAAGAGCAGAGCCATTGTGCCTCCTGGCAGAGAAGGAAGGAGCCTGTGCCTCCCTGTTTGTTCACGTAGAACACTGCAACTTGATTGTCCGTCTGGACCAGTACAGACTGGCGCGACGTGAGGTTGGAGAAGGCTCGCAGAGCTAGGCGTATCGCCCGTAGCTCTAGGATGTTTATCTGCTGAGCAGTCTCCCAAGGAGTCCAGACACCCTGAGTACATGTCCCTTGGCAATGTGCACCCCAACCTAGAAGAGAAGCATCTGTCGTCAGCACTCGAGAATGCGGAGGGGGTTGAAAATCCACTCCGAGTACCAGATTCGGAAGATGAAGCCACCACTGTAGAGAGGAGACGAGCAGGGTGGATACACTCACCAACTCTGCAAGGCTCCCTGTGGCCTGATGCCACTAAGTTCAAAGGCTCCACTGAGCAGGCCGCATGTGCAGGCGGGCATTGGGGGTTACATGAACTGTGGAAGCCATATGGCTGAGAAGTCTCAGGAATTGCCTGGCGGAGACCAGGGAATTGCCGTAAAACTGCCTGGCTAGATCCATCAACCTGTGGGCTCTGTCCAGTGGCAGAAAAGCCTTCGCCTGAAGAGTGTCCAGTCTTGCTCCTATGAATTCCAAGTTCTGGGACGGGAGCAAAGTGGACTTTGCGAAGTTGATGACAAACCCCAAGTGCTGAAGCAGAGCCACAGTGCGAAGGGTGGCCTGACTGACCTCCTGAGAAGACTGGCCTCTTATGAGTCAGTCGTCCAGGTATGGAAACACAAAAAGACCTTGAAGCCTCAGGTAGGCCGCCACCACCGCCAGGCACTTGGTGAACACCCTGGGAGTGGAGGCTAGGCCAAAGGGAAGTACTCTGTACTGGTAGTGATTTCCCCCCACAACAAACCTGAGATACTGTCTGTGGTCTGGATGAATAAGGATGTGAGTATAAGCATCCTTGAGATCTAAGGAGCATAGCCAATCTCCCTGCTGGAGGTAGGGCAGCAGGATTCCAAGGGTAAGCATCTTGAACTTTTCCCTCTCCAGGAACTTGTTGAGGTTGCGCAAGTCTAGGATGGGTCTGAGGCCTCCTGTTCTTTTTGGTACCAGAAAGTACCTGGAATAAAAGCCGTGACCTCTCAGGTGGTGGGGCACCGGTTCCATAGCCTGTTCCTTTAGCAGACTTGCTAACTCCTGAAAGAGTAGGTCCCTGTGCAGAGGGGGTCTTGGAGGCTCCCCTTGAAAGTAGGAGGGAGGTACCTGGTGAAAATGAAGAAGATAGCCCTTTTGGACTATATGGAGTACCCAGGTATCTGATGTGACGGCTGACCACCTGTGGGCAAAGTGGGCCAGCCGGCCTCCTGTGCTGATGTGAGCCAGGTGAGGAGAAGAGGCTATGCTTGTTGAGTCAAAAAACCCCACCCTGCTGAGCAGGGGCCGGTGTTGTTGGCTTGGGGGCTTTCTGCCTACGGGGCCCCTGACCCTGCCCCTTGGCCTGCTGACCATGTTGGGGAGCTGCAGAGGCCTGATAATGAGGGTATGGTTTATAGGCAGAAGACTTCCTCGGGTAAAAGGGCTTTTTCCCCGAGCCCTTCTTCTTCTGAAAAGGGGCAGAGGTTTTTCTGGACAGCCTAGTCCTGGTCAGAGTCTCGGTCTCAAGTTCTGCAGCCTTCTCAGCCATGGGCTTGCCAAAGAGGTTTTCACCTCGGCAGGGGACATCGACCAGCTTGTCCTGCATCCATGGCTCGAGGTCGGATGACTGTAGCCAAGCCTGTCGGCGGGCACCGATGCCGGCCCCGGCTACTCAGGCTGAAGCCTCGAAGCCATCGTAGGCTGCTCGAGAGATAAACTTCGAGCACTCTCGAATACCAGTGGACAAGGCCTGGAACCTCTGCAAAGGTTCCTCGGAGAGACCAGCAGAGAACCCGGCAATCTCCTTTGCCAGGTCTCGGAGGTACATGCCCATGTAGAGCTGGTAAGTCTGGACATGGCAAGCAAGCATAGAGCCCTGGAAGCACTTCTTACCGAGGGCATCCAGGTTCCGGGCCTCCCGGCCGGGAGGCACCAAGGAGTGCATCTTCTGACTTTTCAGTCGATGCATGGCCGATTCCACAACCATGGAGTGGTGCGGTAATTGCGCCTTTTGGAACCCGGGGCTCTTGCGGACTCGATAGATTGAATTGACCCGCTTGCTGAACACCAGCGTCGAGGCCGGGGTCTCCCACATGCGGAAGAGCAGCCGCTCCAGCATCGGAGGAACCGGAACAGTAAAGGCCTCCTTCGGGGGAGAGTCATACTGGAGGGCCTCGAGCTCCTCGGCTCGAGGCTCCTCCTCGGGATCCGCGGGGAAGGCCAAGGCCTTGGCCATATCCAGCACGAAGTCCAAGAACCGGGTATCCTCCGGTGGGGATCGTCTCCGAGGTTCGGACTCCGGCGAGTCCGATGGGACACACCGAGTCCGATAAGTATCGGGTGACTCTTCGTCCTCCGTCTCCCAGCCCGACTCCTCGGAGGAGGAATCGAGCAGCTCCGGTCGGGCGGGCACCGATGCCATCCGCCCCGACGCCGAGGGTACCGGCGTCAATGACCTCGGTCCCGTACGGAAGGCCGAGGGAGACCGTGGCCGAGGATCGACTCGAGCCCGCATGGACTCGAGGATCGGCTCGGCCTCCGGGGTCGACTTGGATGTCGAGGTCCCGGTGGTCAGGGCAGATGCACTGGTGAGACCGGCGATCAATGCCCGCTGCTGTTCCATGAAGGCAGCGACGCTGCTCTCCAAGGCCGTCAACCTGAGTCCGAGCTCAGGAGACCCAGCAGCCCCCGACTCGGGCCCCGACGGCGTCAGGCCCGACGTCGGCTCCCCTGGAGGAGAGTCCACGAGGACTACAGCACTTATGTGTCCAGAAGACTCCATCTCGATATGAGGATGCTTGGCAGGCCTCTCCGACTCCGAAGACCCGGGACAGCTATTGGGGCTATGCGACCTGGCCCTCGAGGAACCAGGAGCGTCCACCGACGCCGCCCTCGCGGGTTTCTTCTTCCTGCGATGTTCCCGCGAAGGAGACCCCCGCTCAGAGGAACCCCGACGCTGCTCGGGGCCGGAGTCCCGAGACGTCGAGGCCTCTGACGAGGTCCGGGCCCGTCCGGACGGGGAGTAAGAAAAGATCCTATCCTTTTGATGCTGCCGACTCCTCAATGCCTTCGAGGACATTTTGCCACACGGACCACAGATCATCGGGTCATGATCGGGACCGAGGCAGCGGAGAGAGCAGTCATGTGGGTCGGTAAGAGACATATGTTTCTTACACCGATCACACTTTTTAAACCCGCTGGTAGCCATCGGGGGAAAAAGGGCCCCTGTGAGGTCAAAAGACTGGGCTGCCAGGGAAAAAAGAAAAATGGCACGAACGCTAGTCACAAAGGACAAAAACCGAAAAAGAGAGAGAGGACTCGATACCGGCGTATCGGTCCAAGGTGGGAAAAGGATCCGGCGTCGAACCGAAGAAAAAAAAGAGAAAAAATAGGGAAAATCAACTTTTTCCTCGGGGAAAAATGAACTACGTCCTTCGGGCTCCGCGGAAAAAAGAAGATTGAGCAAGATGGCACCCTTGGGCGGGAAGGGGACCGCGCATGCGCGCTGCAATTCCCAAAGGCTTTCTTTGAAAGCTGGGGAAATGCTCCGCACGAGGGCTCCGTCGGCGCCGACGTCACCCATATGTGAGGACTGACTTCCTGCTTGGTCATGGAGAAAATGGGGATACCTGACCCCACGCCGTATGTTGGGATAAGCCGTGCAAGGTCAGTCTTCCAAAAAAGCCACCAGGGATCTTGAATCATGTGAGGTAAAGTGCCGCACTTTACCTAAGATGACTCCTTTTTCTGGCACTGCATCTTTATGCCAGATCCGAGGTGACATAAAGATACAGTTTTAAAGGAAGAATAAAAAAAAGCATGCTGATTTCTAGCAGAGATTTTTTACATCAGAAGTAATTTCTTATTTAAGTATTTGTCATGTGTTTTGAATGCCCACTGAGCTGTCCTTAAGTGCAGTGGTTTTACTCACTATTTTCCCAAATTAGAAGTCTTTCTGCATCAGGCATCAGGCTAAAACGGGAAAATCTTGAGTAAACACTTGAACTAAAGCACAGTGAAATTTCTTCTATTAGCCCTTGAGAGAGAAAAATGTATTTATAATTAGAAGTGAAAAAGAGGAGGCGGCGTGGCACTATATGTAAAAAATAATATTAAAGCTATAGAATTACAGGGCTTAAAAGGGAGCAAGGAGGCACTGTGGGTTCAAATAGAAAGAGGGAACGGAAAATTCCTTTACATTGGTGTGATATATAAATCTCCTTCACAAGGAGAAGAAGTGGACAGAAATTTAATAGAAGACATACACAGTACTGCCATGAGAGGAGAAGTGCTACTGATAGGTGATTTCAATATGCCAAATACTGACTGACACATCCCTGCTGCAGTGTCATCTAGAAGTAAGGAGATCTTGGATTCTCTACAGATAGAACTATTCCAGCAATTGGTAACAGAACCCACATGTGAAGGGGCCATATTGGACCTGGTGCGTACCAATGGAGAAAGTGTTTCTGATGTTATAGTTATAGATCATCTTGCACCCAGTGATCACCAGATGGTATGGTTCAGTATTAGCACTAAGGATGATAAAGTCCATTCAAAAGCGAGGGTCTTAGACTTTAGGAAAACTAACTTTGCCAAGATGGGACAACCTCAAGGAGTCATTAACGAGATGGGAACAGCTGGGGGATGTAGAAAAGCAATGGGCAAAACTGAAAGGAGCTATTTTAAAGGGCAACAAACCTTTTTGTTAGAAAGGTAAATAAATGTAAAAGGAAAAGGAGGTGCTATGGTTCTCAAAAGAAGTAGCTGCAAAGGTGAAGAAAAAGAGGGAGGCCTTCATAAAATAAAAGATATCACAAAAAGAAGAAAAAAAGCATCAATATTTGGAAAAACTTAAAGTAGTCAGGAAACCAAAGATACAAAAAGAAGAAGAAATAGCCAATACAATAAAATGGAGAGACAAGTCATTTTTCAGATATGTTAGTGAGAGGAGGAAATGCAAAAGTGGTATTGTCAGACTCAAGGGTAAAGGAGAGGAATATGTAGAAGCTGAGGAGGATAAAGCAGAATTGCTTAACAAATATTTTGTTTTTGTGTTCACAGAAGAACAACCCGAAGCAGGACTCCAGACAACACCGACAAAAGGGGATCTTGAACGATTTTCAGAAGACTGTGTTCGTAAGGAACCAGCTAAACTAAAAGTAGACAAAGCGATGGAGCCAGATGGGATACATCTGAGAGTATTAAAGGAACTTGGGGACATTCTAGTGCCTCTACTGCTACTACTACTACTACTACTGAATATTTGTATAGCACTACAAGACATACGCAGGGCTGCACAGACATATGTAAAAGATGGTCCCTGCTCATCAGAGCTTACAATCTAGTTGAGATCGACAACACAGTAGCTGTAGACATGGGATACATCTAGGAGGAATGGTAAGGAAGCACAAAGGAAATCAGGGGAGTCAAGATCTGAAAGCAGCAGCCAAGAGGTGAGTTGTCAGCCTGGATTTGAAAAGGGTTAGAGAAGGCTCCACTGTCTGACCCTTTCAATACTTCTCTACAGTTAGGAGTGATCCCAGAAGCTGGAGAAAGGCACATGTGAACTCTTTAAACAAAAGTGGAAGTAAGGATGATGTTGAGAACTACAGGTCGGTTAGTTTGACCTTTGTGGTGAGTAAATTAATGTAAACGCTGCTAAAACAGAGGATAGTGAACTTTCTGGAGTCCAATGGATTGCAGGATCCAAGACAGCATGGGTTTACCAGATGCAGCTCTTGTCAGACAAATCTGATTGATTTTTTTGACTGAGTGACCAGAGAGTTGGACCAAGGGAGAACCCTAGATGTGGTATACTTAGATTTCAGTAAAACCTTTAACACCATTCTGCACAGGTGACTTATAAATAAATTGAGCACCCTAGGGATGGACCCTAAAGTGACTGAGTTAGAAATTGGTTGAGTGGAAGGCAACAAAGGGTACAGGTAAATATAGCTCACTCTGAGGAGAAGGAGGTTACCAGTGGTGTGCTGCCAGGATCTGTCCTTGGTCTGTTTCTTTTTAACATTTTTCTAAGTAATATTGCAGAAAGGCTGTCGGATAAGGTCTGCCTCTTTGAAGATGATACCAAAATTTGCAATAGAGTAGACACTTAGGAAAGAGTAGATAGCATGAGGACGGATCTAGCTAAGCTTGAAGAATGGTCGAGAATTTGGCAGCTGAGATTTAATATTAACAAATGCAAGATCATGCATTTGGACTGCAGAAATCCAAGGGAGGGTACAGTATAAGGGGTGAAGTACTTCTGTCTACGAAAGAACAGCGTGACCTGGGCGTAATTGTTTCTGATGATCTGAAAGTGGCTGAACAGGTATAAAAAGCGACGGAAAAGCCAGAAGGATGCTTGTGTGCATAGGGAGAGGAATGGACAGCAGAAAAAAAGAGGTGATAGTGACTCTGTATAAGTGTTTGGTGAGACCTCATTTTAAGTATTGTGTGCAATTCTGGAGACCACACCTTCAAAAAGCACAGTTACTTACCTGTAACAGGTGATCTCTGGGAACAGCAGGAATAAGTCTTCACATATGGGTATCGTCGGTACCGACGGAGCCTGCGCAGGAACGCTCCCCAGCGTCCTGAAAGAAAGCTTTTGGGAGCATCCCACAGCGCCTGCACGCTGCCTTCCTGCCTTTCCCAACTGCCTCTCTCCAGTTCGAGTTTTAAAGCTGAGACAAAGAGAGAGAGAGAGAGAGAGAGGAAAGAAAAGATAGATAGAGAGATACAACTCCTAGGGGAGGTGGGTGGGTTGTGAAGACTTATTCCTTCTGTTCCCAGAGATCACCTGTTACAGGTAAGTAACTGTGCTATCTCCAGGAACAAGCAGGAATGAGTCTTCACATATGGGGACTCCCCAGCTAGAGATGCCTGGGAGATCACCCAGATTGTGAGTCCCTGGGAAGGGCTCCACCTCTACCCATGAATCTCAGGCATCCAGTCAGAGATGGAGGGTAGGAGTTGATTAGGTATGGAACAGGTGTTTGAGAACAGCCTGACCAAACAAGGCATCCCGGCGGGAGTCCTTGTCCAAGCAGTAATGGGCTGTGAAGGTATGAACCGATGCCCAGGTGGTCGCTCGACAGATTTGGTCGATGGACACAGAGTTAAGATGAGCCATAGAGGCTGCCATGGCCCTCACATTGTGAGCTGTGACATGGCCCTCCAGAGAAAGGTTCTTACTCTGGTAGGCGAAGGAAATACACTGAGCAATCCAATTGGACAGAGTTCTCTTAGAGACTGGAAGTCCTAAATGAGAGGGGTCAAAAGCAACAAAAAGTTGAGAGGACTTTCTATGTTGCTGTGTCCTTTGTAAGTAGAAAGCAAGTGCTCTTTTACAATCCAGGGTATGAAGATTCCTCTCTGCACTTGATGCATGAGGTCCTGGAAAAAAGACAGGTAAATATACCTCCTGGTTCAGATGAAAAGGTGAGACCACTTTAGTCATAAAGTGTGGATTAGTTCTGAGGACTACCTTGTCATGATGGAACCTTGTATAAGGAGGATTAGCCACTAAAGCTTGCAACTCACTGATACGGCGAGCTGAGGTGACTGCAATGAGAAAAATAACCTTCCAGGAAAGGAATTTCAAGGAGGTAGTGGCTAAGGGTTCAAAGGGTGGCTTCATGAGCTGGCCAAGAACCAGATTCAAGTCCCATGCCACTGGAGGTGGTCTAATGGGAGGTTTAGTCAAAAGAAGGCCTCTCATGAATCTTGCTATAAGAGGATGAGAGGAAATAGGTTGTCCATTGAGAGGCTTAAGGGATGCTGCAATAGCACTCAAATGGACTCTGATTGAATTTGTTTTAAGGCCTGCATGGGATAAATGCAGTAAACAGTCTCGTAAAGAATTCAAAGGTATTGCAAGAGGGTTGAGACCCTTCTCTGCACACCAAATGGAAAACCTTTTCCATTTAAAAGCATATGAAGGAGATCACGTGAGCACATGAGCGGGTAAGGTGCTCCTTGCCACGCTCCCGGGCCGCTTAAGAAACTTTTGCTTATACCGGAGGCTAACGGAGGAGAAGCTCGAAAAAATTTTGCTGGTGGCTGTCGGAGTGTCGGGGGCAGTTTTGGAGAACGCGCCGACCTTAACCGGGGTGCGATGAAGGCAGCTACGAGGAGGGAAAAGCCGGCCACCTCCCGCGAAAACAAAATGGCGACCGACAGGAAAGGGGGCAATGAGCCTGGATCCCCCGGTAAGGACAACGGTGAAACATCGCATGAGGAGACGGCACAGGAAGTAGTCCGCCTGCTAGAGCCCAAATTTGACTCCATAATGAAAAAGTTGGAGGCAATGGGGGAAGCATTCGCTGAGCAAACGCGGAGAATTAAGGAAATAGAGCAGCGTGTGAATGTGCTGGAGGAAGGTGAGCTCACGCTCGAACGAGCTACACAGAAGCACCAGGATCAACTTGAAGCGCTGATGCTCAAAATAGATGACCTAGAAAATCGGTCACGGAGGAACAATCTCAGGCTGGTCGGTGTGCCTGAATCGCGAGTGGACAGTCAGCTATTTGATCTGTTTGAGACATGGCTGCCAAAGGTGCTGGGCCTGGACAATTTGATTGGCCATATCAAGGTGGAAAGGGCTCACAGACTAGGCCAGAGAGCGGCCGCGACCAGTGCTGGCTAGGATTTTAAATTTTCAACATAAAACCCTCCTCCTACAGGCTTATAGGAAGCGGAGAGACCTAAAGTTAGATAATTCTCCGATCTTAATGTTTCAGGACTACTCCGCAATCGTGGCATCCAAGAGAAAGGAGTTTTCATCTATCTGTAGTGACCTTGCCAAGGGCGGCATCCGCTTTGCGTTAAGCTATCCAGCTACGTTGAAAATCTTTCACAACGGCAAATCACATTCATTTGAGCAAGCGGCTGTGGCACGGGACCTGGTGGCCACCCTCTTGAGCAAACCCCCATCTGGGGGCACCTAGGGACACTTAGCTGGTGTTTTGGCTGTGCAGCAGAGGGCACATTGTGACTCTGGCCTCTTTGGCCTGCTTGACCTGAGGACATGTGCGACTGCCATAAAAGATTGACTAACTCCGCAGCAACCTCCCCTACTACGGCGTTGAGTGGCCCGGAGGTGTGGACAGTGATCTAGCTCCTGTTTGGAGCGTTTCTGCCTTGGCAGGACAAAGTAATTGGCCGGGATATCCCGGAGGGTAGGAGGAGGGGGGGAGTGAGTGGTGGATATTGAATGTGTTGGGTGCTGAGAGAAGTTTGGAGTGTTATAAGTTTCCTTAGTGTGTGTGGTTCTGTTTTTGGGGATAGGAGGGGTGGGGGGGAGGAGGGTGTGGGGAAGGGGGGTGGGGAGGGACTGAGACTAGGCATGGGAGGGGAGCCCGGGAAATTTTGGACCTCATGGTTGAACAAGGGCAAGGGGAGAATCTTTCTCTGGGGCCGAGGCTGGGCGGTCCCTGGAGTAGATAGGAACAGTCTTGCAGTAAAAGGCCGTAGCACTAAGATCAAATACCCAGAATGTTAAGCTAATCTCCTGGAATGTGGGTGGAATATGCTCCCCTGTTAAGCGCACGCAAATTTTGCAGGCATTGAAAAGAAAAGGGGCGCATATAGCCTTACTCCAGGAGACTCATCTTAGTGAACAAGAACACAAAAAGCTGGTGAAGGACTGGGTGGCGAGCATGTATGGGGCCTCCTCCGGGGGGAAAACGGCGGGAGTAGCGGTGCTGGTGAAAAAAGGTATACCATTTGAAGTGAAGAAGATCGAATCTGACCCGAAGGGACGCTATGTTTTCCTTCAGGCCAAATTGTATAACGAGGAAATTTGGATAGGTAATATCTATGCCCCCAATGTATACGACCATGCTTTCTTTAAGCTTTTATTGGGCTTTGTGAAGAAAGTGGGGGAGGGGAAATTACTGCTAGCCGGGGACTTTAATTGCCCCCATGATCCCCAGTTGGACAAATCCGCGCCAAGCGGGGGTGGAGCTTGGTCCAAAAAAGGGGTGGGGTACCTGTGTAGAATGGGAGGTTTGTTGGATGTGTGGCGTACCCTCCACCCGGGAGATCGTGTTTATACTCATCAGTCGAGAGCCCACCTTACCTGGTCACGGCTCGACTATATCTTGGTGAGTGAACAGGGGATATCTAAGGTGGATCAGACGGGTATAGAGCCCGTAGCCATATCCGACCACGGTATGGTCTGGGTGACCTGGGAATGCCAAGGGGTGAGCAGGGCGAGCTGGCGCTTTCCGGCTTACTTATGGGAGGATACAGAGTTTCGTAGTTTTTTGGAGAACCAATGGGATGAGTATGTCCTATTTAATGATACTTCTGAGTGCCCACCCCTCCTCTTCTGGGAAGCTAGTAAAGCAGTTCTGAGGGGGGTGATCATGGCTTACACTGCTAAAAGGCGCAGACATTTGGATCATAGCATCCTGGTTTTGGAACGTAATCTACATGCCCTGCAGCATAACCTTAGCAAGTCGTGTGGACAGGGAGCCCGAGTACTTCAGCAGAATTATGTCACGGCTCAGTTTGCTCTTAATGAGCTTTTGCAGAGACGAGCCAAGATGTCCCTGCAATATTATCAGCATAAATTGTATAGATATGGAAATCGGTCCGGGAGGCTCTTAGCTAAATTGGTTCGTGACCCGGGAGGCGCGCGTTTTGTCCCGGTTCTTAAAGATGCGGAAGGGAAGCTGCAGCACCAACCGCAACACATTGCCGAAATTTTTCGGAGTTTTTATGCTCACTTGTATACAGAGGAGGAACGCGATTGTACCCAAAGTAGAGCGTTCCTGGATAGGGTGAAGTTACCTCAACTAACTGAGGAGGAGCTGCGAGGCCTTAATGCCCCTTTGACTGGGAAGGAAGTTCAGGATGCCATCAAGAGAGGGAAATCACATAAAGCCCCGGGCCCCGATGGTTTTGGGGCCGAGTACTATAAGATGTTGTCCCCTAGGTTAGCCCCCAGTATGTTGGCAATGTATGCGGAAGCTCTGCAGGTGGGAGGCTTCCCCAGAGACATGCGATGCGCGAACATTACTGTACTCCCGAAGCCGGGGAAAAACCTATTAGAACCTGCATCATATCGGCCCATCTCCCTTATTAACACTGATGTTAAGATTTTGGCCTCGATACTAGCAAAGCGACTGAATCCTCTGTTATCATCCTTGATAGATGAGAGGCAAGTAGGTTTCGTGATGGGCAGGGACGCGACTAAGAACATTGCTAAGTTACTTCTGGGAATGGAATACTGCATCGCGAAGCAATCGCCGCTGTTATTTGTAAGCCTGGATGCTGAAAAAGCGTTTGATAGGGTTGCATGGGCCTATCTGTGGGATGCTTTGGGTGGTTTTGGGATTCAAGGAGAATTCGCCCATTGGGTCCGGGTGTTATATCAGTCTCCCGCGGCAAGAGTTGGAGTGAACGGGGTCTTCTCAGAGCCCTTTACTCTGGAAAGAGGCACGCGGCAGGGCTGCCCACTCTCTCCACTTTTATTTGTGTTGGCGTTGGAACCGCTATTGCGGGCTTTCCAACAAGAGGTTCAGGTGGTGGGGATTAAGATGGGGGAAGAGGAGATGAAATTCAGTGCCTTTGCTGATGACATGCTTCTCTGTTTGACTGAACCTCAGGAATCCCTGCGGAGGGTCCTCCTACTCATCCAGGATTACGGCAGCTTTTCGGGCCTAAAGATTAACATGTCTAAGTCCATGGCATTAGATGTTGGCGGAAGGGTGAAACCTGTTTGGCGTGGGGTTTTTCCCCTCGCGTGGGCGGAGGGTTCCATCCGGTACTTGGGAATCCAGCTGCCTGCGAGCCCTGATACACTTTATCAAGCGAACGTGGAGGGCATGCTCGAAAGGGCCAGGCTAACGTTTCAGCGGTGGCGACCTTTTCCGTTGTCTTTGAGAGGTCGCATTGCTTTGTTTTCCATGGTAGAACTCCCCCGATGGTTGTATATGCTGCGACTCTTGCCGCTTTGGATTCTAGCTAGGGATTGGAGATTGTTTGACAGATATCTGAGTGGGTTCCTCTGGGGTGGGCACCGCCCCCGAATTCCGCTAAAGGCCCTGAGGAGGAGAAGGGAGGAAGGGGGGTTAGAACTCCCATCGCTGCGAAACTATAATCTTAGATACTTAGCTCGACATATATGGGGTTTGTTAGATGCGGAGGGTGGGTGTGCCCCAGTTCAGCAAATACGGGAAATTTCTTCCCCCTGTCACGGCTTGTACTTGCTCCATAAGGTGCGTAAGCGCGGTCTGGGGGATAAGGGGGACAGTACCTATCTGAGAACCTTAAGGGTGGCTTGGCGGGAGCTGTGTGGGAGGGCCAGCTGGGACCCGAACTGCTCTCTCATGCTGCCACTGGTGGGGAACCCGGATTTTTTGCCGGGGTTTGCGGATTTCACGCTCTTTCATGTGTGGCAACAGAAGGGACTAGTCTGTCTGGGTGATTTGGGTAGAACAGCGGGTGGTGCCCTAGAAAGCTATCAGAATTTGAGTAGTACCTATAGACTAGCACCCCGGGACTTTTATGGTTACCTCCAAATTCGCCACTATGTGGATCAGTTGCGTAGGGGGGTCCCAACTCTATTGATCACGAAGGACCCGAGGAAGCGGATTGGGGGCTGGGTGGAGAAGGATTCGCTGGACTGGGAAGAGAGAAAGCAGCTGCTCTGCCCATTGGTAGCTTCTGATTATCTCGTGGTTCTGGTCCAGCGCTGGGCTAGAGATGGCCTGCAAGGATTGACAGTGGAGATCTTGCAGGCTGCCTTTGAGAGGGTTCCCAGGGGTGCAGTCTGGATGTACCTGCAGGAGATGCAGTACAAATTCCTGTGGCGAGCGTACACTAGTGATAAGTGGGCGTATAAAGTAGGCTTACGGGCTACATCCATGTGTGGTTGGTGCCAACAGGAAGAGGGGACGTTGTTTCACAAGTTCTGGGTCTGCCCCAGGGTTCAGGGCCTATGGCAACAGGTGACCGCTAAGATGGGGGACTGGCTGCAGTCGGAGGCCCCCATGAGGTGGGAGGTGTGTCTGTTTCACTGCTGGGAGGGGACTCTACCTTTGCTCCCTTCATCTCATAGAGCTTTGCTTGATAGGGGTCTCCTTCTGGTAAAGAAAACCCTGCTGGGAAATTGGCTGGAGGGCTCCCCCCCACGGCTTGCGAGCTGGGACAAGTCCCTGATACACTTGATGTATATGGAAAAGCTCACGGCGAAGCAGTTAGGGGGGCAACATTGGGAACGCTTCTTGGAGCTTTGGATACCGCTCATAAACACCCTCCCAGTACAGGACCGCAGTGCAGTCTTGAATGTTTAGAAGACTTTCCCTGATGCGAGCATGTGTTACCGACATGGGTGTAGAGTTGGTTGTGGATGCTTTCCCCTGGATTTAGGCCTGGCAATGTGGGGTCTTTGGTCCCGGGCATTGGGGTTTCCTTGAAGGGTGGGTGGGGGAGGGTGGGAAGGGGGGGTAGGGAAAGTTTGCAATATTTTTGCATAGTTGTGTACTAAACTTGCATAGTGTGTAATAATTTTGCATAGTTTGTATAATAAGTTCCATTATAGCTTGGTACTATTGCTAGCCTATTGTTATTCTGCAGACCTTCCCGGCGATTGTACCTGGGGGTGGGCGAGAGCATTAAGAAGGTCTGTGCATGATGTGTACTCTTACTGTTAATGTTAATGGCCCGGTCCGCTGTGAAATGTATAATGTTATATTTTGCTTTTGGAACAATAAAAATCAATTTGAAATAAAAGCATATGAACGTCTGGTGGAAGGCTTTCTGGAAGCATGAAGGATATCCTTCACTTGCTGAGAAAGTTGTAAATCTTGAAGGTCTAGGCCTTCAGCAACCAGGCCCTGAGATGAAGAGACTGAGGATTTGGGTGCCACAAAGTTCCCTCCTCCTGGGAGAGGAGATCTGGAGCAGACCCCAGGTCTAGGGAGGGAGCTTGAGAGAGATGCAGAAGTAGAGGGTACCACACTTGGCGTGGCCAAAGTGGTGCTATGAGGATCATAGTCCCTTTGTCTCTCTGAAGCTTGAACAGAGTCTTGGGGATTAGGGGAATAGGTGGAAAGGCATAGAGGAAGTCTTGCCCCCAATGAAGGAGGAAGGCATCCCTGGCCTGAACTCCCTGACATGGAACCCTGGAACAGAACCGGGGAAGTTTGGCATTCCACGGACTTGCAAACAGGTCTATGTCTGGGGTACCCCAAATCCGAAAAATTCTGTTTATCTGGTCCCCATGAAGGGACCATTCGTGCGGAAGCAGAACTCGACTGAGTCTGTCTGCCCAAGAGTTTTGAACTCCTGGAAGATATACTGCCATGAGATGGATTTGATGCTCTCTGGCGAAGGCCCACAATCTCAGAGCTTCGTTGCAAAGCGACAGAGAGCCAGTTCCCCCCTGCTTGTTCACATAGAACATAGCTACTTGATTGTCCGTGTGGATGAGGACTGTCTTGTAGCTGAGCAGGGTGTGGAAGACTCTGAGAGCCAGAAAAATTGCCCTGAGCTCTAAGAGGTTGATATGAAGATGTGTCTCCTGTGGAGACCAGATGCCCTGGGTTGAGAGATCTTGTAGATGAGCTCCCCAACCCTTTGGAGAGGCATCTGTTGTAAGGGTTGCTTGGGGTAACACCTGTTGAAAGGGGGACCCCAGCAACAGATTCTGAGTGGACTTCCACCAGTGGAGGGACGAAAATAGGCGACTGGAGGTTGCTATTTTGTCTGACAGGCAACCTGATGCCTGGGTCCATTGGGTGGATAGGGTCCACTGAGCTGCTCTCATGTGAAGGCGAGCATAGGGAACCACATGCACCGTGGATGCCATGTGGCCTAAAAGTTGCAACATCTCTCGAGCAGTTAAATGGGATTTTAACTGAATCTGGGAGGCTAACTGCACCAAGCGTAGGCAACGGGCCTGAGGAAGATAGGCCCTTGCAGTTGTGGTATCCAGTAAAGCCCCTATGAACTCCAGAGATTGAGTAGGGGTTAGATGGGATTTTGGAATGTTGATTACCAGTCCCAGATACTGAAGAATACGCATTGTGCAGGTTAGGGAAATCTGGGCCTCTGACTGGGATGGAGCTCGGATGAGCCAGTCGTCCAGATATGGGAATACGAATATTCCTAGAGTGCGTAGGAATGCAGCTACTACTGCCATGCATTTTATGAACACTCTTGGAGCAGAGGCCAGACCGAAAGGAAGCACTTTGTATTGGAAGTGCTTTCCTTGGTATAGGAAGCGAAGGAATCTTCTGTGTGTTGGATGAATGAGAACATGGGTGTACGCATCCTTGAGATCTAGAGAACAAAGCCAGTCTTGACTCTGGAGATATGGAAGGAGAGTTCCGAGAGAAGTCATCTTGAATTTCTCCTTGCATAGAAACTTGTTCAATTCTCTGAGATCTAATATGGGTCTGTAGCCCCCTGTTTTCTTTGGGATGAGAAAATAGGGGGAGTAGAACCCTGAGCCCTGTTGAAGAAGGGGTACTTCTTCTATTGCCCCTTGGGCAAGAAGGGTAGCAATCTCCTGACCCAGAAAGGTGAGGAGAGATGTTGGAGAATTGAACTGTTTCACCATGGTGTGAAGAGGAAGGTTTAAGAAATGAAGTTTGTACCCTTCCCTTATGATGGATAGGGTCCATTGCTCTGCTGTGATTTGTTCCCATCTGGGAGCAAAGTGAGCTAACCTTCCTGGGATGGTGAGGGGCTCTGGATGTTCTAGAGCCAGAAAGGCTAAGTTCTCTAGTGGAGAGTCAAAGGCCCTGAGGAGGCTGAGGCTGTTGGGCCATAGCAGTCCTCGCAGCCTGAGCTTTGGTCTGTTTTGGTTGTAGCAAAACGACCTTGAGCAGAGGCCTGACCATAAGAAGAAAATTTCCCTTTCTTTGGGAAAGATCCTTTTTTGAACAACCTCTTTCTAAAAGGAGCAGTAGTAGACTTTGAAAGTCTATCTAAAGCAGAATTTTCAGCATCCATCTGGTTGGCCTTTGCTTGCCAATCTTTGCCAAACAGGTTTTCACCTGTACAAGGAAGGTTACCTAGACCATCCTGCACCCAGGATTCCAAATCAGAGGCTTGCAACCAAGCAACTCTGCGTGCACCTATGGCAATAGCTGAGGCTCTACTGGCCCCCTCAAAAGAGTCAAAGGCGGCACAGTTGGAAAACTTGGATACATCCTGTGCATGTTTAAGTCAGGTGATATACTTCTCTCTTATCTTCTGATATAAAAGGAGATAAGGTTTGCAGATGATCTGTAACTTCTTTGAGAAACATCCCCATATAGAGACTATAGGAGTTGATTCTGGCTACAAGCATACTGGCCTGGAAGATTTTCCTGCCAAAGGCATCTAGAGTTCTGCATTCTCTTCCTGGAGGAGCAGAAGAATGCCTTTTTGTACTCTTGATCTTTTTCATAGCAGACTCTATCACAATGGAGTGGTGAGGAAGCTGAGTTTTATGAAAACCAGGTAAAGGAGGAACACGATACATGGTGTCCAACCTTCTGGAATGAGGGGAGGTGGAAAGAGGAGTCTCCCATATGCCCAACATGTGTTCATAAAGAATCTCATGTATTGGTAAGGTGGCTGCCTCTTTAGGAGCCTTAGGATATTGTAGGATATCCAATTTTTTGGCTCTAGGTTCAGTCTCAGAGGTCACCGAGATAGATAGGCCTTTGGCCACCTCCCTGATGAAGTCCTGAAAAGACAAGTCTTCAGGAGGAGACATTCTCCTTTTTGGAGAAGAGGGTTCCTGAGGAAGGATGCCCGATGCTTCAATTGAGGCCTCTGAAGAATCGGAGTCTTCAGAGGAATCGAAGTATCGACTATCTGGATGCTCTCGTAGAGCCCAATACGAGTACCAGGAGGTATCGACATCGGGAGTAATCGGAACCGAGCCGGTACTGATAGGCATCACTGGATAGTGTACCGCTGCCGTCGATGCTGATGTCGATGCAAGCGGTACTGGTATCGAAACCGGAATCGGATCCTGTACCGGAATCGGTACGGGTACCGACAACGGGGTTTGTTGCGGTACCGTAGGCGTTGCAGCTTGAATGAATGCCGTGATGGCACGCTGCATGGTCAGAATATTCTGATCCATTGACGCCACCAATGTCTGGATATCGGTACCGGTCAAAGCTGCCGGTACCCCAGAACATTGTAACAGGTGATCGGTCGAGGCCGAGCCATCGATGTCAACCTGTGACCCCATACGTAGTGCTTTGGAAGCCGGAGCCTCCCGCCGGGGTACTTTGGCCGGTGTGGTATCCTCAAGAGTAAGCCCGGGGGCATCTCGATACTTAGAGGGAGATGAACTCTTTGAGGACCGGCCAGATTTAAGTTTAGTTACCTGAGATCCATGGGATGAAGAAGAAGCCCTGGAAGACGTCACGGAAGCTGCATCGGAGGGAAACAGGGTACTGAGCTTAGCTGCCCAATTCTGTAACCCTCTTTTGGACCCTGCCTGAAAAAGGTACTAGTGTAAATACAATGTAGATAGTTTCCCCAGTTAATTCCAAGTTGATCTCCCTGTTTTATTGTAAATACAACAGAGTGCCTGTGTTGTATAGTTGATGTTAAATGTAAACCGCACTGATCTAAAATAGCACGGTATAGAAGAACTGTTAAATAAATAAATAAATCATGGAACAGGACTCACAATCCGCAATGGAGTGATCAGGACCTAAACATTTTAGACACCAGTCATGGGTGTCGGTGACAGAAATAGTGCTACTGCACTTTGTGAATTTCTTAAACCCGGAGGCGGGCTTTTCCATGAGGGAAAAAATTTCTGTGGGCCTGAGGCCCCAGAAGAAATGCACAGAAAAAAAGTAGACGTTTTTTGTTTTGTTTTTTTGAAAAGAAAGAAAAAGAACTGGTAGTACCGGTGTGGAATCGAGAAGGCAGACAGGTGACTAAAGAGAAATAAAAGAAAATAAGAAATTCTTCAGCGGTGACAGGAAACACGACCTGCTGGCTCCGCGGAAAAGAAGAACTGGAGAGAGGCAGTTGGGAAAGGCGGGAAGGCAGCGCGCAGGCGCTGTGGGATGCTCCCAAAAGCTTTCTTTCAGGACGCTGGGGAGGATTCCGTCGGTACCGACGATACCCATATGTGAAGACTCATTCCTGCTTGTTCCTGGAGATCCATATAAACAGGATGGAGTTGGTGCAGAGGGTGGCTACCAAAATGGTCAGTGGACTTCATCATAAGGCATATAGGGACAGACTTAAAGATCTCAATATGTATACTTTAGAGGAAAGGCTTGATAGAGGAGAGATGATAGAGATGTTTGAATACCTCCGTGGCATAAATGCACAGGAGAGCCTCTTTCAATTGAAAGTAAGCTCTGCAATGAGGGGACGTAGGATGGGAGAAAAAGAAGATAGACTCAGGAGTAATATGCAGAAATATTTCTTTACAGAAAGAGTGGTAGATGCGTGGAATAGTCTTCCACTGGAGATAGTAGAGATGAGGCCAGTATCTGTATTCAAGAAAGTATGGGGCAAACATGGAAAACCTCTAAAGTAAAAAAAAGGGACTATAGTAGTTGATATGGAAGGGCAAACTATATGGGCTATATGGTCTTTTTCTATATGGTATGTTTCTATGGATGCCCAAAAAATAATTATTTTGAACTGCATGCCTTCATTACTACTTTGAGTCTACACAGGCTTGTGTACAAAAGTGGTAGACAGCAACAGCAGGCTTTCAGTTTTGGGCATATGGCTACTTCTGTGCTATATCCAGGGCCATAGCAAGCTAGAAATGTGTCCTGTGGGATTCACCAAGCTCGCACCTCGCCTCCCACCAGCCGCTCATAGGAACGTGCTCTTCTTATTGGGCTTCCTGGAAGCTCCAGTGATAACTTTAGTGTCCCTTCTTTACTTGTGCCCTGTGCGGATGCACTGCTCTCACAGCCCTTGCTACTGCCCTGGCTATATCTATTAACTTAAAACAGTCTTGCTGAATATTAGTATAAAAACCTCAGAGAACTGGATTCACTCTCCTGTTTCCTCAAATTAAGCACTTGCAGGCCGATTCAGAAGCTGGCTCTGAAGTTGCGCATTATTAACTCTTTACGCCTCTATGCAGTGTACCAATAGCACGTAACTTCAGTGCTGGCATACAGAAAGGGGTGTATATGCAAATTATCCATGCGCTCAAGTGAGAGAGTCTCCCTTGAAGTGGTCTGTCATGAGCAGTTTTTTATCAATCTTTTCTTCTCACTTCTTCAGATTTTCTTTAGAGAAGAGAAAATCCATCCACCATCTGCTGGATACAAAGAAATACTGAAGGGATCTCTGGTAGCTGAGGCGAATCGAGGCATGAGAGTGATGTCATTGAAACCTGAACTTTTCATTGGTTCTTTGTCTCCACCAATCTACTGGTAGGGTAACACAACCCACATGAATAGGCTGGTCTAGCAGGATGATATGCAATGTAAAATTTGACAAAAATAGTGTGGGGCCTGCCCCAAACATAAGAACATAAGATATGCCATACTGGGTCAGACCAAGGTCCATCAAGCCCAGTATTCTGTTTCCAACAGTGGCCAATCTAGGTCATATGTACCTAGCAGTTTCCCCAAGAGACACAAGTTCCACAATGCTTGTACTGGGTCAAGCATTGATATCTTCGGTCACTTCTTAATAATGGTTTATGGACCTTTCCTCCAGGAACTTGTCCAAACCTTTTTTAAACCCAGCTACACTAACAGCCTTTACTACATCCTCCGGTAACAAATTCCAGAGTTTGATTACACGTTGAGTGAAAAAATATTTTCTTTTATTAGTCTTAAATAGTTTACCCTGTAGCTTCATTGCATGTCCCCTAGTCTTTCTATATTCTGATAATGTAAACAATCGATCTACATTTACCCGTTCCACTCCGTTCATTAATTTATAGACTTCTATCATATCTCCCCTCAGCCGTCTCTTTTCCAGGTTAAAGAGCCCTAACCTTTTTAGCCTTTCTTCATAGGAGTATCCTTCCATCCCCTTTACCATTTTGGTGGCTCTTCTCTGAACCTTTTCTAAAATCGCTATATCCTTTTTAAGATACGGCGACCAGAATTGCACACAATATTCAAGGTGCGGTCTCACCATGGAACGATATAGAGGCATTATAATATCTTTTGTTTTATTTTCCATTCCTTTCCTTATCATACCTAGCATTCTATTTGCTCTCTTGGCCGCCGCTGCACACTGGGCCGAGGGTTTTAACATGGTATCCACAATGACGCCTAAATCTTTATCCTGGGTGGTGGTTCCTAATGTGGAACCTTGCATCGTGTAACCATAGTTTGGGTTGTTCTTCCCTAGGTGCATAACCTTGCACTTGTCCACATTAAATTTCATCTGCCATTTTGATGCCCAGTCTTCCAATTTATCAAGATCCTCTTGCAATTTTTCACAATCCTCTTGGGTTTTTAACAACTTTAAATAGTTTTGTGTCATCTGCAAATTTGATAACCTCACTCGTTATTCCACTTTCCAGGTCATTTATGAATATGTCAAAAAGCAGCGGACCCAGCACAGATCCCTGGGGTACACCACTATTCACCTTTCTCCATTGGGAAAATTGGCCCTTTAGCCCTACCCTCTGCTTTCTATCTTTTAACCAGTTCCTGATCCACAATAGTACACTGCCTCCTATCCCATGACTCTTTAGTTTTGCCAAAAGTCTCTGATGAGGGACCTTGTCAAAGGCTTTCTGAAAGTCCAGATACACAATATCAACCGACTCACCTTTGTCAACCTGTTTATTCACTCCTTCAAAAAGGCAAAGGGTAATAACATATCCCATTCCTTTACCTCTCCTGCTAACCCCCTTCTCAACATTTGTTTGAGAGTTTGGTTGAATCTCTCCACCAAACCATTTGATTGTGGATGGTAGGCTGAGGTTTTCACGTGACGAATGCCAAAGGCATCCCAGACCTGGGCCAAATATTTGGATACAAAATTGGACCCTCGGTCAGTCAACACCTCTCTTGGGAATCCCACTTCACAAAACAATTTTACTAGCTCTAAAGCTATTGTTTTTGCAGAAACATTCCTCAATGGTATGGCCCAGGGAAACCTTGTTGCCTGATCTACCATAACTAGGATGTATTGGAAACCTCGGGGCGTTTTAACTAATGGGCCTACAATATCCATGGCAATGCGACCAATTGGGTCTGTGATGATTGGCATGGGGATCAATGGCACCACCGGTGGGTGAGCCGCTGTAACTCGCTGACATGCTGGACATGCAGCACAAAACTGGGCAGTTTCTTTGAATATACCTGGCCAGTAAAAACGCACAAGTATTTGATCCAGCGTTCCTTGCATACCTTTATGACCTCCCACTGGATGATCATGTGCTAGTCTAAGTACTAGCCCTTTGAAAGTTGTGGGTACCACCAATTGTTTACGAATGGCACCATTTCTGGGGTCCTGACTCTCTCTATATAATATGTCATTATCTAGTCTGAATCTGGGCAATTCCTCCCTGACCTCCTGAGCATACTTAAAAGCTCGGGTGAGAGCTTGATCAGCTCGCTGCTCTTGTGGAAAGTTAGGAAACTTTGCCACCAACTCAGCTGGCACCCAGGGTAAACTTTGACCAGCTAACATCTCAGCCCTACCCTGTGCTCTGCAAAGTCTCTCACGCTTCTTTTGTGCTTTCAATTTTCTTACTTTACCAGATGATGGGGTTATTAAATCATCATGAGAGGGTAAATCTCCTAATAACTCTGCCTGCTCCCCCTCCTCCTTCTGCTGGCTCTCTAACTTAGCCTGCGAGCGGGTGGATACAAGGCCCCTCTTATTACCCATAGTTTGGCCTTCTGGAAGCTTAACCATCTTTTTAGCTAGGGACTGAGGACTTCCAAAGAAAGGCCCGGGAGCTATTTCCATTATTAAACCTTCTCCCTCCTTCTTTCCTAGCCCTTTCACTAGTTCCTGCTTAAATCTTGGCCAGTCTCTTCCTAAAACCAAATCAAAGGGTAGCCTAGGCACCACTGCTAACAGGACTTCCTCTTGTTTCCCTAGGCACTTAACCTTTAGCCTATAGGTGGGATATGATGATGCAGCACCATGAATGCATCTGATGTGAACTTGGCTTTCAGGGGTTCTAGGCACAAATCTTTCTTGGGCCTCTATCCTCTGCCAAAGCCTTTTTGACATCATACTCTGGTCTGCCCCAGAGTCTAATAATGCATTTGTGGTAATTCCTTGCAGATCAACCATCAAAAGAAATCCTTCCTTGGGCTGTTTTAAATCCAGACCCATTAAACTAGTGTGTGTCTGGCATCTCTTCTCTAAGTGTCCCACTTTTCCACACTTGAAACATTTCTTTCTATTCCACTGTCTCATCTGGTTTGATACAGTACATTCATTGTCAGAAACATTCTTAATTATTCTCTTTTCTGATACAGCACATTTAGCCTCAGCATCCATCTTTAGAGGGCCACCCATTCTATGGCAAGCCTGCGTGGCTTCCAAGAATCTCTCTGCTAGCATGGTTGCCTCTCCAAGATTTTGGCAATTTTGCTGTATAAGAAAAACATTCAAATCTTTAGGTACCCCAAGCATAAATTGTTCCAGCATTATAATATCTAATAACATTTCTACTGTCTTTTGCTCAGGCTCCAACCATTTTACAGCTAGACTTCTAATTCTCTGACTCAGAGCCCTGGGTGTCTCACCCACTTTCAATGTAACAGCTCTAAACATTCGCCTATAATCTGAAATAGACAACCCTAGGCGATCTCTAATAGCTGCCTTTACATCCTTATAAATCAAAGCCTGGGCTGCTGGCATTGCTCTGTAAGCTGCTAGTGCCTCACCAGTTAATGAGGCTGCCAGCCTTACTGCCCACTGGGTCTCTGGCCATGCTAAAGCCTGTGCCACTCTTTCAAAAGACTCTAGAAAATCATCAACATTATCTTCTGGAGTTAATTTCCCAAAATTAAATGCCCCAATCCCTTGATTGAGTCCCACATTGTCCATATGTGGTGTACCAGTACTAACTGCTGGTCTTGCATCTGTTCCACTTTGGCTCTGCAGCTGAACTAGAGCTTGCACCAGATCAAGCACTGGTTTCTGCTGTTCCATTAAGGCCTTCATAGCAGTGTCCTGGGCCTGCTGTGATAGCTCCTGCTGCTTGCTGAATTGGGCTGCCATCCACTGAGCCATCTCCGTCGGATCCATCTTGACCCCTGCAAGAAAAGAGAAAAAAAAAAAACCAAAGAGCAGCACCTTCCAACCAGGTGTGTTTTTTTTCAACTTTTTTTTTTTTTTTTTTTTTTTTTCCAATTACCCCCTGTGCTTACACATATCCACCACTAGACATGCCCAGGTACATATTACCTTGTCTCAGTGATGAATCCAGCTTTGCACAGGGTCTTTTCATCTGGGACAGCTTCCTGGAACAACCACTTTTCTTCCAAAGTGCAGATGAGGGAAAGAAATCTTCTTACAGCTTTAAACTTGACTTTTATTTGTAATCCACAACAAGTAAATCCTCTTGGTGCAAGAGCAATCCGAAAAACTACGCCATTTGTCAGACGGCTGCCTAGGGTGAGAACTTACACAATCTTGACGATGCATATATTCATATGATTCTTGCAAGGTATTGTGGGTATTGTAGTTCATTCACTCCCAAACACAGCTGATAATAATTTGAGTTGTGAAACCAAGTGGTAAGATCAATAAAATACTTCTTTTATTGATGGGGTTTAATTCACCCAGCACATGTATGCTTGATAGCACTATAAATGAGGTTACTTGCTTGTAGTGTTTAAAATGGATAACAAAAAGTCACAAAGTAAACCAGAAAACAACCTTCAGCTTGTCAGGCAATTAGCTAATGTTTTCTTAGCAAATAATTACCAAATACAAAGGCACAAAGTAAAGAATAAACTTTGCTGGTTAGGTTAACTTCTGCTTATTTTCCACGCCGATCTCAGCAGTGATTCTCCCCTGCTCACACACACAATCAGGTGCAGCCCTAATTACTATCAATGGACCAGCTGTAAGCCTTTAGCTGGCTGGCTGCTACTGTGTGAACCCAAATCCTGCTTTAAGAGCTGTTTGCAGTGGAAATAAAGAACAAAGTTAGGTTTCTTTGTGATGGCTGATGTGTTTGCTCATAGAAAAACTAGCAATAGCATTTAGATAAAGAACAGTCCATGTAAATAGTTTCATCTGCTGTATTTCCCCCTGCATCAACAATCATAGGGTCAATATCATACATTGGCACAGATGAGTCTTTCATTAAGGCACTATCATGAGAATGCTTATTCCCTTGCTGCCATTCTCTATTATAGATAGGGTCTGGATCAGTGTTCATACCTGAGCCTCTCCTGCTATCATTATTCCTCTCTGTATAGCCTGGCCAATATGTAATCCAATTCTGATGTCCAGCCTTCCAATCTTGATCCCTGGACACTGGATCTTCTCTCACATACCTTCTGGCCTTGGTCTGAAAGTCCCTTCCACATGCAGTCTTCTCTCTTCCAGGTAGCCACTGGTGATTCCTATCTCTGCCACTCCATTCCTCTGGCTGAATCCAGTCCAATGGACTCTGCTGGCTTTTGGAATACCTCCCAGTATGAGTACTGCCTTGGAATCTCCCAGACCTTCCAATGGCCTTTCTTCTCTTCCTTCCAGAGAGTTTCCTTCTCTCTCTATCTGCTTGGCTTGGCTTCTGTTTCTCCAGGTGATACTGGTGCTTGAGCTTGTAGCCGTTGCTGTCTCTGTATCTCTTCCTCCCTCTGTAGCTGAAGCTCTCCCTGAAGCTGGGCTGGAGCTTGTAGTAACTGTTATCTGAAGAATAAGCTCTATTCTTATTCTTTCCTAATGTGTGCTGCTCCCTAACACAGCGCAGCTGTCTTGAATCAGGCCCTGCCCTTTGAGATGAGTGCTTAGGGATTACCTCATAGCTCTCTTGATTGCACACACATTTTCTCACTTCAGCCCCTCTCATGGCTGCTGGAAACCTGGTGCATTCTGGGACTGGTAGTCTTTTATGTGAAAACTCTGTTTTCTTGCTTCTACCAGAACTGACAGGTTGCTTGTTCAGAGTCACATCATATTTTCTATAGCTCCTACCTGAGCTATGATAAGCTTCCTTATCACAAACTGTCCTTCTTGGTTTCCTAAACGACATCCACACTGCCCACGACCGTGGTGATCTTTCGGTGGCGGTTTCCCTTGATCTGTCAGCCGCTTTTGATCTTGTTGACCACTCCCTTCTTCTAGCTCGTCTACGGGAGGCAGGTCTCTGTAGCACAGTCCTTCACTGGTTCCACTCTTTTCTCTCCTCCAGGTCCTAGTCTGTTCTCTCCACTTCTACTCCTCCGTCTGTCTCTGAACCCACTCCCCTTCTCTGCGGTGTTCCTCAGGGCTCAGTTCTAGCTCCTCTTCTTTTTAACATCTTTCTCAGACCTCTCTCTTTACTGGTCCAACAATACGGGATTTCCGCCTTCTACTACGCTGATGACCTGCTCCTTCTCTATCATACCTCCCCCCTTTCCCTCGATCTCTCCCCTCTGAACACATGTCTCACAGCCGTAGCCAACTGGCTTACCACTCACTGCCTACACCTTAATCTCACTAAAACCCTGGTTCTCCCGTGATAGTTCCCCCCCTCTTTCTCTGGTTCACCCATTCCCTTAGTCTCCTCCTTTCGCTATCTAGGGGTCCTCTTTGACCCTGGCCTGACTTTTCGTGATCACATCGCACACATCTCAAAGACTTCCTTCTACTTTCTACGTCAGATACGCGCCATCAGGCCTTTTCTCTCTACACAGGCTCTCTCTACCCTCCTTCTGTCCCTGGTTATATCTCGCATCGACTTCTGTAACTCTATTCTTGCAGGTCTCCCCGCCACACAATTGCACCGCCTTCAACGCATTCAGAATACCGCTGCCCGGCTCATTTTTCATGCATCTTTGCGCGATCACATTACTCCTCTCTTCATCCGTCTCCATTGGCTCCCCATTAAATTCCGCATTCACTTCAAAGTCCTGGTGCTCCTTCACCGCGCTCTTCACACTCATTCACCTCAGTACCTAGCAGACCTTGTCCACTTCCACACCTCAGCTCGCTCCCTGCGCTCCCTCCACCTGAATCGCCTGCATCTTCCCTCACCCACTTGTGCTCGCCTCCAATCCACCTGCTCCTCTGCGTTCTTTTTCCTTGCCCCTGCCCTATGGAATTCTCTCTCTTCCTCTATCCGGCTCGAATCAGAACATACCACCTTCAAGAACAGCCTCAAAACCCATTTCTTTGCCCTTGCCTTCGACCTCCCTGACCCCTTCACATGATTTTGTCCTGTCTTTGCCCTTTCTGGCCTCCCCACGTTACTGCCTTCCCCTTTTCCCTCTCTCTCTCTCCTCTCTATTGTCTTGTTGTATGAATCTGCCTGGTTTGCTTTCCTATCTGCCATTGTAACTTCTTTTCCTTTTTCTTTTCTTTAATGATTTGTAATATGTAAACCGCTATGATGTTTTTTCGTTTAGCGGTATATTAAGTCAATAAACAAACATAAACATATTGCCAAGTGGCCCCAACACCCTTATCTCTTGCACTAGATCTGGTGTTCCACTAAGGACTAGGTCTAATATGACTTCCCCTCTGGTCGGTTCATGAACCAGCTGCTCCAAAAAGCAGTCATTTATTTCATTTAGGAACTTTATCTCCCTAGCATGTCCTGACGTGACACTGACCCAGTCGATACCGGGGTAATTGAAATCACCCATTATTATTACTGCGCTGTAACTTTGTTAGCTTCCTTGATTTCTTTGAGCATTTCATCATCCATTTGGTCATTCTGGCCAGGTGCTCGATAGTACACCCCCACTGCCATTGCCTTCCCCCTTTTATATGGAATTTCAATCCATATAGATTCTACAGCAGATTTTGTTTCCTGCAAAACTTTAATCCTTTCTGAGTCAATGCCCTCTCTAACATAGAGCGCAACCCCTCCACCAATTTGATCAGCTCTATCATTACGATATAGTTTGTACCCAGGTATCACAGTGTCCCACTGGTTGTCCTCCTTCCAAAAGCTGTACGAAATGAGTCTGAAGGATTTAAATATTGATACCGACTCAGTGGCACTTAACAACAACCACCCTAGAAGGTAGGAGGATAGAGTAGATATGATGAGTACATTTAAATACCTTAAAGTTATTAGTGGTGCACAAGAAATTTCAATAGAAGCCACTGAACTAGAGGTCATGATGTGAAATCCCAAAGGGGAAGACTGCAAAACATCAGGAAATACTTTTTCATGGAAAAAGTGGTGGATGCCTGGCGTGCTTTTCCAGAAGAAGTATTAGAGACAAATGACAGAATTCAAAAAAAGTATTGGATATACTGTGGTGTGCTAGATGGCATACCACATTGGTTGAATTCTAAAGGGAGCTCCAGAGCATATAGCCAAACTCTGATAGGGAGTGAGCCCATGGATACACTAAGCATTGAAGCATACATGGGACAAATTTGAGAGGACTGGGAGGTTGGGAGAAGACATGGGCAAGATGGGAGTTGGTGTCGGGTTGCAGTTGTTAATTTTTTTTTTCTTTAGTCATATTTGAAAATAAGTATAACAAGTATATACTCATAATAAGAAACATGAGCACCAGTGGTAATCAAAATTAAATTCAACAAGAAAATCAAATCCTACTAGGCAAACAGAAATCTCCCAACCTAGGGAGATCCCTCCATTCAAAAAACTAGTGGTCCACTGGCCCACAAAACTAGGGGGGTGGGGGCAATAACAGAAATAGTGGAAATACATAAGGTAATTTTAACAAAAAACAATAGGAAAAGGCAAAGCGTCAATCCATTGATGAATTACATAAACTCACAATTAAGGAGTAGAAGAAGTAGGACCACCAAGCTCTTAAGATCTATAAATGCTCTCAACTGGTTGGGCAACAAAAACACATACTTCACATTCAGATAACTAACCAAACATTTATATGGATATCGAAGTATAAAGGTTGCACCCAAGGACAATGTCTCAGCTCTTAAAGCCAAAAAGGTCTTCCTTCTTTCCTGTGTGGATCGAGCCACATCAGGAAATATTCTTAAGGGCTGTCCCATGAATGGTTTATTCTTTTTTTTCAATAAAGATGTAATATTAAGTCCAAATCCTGTTCAAAAACAAAAGAAACACATAAAGATGCTCTTTCTTTGCACTCTGAATCAGAGGTTTCTAGTAATGCCGAAACATCTATAGACTGTTGCCCATCATTGGTTTCACAAGCTTTACCAGAAGGCAATAAATAAACCTTATCAAAGGAGGAATTGCTGCCTCAGAGATCTTTAGAACATCTGCAAGATATTTTTAAACAAATCTGTTGGTAAAATATAATTCATCCGAGGAAAGTTCAAGATCCTTAAATTCAGGTGTCTCATCCATTTCTCATATACTTCCAATTTTCTATGTATAATAACTCTGTCCTTAACTAAAGTTTCAGTCCCTTGATCAGCAACAGAAACTCTCTTATCCAAGTCAGCAACTTTTGCAGATATTTCTTGATATAAAGTCTCTTGCTTCAGAGCTATTGAACTTACATTTTGAACCAAGACATTCAGTTTAGCCGTCCTCTTAGAGATTAAATGTCAGCGAGACATCCGAAGATGAAGATGGCACAGTTACCCGAGAAGGAGAGGAAGAAGATCCCAGGTCCCCCAACTCAGAAATCCTGGACCGTGTTAGTAAAACAACCTGTGAATCCTCACCAATATTCTCTCCTGAAAGAAGCATCACCTCCTCCCAGGCTGGGGATTGTGAAGCAAATACCTCTGGTTCCATCAAATTCTCCACCCTGGAGGAAGAGGGGAGATTGAATCCACCAATACTCCGGTCGAGGCTGCTAGGGAGTGCCGTTCCAGCGGGGTCAAGTGCTGAAGAATTGAGCTGATAGTGTCTCCAAGCAGCAACTGAGTATCACTATCCAGTCCTGCAGCAGAGAACTCACTTGCAGCTTTAACATCAATGGAGATCTTCTGCAGTTTTGCAAGAATCGATAGCTGCTTGGGGACCTCCGTGGCAGCTTTACCATCCTTAGCCTCCTCCTTCCCCTTCTTCTTTAGAGCCATAATCAAGAAAAAAGAACTTCAAGCAAGGAAAAGAGAAGTGCCACCGCTTCATTTCAACTGCACGCTGCCATCTTGGTCATGCTCAGAGAGCAGTTGCTAATTTTATATGCACATTTACACAAGTGTATGAATCTCAACTGGACAGACTGGATGGGCTATTTTGGTCTTTATCTGCTATCATTTACTATATTACCATGCAAACAACAGAAAGAATGGAGCAGTAGCCTAGTACCCAAAAGATCAGGATTTGATTCCCATTGGTATTCCTTGTGGCTTCTAGCAAGTCACTTTACTCTCCACTGCCTTGGAAGAAAAGGCCTGGAGGGCCTTTGGACATACCTCGCCAAAAGAAAAAATACAGGGGCTGCTGGGTTGACAGGAGTCAGCATGGATTTGATGGGACAAAAAAAAATAAAAAATAAAAAAAATAGAAAGAGGCACCTTCCATTCTAGGAAAAAGGCCATTCTGTCTCAATGTAATGGGCTTATAGCTTTACCCGCACATATCAATGGGCATGATAAATAACAGCAGGCATTCCTTTTGCTACAGAATGTTAACTGAAATTAGAAAAATTATATTCAGGATCAGAAGCAAATTATACAGTATGAAACACTAATACATGGGGTAAATCTAAAAGACTGTTACATATTCAGATAACTGAACAGCTGCCTGAAAACCCAAAGAAGAGAAGCATTCACTGTGACACACTGTGAAAAAGATACCACTCATTTGAGTAATTATATATGAGTAAATTAGACTTACCTGCTAATTGTTGTTCCTGAAGGAACTCTAGGCTAGTCCCGGACCACTGGGTTGTCATCATCCTCTAGCAGCTTGGAGACTGAGAAACATCATTTCTTTAGTGATGTCACTGGTATATCTTCATCGGATCCGCCTCCTGACACCAGTAACCTATTGACAAAGCAGACTCAACGGAGCAACAATTAAGCAGAAAGAATCATACCAACTAACATAACCATGTTAACTTTGAACTAAACGTAGATTGCACGCGAGAGACCCAACCGACCAAATAGCCGCAGTCCCCCACCCCGCCTACGCCAATCAGGTCGTCTCCACTTCCTCCCCTTTAGGTGTAAGGCATTCCTGCCCTGAATCCCAGCATTCACGCCCCCACAACCGGTACTCTCTTACCTGTAACTGTTTCTGCTTCAGGCTGTAGCCTTTAGACACAAAAAACTGGGAGGGCTACGGGACTAGCCTGGAGTTCCTTCAGGAACAACAATTAGCAGGTAAGTCTAATTTACTCTTCCTTATCGTCCCTCCAGGCTAGTCCTGGACCACTGGGTAACAGAGCAGTGAAGGACAAAAAACACTTATTGGAAGGGACCTGCTAAGCCAGCCTGAAGTACCGCTGAACCAAAACAGGTATCCCTTTCCGCCTGCACATCCAGATGGTAATGCTTAACAAAAGAGTCCAGTGATGACCAAGGTACTGACTTGCAAAACTCCACCACCGGAACCAATTGGCACTCAGCCCAAGAAGAAGCCTGAGCTCTCGTAGAATGAGCCCTGAGCCCCTCAGGAACCTCTCTGCCCTTCAACACATAAGCAGACGCTATAGCTGACTTCAACCAACGAGCTATGGTTGCTTTAGAAGCTGCCTGACCCTTCCGAGGGCCGCCAAATAAGATAAAGAGCCTATCTGACCTGCGAAAACCCGCGGTCCTATGTAGGTAACCCTTTAAAGCTCGACGAACGTCCAACCAATGCAACCTACTGGAGGAAGAATCCGAAGATTGCTGTCGAAAAACCGGTAAAGTAACCATCTGATTTACATGAAACTCCGAGATGACCTTCAGCAGGAATGAAGGAACTGGCCGCAACACTACCTTGGACTCATAAAAGGACAGGAAGGGCTTCCTACAAGACAAAGCTTGCAACTCTGAGATTCTGCGAGCCGAGCATATCGCTACCAAGAACACGACCTTAAGGGTAAGATCCTTTAAAGATGCCTCTGCTAAAGGCTCAAACGGTTCCCTACCCAGGGCGTCGAGTTCAAACGGAAGACTCCAACGGGGCACCTCCTGCCGCCATGGCGGACGAAGTAACGAAACTGCTCGCAAGAACCTCTTGATATCTGAATGAGACGCTATCGCCTGACCTCGAATCCTACCTCTATAGCAGGACAGCGCTGCTATGTGCACTCTCAAAGAAGCGGTTGCTAAGCCTTTTTCAAAACCGCCTTGCTTAGGCAAAGACCTGCGGAACAGATGCTCGCAAGGGCTCTACCTTCCTCTCCGCACACCAAGCTTCAAACACTCTCCAAATACGCACATAAGCTAAAGATGTAGAACTCTTTCTGGACTTCAACAAGGTAGCTATGACCGGTGCCGAATAACCTTTGGCCCTCAGCCTAGCCCTCTCAAGAGCCAAGCCGTAAGCGAGAATCGATCCACCTGAGGCATTCGCAACGGTCCCTGGGACAGCAGATCCTCCCGCAGCGGAAGGCGCCACGGCCTCTCCACTACGAGCCTCAACAGGTCCGCGTACCAGGGTCTTCTCGGCCAGTCCGGCACTATTAACAGCACCATGTCCCTGTGCCGCTCTATCCGCTGTACCACTCTATCAATACCCAAGGTGGAAAGACGTACAGAAGCTGCCCTTCCGGCCACTTCTGTATGAGAGCATCGAGGCCCTCCGACATCCGCTCTCTTCTTCAGCTGTAAAATTGCTCTACCTTGGCGGACTGGAACGTTGCCATGAGGTCGATTACCAGTGTCCCGCAACATCACACCAACATCTCGAACACGTCCTAATGGAGGACCCACTCTCCTGGATCTACCTTCACTCGACTCAGGAAGTCTGCTTCCACACTGTCCACTCTGGCCACATGTGCCGTCGACAGCGCCTCCAGATTCCGTTCTGTCCACTCAAACAACAGCCCGGCCTACTCTTCCATGGCTACACTCCCGGTGCCGCCTGCCGATTGATATAGGCTACCACCGTGGCATTGTCGAATAATACCCGAATGTTTTTCTTTCGCAGCGTACTCTGAAACGCTTGCAACGCTAGCCATACGGCCCTCAGCTCCAACCTGTTGATGGACCAGGTCTTCTCCTGTTCAGACCATTGGCCCTGGGCGAATCTCCCTTGCACGTGAGCCCCCCATCCTGCCAGACTGGTGTCTGTCGTCAAGGGCACCCAAGGAGGTGCCTCCAACGGCATGCCGCTGCTCAGAACATCCATCCTGATCCACCACCGCACCGCCTGCCTCGTCTCCAGAAGCCAAGGCAGGCGTTGTGACAAGGAATCGCACTGATGAGACCACCTTCGGAATAGCGCCCTTTGCAACGGCCTCATGTGCGCTCTTGCCCACGGAACCAGCTCTAACGTTGCCGCCATCGTTCCAAGCACCTGCAGATAGTGCCACGCCACCGGTGAAGCTCTGCCCAGAAATTGACGGACGAGCGATCGTAGCGCTCTCACTCGTTGCTGCGGAAGATAAACCCTTCCAGCTTGAGTATCGAACAGCGCTCCCAAATACTCCAGCCTTTGCGAAGGGACCAAATTGCTCTTGGACATATTGACTACCCAACCTAGATTTGAAGAAGAGCTACCACTCTTGCTGTAGCGTCTGCGCTCTCGACCCGGGACTTCGCCCAAATCAACCAATCGTCCAGATACGGGTGCACGAGAATGCCCTCCTTTCGCAATGCTGCCGCTACAACTATCATCACCTTGGTGAATATTCTTGGGGCTGTCGCCAATCCAAACGGCAGAGCTCGGAACTGGAAATGCCCCATGGGCACTGCAAATCTGAGGAACCTTTGATGCTCTTGTCGAATCAGAATATGTAGATACGCCTCCGATAGGTCCAGGGACGTCAGAAACTCCCCCTTCTGAACCGCCACAATTACCGACCGGAGTGTTTCCATACGGAAGTGCTGTAGCCGCAGACATCGATTTACCCCCTTGAGGTCTAAAATTGGCCGAAAGGTTCCCTCCTTTTTTGGAACTACAAAGTATATGGAGTATCAACTGCAACCGCATTGGTCTCGAGGAACGGGCACTATCGCCTTGAGAGCAAGCAATTTCACGACCGTCTCCTGAACGGCATTGCATTTGATCCGCGACTTGCACGGGGACTGAACAAAAAATTCTCTGACTGGACGTTGGAACTCCAATGCGTATCCTTCGCGAATGAGTTCCAACACCCAACGGTCAGATGTAATTTTGACCCAGGCAGAGTAAAATCCCTTAAGCGACCTCCGACAGGGACCAGATCTGCCTGGGCCCTCCGGATCTCACTGTGACTTTCAGAAATTCGTGGACGAGGAAGAGGCTCCGAAACCCCTCCCTGCTCCACGAAATCCCCTAAAGGCTTGGTTCCTGGCTGGGAATCTCCCCCTGTTAGCCTGACCAAACCTTGGATAACGAAAACGCCGAAACTCCCGCTGCTTCCCCTTGGCCGCAGCAGCAGGATGCCCCTGCCTCGGCCGGTCTTGGCCTACCTCCCTTGGAATCCCCCAAGTCCTTCACTAACTTGTCCAAATCCTCTCCAAATAGCAACTTCCCTCAGAACGGAAGCTTGCTTAACCTGGATTTTGAGGAAACATCCGCAGACCAATTATGCAGCCACAGATAATGCCGCGCTGCCACCACAGACACCATGCTTTTCGACAAACCGCGGATAAGGTCATAATGGGCATCTGCCAAATACGCCGTACCCGACTCCAGCCGCGCTGCCTCCCCCGAATCCTCCCCGCTGGGATCGTTTTGCAGCCGCTGAGACCAGCGCAGGCAGGCTCGAGCTACCCAAGCTCCACAAATAGCAGCCTGCACCGACAAGGCATTGATGTCAAACACCTGTCTCAGTAAGGTATCCAGTTTTCTGTCCTGGGAATCCTTGAGAGCCACAGCTCCCTCTACCGGGATGGTAGTCTTTTTAGTGACAGCTGAGACTGCCACATCCACCTTAAGAGACCTAAATAGTTCCCGGTCCTGGTCTATAATGGGGTAGAGCCTACCCATTACCCTAGACCCCTTGAGAGCGGCCTCAGGTAGGTCCCACTCTTCCTGAATCATCTCTCGAATCACTCTATGCACTGGGAAGGCCCTCTGGGTTTTCCTAAACACCTGCAGCAACGGATCCTCCAACGTGGCGTCTTCTGCCGGCTCTGGCAACGGCATGTTTAACGCCTTGAGCGCCTCGCCTATGAGAGCGGACAATTCGTCTCTCTGAAACACTCTCACAACTCTGGCCTGATCTTCCTTGTCCGTAATCTCACCTTCCTCCAACTCATCGTCCACGTCCAGTTCTCCCTCGTCCAATAGAACTCTTTCGGAGTCCCCCGACCACTCGCTGTGGCCCAACTTGGACTATTTTGCTGGACTTTCTGGTGTTCCTGCAACCCCCGAAGTTGTCCGCCTCTTAAGCCCACAGGCCTCACCTGAAGTAGTTGCCCCCGGGTCCTTAAGCTGGTTACTAAACGCCTGCTGTATCAGAGCCACAAATTCTTGCGAAAAAATGTTTGCCAAACCTCCTGGTAAGGCAGCCGGCGCCACGGGGGGATCCGGGGCCGAGGAAGGCCCTGCCACGGGCTCCTCTAAGCCTACCCCAGACACCGATGGCTCTTGCCCTGCGACTGCAGTCCACTGACTGTCCACTGCTCCTTCCAGGTCGCGCTCCATCGTGGACGCCTCCTGCGCACACCTCTTACAAATTCCGGTCTCAGCCGAATTGCTCCGTCTGTAACCGCAAAGCAAACAGCGCATCTTGGATGGCATGCCCCCCTTTTCCGGGGTGAGGGGATACAGTGCCTGCAGAGAAATGCACCACCCAAAACCCCCTTAAGCCACACACGGGCCCCTTTTATTCTCCTTCCTTTTTTTTTTTTTTTTAACTCACTCTAAAAACAATAAAATAGTGGAACAGACCCGTCCTACCCGCTATACCAACGAAAAAGAAAGGTCTGCCCCAGCGCCGCGTCTTCCCGCACAAAAAACGGCAGTCCTGTCAGGCCTGCTTTGTCAGCCTGCAGTTCCCTCCCTGCTGCCACGCGGCTGGGCCCAAAGCGCCGGCTCCGCCTACACCTTCTTACCCTCCACGCTAAGAGGCTCTCTGCCTCCCCAGAGCCTATTTTCACCACGCGCTGCATGGATGCTCAGGAGCCGGAAAAACTAACGGCCCGCTGCGGACCACCCCTCCGTTTGTAGCCAGTCTCACTCCCACAGGCTTACCAGCGCGTTCCTACGCGCAGAGGAAGGAATGGTGCTCCCGGGCCGCAGAAACCGCTGCCACCCTGCACCAATCTAGGGTTGTCTCCCTGCTTACCGACAGGACTGCTGACAACGTCGGAAGCAGGAGATCTCAACGGCCCCTCTCGCTCCTGTATTACCGCGACCGGGACTCTTCACAGCGCCCTCCAGGCATAACATCTGTAGGCGCTGCCTGACTGTCGCAATCCCGACAGTATCTGGTATCACCGCTGCATACCCCAAACAAACAGTAAGTAGCGGAGGGCGGAAAGGGGGGGAGGGGGGTTGAACTGGACAAATAGAAGGGGAATGGGGGGAGAGGAAGAAAGAAGATCTCCTGAATAAGGCCCCAGAAACTCTATAAAAATAAAGCCCCCTCTTCTGGGGGGGAGGGGGTTCCCAAATAAAAGGAAACGGAAGCAAATTGAAATAAAATAAATTTAAAGCTCAACCCACTCTAAACCTAGCCAATCTCCTTAATTGCTCCTCTGCTGTGCCTGGACCACCAGGCACCCCAATCCTCCAGCTGCTTGGAGACTGAGAGAACTGGTGTCAGGAGGCGGATCCAATGAGGATATACCAGTGACATCACTAAAGAAATGATGTTTCTCAGTCTCCAAGCTGCTAGAGGATGATGACAACCCAGTGGTCCGGGACTAGCCTGGAGGGACGATAAGGAAGTATGTATTACATCTCAAGGACATGATATGGACTGTCAGAAGTTACAACATAAACAGTAGATTTTCAAACTGAACAAAGTGGATCCTCTGCACTTAAATTTAGAGACAAAGTGGTTTGCACTTTCTTAGGTTGATGAGTAGCGACTTCCTTGGCAGCCTAGATGGACCTCAGATGCAAGGTGATGGAGCACTAGAGGGTTTTAAAAGTCTGAAAAAAGCTCAGCATTTATGCTTTAAAAAGTAGCACTGAGAAGACATTGAGATTAAATCGTGTTTGGAAGTCTGGTAAACAGCTTATGTTACATTACATTACACCTGAGAAAATCTAGATTAGATCTTTCACTAAACAACCAGCAGTCAGAGGGTTTGGAAATCCTAACATTGAAAGACAGTATATCAGCAGTACTTTTTTCTAGAAAAAAGGGCGCCAGTATTCACATACACGGGCATCCTTAAGGGGTGGGATGGCCACTGAGGAATCCGCCTCTCAACAGCCACACCCCCTGCAAACAACCACAGAGCTTATGAAAAGGCAACATTGCAGAAATATTACACCATTCCCTAGAATACACTGCTTGTTGGAAGAAGAGAACAAGCCAAACCCCTGCACAATATTTACATGCTCACAAAATACTTCACCTTGATCACATATGTAAAACATGGATAGAACCTCATAACAACATAAGAAATGCCCTACTGGATCAGACCAAGGTCCATCAAGCTCAGTATCCTGTTTCCAACAGTGGCCAATCCAGGTCACAAGTACCTGGCAGGTTCCCAAAAAGGCACACAAGTTCCGCAGTGCTCGTCAAGGGATAAGCAGCGGATTTCCTGGGTCCTCTTTAATAATGGTTTATAGACCTTTTCTCCAGGAACTTGTTGAAACCTTTTATTAAACCCAGCTTTTAACAGCTTTTACTACATCTTCCAGTAACGAATTCCAGAGTTTGATTACGCGTTGAGTAAAAAATGGAAATTACACTAACCTGGTAATTGTAGTTCCTGGAGGGTCCAGTTTAGTCCTCCAACATCGGGTAGTGCCCCTCCTCCTGCAGCCTGGAGACTGGACCAATCAAGTCTTCTGTAGTATATATGCAGACGGAGCTCCCAGAAGCCCCCAGTGTACTAGTAACAAAGCATACTTAACGAAGCAACACATTAGATTAATATACAAAATGACATAATGAAAATGACATAATTAAAGAACAATTTGTTTCCCCCCCACAAAAATATCCAACTTTCTCCCCAAACGAGGAAGTCAGAACACTGTATTGCGCTGAAACCAACGCCCCAGAAATCAAAATACAGCTCCGTATCAGAAATCTCAGGAGCTGACTGAACACCTGAGAAAGAAAGAGCCATAGCCAAAAACGCGGCTGCAAAAAAGGTTCGAACGGCAAGAGGAACCATCTTATGATCCACCGTTCGGAAAGCGCGCCGCATTTTTATAACAGATAGTCGGGAGGGAAGGAGGACTAAACTGGACCCTCCAGGAACTACAATTACCAGGTTAGTGTAATTTCCATTTCCTGTTCGGTAATCCAGTTTAGTCATCCAACATCGGGATGTAACAGAGCAGTTAAGACCGGGCGGGACCTTGCCATCCGGCGCGCAAAACCGCCGAACAAAAGAGGAATCCCGAGCCGCTGACACATCTAAACGATAGTGTGTACTGAAAGGATGCAGAGACGACCAGGTGGCCGCCTTACAGATATCTGCTGGCGGAACTAGGCTATACTCCGCCCAAGCGGTCGCCTGAGCCCTATTGGAATGATCCAGTAGCCCCTCCGGAACAGACCGCTGCTGCAACAGATACGCAGACGCGAACGCTTCCTTGAGCCATCTTGCAACGGAGGCCTTAGCCGCCGCTTCCCCTTTACGTGCACCACCGAAGAGCACGCATAGCCGGTCAGTCTTCCGAAAAGATTCGGTAGCCTTCAAATAACGACGAAGTGCACGACCCACATCGAGACGGTGAAGACTTCTGTCCGCCGACCCGACAGAGTGGGAAGAAAGAACTGGAAGAAACACTGCCTGATTCACATGAATAGGGGAAACCACCTTCGGCAAAAAGGAAGGGACCGGGGAAAAAGACAAAAAAGACAAAAAAGGTTCTCGGCAGGACAACGCATGTAGATCTGAAATACGCCGTGCCGAACAGATGGCTACAAGAAAAACCGTCTTCAGCGTAAAATCTTTCAGAAACGCCCTACTCAGGGGTTCAAAAGGTACACGAACCAGGGCCCGCATCACTAGATTCAAGTCCCCCGGAGGAACGAAAATCCTGCGGGAGGGCTGCAAATGAAAAACAGTCGTAAGAAAACGACGTACGTCCGGATAAGAACCGCGGATACGGCCTAAAACTTTGCCTCGATAACGAGATAGCCGCCAACTGGACTTTCAGGGAACTAGCCGCAAGGCCCTTATCAAAAGCAACCTGAAGAAACTTAAAACGACGGAAACGGAAACCGTCGCCGCCCGGACTCCACGCCGGGAGCACCAGTCTTCAAAGATCCCCCAAATCCGAACGTAAGTAAGAGAAGTGGACGTTTTCCCCGCCCGCAGTAGGGTAGAAATCACCGCGGGGGGAGTAACCCTTCTTTTTCAGCCGAGCCCTCTCCATGGCCAAACCGTAAGCGAGAATCGACCCACTTGGGGCATCCGCAAGGGTCCCTGAAAAAGAAGATTCGGCAGCGTGGATAGGAGCCAAGGAATGCCGTCGCTCAGCCGGACCAGATCGGCATACCAGGGCCACCCAGGCCAGTCCGGGGCCACCAGTAACACTCGACCCTGATGGCCCTCGATGTGCTGAACGACCCGGCCAATCAGAACCCACGGAGGAAAGACATAAAGAAGGCCGGACGTTGGCCACGGCTGAATGAGAGCGTCGAGCCCCTCGGACATGCGCTCCCTTTGCCTGCTGAAGAAGCGTCCTGTCTCGGCCGATTGAAATGTCGCCATGAGATCCATGAAGGGCGCCCCCCCCCCCCCGACGAACTATTTGCGCGTAAACTTGCGGGTTTAGCTCCCACTCTCCGGGGTCCACCCGCACTCTGCAGAGAAAATCGGCCTGAACATTGTCTGCGCCTGCAATAGGCGCTGCCGAGATGGCCGGAAGACGAGACTGCACCCAATTGACCAAGGCCATCGCTTCTGATTCCAGGGCCATGCTGCCGGTGCCCCCTTGGCGATTGATGTAAGCTACGGTGGTCGCAATGTCCGAGAGGACTCGCACCGGCCGGTCGAGAACTAGGGCTTTGAGGCCAAGAGGGCTAGCCGCACCGCCCGCAATTCGAGGCGGTTGATCGACCAAGAAGTCTCCAGGGGAGACCATTCCCCTTGAGCGAAGCGGGTCTCGCAGTGAGCCCCCCAGCCGGTTAAGCTGGCATCCGTTGTGAACGGAACCCAAAGTGGAGGCTCCAGGGAATCCCCCGCGCCAGGTTCTCGGAGGAGAGCCCCCACCGGAGTGATCGGCGAACCGCCCTCGGGCAAGTCGATCTCCTGTTCAACGAGTCGAATTGGTTGGACCAACGGCGCAGCAGAGCACTCTGCCGCGGGCGCATGTGGAAGCGCGCCCAGGGCACCACCTCCAAGGTTGCTGCCATCGTACCGAGGAGCTGTAGCTATCACCATGCAGACGGAGCGGGCATCCCCCTGAAGAGTCGGACAAGAGACCGAATGCGGCGCTCCGGTAGGCACACCAAGCCCCGTGCTGTGTCGAAGCTCACTCCCAGATACTCGAGATCCTGAGTCGGGCACAGACAACTCTTGCATTCTTTCACCACCCAGCCGAGGGACCGCAGCAGAGCCACCACCCTGCTCGTGACGTGCACACACTCCCGACTGGACTTTGCCCGAATCCACCAGTTGTCGAGATACGGAAGGACCAGGATGCCCTCTTTGCACAAGGCCGCCGCGACCACTACCATCACGTTTGTGAAGGTGCGGGGGGCCGTGGCGAGACCAAACGGCATGGCCGGAAATTGGAAGTGGCCCCACGGAAGAGCGAAGTGGAGAAAACCGTTGATGAGACGGCCGGATGGGAATGTGTAATGTGGTCTGCAGCGGCTGTGGAAGATCCTGCAGCCGGGGCTCTGAGGAGGGGGGAGATAAGGTGCTGGGGGACCCAGCTAGCAACGCAGTGGGTATGGGGAAAGCCGCCGGGATGCAGCGTGCAGGTGTAACCCAAGCAAGCTATTAATGTACCCTTCGGCTGATTACATTTCACATATAATACAGCCATAGAAAAAAGGCATTGTAGAGACTTAAACCACCTTTCCTCTTCTTGTGTGGGGTTTCATTTATTTATTTATTTATTTATTTATTTTATTTCTTTTTTTTTTGCATTTAAAACAAAAAGCAAGGAAGGCTCAGGGAAACCCAAGACTGTTTAAGAAAAGGATTTTGAAACTGCACGTGCCTCCACAGCATGATTAAGTGTGTGGAAACTGCTGTTTAGAGTTGTTTCCTCTAAAAAGAAACACTGAAGAGAAAAACAAAACAGCCGCTGGCACCGAAAAACTGTCAGGTATTCGCAGAACTGAGAAGGGAACTGTCAGTCATTCACTGTGCTGGCATAGAGAAACTTTCAAGGTCAGGGTAAGGCAATCACAGTGACTGAAAGTAGGGAAATTAGAGTGTGATCCCTCCGCAGCCATTCAGACCTCCATGGTAGGGGCTGAAAGGTGTTTCTGGGGAGGGATGTAGAAGCTCAATCCAGCCATAGGAAAATTACAGTGAGCATGCTTAATTAGGCCGAGCCCAAAACAGTCAGGATCCAAAACACTGACTTAAAACCTCAACCAAATGGTATATTGAATAAGACAGGTACAATAATCAGTAGGACGTACAAAGTAACCCGGCTGCAGTTTGTGGACTAAAAAGTCAAAGTAGGCACTTCCAAACTCAGGGGCAGCCGGTCCGGATACAGCTGAAAGCATCCCAGAGCAGCTGAGGCAAGGAAGAAAAAACAAAAACAGTTTTCTTACAGAAAATGATACCTGAACTTCCTGGAGGTATTCAAACTCTCGTGGTAAAGACTCAGTGCAGCGTAAAGCCAATGGAGAGCTCCCCCGAAGCCAAGCTCCGGAGTTCCCAAGTTCCTCAGGGGAAGCAAGATGTTGGGGGAAGAGCAGAGCTGATGCCTGAGGTCCCTGTGTTTCTTCAGACAGCCTATGCAGCGTAAACCTGAATAAGGCACAGGGAGAACTAAAAAGAAATAACTGCGTCCCGCCGGAACAGGCATTTAACAATATTCCCCATAATAGGTAATGCCTCAGCCAGCCTTCTTTGTTGGGCACAGTGGGGAATGGAAGCCATGAGCCCTGCACCCTTCGTCAGTGACTCAGCATTGTACTGTGGCTCTGAATTGCATACTGTTCTCTATCCATGCCTTCTGTACTTTTTATCCATTATGTTCATACAGAGGCAGTGAAAAAAATAACCTCTGCACAACTGACAACTAGCAAGTGTTGTGGAAAGAAGAAAAAAACTGAAACAACAGTAATCTGGCTTCCCGCCAAAAACCGAGGCTCATTAGCTATTCAAAATGGCCACCAGCAAAAATAAAACACCAAAAGAGTGAATTAAAACCCCCAAAAGCTAAGGAATTAACTTAAAAAGTCAAAGAAGAAGGTGGGAGGGTTGCAGGCATGAGAGAAATGCCTAAAATCGCTGAAAAATCAAGAAAAATCAATCGAGTTACCACAGAGCTGCAAACAGCAGAGGGAGAAGACATTCTAGTTCTGAAGAAACTGCAGCACAGCCCTTGCAGATGCCAGAGTCAGTCATAGTACCTCTGCGGGACCCACAAATCACACATTGAGGTTTGGCAGCCATGCTAAGGCAACCTGCTTCCAGGGGGAAAGAAGGAAACAGGAACAGGGAAGCCCACAGCAAAGGGACTAACCATATTCAAATCAGTACAGCTTTAATTTTAAAACTTTTTTTTTTTTTTTTTTTTTTTTTTTTTTAAAGAAAAAAAAAAACACCCCAGAAAACAAGGGGTGCCCTGAGCAAAAACGCCAGCAAAATAAACCCCAAAAAATGCCAGGGGAACCCGGGCAAAAGTGTTAAAAAGTGCCCTTAAAAAGCACACTTTAGAAATCCAAAATGGCCGCCGCACCTTTCCACCCACAATAAAAAAAGGCGCGAAAATACAAAGGTAACCAAATAATATGGAAAAGAAAGAAAACGACCCTCTAATACAGGGCAAGCGAAAAAAATCAGGAAAAAGTGCAATTCGGAAGCCAGGGGAGCCGACAGAGCCTCTGACAATGCAAAAAACAACAGAGCTGAAAAGATAAAGCAAGGAAAATTCCTACCAGCTCAGTGAACAGCAAGGAACTCAGCCAACTTCTCCAAGTGACAGGCAATGCTGTAGCAGGTATGGCTCTTCCCCGAACAGTCTTGGGGAGAGCTCAACCCAGGTTTCAGATATTCCCAGGCAGGAAGGCAGGAGCCCAATGCAGGTCTGGCTTCCCCCAGGATGTCCCCCTCCTTTTTTTTTTTTTTTTTTTTTTTAAAGATACAGCTACCTAGCAAAGAAATGGTAAATAAAGGACCCAAAATAAAACCCCAAAAGAACTAACTAACTAGTGTTGCTCCTTCAAGTGTCACTTAGTGTGCCCAGAAAGGGCACAGAAGTCTGCAAGCTGCAAGGAGACTGGACACACTGGGGGCTTCTGGGAGCTCCGTCTGCATATATACTACAGAAGACTTGATTGGTCCAGTCTCCAGGCTGCAGGAGGAGGGGCACTACCCGATGTTGGAGGACTAAACTGGATTACCGAACAGGAAAATACTTTCTCTTATTAGTCTTACATGGGTTACATTGGAGCTTCATTGCGTGTCCTCTATTCATTCTACTTTATGAACAACAACCGATCTATGTTTACCCGTTTCACTCCATTTATTAAATTTATAGACCTCTGTTATATCTGCCCTCAGCCATCTCTTTTCCAAGTTGAAGAGCCATAACCTTTTAAGCCTTTCCTCATAGGGGTATCCTTCCTCCCTCTTTACCATTTTGGTGACTCTTCTCTGTACCTTTGATAATTCTGCTATATCCTTTTTAAGAAATGGCGACCAGAATTACACACAATATTCAAGGTGTGGTCGCACCATGGAACGATACAAAGGCATTATAATATCTTTGGTTTTATTCTTCATTCCTTTCATTATGATTCTTAGCATTCTATTTGCTTTTTGGCTGCTGCTGCACACTGGGTGTAGAGTTTCAATGTATTATCCACGATGACACCTAAATCTTTTTTCTGTGTGGTGGTTTCTAAGGTGGTACCTTGAATCGTGTAACCAAAGTTTAGGTTGTTCTTTCCTAGGTACAACTTTGAACTTGTCCACATTAAATTTCATCTGCCATTTGGACGCCCAGTCTTCCAATTTATCAAGGTCCTCTTGCAATTTTTCACAATCCTCTTGGGTTTTAACAACTTTGAATAATTTTGTCTCATCTGCAAATTTGATCATCTCACTCATTACTCCCATTTCTAGGCCATTTATGAATATGTCAAAAAGCAATGGATCCAGCACAGATTCCTGCGATACTCTATTTACTTTTCTCCATTAAGAAAACTGGCCATTTAGCCCTACTCTCTGCTTTCTATCTTTATTTTATTTTTATTGAAAATTATAAATTGCACATTCAATATATTAATGAATGAAGGAAAGGAGTACAACATCATAATAAACAGGTTAACATTGACTAAGAAAAACATAGACCTCCATAATTAGGGTCCACAATTAAAAAAAAAGGAAATAAGGGAAGGTACAAAGAAAAACCTGTATCTAAGACAGATACCTGCCCAAGCCAGCACAAGAAATAATCAGGCAGGCGGAGACTTAAGCATCAGCCATATGGGAAGGGACAGCAACCTGAACTAAACCCTCTTCTCCAGCAGTTAAGAACTCAACAAGCTGTTTTGGGTCAAAAAACACGTACACATTATTCTTATAAGCAACACAACACTTAACAGGAAACTTCAATTGGAAAGTTGCCCCTATAGCCAAGACCATCGGCCGAAAGCATAGGAACTCCTTCTTCCTTAACTGAGAACCACAAGACAAATCAGGAAACATCAAAACCTGTGACCCCAAAAAAATGCTCATTAAAATTCCTAAAATACGAGCGGAAAATCATAGCTTTATCTGTCTCCAAAGCCAAGGTAACTAGCAGGGTAGACCTGCCCGTAATGATCTCTAATGAATTCTCTAGGAATCCTGTTAGGTCCCCTCCCCCCATAGAAACAGCCCCTGGGGTAACCCCACATCCACTAGACCCAAAAGACAGGTACTGCACTCGAGTCAAGGGAGGAAAATGCTCTGAAGAGATCTTTAAAAGCTCTCTGAAGTATTTTCTCATCATCTCCATAGGTGACAAAATTGGAGACCTAGGAAAATTCAAAAGTCTGATGTTATTACAACGGACTTGATTTTCCAGATACTCCATCTTCCAATTCAGCACAAACTTGTCTTTATTCTGGGCTCCAACCAACTCTGGGAGATGCCCCAGCTCCTGCTCCAAAGCGAGGATTCTCCCTGCTTCCTGTTCCTGGACAGTGGCAACAGTATCATAATTTCTCTTAACCTCAATCAAATCAAAACTCACAGTTTCCACAAGACCTCCCAAGGAAGAATTCACCATGGCAATCGCATCCCATAGCGCCTCCATTGAAATTGTCTTCGGTTTCACCAAGGTTTTAATCCTGGAAGCCAGCACTTATCCTGTCTGAGGTGACAAAGTCTCTGCAGCCGCTATCAAGACCCAGGATCCTTTGTTCTCATAGCCCCACTCACCACAGGAGTTGCTTCTTCCGGTGGAGAGCCCTCTTTGCTATCCCTCACCGGTGTACTCGTCGGCAGACCAGGGGAAGCACTACTCCGTCGTTCATGCATTTCCGGGTTCCAGCGGGGGCAAAGTAGTCAGGAAAGCAAAGATACAAGAAGAAGAAAGCCAATGCAATAAAATGCAGGGATAAGACATTTTTCAGATATGCTAGTGAGAAGAGGAAGGGTAAAAGTGGTATTGTCAGACTCAAGAGTGAAGGGGAGGATTCACCAGAGGCAGGTCTTGTCAGACAAATCTGACTGATTTCTTTGACTGGGTGACCAGGGAGTTGGACCGAGGGAGAGCCCTAGATGTGGTGTATTTAGATTTCAGTAAAGCCTTTGACACTGTTCCTCACAGGCGACTTATAAACAAACTGAGCACCCTAGGGATGGACCCTAAAGTTACTGCTTGGGTTAGAAATTGGTTGGGTGGGAGGCGACAAAGAGTACAGGTAAATGGAGCTCACTCTGAGGAGAAGGATGTTATCAGTGGTGTGCCCCAGGGATCTGTCCTTGGTCCAATTCTTTTTAACACCTTTGTTAGTGATATAGCGGAAGGGCTGTCGGGTAAGATTTGCCTCTTTGCGGATGATACCAAAATCTGCAATAGAGTAGACACCCAGGAAGGTGTAGATAACATGAGGAGGGATCTAGCTAAGCTTGAAGAATGGTCTACAATTTGGCAGCTGGGATTTAATGTTAAAAAATGTAAGGTCATGCATTTGGGCTGCAGCAATCCAAGGGAGAAATATAGTATAGGGGGTGAAGTACATTTGTCCACTAAAGAAGAGCAGGACCTAGGTGTGGTTGTGTCTGATGATCTTAAAGTAGCTAAACAGGTAGAAAAGGCGACGGCAAAAGCTAGGAGGATACTTGGGTGCATATGGAGGGGAATCGCCAGCAGAAAAAAGGAGGCGATAGTGCCTCTGTATAAAAGTCTTTGGTGCGACCTCATTTGGAGTAAGGTGTGCAATTCTGTAGACTACACCTTCAAAAGGATATAAACAGGATGGAGTCAGTACAGAGGGTGGCTACTAAAATGGTTAGTGGTCTTCATTATAAAGCATATGAGGACAGAATTAAGGATCTTAATATGTACACCTTAGAGGAAAGGCAGGATAGAGGTGATATGATTGCGATGTTTAAATAACTCCGTGGCATAAATGTACAGGGGGAGAGTCTCTTTCAATTGAAAGCAAGTTCTGCGACGAGGGGACATGGGATGAGGGTGAAGGGGGATAGATACAGGAGTGATATGCGGAAATATTTCTTTATGGAAAGAGTGGTGGATCCGTGGAATACTCTCCCAGTGGAGGTGGTAGAGATGAGGACAGTGTCTGAATTCAAAAAGGCATGGGACAAATGCAGAGGATCTCTAAAGGAAAAAAGGAGACTGTTGTAGTTGTTGATATGGAAGGACAGACTAGATAGGTCATGTGGTCTTTTTCTGTTATCATATTTCTATTTTTCTATGAATATTGTGGTGAAGAGCGCCCTCCTGAGGCTATGGAGACAGATGAAAATCCTGAAGGGCAACAGGATTTACGTCAGATTGTCAATGCTGGAAAGAAAGAGAGACTTCGTTCTGCTGAGCTGAGCATGGATACCAGCCCAGGGGAGGAGTCGTGCAGCCCTGATTGGGCACACCCAGTGCTTGGAAGGGGCTTGTCTAGAAGAGAACCTGGTTTTAAACCGGAGTATGGCTTTGCTATGGGGGAGAAGTGGAAGGAGAAGGAGAAGAGAAGGAGCCCAGGGAATGGTCAGAGTACCGTGAGCAGTCAGAGGAGCAGCAGTCAGAAAGAGAAGGCTAGCAGCCAAGGACTGAGCCGAAGCAGTAGAAGAAGACCTGCAAGAATCTGTTCAGAGGCAATAAATGGAAGTCCTGAGGAAAGTGGACCAAGCCCTGGAATAGACACCTGGAGGAAGGCAGAGCCCTAGGAGAGGAAGCCTTCACGGCAGGCAAGAGAGAAAAAGAACTCATTCTGGGAATTACAGTTTGGCCCAGAGAGGCACGGGAACTCTCACAGCTGGAGGACGTCTGAGCCACCTAGGATAAGAGGGGCTTGGCAACAAGTAAGCGATTTGCCAAAGAGCTTCCAGAGTGAAGGTAAACCCAACTCTCCTATATTTGAAACCTTAACAAAAGAGCCTAAGAGTTACTCTGATTCACTTAACCTGAGAGAGGAAAAGGGAAACAGCCTTAATCAAGAGGGAAGTTTAATAACTGATAACAATTCCTTATCTAGCAGACAACAGGCTGAATTGCTTCTCCAGAATTTTAAAGAGTTTTTAAAGCTAAACGCAAACAGACAGCCAGTATTGCAGGAAGTTAATAATCCTATACAGTCTGAGGAATTAATGCAGGATAATTCTGACTTACCTGACTGTGAGAGCATGGACTGTACTATTTGTTGTGTGGAAATACCAAACTGAAGAAACTGGTTATGCCGTGTATGAGTGAATACTACGGAGCTGTTTTGCTGCCATGCTAGGAAAGCTTTAATTACCTGCACCTGAAGTGACCCAGCACTGTGAACGTAACAGTGTGAGAAAAGAGGCTGCATTTAAAGTGAATGACCTCTTGGGGCAGAGCTGAGTAAACTGCTTAGAAGTAAAGCTGAATTTCTACTTTAAGTTGACTTTATACCTGAGTTCTTTCTGTTCGTGTTAAAGCACCTGTTTTGTTCATATTTCTGAATTTGTCATGCGATGGAAGAATAACCTTAACCATAATAAAAATACTTGCAAATAAGCCTTACCGTCTCTGGCGCACAACTACACTTTATTTCGGAGTGAAAGGAGCAGAAAAACTACAGTACCCAGCATTCCAGGGGAATAGGTTTTAAACTCCTTCCTCACGAGGCAATAGGCCCCGCTCCTGTCTTTAGCCCTAAGGCGGGGCAGGAGCGCCGCAATATGTAGAAACTGATGAGGATAAAACAAAATTGCTTAACAAATATTTTTTGTTCTGTGTGTTCACAGATGAAGGGCCAGGAGCAGGACCTCAAAAAACACCCACAAATAGGAACAGAAGCGACGGGGATCTCGAACGATTTTCAGAAGACTGTTCGCGAGGAACTAGCTAAAAGTAGACAATCGATGGGTCTGGATGGGATACATCCAAGAATACTGAGGGAACACGGGGACGTTCTAGCAACTCCACTGTCTGACCTTTTCAATGCTTATTTGGAGTTGGGAGTGGTGCCAGAGCATTGGAGAAAGGCACATGCGGTCCCTTTACACAAAAGCAGATGTAAGGATGACATTGAGAACTACAGGCCAGTTAGTCTAGCCTCTGTGATTAGTAAATTATTAGAAAGGCTATTAGAAGAGAGAATAGTGAGGTTTCTGGAGTCCAGTGAATTGCAAGATCCAAGGCAGCATGGATTCACCAGAGACAGGTCTTGTCAGACAAATCTGACTGATTTCTTTGACTGGTTGACCAGGGAGTTGGACCGTAGGAGAACTCTAGATGTGGTGTACTTAGATTTTGGTAAAGCATTTGACACTGTTCCATACAGGCAACTTATAAACAAACTGAGCACCCTAGGGATGGACCCTAAAGTTACTGATTGGGTTAGAAATGGGTTGAGTGGGAGGCAACAAAGGGTTCGGGTAAATGGAGCGCACTCTGAGGAGAAGGAGGTTACCAGTGGTATGCCGCGCAGAGATTTGTCCTTGATCTGATTCTCTTTAACATCCTTCTTAGTGATATTGCGGAAGGGCTGTCGGGTAAGGTTTGTTTGTTTGCGGATGATACCAAAATCTGCAATAGAGTAGACAACCAAGGAGGAGTAGATAACATGAGGAGGCATCTAAAATAGCTTGAAGAATAGTCAGCGGTACAGTATAGGAGATGAGGTACTTCTGTCCACGAAAGAAGAGCAGGACCTGGGCGTAATTGTGTCTGACGATCTTAAAGTAGCTAAACGGGTAGAAAAGACAACTGCCAAAGCCATAAGGATGCTTGGGTGTATAGGGAGAGGAATGGCCAGCAGAAAAAGGAGGTAATAATAACTCTGTATACGTTTTTGGTGCAACCTCATTTGGAGTATTGTGTGCAATTCTGGAGACCACACCTTCAAAAAGATATAAGCAGGTTGGGATTGACGCAGAGTGTGGCTACTAAAATGGTTAGTGGTCTTCTTTATGAAGCATATGAGGACAGACTTAAAGATCTTAATATATATACTTTAGAGGAAAGGTGGGATACGGGAGATATGATAGAGACATTTAAATACTTCCATGGCATAAATGCATAGGAGAGTTTCTTTCAAATGAAGGCAAGCTCTGCTACGAGGGGACATAGTATGAGGGTGAAAGGGGATAGACTCAGGAGTAATATGCCGAAATATTTCTTTGTGGGAAGAGTGGTAGACACTGTTCCCTCTAAGCTGTGTGCGTGTGCGCGCGCGCACACACACCTCGCCAAGCGAGCACACATACTTTACAACAGAGCGCACAAAAATTACAGTTCTGATTCTGATATAAAACAACACAGACATCTTAAAATTTAAAAGTTGTGATTGTAATTACTAGAAATTTCCCGATTCATTTAGTAATCGCCTATTTTCTTTTAATTTGATTAAAATCAATAGTAGTAGTCAAATCAGTAGTGTAGTCAAATTTTAAAGTATATAACTCCGAGTTTTGTTATGTGGGGCACAAAAATTTAACCTTCCTTCAAAAGCTGCACAGTTAATATTTTATGTGCACACAGCCTACCGAAAATTAGAGGGAACATTGGTGGTAGATGCATGGAATAGTCTCCCAGTGGAGTTAGTAGAGATGAGGACAATATCTGAATTCAAAAAAGCATGGGACAAACACAGAGAATCTCTAAAGGAAAAAAGGGCACTATTGTAGTTGATATGGAAGGGTAGACTAGATAGGCCATGTGGTCTTTTTCTGCTGTAATGTTTCTATGTTTCTAGAAATCCTGCTAACATCTTTATAGGAAAATCCTTAAATTAGAAGGGCTATCTGGCTAAAGACACAGTTCTATTAATTTCTTCTCCTGATAAAACCTTGAGATTTCTAAAGGTAGAAAAGAGGATAAAAGGAACTGCCAGTAGTTCAAATCATCCTGCCAAGACCCTCAACCCAAACTGGGCTAAGAACTACAAGAAGCAAGCTGACACCTGTCATGAAGGCTTTCCATGTTAAAACTGCTTTCTCTTTTCATGATATGCTGAAGTGAAGCTATTTTTGTGTCTTTTTGAAGGTGACAGAGTTATCAAAAAATGGGTTTAGGATGAAAGGTACAAAGTTTTGTCTTAGCCATGTTATAAATTTAAGGTGGCAATGGAACATCAAGGAATGAACATTGGACAAGAAAGTTGATATCTGTGCTTGGATTCTAAGTAAGCGTTATGGTGCAAAGAGACAAATCTGGGAGTCATTGGCACAAAGATTTATTAAAAGTCAGGGGAGGAGATGAGAATACCAAGACAATGAATATAGAAAGAGAAAATAGTCCATGATAAAGCCTCAGAACACACCAACTGATACAAGAAAGTGGTGAAAGATGGAACACTAAAGGCACAATGGAAGAGTAAGAAGAGAACCAAAAAAAGACAGAGTTCCAAATTCCAATTGAGGACAGACTGACAAAGAGTAAATGGTGAACAGCAGCATCAAAAGCAGGTCTAAGAGGATAAGAAATGAGTAAATGTCTCTGACATTAGCCATGCAGAGGTCACAAGAAACTTTAAAAATTCGGTATAGATTATCCTTGTGAAAGTTAGAGGGTGGAAGCCAGACTGAAGTGGATTGAGAATGTATTAAGATGCAAGAAACTTGATGTAGTGGAGGTAGGGGAACTCTCAAGTACTTTGGATGCAAAAGGAAGATGGGATGACAGTTAGCAGGACAGATAGTGTTTCATCAAGTATTTTTGAGGAGTGGTATGATAATAGTATGTTTGTGGGTGATGAGGATGGTTTTCAATGGAAACTGATAGACTAAGAATGCAACTCCAATTAATTGACCTGACATAACCTTGAGAAGAATCAAGCACCTTACACTCCACAATTTCTCTACTTATTTTCAACCCCACAATACATTACATTGCTCTGATTACCTCTTCAAAAATGCATAATACTGAAAGCACATGAGTCATCAAGAACAGACTAATTGTAAATAGTTTTCTGGTATTCGAACCATGTATATATCTCTGATTGTTTGTTAGTTATATATCATCACTACCTTGTTCAATGTAATTCAGCTGTTTTATGTAAACCTCTATGATTCTTGATATGGCGATATAAAAAAAATCACATAAATAAATAAATAAACCAGAGAGGGGGGAATAATCCAGGGGTAATAGAAGTAAGGAGCTGGATGGGAATGGGGTAAGAGGACAAGCAAGGTGTGTGGAAGAGTGAATGTCTATCTTTTGGGAACCTGACAGGTTCTTGTGACCTGAATTGGCCACTGTTGGAAACAGAATACTGGGCTTGATGGACCTTTGCTCTGACCTAGTACGGTATATCTTGTATTTTCTTCCTGAGAACATAAGTGCAGTTCCCGTGTTTTTGACAGAGGAGGAATGTCAAAAATCAAAGAACATATGGTGAACGGGGATAGACTCAGTAGTAATCTGAGGAAATATTTCTTTATGGAAAGGGTGGTGGCTGCATGGAACAGCCTCCCAGTGGAGGTGGTGGAGACGAGAACCGTATCTGAATTCAAGAAAGCATGGGACAAATACAGAGAATCTCTGAAGGAGAGGAAGGGATTGTAGAACTTAATAGCTTTTATGGATGGGTAGAATGGATAGATCATATGGTCTTTGTCTGTCATCATTTTCTGTTTCTATGATTTAGACGTCCCCAAGTATCCACAGCTGAGGCAGCTAGAAGCAGTATTTTACCCTATTAGTCTCCACTGCTATGCCATATTCATACAATTACTGAAGTTATAACCAGTCCTCAAGACCCTCTAGCCAGTCTAGATCTACGTAGGATATCATAGTGAATGTGCATGAGATATATGTTGTGAAATCAGAGATCCATTATATACAAATTAGGCCATGCATATCCATTGTGGAAATCCTAAAAATTCAACCAGCTATGGGGTCAATAGGACAGGCTTGAAAACCACTTGTGTAATGGACATTTCTGGTAAGACCCATCAACTGTACTTGAAATAGTTTGAGACATCCAAGCAGCAAGAAACTTTTGACTCTTACTCACCACTAAAACCTGTGCACACATGCACACCTTTCTCCCTGGTATGTCCTGACGCCACTGGGATTGTGTATACAATTGGATGTGTTATTATTCTTACTGTTGCTTAATTATTTTTCTATACATGATAAGATTCAACAGAAAAACTTGCTTTTGCCGGACAAAAAAAAGAGTAATTTTTAAATGTAAAAAAGACATGATTTTAAATGACTGTACTATGCTGCCATAACAACTAATGCTTTAAAATGTATTTATCAGTATATATACAATTTATCAGGATATATACAAAGGTATGTTCCTTCTAGGTCTTTGGGTTCTTTACAATAAACCTTTTATGAGTGCCCTCTAGGGTAAGAACATTCTTCCAAAGGAACTGAAAGCGATTGAGGATTTATCATTGTTCTGGAAAAAATATAATCCATTTAGGAATATTAACATACTCATAAATGACCTGGAAATGGGAATAACGAGTTAGCTTATCAAATTTGCAGATGACACAAAATCATTCAAAGTTGTTAAACCCATGAGGATTGTGGAAAATTGCAACTGGATCTTGATAAACTGGAAGACTGGGCATCTAAATGGCAGATGAAATTTAATGTGGACAAGTGCAAAGTTATGCACCTAGGGAAGAACAACCCAAACTATGGTTACACGATGCAAGGTTCCACATTAGGAACCACCACCCAGGAAAAAGATTTAGGCGTCATCGTGGATAACATGTTAAAACCCTCCGCCCAGTGTGCAGCGGCGGCTAAGAGAGCAAATAGAATGCTAGGTATCAAAAGGAAAGGAATGAAGAATAAAACAAAGGATATTATAATGCTTCTGTATCGTTTCATGGTGCGACCGCATCTTGAATATTGTGTGCAATTCTGATCGCCGTATCTTAAAAAGGATATAGTAGTATTAGAAAAGGTACAGAGAAGAGCCACCAAAATGGTAAAGGAGATGGAAGGATACTCCTATGAAGAGAGGCTAAAAAAGGTTAGGACTCTGAGGCGAGATATGACAGAAGTCTATAAATTAATGAATGGAGTGGAATGGGTAAACGTAGATCGATTGTTTACGCCATCAAAATATAGAAAGACTAGGGGGCATACAATGAAGCTACAGGGTAAACTATTTAAGACTAGTAAAAGAAAATATTTTTTCACTCAACGTGTAATCAAACTCTGGAATTTGCTACCAGAGGATGTAGCTGGGTTTAAAAAAGGTTTGGACAAATTCCTGGAGGAAAAGTCCATAAACCATTATTAAAGGGGACCCAGAATATCCACTGCTTGACCCAATACAAGCATTGTGGAACTTGTGTCTTTTGGGGAAACTGCTAGGTACTTGTGACCTAGATTGGCCACTGTTGGAAACAGGATGCTGGGCTTGATGGACCTTGGTCTGACCCAGTATGGCATATCTTATGTTCTTATGTTAGTTATTTGGACAGGCGTATGGGATCTAAAAGTGTTACTGACTGTATGTTTAATACACCCAATCGGCCGCAGCAGAAGGGAACAGGCAGGTGATATCCTCCCCGCTCTCCACCGCCAGGACCCATCAGGCGCCGCTTCCTCCAGCACAAAAAGGGCGCGAAAAGATCAGCAGACAGCCGCCAGCCACCCAATCGGCCGCAGCAGAAGGGAACAGGCAGGTGAGCTCCTCCCCGCTCCCCACCGCCAGGACCCATCAGGCGCCACTTCCTCCAGCACAATAAAGGGTGCGAAGGCGTGCCCGCACCTAAGGACCTCGCCAGAGGGCCCTTTGGCTGGGAGAAAAGGCGGTCACAGGAAGCTACACCAACTAACCAAAAAACAACTCCAGACCTCATCAAAACTTCCAGAACACACAGGATGCTGACACCTACACTGATCTCTCCTCCAACCCTGCTAAAGGCTTCTTCCCTAGCAACATTCCCTCCTTCCCCTACCCTCATCCTCACCCCTCACCCCAACCTACTCATACCAAACAAGTAACTCAAAGATGGGTATACTACCCAAATACCTCACACTATTATACCTCTTAACTCTACTGGCACACTGCTTCTCAACCTACCTCACCCTCCCCTCCTTCATTCCCATCATTCACCTCCCAAAGCCCATAACCCGCTACAATCCAATTTCTTATTATAACCAGCTACATAGGAGACAATCGCATCTACTCCACATTCGTACCTCACCCCTCACCACAACACTCCCTGACACACACCCCACTCAACCAATTAGATGCAGTCTAATCAACGCCCGTTCCGCCAGTAGCAAAATTCAAACCCTTGCTGACCACGTCACCGACAACGCAATCGACCTCCTCTGCATCACCGAGACCTGACTCACCGAGACAGACAATGTACTCCTCAATCAGCTCAACACCGATACCCACAGCATCCACAACTGCCCGCAAAACAACAGCAGAGGAGGAGTCTGCATCCTCTCCAACAAACAACTCTGCTTCACCACCACCAGCACAATCATCCTCTCATGGACTTGACATCCTCGCTATAAGCAACAAATGCCTCACCATATGCCTTGTATACAGAGCTCCACACCACAAGGCAGACCAACTGGACTCCCTTCTTGAAGTAGCTAGTTCTATTGCCCCACGCCAACACCACCTTGTCCTACTTGGAGACCTTAACCTACTCTCAGCAGACCCCACCCACAACAATGCTTTTTTCCAAGCCATGAATGACCTACAATTCACCCAACTCATCAAGACATCTACACACTACAAAAGAGGCACCCTGGATCTTCTCTTCCTATCCAACGAATTACTCTCCTCCTCCCATTCAATCACTCACTCATCTACTCCTGTCCCATGGTCTGACCACCATCTCATTTCCTTCACCTACCCAACCCCCAACTCAAACATCCCACCCTGCTCAAACCTCACACAACAAGTTCAATGAAGACACCTTCATCCAACAAACCATTCCTCATCTAAAGCAAGCATTTCAACACTCAGACCTCAATCTCCTCATTCAAACCTGGAACACCATTATCACTACTGCCTCTCAAGCTGCACAACGCAACCATCACAAACCCCCCCCCCCCCCCGACACCACGCCCCCTGGTACTCATCCCACCTCAAAAATCAGAAACACTTACTCAGAAAACTAGAACGCAGATGGAGAAAAAACAAAGACCCACAGCTGCTGACCATCTACCGTGACCAACGTGCAGCATACTCCAACAGCACTCTCAACGCCAAGTGAGAACACCACAGCAACCTACTCTATTGTGCCATAAACAAACCCAGAGAACTCTTTCAACTCATCAAAAGTTTCACAAATGACCCATCCCAGCCTCGCTAAGAAGACGTCATCCACCCCCAAGTGATGGCAGATTTTCTCATAGCGAAACATAACCACCCTGCCACATCTATCCTAACCATTCCATCCAGCTCCTTCTCAACCCCCACAACCCAGCCTTGGACCTCTTTCCGGGATGTCCATCCAGAAGAACTCCACAACATCATCACCCTCATCAAGCCACCACCTCCCCCCTAGACCCATGCCCAGTAGCATGGATTAAGCAAACAAAGACCCTGATGCTTCCACACATCTCTACAGTCCTCCACGCCTCCATCAACCAAGCCTACCTCCCCCCTTCGCTCAAACAAGCCTCTATTAGACCCCTACTGAAGAAACCCAACCTTGATCCCACCTCACCTGCATCCTACAGACCCATTTGCCAGTGTCCCTTTCCTCTCTAAAGTCATCAAAAAAGCAGTGCAAATTCAGCTTCAGGAGCACCTGGACAGATTCGCCCCACTTGACAACAACCAGCCCTTTTCAACACTACAGCGGAACAACTACAACTACTAATTGAGTGCCCCAACAGCAGCAGACTCAGGAGCCAAAACACAGCAAATCTCCTCCCTCTTCCTGCACAGAGCTCCAAGAAACCTCAACACACCAGCACAAGAGCCTTCCAATTCTACGCCCCTACCAACTGGAACAAACTACCCCCCCCCCCCCCACCATATGGGCCCTTCAATCCCACAACCTCTTCAAAAAACAACTCAAGACCTTTCTTTTCAAAGAACATTTCAACGCATTCACTGCCACAAATCCCCCACAAGATTATACCCTGCCCCTCCTCACCACTTCCACCACTCACCCCCCAAACTCCCCTGCACCACCCCCACCATTACCTCCCCCATCCCCACTCTCCTTCACACAGCTCTTCCCCCAAGTAGGCGAACTCAGCGCCTCACTGCATAGCCTCCAGGCCATCTGTAAATAGTTACTTTTGTTCTTTTGTTTATTGTAACACTGTAACACTGTATTTATAACAAAGTTACTTGTATATAGTTACAACTTTTTCATGTAAACGTTCCTTCTTATTCAATGTAAACCGTTTTGCCTTGCAGAAAAACGGTATATAAAACTGGTTAAATAAATAAATAATAAATGTTCTAAGCATTTTTATGTTTAATGTGTTTTAGGTATTTTTTTTATTTGTTCATCACGTTATAGCCTTTTTGGAAAAGATGTTATAAAAATCCCTAATAAATACAAAATACTGTGGTGTATAGCACAGAAATGCCATGTTACCCTTGTCTACTACGAACTATATAGTGGGATGAGCAAGATATACTCCAAATTTCTCCCATGCCTTTCTGCTTTCTTGATGATCTAGATTTTTTCACTGAAAAGGACTCCGTGCCATCATCCAAAATGCAAAACACAGATGGAAATATGTGAAGAGCTCTGCTGTGCTGAACTACTACATTACAAGTCTAGTACTATGAAACCTTTCCAGAAAGGAAAACACTTTGTCGTGGAGTGGAGGAGTAGCCAGGGCTGGCTCAAGGGATTGTAGCACCCTGTGACAATTTTTGCTTTTGCATCCCCTCCTCCCACCCTTTGGGTCGGAATTTGCAGTGCAAGCTACTTAAACAGGGATACATTTTCAGCCCACTGGCTTGTTAAATGCCACCCTCCCATTTAACTTAATCTGTGTATTCTATGTCACTATCCATATAGATTGCATGCTGAATATAGAGTGATAATGTAGTATCTGTTAGGCTAGGTCTGGGAGGAGTGGCTCAGTGGTTGGGACAGGTTACCTCAGGCCAGAGGGCCAGGGGTTCAATTCCCACATGGGGACAAGTAACCTCAGGCTGGAGCGACTGGGGTCTCTAGTCCCATGGCCACTCCTTGTGGCCTTGGGCAAGCCACTTAACCCTCCATTGCCTCAGGTACACTTAGATTGTGAACCCTTTGGGGACAAGGAAATAAAAAATATCTGTTAGTACATGTAAACCACTCTGATGTGCAAGTAAAGGGCAGTATATCAAGTGCCTAAACCACAGACTTAAAATAAACATGCAGCCTACCTCAATAGTGGTTGAATAATGCCACTATCTTCTGGCCTACCTTTGGCTCCTCTCCTAACATGTCCCACAAGTAAGCACAGTTACTTACCTGTAACAGGTGATCTCTGGGAACAGCAGGAATAAGTCTTCACATATGGGTACGTCGGTACCGACGGAGTCTGCGCGGGAACGCTTCCCAGCGTCTAATCAAAGAGCTTTTGGAAGCATCCCACCACACCTGCGTGCTGCCTTCCCGCCTTTCCAACTGCCTCTCCTCAGTTAAGTTTTAAAGCTGAGACAAAGAGAGAGAGAGAGGAAAGGAAAGATAGAGATACAACTCCTGGGGAGGTGGGTGGGTTGTGAAGACTTATTCCTGCTGTTCCCAGAGATCACCTGTTACAGGTAAGTAACTGTGCTATCTCCAGGAACAAGCAGGAATGAGTCTTCACATATGGGGACTCCCAAGCTAAGATGCCTGGAGTCCCAGCATGTCATGGGTTGGAACATGCTATCCCCCACAATGCCAGGCATCCTGAGGATGGAGGGTAGGAGTTGAAGAAAGAAAGAAAGGTGCTGTGGAACAGCTAACCTAGCATAGGACTGCAGACAAGGAGTCCATGTGTGGATGATAATTATCATCAATGATATTGGAAGAAATATTGCAATATGGACCTCCCCTAACAGGATTACACAGCAGTAAGGAGGTTCATGGGATCTACTGGGGACCCAGTAGAGGAACCTCCAGGAGGACCTCACTGTGAAGTGGAGGTAATAAACCTGTAGGAAAAAACAGTGGAGGTCAGATTCCTGAAAGGTAAGAGGGGACCCCGGTAATAACTGGGGTAGTACCAAAAACAGTGGGCCTTCAGTGGAAGGCTTTATGATAAAAGCCGAACTCTTTTGGCGACAGAGTGGCTCACCCTTGGGAGCAAAAAGAGAAGGCCGACCGAATTGGATAAACAGGCACAGTCCTTGTGGGAGGAAAAGGTATGGAAACCCCTTGTATCCCAAAAGAAAGGACAAACGGCTGAGGCGTTAGAGCCTGTGATTAGCTGAAGATAGGAGAGACATTGCCGAACTGGAGTCAGCTAGGAGAGATACTGGAACATGGAGAGCTTCAGAGGTACCTAAACCTTAAGGTTATGGTGGAAGTTGTTAACTACCACAGAGTGGTTGTGAATGTAGAACCCCAAACATGCTGGATAGCATAGGTATGGGTAAAGCCCATCTGTCAGAATCATATAGCTATATGAGTCTCGACAGTCAGGTAGATAAATGCAGAATACATATCTACCGATAGAGATATATAAGAATATATCTATAGTGAGATATGAAGGGCATAAAACACACACAAATGATAGACATAGACATCTGTAAGATGTATGCTATAGAATGAACATATAGGCCTCTATATGGGTGTCTGCAATGAAGCAGACAGAGATATGCCTACAGAACGGTATTCACATAGGAAATGTGGAGAGGAAAGATTCATCGAACAACAAGAAGGTGGAACCTACTTGAGAAGATATATAGAGAATCTATTCCCACTGGTTATGAGCTACAGGGATGCTAGCTAGTGAAATAACCAGGACGGTTACGTGAAAAGCAGAGGATGATATCAGTCTGCAGCCAGCAAGTCCCGAGTATTCTAGAACTCTAGCATGGTAAGTGAACAGAAGATGCATAAAAATGAGATACCATGCTGACCTGCTTAAGGACAAAAAAGGTATCATGCGTTCTTACCATGAGGACGAGCTGCAAGGAGAAAGCATATTCCCGATTGGAAATACTATGGACCAAAGCAGGGAATTGGCAACTCCTTAAGCTTTCACGTAAGAGAATATAATAAAAAGGGGATAGTGAACAAAGGGAGAACTTTCTAGTCATGGGAGACATGACTGAAAAAGCCTTTTCCAACCATCTAGGATAGCTGTTGGAGAAAAAAAAACCATGCTCTCTAGCAAGGGCCCATAGTGGAGAGCTTCTCTGTAGAATTGCAGAGAGCATGATGCAGGAGAATGAGGAGATAAGTACTGGCTCTCCAGCAGCCAGTTCTATGTCAACTATGCTGCCAAACCCAGGGGAATGGAGATGGCAGAAAGAGAAGACAATCCAACAAGGCTGTAGTGAAATAATTTCCAAGACAGATAACAGCACTGACTTGGAATCACTACTAAACTAGACAGAAAGTTAGTGGAGGACAAATCTGGTTGCTGGTGGACAAGAACCAGTGGTCCAAACATTAAGGCTCCTGCATAGGCAGCTGCTTGCTAGACAGCAGAAAGAATCTTACTGTTTAAAAACAGAAAGAACAGACAGAACAGGAATAGAAAACTCTGAACATATCTGATGAACTGCTTCAAAGCAAGATTGAAAAAGAGGAGTCAACTCAGAGAGGAGAACTCCGCACTGAAAAAGTAACAAAACTAGAGAGGCTGAAGAAAAGCCCTCCAGTGAAGCAATACCGCTCTTACAAAGGAAAAGCTTGGTAAGAGGGTAAAGAGAATGCAGCTGAAGAAGACTTACAAAGTAGTAAGTCTATAGAAAGGAAAAAAGACATGCTGGCACAGGAAAACTATCGTTTGATAGTGGTTAGACCTCTTTCCCTAGCAGGAAGAAGAGGGAACCCTGTGACCTATAAGCATGAACATCCTGACAGCTCATAGAACACAGAAAAAATGGATGTCTTTTGGGAAGAGATCCATGTCTAGGATTTAGAATAACAGCAGTGGATTGCCTCTATTGAGAAGAAGCAACTGCAGATTCTAACCCTAAGAGTCACAAGCATCTGATGGAGATTGATCAGAAACCCTGTGGTTGCTGGGTTTGCTGAGCCTGGTGAGAGGTTGAATTCTGCAGACCAGGACGATGCTTCCCTTGTTTGGGAACATCTGTATGATGGGCAGATGATGCATAAAACCGTCTTCTCCTATGGGAAGAAAGTTTGGCAGGACATTTCCTGCCTACTGGGACAGAAGAAGGTGCAGAACAGCCCCTAGGAACAGGTAAGTCAGTGGATAACTGAGTAACCTGACGTAAAGACTCCTTGTTGAAAAGATTGTCTCCAGTGCAAGGAGTATGTCCCAGTCTTTGCTGTGCCCATTTGTCCAAGTCTGAAGTTTGGAGCCAGGCTCTACGTCGTGCCCCTATAGTTATAGCAGAAGTCCTGCTAACAGACTCAAAAGAGTCTAGGGAAGCACGAGTAAGAAACCAAGAGATATTCTGAAGATGCTTAAGCAGTGAAGAATAGCCTGCACTCTTGGACTCTGGAAGGGAAGGAGTCAAAAGATGTAATTGCTTTGTGATCTCCTCAAGAGATAGACTCATATAAAAAATATATGAGAGAATTCTTGCAGAAAGCATAGATGTCTGGAAGGTTTGACGTCCAAAGGCATCTAGTGTCTTAGACTCACGACCTGGCGGATAAGAAGAGTACTTTTTCTTACTCTTTACCCGCCTCATTGCTGATTCCACTACTATGGAATGATGAGGAAGTTGAGTCTTTTGAAACCCTGGAGAGGGGGGCACCTGATATAAGAGATCAGTTGCTCTGGAAGGTGGTGGTACCCTTAAAGGTGTTTCCCACATTCCTAGAAGGAGATCCTGCAAGGAATGATGCAAAGGAAGCATTATGTTCTCCTTTGCTTTGGTAGAAACAGAGCCTTGTGCAGGATCATGTCCCGGGATAGGAATGGCAAGAGATCTTGCTATATCCAGGAGGAAACTCTGAAAAGAGGGATCTTCAACGGGAATTTCCTTTGGACAGGTTAGATCTGAAGAACTAGCCTGAGCATCGAAAGAGCTATCCAAATATATAGGAATAGAAGATCCTGCACGGTGCAGTGTGGAATCCTTAAGGGATGGTCGCCGGTACTGGCTGTCAGGAACAGCGACCGTCAGTACCACATCGTCCATGCCAGGTATCGACTCCAAGCTTGGTATAGAAGGGAGCGATCCTGTTGAAAAAAGCATGGCAGGAGTTGGCCACGATGCTACTGTGGATACCGGTACCGATACCAATACCGGTACCGATGTCGGAGCCGAGCTCGACACAGCCATCGAAGCAGCCATCGGTGACAGTTCAATGGGTACCGAGGTAACCGAAAACCTCCGGCCGCTATCCTCGGTACCGAGCCTCCGATATCGATCGGTGTCGGTACCAAAGCGTATTGGTACCCAGTCTTCCAGACTAGAGATCGATTCCAAACTCGGCATCGAGGGCAAAGAGCCTGATGAGTGAAGCATGGAAGGCACCAACCGCAAGGATAATGAGGACATCGGTACCGACTTCGGTACCGTGTCTGATACCGGTGGATGAAGGTCAACCAGTGGCAACTCAAACAGCCTTGGGGGAACCGAGAGTTGCAGATCCGAATCATCGGAACCGAGCCTTCGGTACCGCCGAGAGCCGGTACCAAGGCGAGTCGGTACCCAGTCCTCCAGACTGGAGATCGATTCCAGACTCGGCATCGAAGGAAGCGAGGCTATCGATGCACGTCTGGAGGGTACCGACGTCGGTGGTAGTATCGGTGCTGGTACCGATAATAGAAAGTCAGTCTGGAGGGTATCCATCGGTCCCGAAGGCACCGAGGACGCCAGATGACAATCTCTGGTGAGGAGTGTTTCATCCAACACCAGTGCCGATGCCGGGGTATCGGTACCGCTCGAAGCGGATGCCACCACCGGACACGGCTCAGGTATGTTCTGTGAGGGGTGAACCCCAGGAACAACCTGAAACCCCTCAAATGCTTTGGAGACCGAAGACTCCTGCCGGGGTTTTGAAGCCAGTGGGCCCTCGAGGGCAAGGCCGGAGTCGTCTACATGCTGTGCATGAGACCTACCACTCGAGGGCTGGCTAGTCTTAACAGACTGTTTGTGGGTTACCTGATCCTGTGTAGAAGAAGAAAGGGACGGTGTCCCGAAGTTGGAGGGAAACCGTGTATCGAGGAAACCTCGATGTTGAAAACCTCTTCTCACCAAACTGTTGTCAGGACCCAAGCAGGTTAGACACCGACTTCGAGGGTCTAAAAATAAAGTTGTACCGCCACAGTTTAAACATTTCTTGGGGAAAATGGCTAGCGGTTCCATGAGGAAAAAACGAGGCCTAGAAGGCCTAAGAAACCATGAGACACTATGAAGAAAAAATATCCCTTGGAAAGGAAGATTTTACAAGAAAAGGAAAGAAAACACCGGCGGTACTGGTGGCGTCGGGGAAGACAGCCGCGACCACAAGAAAACTAAAGAAATAAAACAGGAATTTTCTGCGGTGACAGGAGGACGTCCTGCCGGCTCCGCGGAAAACGAAAACTGAGGAGAGGCAGTTGGGAAAGGCGGGAAGGCAGCACGCAGGCATGGTGGGATGCTTCCAAAAGCTCTTTGATTGGACGCTGGGAAGCGTTCCCGCGCAGACTCCATCGGTACCAACGTACCCATATGTGAAGACTCATTCCTGCTTGTTCCTGGAGATTACAGTATTATCTGGCCATTCTTCAATTTAAAAACCTGATATTATCTGCATATTATTTAAAAATACACAGGCTAATAATGCATTTGCCAGAGAACCCTTAATTGCCTTTGAATATCAGTCTGATAGAGCATAATTAGTCATTCATATGTAACACTTCCAGACTCACCAATAAAACTCTCCCAACAACAGATGTAGAGCAAAACTAGAGTGTTTCACTTTACATCTCAACATACAAAAAAATTCTATTAAACTTCTAGTCTTACATCAGTGACAACACCACTAACTCCCTCACAGATAGACAATGAGCGTGAAAACACAAAGGCCCCGATATTGAACTGCCCGGATCTTCAAGGGCTATGCTCCCCGCCGACCTCAAAACTGGATATTCAATGCCGAGGTGCCGGCATTGAATATCCGGTGATTGCTGCCAAAGCCAGTAGCTGCTGAAGCTAACCATGCAGCAGTGATATTGACTGCTGCCCAGTTAGCAAGCCTTAGAGATAGGTGAAGGTTTTTCTTGCCTATCTTTAGGGGGCTGATCGCTAACCGGGCAGCAGCCAATATCACTGCTGCATGGTTAGTACCAGTCTCCACCCCGGACTGCCTCCAACACGCCCCGATGCTAACCAGATAGCTTCGGGGTAGGTAGGGGACTTATCTGGGGATATTCAACAACACTAACCGTGTAGGTGCCGTTGAATATCCCCAGCTAAGGCATTTTACACAGTTAACTGGGCTTTAAACCATGTAAATGCCTTTTGAATATCGAGCCCAAAATCTTGCAAATAGACACTCAACACCAGCATCAAGAACTCAAATTGCACCAATCCTATGGAAAATTAGCACTGCAAATATTCTAGATCATCAGTAACCTCTAGTTGGAAAAAAGAAGCTGAACTACTACAGATTCCTAAAGAAAACCTATATGTTAACAGAATCCCTTATCTCGGCTGCACATGGAAGCACAGAATAAGAAACTACAAAAGACAAACATTGAAATGGAAAATCCCAAAATCAGACACAAAGCTGTAAAACATGGAAGAAAGAGAAAAAGAAATGCATTTCCTCCTGTAATGAACTATAAAAAATGCACAATTTTCAAAGCTGACATATTTTATTCTCTAAAAACTGACACTTCCTTGTCTGATCATCTTATTTTTCCAGTACAGTTGGTCCCAGTCTCTCTTTTCCCACTTTATCTTGTTAGTTTTCTTCTAAATCCTTTTTCAAGATCCCATTTCCATTTTCTGTTTCTTCATACTGTCTTCGTCCTTTCCTTCGCAACGTCTCTTTTGACATTGATCCTTCTGTTTCTCTCATTTGCCTTTTACCTAACTATAGCTTTATTCCATTCCTCTTTCTCCTTCCTACAATCTTCAGTCTTCCTCATTTCACGATTCACCTACTTACCAGCTTTCCATTTCCTAATCTTACCTAGTCCTTCCATTTCATATCTGTCTCATTCCTTTGCCAGCATTTTACCCCCCCCCCCCCCGTCTTTCAGCCACTTTATAGTCTGCCATTTACTCCCTCTGTACTCATCTCCTCCCCAGTCTCATATACCACCTTCTGCTTCTCATCCCTTTATCAGCCCAAGCTCATCCCCTAACACTTATCATCCTTCCACCTCCAGGCCCTTTCTTATGTATTACCCCTATACAGGCTTCCATTTCCCCTTTCACTTCTCCCATTTCTACCCTCGTTCACCTGCTTCAGGGAAGACCTGCCCCTTCCTGTGGCTCTTATCTACTCCACAGCACTCTGTCCTTTTCAATTGCCCCCAACCCCTCCGGGTCCTTCAAACCTCCCCTCCCCATATTTCTGCACTTGGTCTCACAGCCCTACTCATACCGCTCAGCCAATCACCATGTCCTCACTGTCCTCTTAATCTCTGGTCAATTCTTAGTCCCCACTATCCTCCCAAGCAACTCCAAGTTCCCACTCACATTCCCACCCAAGCCCCCACTTAAAATCCCAGTACCCAGCCTTAGAGTCTTTCTTCCATTTCCTCATACAATCTTAGAGTCTCCACCTGTCAGAGTCCCTGCTTTCCCACATTCTATGTCCCTAGTACCTGCCCTCCTGCCTCCTACTCCCCTTCCCCAGCACCCACCCATTTACTTCCTTCTCTAATAATCATTAACCTTGTCTTCCTTTTTGCCCCAGCATGCATTCTTATACCCCTCCATCTCAATCTACCCTTAGTTAACTTTGCTTCTTCCCCACTCCCCACAATATCTGTCCTCTTCTCCTTTCTCACTCCCCCAGCATCTCCCTTTTTCCCACTCCAACCCTAGCTCCCTTTCAGTCCCAACATTTTTCCAGTCCCACCTCCCCAGACCTAGTATCAGCCCATTTCCAGTCTCCCCAGCACCAGTATCAGTCCATTTCCAGTACCAGTCCCCCAGTCCCAGAATCATCCCATTTCCCAGACAAGTCCCCCATTCTCAGTATCAGCCCCCCCCCCCCAGCACCTATATCAGCCCATTTCTAGTCCTCCAGCCCCAGTATCAGCCCATTTCCAGTCCCAGCTCCCCATTCCCAGTATCAATCCATTGCCAATATCAGTCAGTTTGCCAGGCCTCAGTATCATCCCATTTCAAGTACCAGCCCCCCCAATCCCAGTATCAGCCCGTTGTCAGTATCAGCCTCTCAGCCCCTGCATCAACCCATTTCTAGTCCCGTAAGCCCCAGTATTAGCCAGTCTCCAGTCCCAGCCCATCACCGCCAATATCAACCCATTGCCAGTATCAGTCAGCTCCCGCGGCCCCTATATCAGCCCATTTCAGTCTCACCAGCCCCAATATCAACCCATTTCCGGTACCAATTCCCAGCCCCAGTATTAGCCAGCCCCTCCCCAGCCCCAGTATCAGCCCATTGCCAGTATCAGTCCAACCCACCAGCCTCTGTTTCAGCCCATTTCCAGTCCCCCTAGATCCAATATCAGCCACTGCCAGTCCCCTAGCCCAGTTCCTGTCCCCCCACAGCCCCATTAACAGCCATTCTCCCCCTTCCCTGCATCAAAACAGCCACGGGAGCATTTGCTTTTGTTCTCACGGCTATGCTATACTCAAACCGTGGGAGTATAGCACAGCCACGGGAACAATAGTAAATTTTATTTATTTATTTAGACAGTTTTGTATACCGCCTTATCCTTCAATCAAAGCGGTCACAACACAATTGGGGGATACATTTAACACGCGGGGATATGAGACACATACACTAATACTTACAGGGAACATGGGCAATGGAGGGTTAAGTGGCTTGCCCAAGACCACAAGGAGCACCTGTGGGACTAGAAACCCCAGTCCTTCCGGCTCAAGGTTGCTGTCCTCTAGTGGGATTTGAACCCCCGACCTTCCGGCCTGAAGTACCTTGCCCCAACCACTAGGCCACTCCTCCACTGTTCCCGCAGCTATGTTGAGCATTTAGACAGCTGTGGGAGCAAAAGCAAATGCTTCCGTGGCTGTTAATGCCGCGGCTGGGAAGGCAGAATGCAGGCTTCCTTGCCCCTACTATGTTGCGCCCTGAGCCAAGCTAGCCCTAGGAGTAACCTAATGGTTAGAGCAACAGGCTAAGAACCAAGGAAGCCAGCATTCAAATCCTGCTTCTCCTACTGATGCTCCTTGTGACCTTAGTCAAGTTGCTTCATCATCTACTGTCTCAGGTACAAACTTAGATTTTTGCCTTAACATGCATTTAGTGCTAAAATTAATACGCATAAAGTGCAAAGCCTCTGCGATAACTGTTGCCCCCCAGCATGTTCCCAGCAGTTAACGTGTGGATGTGTACCCTAATGCACAGTGCAGTTACTGTGGGTACACCTAATTCTGCCTGTTGAGGTGGCATTAGCTGCACCACCACTAAGTGCAACATTGACAGTGCATAATATGTCCCCACCCCTGCTAACTGAAATGTGCTCTCCATGCCCACTCTCCACCCCTAACCTGCCCATTCACCACCCCAATGTGTGATTGGCAGTTAATATGCAAATCAATGCATGGTAACTGTCATGCCCCCACAGTAACAATTACTACAGGCCCTTGTACACAGTTACCATGTGCAAAAACGCACATTAACTCCACAGTGCAATTTAGTAAAAGGGCCCCTAAGATTGTAAGCCCTCTGAGAACAGGGCAACAACTTACTTTATCCAAATTTAACTCCCTTTGAGCAATCACCGAAATACTGTGAGCTATAAAAAAAAAAAAGAGATTTTGCCCATTTCAGGGGGCTAGTTACTAATCTGCAGTAGAATGCTTCATTTTACTGCAGCTTAATTTACTGCAGGAATTACTAACCTGCAGTAAAGCAGTACATCAGGTTAGTGACTCCCACGGTAAAGAAAGCACAGTTACTTACCTGTAACAGGTGATCTCTGGGAACAGCAGGAATTAGTCCTCACAAATGGGTACGTCGGAACCGACGGAGCCTGCGCGGGAAAGCTCCCCAGCTTCCCAGAAAGGAAGCTTTTGGGGCCTCCCACTGCACATGCGCGCTGCCTTCCCGCCTTCCTGACCAGCTCTCCTCAGTTCGAGTTTATAGCTGAAACAATAGAGAGAGGAAAGGAAGATAGATAGAAGATACAACTCCTAGGGAAGGTGGGTGGGTTGTGAGGACTAATTCCTGCTGTTCCCAGAGATCACCTGTTACAGGTAAGTAACTGTGCTATCTCCAGGAACAAGCAGGAATAAGTCCTCACATATGGGGACTCCCTAGCTAAGATGCCTGGGAGATCCCCTTCCAAGGGTTCGCCATCTTCGTATGGATCTCAGGCATCCATTCTTGGAAGGTGGGCAGGAGTTGTTCAAGTATGGAACAGGTGTTTGAGGACAGCCTGACCAAACAAGGCATCCCGGCGGGAGTCCTTGTCCAAACAGTAATGGGCTGTGAAGGTATGAACCGAGGCCCAGGTGGCGGCTCGACAGATCTGATCTATGGATACAGAGTGAAGATGAGCCATAGAAGTGGCCATGGCTCTCACATTGTGAGCTGTGACATGGCCTTCCAGAGAAATGTTTTTACTCTGGTAAGCAAAGGAAATACACTGAGCAATCCAATTGGAAAGTGTACGTTTGGAGACTGGAAGTCCCAAATGAGAAGGATCAAAAGCCACAAAAAGTTGGGAAGACTTTCGATGTGGCTGAGTCCTGTTGAGGTAAAAGGCAAGAGCTCTTTTACAATCTAGAGTATGAAGGTTCCTCTCTGCAATGGATGCATGAGGAGCCGGGGAAAAAGACAGGTAGATATACCTCTTGATTAAGATGAAAAGGCGAGACCACTTTGGGCATAAAGTGGGGATTCGTCCTAAGGACCACCTTATCATGATGAAACCTAGTATAAGGTGGATGAGCCACTAAGGCCTGTAGTTCACTGATGCGGCGAGCCGAAGTGACTGCAATAAGGCAAAGGACCTTCCAGGAAAGAAATTTCAAGGAGGTAGAAAGCAACGGTTCAAAAGGTGGCTTCATAAGCTGACCTAGAACTAGGTTTAAATCCAATGCTACCGGAGGAGGTCGGATGGGAGGCTTAGTTAGTCAGGCCTCTCATGAACCTTGTAAAAAGAGGATGAGAGGAGACAGGTTGTCCATGTAGAGGTTTTAAGGATGCTGCAATAGCGCTCAAATGGACTCTTACTGAATTCGTCTTAAGGCCTGCATTAGAAAGATGCAGGAGATAGTCTAGTAGAGAATTCAAAGGAAGTGCTAGAGGGTCAAGACCCTGCTGAGCACACCAAATGGAAAAGCGTTTCCATTTGAAAGCATAGCAACGCCTCGTGGAGGGTTTCCTAGAGGCATGAAGGATATCTTTCACTGGTTGAGAAAGATTGAAGTCATGAAGGCTTAGGCCTTCAGTAACCAAGCTCTGAGGTGTAGGGACTTGGGGTTTGGGTGCCACAAAGTCCCCTCCTCCTGAGACAGAAGGTCTGGCGCAGCTCCCAGGTCCAGGGAGGGTCCCTGGGAGAGATGCAGAAGTAGAGGGAACCACACTTGGCGTGGCCAGCGTGGAGCTATGAGGATCATGGACCCGTGATCCCTCTGGAGTTTGAACAGAGTCTTGGGAATCAAAGGAATGGGTGGAAAGGCATATAGGAATTCCTGACCCCAATGCAGGAGAAAGGCGTCGCTGGCCTGAGCTCCCTGACACGGAGTCCTGGAACAGAACCGGGGAAGTTTGGCATTCCACGGACTTGCAAAGAGGTCTATGTCCGGGGTTCCCCATTCCTGAAAGATTTTGCGTATCTGGTCCAGATGTAGGGACCATTCGTGTGGAAGCAGAACTCGACTGAGTCTGTCTGCCCGAGAGTTTTGAACCCCTGGAAGATACACTGCCAGAAGATGAATTTGATGCTTTCTGGCGAAGGCCCATAATCTGAGAGCTTCGTTGCAAAGCGACAGAGAGCCTGTCCCTCCTTGTTTGTTTATGTAGAACATGGCCACCTGATTGTCTGTATGAACTAGGACGGTCAGGTTGACAAGGAGGGTATGGAAGACTTTGAGGGCAAGGAAGATTGCTCGCAGTTCCAGGAGGTTGATGTGAAGGGTGGTCTCCTGTGAAGACCAAGTACCCTGAGTGGAGAGGTGTTGAAGATGGGCTCCCCACCCTGTTTGGGAGGCATCTGTTGTGAGGGTTGCTTGGGGCAACAAAGGTTGGAAGGGGGCCCCCAACAACAGATTCTTGGTGGATATCCACCATTGGAGGGACCAAAACAGACGTTTTGGAGGTGAGTATTTGGTCGGAGAGCGCTCCTGATGCTTGAGTCCACTGGGTGGCCAAGGTCCATTGAGCTGCTCTCATATGAAGACGAGCGTAGGGCACCACGTGTACCGTGGAGGCCATGTGGCCCAGAAGTCGCAGCATTTCCCTGGCTGTCAAGTGAGTGCTGGACTGAGCTTGGGAGGCTAAACACACCAGACGTTGGACCCGGACCTGAGGAAGGTAGGCCCTTGCAGTGGTGGTGTCCAACTGGGCCCCTATGAATTCCAGAGACTGAGTAGGGATGAGTTGAGATTTGGGAAGGTTTAACACCAGTCCCAGATACTGCAGAATGTGCCTCGTGCGGTCCAGGGAAATCTGGGCCTCTGACTGAGATGGAGCTCGGATGAGCCAGTCGTCCAGATATGGGAATACAAAAATTCCCAGACCTCTTAGAAATGCGGCTATAAATGCCATGCATTTGGTGAACACTCTTGGAGCAGAGGCTAGACCGAAGGGAAGTACTCTGTACTGGAAATGTTTTCCCTGGAACAGAAATCGTAGATATTTTCTGTGGGATGGGTGGATGAGTATATGTGTGTACGCATCCTTGAGATCTAGAGAACAAAGCCAATCCTGACTCTGAAGGTATGGAAGGAGAATGCCCAGAGAAAGCATTTTGAATTTCTCCTTGTATAGAAATTTGTTCAATTCTCTCAGATCTAGGATAGGTCTGAATCCCCCTGTCTTCTTTGGTATGAGAAAATAAGGGGAGTAGAAACCTGTCCCTTGTTGAAGAAGAGGAACCTCTTCTATTGCCCTTTGGGCAAGGAGGGAAGAGACTTCCTGACCCAACAGGGCCAGGAGAGATGGGGGAGAATTGAAGTGCCTCACCATGGTATGTGGAGGAAGGTTGGAAAAATGAAGTTTGTAGCCCTCTCTGATGATAGAGAGGGTCCAGTGCTCTGATGTAATTTGCTCCCATCTGGGAGCAAAGTGAGCTAACCTTCCGGGAATGGTGAGGGGCTCTGGTTGTTCTAGAGCCAGAAAGGTTAAGTTCTCTAGGGGCAAGTCAAAACCCCTGAGGGGGTTGAGCCTGCTGAGAAGTGGCAGACGCTGCAGGCTTTGACCTTGCCTGTTTAGGTTGCTGACGTTTAGCAGCAAAGCGAGGCTGAGAAGATTGTTGGCCAGTATTTGTGGAAAATCTGGCCTTCTTGTAGTAAGGCCTCTTGAAAGACTTTTTCTTGGCAGGAGTAGAGGTAGACTTAGAAAGTCTATCTAAGGTAGCATTTTCTGCGTCCATTTGAGTGGCTTTAATTTGCCAGTCTTTACCAAATAAGTTCTCACCTGTACAGGGCAGATTCCGTAAGCCATCCAGGACCCAGGGTTCTAGGTCAGAGGCCTGGAGCCAAGCAAGTCGTCGGGCTGCAATAGCAATGCCCGAAGCTCTACCGGCACCCTCAAAGGAATCAAAGGCTGCTCTGTTGGAGAACTTAGAAACATCTAGAAGCTGTTTCACCAGAGAAATGAACTCCTCCTTTCTATCCTCAGGGATAAAGGAGGCAAAATGCCGTACCTTTAGGGCAAGTTCCCTTAGAAACATGCCCATATACAGACTGTATGAATTAATCCTGGCTATAAGCATACTAGCCTGGAAGATTTTCCTACCAAAAGAGTCTAGGGTCTTACATTCTCGCCCTGGAGGGGTAGAAGAGTGCCTTTTGGTACTCTTAATCTTTTTCAGCGCAGACGTCACCACAATGGAATGGTGAGGCAGCTGAGTTTTTTGAAAACCAGGAGAAGGAGGGACCCGGTACATGGTGTCCAACCTATGAGAATGAGGAGACAACGTTAGAGGAGCCTCCCATAAGTCCATCAAGTGTTCTTGAAGGATTTCATGGATAGGCAGGGTGACTGCCTCTTTAGGAACCTTAGGGTATCCTAAAATATCCAATTTCTTTGATCTAGGTTCTTTTTCAGAGGATGTAGTAATAGAAAGTCCTTTAGCTACTTCTATAATGAAGTCTTGAAAGGACAAATCCTCTGGTGGAGACATTCTCCTCTTTGGGGAAGAAGGCTCTTCAGGAAGAACTAGAGACAGCTCATCAGAGTCATCAGAGGAGTCAAAATCTGCAACAGGTGGTGTAAGCAACAACATAGTGGATTGAGGAATTAGTAGTAGCATTCAGATGACTTTATTTAAGTTGAGCGCCATTGAAAACAGAAGACCTGACCTGTTGGCAGTTCTGGAGGACTGGGAGGACAGATTGACCAGCCAATCTGTTTTTCAGGACATGTGACATAAACTTTCTTACACTGGAGTTAGTGCATGCAAATCTCTCTCTTGTATGTTCATCGTGAATCTCCTAGCATGAAGGCATTCAAGTATAAGAACAGCAGCCAGTAAGGTAAACACATTAAGGAGGGTAGTTACTAGCATGTGTTGAGGGAATAAATGATAATTACACTTACCTGGTAATTGTAGTTCCTGAAGGGACTCCAGTTTAGTCCTCCACTTCTGGGTTTGTGTACCTCTTCCTGCGGCTTGCAGACTGGGCATGTCAAAACTATGACATCACTGGATGTAGTCTGCTGATCTCTCCCATCAGCCCCAGTGAACTACTGACAAAGCACAACCAACAGAGCAACAAATAAGTAGCCAATATACAACCAAAACCGTAAACAATGACTGCAAACTAAATGAATCATCCAAAGAATTTTTTTTTTCAAAACAAAACTTCATCTCGTGCCGTTTCCCCCTGATTCCTTAGCATGACAGTGCCCTAAGAGAGGGAAGAAGGAACTGACCAAAGAACCCCTCCTACCTGTAACTGTACAAATTCCACTACTGAAGATCCCCTATCCAAGACCTCACTCCGGGTGGGGATGAGGACTAAACCGAGTCCCTTCAGGAACTACAATTACCAGGTAAGTGTAATTATCATTTCCTTATCGGTCCTCCAGTTTAGCCCTCCACTTCTGGGAAGTAACAGAGCAGTGCTCATTGGAAGGGACCACTATAACCGGCTCGCAAGACCGCTGAACCGAAACGGGCATCATTCGCTGCTTGTACGTCCAGATGGTAGTGTCTACTGAAAGTATGGAGCGACGACCAAACCGCCGCCCTACAGATCTCCCCTGGCGGCACCAGACTATGCTCCGCCCAGGACTCCGCCTGCGCTCTGGTCGAATGCGTTCACAATCCCAAGGGAACCGAACGTCCCTGAACGAGATAAGCAGAAGCAATCGCCTCCCTGAGCCACCTAGAGATGGATGCTTTTGCCGCCGCCTCCCCTTTTCGAGGCCCACCGAACAACACAAAAAGCCGGTCCGACTTACGAAGGGGTTCGGAAACCTTCAGGTACCTGCGCAGCACCCACTTGACATCCAACAGGTGGAGGCGGCAATGGGACGTGAAATCCCCACTGGAGCTAAAGACCGGAAGCGAAACAGTTTGATTCAGGTGAAAGGGAGAAACGACCTTAGGTAAAAAGGACGACACCGGACGTAAGACCACCTTCTCTTTTGAAAAGGACAGAAAGGGCTCTCTACAAGACAACGCCTGCAATTCCGAAATTCGTCTCGCCAAACAAATGGCTACCAAAAACACTGTCTTTAAGGTTACATCCTTCACCGTTGCCTGGGCTGAGTGCTCAAAAGGTCCCTTTACCAACTCTCCCAAGACCAAATTGAGATCCCACGGAGGCACCACTACTCGGCGAGCGGGCCGTAACTTAGCCACCGCCCGCAGAAAACACAACACATCCGCATGACCCCCCAAGAGGAACATCCTGCACCTTGCCTCTATAGCAGGCAAGGCTGCCAACTGCACTTTCAAAGAACTGGCCGCCAGACCTTTATCAAATCCATCTTGCAGAAAGCTCAAGACCACCGGGACGGAGGCCGTCGCCGTGCGGATTTGTCGCCATGAACACCAATCCTCAAAAACACGCCATACTCGAACATACGCCAAGGATGTCGACCTTTTCCGGGCTCGAAGCAGTTTCGATCACCAATCCAGAGTAGCCTTTTTTCCTCAGCTTCGCCCTTTCAAATGGCCATACCGTAAGCGAGAATCGACTCACCTGAGGCATCCGAAGAGGCCCTTGGCACAGCAGATCCTCCAAGACTGGAAGTCGCCAAGGCTCCCTGTCCAGGAACCGAACCAGATCGGCGTACCACGACCGCCTTGGCCAGTCCGGGGCTACTAACAGCACTCTTCCGCGGTGAGCTTCGATGCGCTGCACCACCCAACCTATCAGCACCCACGGAGGGAAGACAGAGAGAAGGCCTGACTCTGGCCACGGCTGCATCAGAGCATCGAGGCCTTCCGACATCCTCTCTCACCGCCTGCTGAAAAAGTGCCCGACCTTGGCTGACTGGAATGTCGCCATTAGGTCCATAATTGGCAACCCCCATTTGCGGACTATTAGCGCAAACACTTCCGGATGCAGCTCCCATTCCCCAGCGTCCACCTGCACCCTGTTGAGGAAATCCGCTGCCTCATTGTCTTTCCCTGCAATGTGCGCCGCTGAGAATGCCGGTAGATGATCTTCCACCCAGGCGAACAGCGTCTCTGACTCCTCTTCCATGGCCGCGCTGCCTGTGCCGCCCTGCCGATTGATGTAGGCTACCGTCGCCGAATTGTCTGACAGCACTCTTACTGCCCGACCTGTCACCTCCACTGCGAATTCCTGAAGAGCCAGGAACACGGCCCTCAGTTCCAGTCGGTTGATTGACCAACTGCGTTCCAGGGCCGACCATGTGCCTTGTGCGAACAGACCCCCTCAGTGCGCCCCCCCATCCCGTGAGGCTCGCATCTGTCAACAGAGGGAGCCAGTCCGGCTCCTCCAGGGCCACCCCTGCTTGCAAATTTTTGGGAGATAGCCAACACCACAGCGATTGCCTGACCCGGGGAGGACAGGGAAGACGCTTGTTCAACGAGTCGTTCTGATGAGACCAGCGATGCAGGAGAGCTCGTTGCAAGGGCCGCATGTGGAATCTGGCCCAAGGCACCGCCTCCAAGGTCGCTGCCATCATGCCCAGCACGTGAAGGTAATCCCACGCTGAGGGTGCCGGAGCGGAGCGGAACTTGCGTACTGCCTGTCGCAGTCCCAACACCCAGCGATGCGGCAGGAAAACTGCTCCCTGTCGGGTGTCGAACCGCACTCCCAGATACTTGAGGTCCTGGGAAGGTACTAAACGGCTCTTGGTCGGGTTGACCAACCAGCCGAGAGCCTGTAAAAATTTCACCACCTTGTCCGTGACCTGAATGCTCTCAGCCTCTGATTTCGCCCGAATCAACCAGTCGTCGAGATAGGGATGGACCAGGATTCCTTCCTTGTGCAACGCCACTGCCGCTACCACCATGATCTTGGTGAAGGTTTGTGGTGCCGTAACCAGCCCGAAAGGTAGCGCCCGGAACTGATAATGTCCCCACGGTAGGGCGAATCGTAAAAACCTTTGATGGGCTTCTCGGATTGGGATGTGAAGATACGCTTCCGTAAGATCCAGGGAAGTCAAATACTCCCCCTCGCGTACCGCTACGATGACCGATCTCAAAGTTTCCATCCGGAAATGCGGCACTCGCAGACACCAATTCACGCCTTTAAAATCTAAAATAGGGCATAGGGCTCCGTCCTTTTTGGGGACCACAAAATAAAATGAGTATCGACCCGTACCATAATCTGAGAGGGGTACCGGCCGAATTGCCACTATGGACAAGAGACAGTCTAGAGTAGTTCGAATCACCAGGGCTTTTTTCAGGCCCCTGCATGAAGACATCACAAAGGACTCTCAAACCGGTCTTGCCAATTCTAGGGCGTAGCCCTCGCGAATTATCTCCAAGACCCACTGGTCTGTCGTTATTTGGGTCCAGGCAGAAAGAAACTCCCAAAGTCATCCTCCTATAGGTTGGTTTTCTACCTGGGCCCGCCACATCTCATTGTGGCTTTCTAGGAGCCGGGGAGGACGAGGCTGCGAAACCTCTACTGGCCCCCCGGAATCCGCGAAACCCCTGGTTTCTGGCCGCCGATCTACCCCTCTGGAAGCCTCCCAACCGGGAAGTCCGGAATCTTCTAAGGTCTCTAAACTGACCCCAAAAAGCAGGAGAGGACCTCCCTTGTTTTGGTCTATCTTCTGGTAGTCTACCACCCTTAGACTCCCCTAACTCCTTAACTAGTTTATCCAGGTCATCTCCAAACAGTAGCCTACCCTTAAATGGAAGCTTGCTGAGGCGAGACTTAGAAGATCCGTCGGCTGCCCAATTCTGCAACTAGAGGGATCGCCGTGCGGCAACCAAGGAGGCCATGCTATTGGCTAATGCTCTGATCAAGTCATAATGCACATCCGCCAAGTGCGCGGTACCGGACTCCAACCGGTCTAATTCTGAAAGCCCCTCTTGGTCTAGGTGAGAAGACTGTCGCAAACGCTGAGACCGGCGAAGGCAAGCTCTAGCCACCCAAGCTCCACAAATGGGAGCCTGTAGGGACAAGGCATCCGCCTCAAAGGATTGCTTTAATAAGCCATCCATTTTCCTATCCTGTGCGTCCTTTAATGCCACACTACCTTCGACAGGAATGGTGGTCTTTTTGGTGACCGCCGACACTGCTGCATCAATTCTCAGTGAGCGGAACCGCTCCTTGGTCTTATCCGCCAAAGGATAGAGCCTTTCATAGTGCGAGCACCTCTGAGCCCTGACTCCGGGTGATCCCACTCGTCCTGTATCATCTTGTCCACCACCCGGTGGAGAGGGAACACCACTTGTACTTGTCTCACCACTTGGATGATGGGGTCTTCGGCACTCTCCTCCTCAGCCGATGGTACTGCCGCCAATTTCAATGTCTGGAGGGACTCAGTAATAAGAGCTGTTAGCTCCTCTTTCCGGAACACCCGAATGATCTTTACCTGATCCTCCAGTTCAGGAATCTCCCCTTCTTCCAAGTCCTCCATCTCTGCCTCCATATCCAGCTCGGCCTCATCCGTATCATTACCCTCCATGTCGGAAGGGGACTGCTCGCAGGTCCATACTCTCTTTGCAGGCCTGGGAGAGACGCTACCTCCTTCGAGCATCTTGGGCTGCTGAACCGGAGCGGACTGCACATGCAAAACGCCTGGTGCATGATAAGGACAAAGTCCGGAGAGAAGTCTCCGAGCTGTGGGTCGGACGGCAGAACCGACGCCACTGCCGGCAGCCCAGCGATGATTTCTTGGCCGACCCCTGAAGCAGAGGCCAAGGAAGCCTTCACTCCAGGCCCAACCAATGTCAGCTGTGTCTCTGGGCTAGCTTTAACCTCCATCTGCTGCTCCACGCTCGTGGAAACCGTGGCGCAGCCCCTGCAGATCCCTGAATCCGCCACCGTCCCCCTGCGAGTTCCGCAGACCATGCACTGTGGATGAGATGCCATTCGCCAGGTACCCTTGCCCTCCGCAGGCAAGGAGGGTGCAGCCCTGCTTTGATTAGCCTTTTTTTTTTTTTAAACACCCGAGACAGAAAGTGATCAGGGCCATAAACAAAAGACTCAACTGTTCTACCTACAAGCTTTCTTCTTTTTTTTTTTAATTTTTAACTGGTCAGTAGATACCCAAAGAAACAAACAGCCAGCCGCAACACGAATAAAACCTTACAACTAAAGCCCCCTGCTGGGATTCCCCTAAAGAAAAAAACCCCTGCAGGGCTCCTGCCGCGCGGCCAACACGCTATACAAAATGGCCACCGCAGCCACCGCCAGCAAGAAAAGGGCACGAAAAAACAAGCCCGAGCAACGGGCACCTGTAGCGTGCTGTCAGCGCTCGTGGGGAGAAAGCACAGCTGAAGGAAATGGCCTTTGCAGCCGCAGCTCCCCAGAAGGTGCAAATTATGAACCCGGTGCCACCGGCACCTGAAACGCGCTGTCTGCGCTCGTGGGGGCAAAGCTCAGCTCTTGCGCCAGAGAAATCAACTTACCCCTCTTCAAAGGGGCTCCAGCCCACGCAGTTCTGCCCGATGCCGACACGAGCAGAAAACCGCTGGGCGAGCCTCTCGTCAACATGCCGGCTTAGCAAGGGCCCTCTCGGATGACTGAACAACCGTTCAACATTCCCTCTCCCCCGGTCCTACCAGAGAGCTCTTCCCTGTCCTGTCCAGGGGAAGAGATCTAAATCGGGCAGCCCCCAGCCCTCAGCAATAGAGGCAGACCGGATCCGGCACCAGGTGAAGCTCTTGTCTTTTTTTTTTTTTATCCGAGACAGTAAGAAACCAAATTTAAAGAGATACAGTCAAATTAAAGATAACAACTAACTAAACTACACTAATGCTCCTTATCTGATCCTCAAGTGAGCCCAGAAACTAGGCTCACTACGTCCTCCTGCTGCATGGAGACTGGACACACTGGGTCTGATGGGAGAGATCAGCAGACTACATCCAGTGATGTCATAGTTTTGACATGCTCAGTCTCCAAGCTGCAGGAGGAGGTACACAAACCCAGAAGTGGAGGACTAAACTGGAGGACCGATAAGGAACACATGATTTTTGCTCCGTAATGCAAGTTAAATGGCAAAAATTTGCATTATTTTGTCGTAACACGTTACTTTGTTATCGCGGGATACATGATAACGAGATGCAAAACATACAAAACATTTCATTGTTATGTAAATATATTAATACAGCTTGTGGTGAATTTCATAGAAAATGACACTAGTTCAAAGCTGATGGCCCAATTCTCCTGGTCGCCATCTTACAGGGGCGACTGTGGGTCTGGACTGGGGGGTTTCTAAATTGCGAGGCACCCCAGTCCAGACTCCCCCTCTCGAAGAAGACCCTCAGATCAACCTCCAAAAGACCCTCCCATCTTCCTCTATAGGCCTCTCTGGGCTTACCTCCATCATTGGTGGCCCAGTGGTTGTGGAGCAGGAATGACTTGAAAGCGCTCCTGCTCCTGTCAGTACCAGGTTCAAAATGGAACTGCTTGAACCCTAGAGGTAATTGCTTGTTTGCTATTTAAGAAGTCTCTATAACAAGTGAAGCGCTTTTAAGGAGGGAGGCGTGGCCAAGTGTTGGGGCAAGTTACCAGGCTGGAGGGCCAGGGCTTTGAATCCCGCTAGAGGACAGAAATCTTGGGCTGAAAGGACTGGGGTTTTTAGTCCCACAGGTGCTCCTTGCAGCCTTGGGCAAGCCACTTAACCCGCCATCACCTCAGGTATAAAAACAGATTGCGAGCCTTACAGGGACAAGGGAAATATATATATAGTACCTGAATGTACACCGCTTTGACTTGTAGAAAAGTGATATATAAGCATAGTTAAATAAATAAATGATTATTGTTTGATGTTTGTGTTAATTCAGAAAAGTGTCAGGTCGATATTCAAAGAGAATTATCTAGATAACAGTAACAGTTATTCAGAAAATTCCCCTAGGCAGTATTATCCCTGGTTTTTCAGTGGCACTATCTGGTTAGTATTGCTGAAAATCATTAGACTACCTCAGTATTATCCAGATAGTGCCAAAGTAGTGCCCATTGATGATGCGAACTCAATCTTACAAGGGCTCCCTCAAGCCACCTTGCAGCCACTGCAACTGCCAATGAACGCCGCAGCAAGAGTCCTACACAGAGCATCCAGGAAAGACCATTTCTCACCCATCCTAAAACAACTCCATTGGCTTCCGATACGAAGTAAACTCACTTACAAGTCATTACTACTTACATTCAAGGCCATCAAAGGGCTTTCATCTGCGTCACTAATGGATCTGATCCAGATGACACCTCAAAATAGGGACAGACGGTCAGTAACACTCAACACACTTGTAGTCCCAAAATCAATAACACAATGCACCAAAGCAACAGCAGACAGGGCCTTCAAGTTCTGTGCACCAAGGTGCTGGAACAGCCTCCCTCAAGACATCCGAGCAATCCCAGATCTATTGCAGTTCAGAAAAGCCTTGAAACACCACCTCTTCCTCTTGTATTATCCAGTAACCAATGCATATATTTCAACCACCTCACAGACCTCCCAAAACCCCTAAGGCTGAAACCAAGAAGAGTTCATGATTATGTTATAATTTGTAAATAGTTACCCCTGTTATCCAAGTTATTTTTGCCTGTTCAACTGTAAACACAAAGTACCATCGGAAATGTGTAAATTCTTTGTTCATTGTAAACCGCGCTGATGCTGAATAGTGTGGTATAGAAGAGACTAAAAATAAATAAAAGTAGTGCTTGGCCAGAGTGTAGGCAAAGCGCTAAGTTATCCATAGAGCCATTATATTCAGACTATTATACTGACAACTATCTGTATAAATTTAGGACAGCAAGTGAAATCTAAGGGCCTTTATTCGATCCTCATCCTTCTTGACCTTTCTTCTGTTTTTGACAATGTTGATCACAATTTCCTCTTTGATACCATCTTCGCTTGGATTTAGGGGTTCTGTTCTGTCCTGTCCTGGTTTTCTTCCCATCTCTCCCATTGCACTTTTAGGATTTGGGGGATCCTTCTCTACTGCTATCCCACTTTCGGTCAGTGTACCCCAGGACTTTGTTTTAGGACCTCTCCTTTTCTTTCCCTACACTCAGTCCCTTGGTGTGTTCATCTCCTCCCATGGTTTTCAGTACCATCTTTACACTGATGCCTCTCAGATCTATCTCTCTGTACTTGAGATCTCTCCGGGAATCCAGGCCTGGATCTCTGCCTACTTATCTGACATTAGTGCCTGGATGTCTCACCACTATCTGAAATTGAACATAGCCAAAACTGAGCTCCTTATCTTTTCCCCTAAGCCCACCTTCCCCATTCCTCCTTTCTCGGTTTCTGTGGATAACACTCTACTCCTTCCTGTTTTCTCAGCTCACAATCTTGAGATCATCTTTGACTTCTCCCTCTCCTTCTCCACACACATCCAACAGCTAACTAACTAAAACCTGTCGCTTCTTTCTCTATAACACTGGCAAAATTCTCTAGTAATCTCGGGCCCAAAATTCAAAAGGCATTTACACGGTTAACAGCCAGTTAACCGTGGAAAAGCCTAGCCAGCATGGGTAGTGTCATCGAATATCCCCAACTAAGTCCCCTACACGCCCTGATGCTAGCCAGCTGGCATCGGGGCATGCTGGAGGCATTCCGGGGCAGAATGGAGGCGGGGACCGGTGCTAACCATGCACCACCAATACTGGAAGCTGCACGGTTAGCGCTCGATGCCTATAAGATATCCTCGCCTATCTTATAAAACCTCACCTATCTTATAGGCGCAGAGGCTAACCATGCAGCATCCAATATCAGTGCTGCACAGTTAGCCTCCGCAGCTTCCGGGCAGCACAGTCAGACCCAGATTTTCATTTCCATCACTGCGGAAATGAAAATCCTGGTTAAGGGGGTCACCGGACAGGCTATGCTCCAATGCGGCGCATAGTCTGCCTAAATGAATATTGGGCCCCTCCTGTTTAGACTATTAGAACCACCTCTACCCTGGTCTTCCTCTTTATCATTTCTCCCCACTTCAATCTGCTCAAAACTCAGCCACACGGTTAATCTTCCTTGTGTCGCTATGCTCATGTCACCCCTCTCCTCGAGTCACCGTTTCCACATCCAGTTCAAACTTCTACTACTGACCTATAAGTGCCTTCATTCAGCTGGTTCTCACTACCCTTCCTCTCTTATCTCTCTCTACACTCCTCCTCGGGAACTCCACTCTTCTGGCAGATCCCTTCTATCTGTGCCCTTCTCTGCCACTGCCATCTCCAGACTTCAATCTTTCCACCGTGCTGCTCCTTATGCCTGGAACAAACTACCCGAGGTGGTACGTCAGGCTCCATCTGTGGCCCTATTCAAATCCAGGCTAAAAACTCACTTCTCTGAGACTGCTTTTGGATCCTGATCCCCCTAGTGTTCTTTTCACCTGCTATGTGTTTCCTCACCATTCCCCTAGATATATCCTAGTCCCCAGTTGTGTTGTCTATCTTGACTAGAATATAAGCCCTTATGAGCAGGGACTGTCTCTTACATGTCTCTGTACAGTGCTGCGTACACCTTGTATTGCTATGCAAATGATAAGTAGTAGTAGTAGTAATAGTAGTAGTTATCCGGACAGTTAACTGACTAGCAGACTGAATAGCTTTACTGTTCAAATAGCTCTGGTGCTGAATGCTCTCCACATATTTAGCACTTCTCACTATCTGGATACTGGTGCTAAACATACATATTTTATTTAAGTGCTAGGGCCGGCATTTAAAAAAAACCTGAATAACGATCCATATTTTTGAACTGTTTCAATTGGGAAACTATAAACCTATGCTCCTACTGGTATTTACTGCATTCCAAGCATGCCAGTCAGTGTATTACATAAACTTTCTGAACTTCATTGATGTATCGCACAATGGTACAAAAGATTTTCTTTCTTCTTTGCTGAAGAATCAAACAATACTGTAGAGTATTTGGAGGGAGATGATTTCTCAGTCCTCTGCCTTCCCTGGAAAGACCACTCGCTAATTAGCATGACTTCTGACCTGCGGAGAGTAAGCTAATTAATCGTTAGAGGAAAGATTTACAATAAGGATTTTTTGTTCGATGGTAGAGGATAATGCTACTTCCTTCTCACTAATGACCTAAATGCTAATGTATTAAAATGTGCATAATTTGGTGCAAAAGTAGTGATTTTCCATGAGTAAGATTTCTACTGTGACTCATATGCAAATAAGGGGACTAGTTACTAAGATGCACTAAATTTAATGTGAGTGATTTACCATAACATGCACTATTTTAGCACAGATACCATGTTATTCAGTGGGAACCAATTGTAATAATGCGCATTAACTGTGAATTAATGTGTCTTTACATTAGTGCACCATGAAGCCAAGTCTTTTTTTTTTTTAAATTTAAAGATTGATACAAAAGTAACAAGTTACAGAATGAAAGGAAATAGGCACAAAACTTGCCCAAAAAGAAAAGGAAAACAACAATACATTCACATCATTTATCATTAAGTCCACATCACTAGGGATATAAGCCAACAAAAAGTAGCTAAACACAAAGCTACTCAAACCCTAAATGTTATCAAACCATCCCACCCACTTAAGGACAATTCACTTGCGAGAAATCTTCTAATTGCAGTCGATCAAAGAAGCAATATCTTTTACCACGGAAGTTAACCTGACACTTAAAAGGAAACTTGAGATAAAACGTCGCCCCGAGCGCTAACACTCAAGGTTTCAATACAAGAAAGGCCTTATGCCTAACCTGGGTAGGTCTGGCAACATCCGGAAAGATATTGATTCTCTGTCTGCAAAATAATACATCCTTTTTTGAGAAAAAAAAAGACTTCCAATTTTTATATTTATCAGACTCCAAAACAAAAGAAACTACCAACATTGCAAGAGAGCTAATTAAGTCTGATGACGATTCCAAAACGCTAGACAGATCTAAACTATCTATCTTTGAAACTTGCTGCAGCTCCCCCTCAGCTGCTGCCTCAGTTTGCCTACCACGAGGTAAATAAAAGGCAATACTAATCAGGATAGTCTCCGGATCAGTAAACTGCAACAACTCCTTCAAGTATTTTTGAAACAAAATTAATGGAGACAAATAAGGGTCACCGGAAAATTAAGACACCTTAAATTCCATGCCCGTGCAATATTTTCCAGAACGTCCATCTGATGATGGCAATACAAACTATCATTTATAAACATGGTAGATACAGACTGCACAGCGACCAACTGAGGTTTTAGCTTACTTAACCACATCTCAGTGCTGCCAATTCTAGATTCTAATTCAACAAATTTAGCCACAGAATCAGTCGTGTAGTTGAGCCAAAGTTCCCCTCAATACCTCCTCCATCCAAGATACCACTGACCCTATATCCTTGAGGGATATCTCGCTATCAGCCAGGTCATCAATCCGACTTCCAACACATGGTGATGGTAACTGTAATACCTTAGGTAATGGAGTCTTAGGCGGGACTATGGCAGGCAGATCAGATGAGGATTGAGAAGCCACAGGAGACGAGGAGACCAGTAAAACCGACCCAGGAGAAACCTGCCTCCCCACAGAAATCAAAGAGTCAGATGGAAGGGGGTGGTTTAACCCCCCAATAGGAGTCAAAAGAGTGTCAGAATGTACAGCTGCCAAAGAAGGTACATTTTCTTCCACAGTGGGACGTACCACATGCTTATCCATGGGACCCTCTACCTTGGAGGATTTAACCATAGGCACAGATGGAATTCTCTTCTTCCGTTTTCCCATCCATAGCAACAAAACCCCTCTGACTCTTCCTTTTTGGTGCACCGAAGGGGTGCCAAAGGCGCGTGTCCTGCCCATTTGGTCACGCCCCTTCGGGCACACCCCTGCAGTGACTTGCCCGCAACCACGTCCTGCGGTGAGGGCCAGATATTTATAGCCCAACAGAGACGTCAGCTCATGCGCCGCAGGTAGGGAACAGCTGCTGCACTCAAGGTCTTCTCTCCCAAATGTCCTGCAATAAGAGCTGGATCTTTATAGCCCAACAGAGATGTCAGCTCTTGCGCCCAAGCCTCCGCAGGTGAGAACAGCTGCTGCACTCAAGGTCTCCCCACCATGAGGCCAATTCAAACCTGTGCATCCCGAGCCGTCCGAACATTCAGACATCCGGACGGCCCAGGGATGCATCCGATTCTACTCCCACAGGGGTTAGATGGCCCCTCGGGAGCAGAATCGCAGCACAGTAGCTGAACCTCCAGGATGTGCTCTGATTCAGGCACCCTGGATGTCCAGCCACATCCCTGGCTAGCTCAGCCTGGCTCCTGCATGGAGCCACAGTACCATGGAATCATGTTGCCATGGCACCTAGGCTCCATTCAGGAGCTGAATTTCCAGTGGCAACAGCAAACTCTTTGTTCCCCGCAGCCAGACCCCTGATCGGGCCACTCCTTCACCTGTTTTTCGCACCCTGGCTCTGGCATTCCCGACGTCCAGGGAGATTTATTCCATCTCCAAGGTGGAATATGTCCCCCATTTAAATGGCCAACCCCGATGTATATGGCCTACCTCGGAATCGGCCCTGTATGTCCAGGGTCATTGTGCCGTTCCACCTCCAGCCCGCCCCCTCCCGCCCATGAACAGAACTCCCTGCACAATCCTGTTCTATGTGCAGGGAGCCCTGTTTCCTGCATAGTGATCCAGGCGTTTAGCATGTCTGGACATACGGATCGGACGTCCAGCCCTGCTAAACGCGGGTCAGAACCTGACCCCATATTAACCAGCCCCCTAAACTTGGTAGATAACTTACACACAGAAGTTTACACTTCAGTAAGGTGTACTTCTCTTTTTTGCAAAGTTGTCTGTGGAGGGGTTTTTTTATGGGGGGGTTGCAAAAATTGGCATGCAAAGAGATTTTTTGCATGCTAGTTTTCAAAATATTCATAAATAATGAGATGTTTTGCATCCCAGCAGCTCATTATTAATGAATTTACATAACGTTTTAGCAATCTGCATGCAAAGGTTTACTGTAAAAATTTACCAGATCGTGTATAGAAATTTTAAAACTGGCTGTATGTGCATAAAAACATGCAAAGGATGCACTGCTGGTCATTTTGCATGTTACTGAATGCATTGGTCCTTATCAGTGAAATCTGCACACTTCTCTAAGTCAATGCCCTAATCAGGACCAGGCCAACCATTAGGCAGCAACTTCTTGGAAGGGGGCAGCAAAGAGCAGCAGCAGCAATTAAAGCAAAACAATAGTTTTTGAGAGCCACACAAAGTAGTGGGCGGACTCTAAGACTGAAAGTATCTTTCTTAAATACCATTCTTCTTTCTCCGTCTAAGGATAAATGCTGTTGCACCAAAGAAATGCATCTTTAATGGTAATACAAATGAGCAATTCCCTGAGGCAGAACCCTACCAATGTATGTGTCATTTGAAACGCAGTACTGTTGGATGGATTGACTGGAAATAACATTGAATAATTCAGATAAGTGTGACTGAAAAGTATCTTAAGAGTGTTTCTTCGAAGATTTAATAAGTGATTTTAACCTTGAAATTCAGTAAAATTGACTAAATTATGAGGTGGAGTTTCCTAGTGGGGCATCAGTAATAATAACTTTGACAAAAATATTGCTTGTAGTTACAGTTGTGGCTTTGGGCATAGTGGGCATGACATTAGGAGAGCTATCCCCAGGGAGAAGTAGTAGCTTTCCCCAAGTCTAAAACAGTTTATGAGCTTTTCCTCAAGGAACTTGTCCAAATCTTGTTTAAACCTAGCTACGCTAACTGCTTTTACCACATCCTCCAATCATGAATCCTTGTAATGTTGAGTAAAAAAATACGTTCTCCAATTTGTTTTAAATGTGTTGCTTAGTAACTTCATGGCATGTCCCTTGTCTTTGTACTTTTTTGAAAGAGTAAACAATCAGCTTGCGTTTAACCTTTCCACTCCCATCGTTATTTTATAGATCTCTTTCATATCTTCCCTCAGTTGCTCTTCTCTAAACTGAACAGCCCTAACCTCTTTAATCTTTCCTCACAGGAGAGTCGTTCTATTTCCTTTATCATTTTGGTTGCCTTTCTCTGCAACTTTTCTAATTCCGCTATATCTTTTATGAGATTTTGTAACCAGAATTGCACATAATATTCAAGGTGTAGTCATGCCAAGGAACAATGCAAAAGCATTTTGTTATTTTCTGACCTGGCGGAGAGAAAAATTGTCTGTTTCAGGTACTACTAGAATCTAAGATGATGATATTAAAAAAAAAAGTTTCTAAATGTATACATCTAAATTAGCTGTTTAAGTTGGCCCCTATTTTCAGCCAAGCATAAGTTTTCAGCTCAAACGTCACCTAAATTTAGGATCCTAAAAGGTACGTTTCTTAAATGTAAGTCTGCCATTGAATTTCCCTAGATTTAGGTGCTTAGAGCTGAAAAATCAGTGGTAAGCTCCTAACTTTTTTCATGCACTCTAAATCTTCCCCTGCCACCCACTTTGTATGCACCCAAATTTAGCAGTTTAGTGAAATTAGGAACATCAATAAAGGGACTCGGTCATCCTAGTAAATTTTCAAAGAGACCAATTTAGAATTCCAGCTCTCAGTGGTAGAGCTTAAACCCTTTGAAGAACAGTCTCTAAGTTAATAGTAATGAAAGAATAGGAAAGAATTAGAAAAACAAAACCAAGGTCCAGGAGGCAATGCTTTCAGTTCCCAAACGCCATAGAAGATGCCTGAGATAGTTAATACCATCTCTCTTTTTCCCTTTCACCACAAACTAAGGGCCATATTTAGGCTCTGGACAAAAAGCAAAAGCAAAACAAGGTATAGAAAGAACTGGCTTGGGAACCAAGAGACCAGGGTTTGATTCCTACTAGCACTCCTTGTGGCCTTGGGCAAGTCATTTAACCCTCCATTGCCTCAGAAGAATCCAAGTTATCAATCTCCCTGTTTAATGTACATTACCAAGTTTAAGTTACAATATAAACCGCTTTGACTGAAATGATAAAGTGGTATAAAAAAAACTGTTAAAGAAGTAAAGAAAACTTGAAATAGCACATTTTGCCTAAGGACTGAACTACATGGAACTTCAGGAAGGAAAAAAGCCCACAAAAAAAATGTAAATGCAAAATCTTTCACAAAAACAGTAAAGCATGATGACATTTTTGCTACAAATGTGCTACATTTAAAACTCAAACAAAAATACGACCGCACTCTACTGCAGATCTTCCTTGCATGCTGTTCTATGTAAATGTTATCCTTCAAGACATATTAGAATGGGGAGGGCCCAACTGGATTCTCCTAGTAACTACCCCAACATCAGCCTCCTTCTCCCGCCCACCCAGTGACTGAATTCCCTTCAAAGCGTTGGGAACCTGTTCCTTCACTTTTGCTGCTCTACCTGTCTTCAGCCAGTTCTGGCCACCAACATCATGTGGGTGCTGAAGTACCTTTTCTTTGTTTCAACATCTGCAAGGGTGCTGTGGTGGCCAGAGCTGGCTGAAGATAGGCCAAGTGACAAGAGCAAAGGGATGAGCTCTCTCTGTTCTGCATAGGATTGCAGCACTGAGGTCAGATGGAAGAACGGAGCTAGGGCTAGTAGAAGGATGCGATGCAAGGGCTGGAAGAAGGGAGCCGGGGGTAGGATGGTAGAAGGGAGATACCTCTGGAAGATGATGGAGATGGAAGGAGGATCTGATGTTGGAGCTAGAAGAAGGGGGTTGGGAGCTGTCACAGGGGGCTGAGGATGGGAGAAAGGGACAGCTGCTAAGGTATGAAGGTAGAAGAAGAAATCATTTGATTCTATGGTTGGGAGAAGGGAACTGGGCCTTATCCTCATGGCAGGTGCTAATGCTGGAACTAGAAGAGGGCTGGTGCTGGTAGATGATAGAGCAGGACAAAGTTTGACAAATCTCAGGCTCCAGGTCACCATGGCAACTAGAAAGGTGTTGCCGGTGCCTGGGATTTGTATGCCCTTTAAAATAAAAAAAAAGAGATAAGAAGTTTGGGTTTGGGTTTATTTTTATTGCGGCACTGCCACAGGAGCAGGAACATCCTCTTTCCTGCCCATGTGGCTCTGTGCGAGTCTGAGCCATATAGTGCAGAAGCTCTCACATTGGTCTCACAAGATTTGAACTAGAGACCAACGCAAGAGTTCCTGAACCACACGGTTCAGATTTACAGAGTCACGCTTCCACAGAGGAAGATGTTGCTGTTCTAGCAGCCAGGAGCAGAGTAGGTTTTGCCCTCTGAGAGCTAGCAGGGGAGGAGAGAGGCTGAATGGCTTGCTGACTTGCATTCTGAGGGGGGGAGGGTAAGTGGTGGATTGGATTGCCTACTGGGGATGGGTGGGAGGGGAGTGGCTGACTGGCTTATTTACCAGGACTGCCGGGGGGCTGAAGGATGTCAGACTAGCTTGCAGGGGTAGGGACTTTGGTGTTGGCAGACTGGCTTGCAGGGGTAGGAAATGGGGGAAGAAAGATGGGCTTGCTGGGTAAGGAGGACTACATGAGCAGGTGAGGGTGAAGGCTGGCTGGGAGGGTGACTGACTTGCCTGCTCGGTGGTGAGGGCAATCTGGAGCTTGGGGGAGGGGGATGATGGGGCTGGGCAGTAGCAGATTTTAAGGGATAAAGGAGACTGGCGAGGAAAAATGGGATAAAAGTGAGACAGGGTAACAACAGGGTTGGGGAGGAGAGTGAGAGTGGGTAGGGACTGTGTATTTCTGCCAGTAGCCTCTAGGGGTGTATTAAAAACCTGATCTACTAAGTTTTCTTTTCTTTTAGACATCTAATAGGGAAAAAATCTTAGTAAATCAGCCCTAAAGGAGCAGTGGTAGAAGCGATCTCGCTCTCCCTCCACTCTTCAACTTCAGTGGAGACAAGGGAGGGGAGGGATGGTCTCAGCTGTTGGCTCCTAGGTGTTTGGGCTGCTCCTAAATCCAAATAAAACTTCTCAAGGCCTGGGTTAGAAGGTGGCTGACTCTCAAAGATGCTTGGGGTGGGAATGGAAGAAGGGTGAGGCTGACTCAACCATTAGGCAAACTAGTACTGCAGCTTCTGGGAGATGTTAACAAGCAGGGCATTCTGACAGCCAAGGGGGACATAAGGCTTAAGTTTTGACTAGGGTGCCAACACCTTCAACCAACTCTGGATCCAGACCCGGAGAAGGGGGTTGATGCTAAGGAAATGAAAAGTTCTGCAAACCAATAAGCAACCTGCAGGTTTGTGATGTGCCCCCTACAACACTGCAGAAAATGGAAATAACATTTAAAAGAAGCAAATGTAAACTGCTCAGTTGCAAGGCAAGCAACTACTCTTTCAGGGGGCAGGCTTAGAAGCCTTATTTGCAATTTACACATGTAAATACAACCATTTACAGTACATCTGCAAACTGCATGTGTAAATGGACATTTTAGAAATGCTCATGTTACAGGTGGCTGTCCGTCCCACATTGAAAAAGCACAAGGGTGTACTGAGGGTGTGACCTGGGTGGAGATGACAATTTATACGTGTATTCCTCATTTCATATTGCCCACATGAAGATTTATACCTGCTTTCTTACATGTAGATATTTAAAAAGAGCTTCTTTAGGCCATCCCTTTACAGGAGGGATTAAATGGGATATCTCCTTTAATCCCCCAATGTTTATTTCCCCCTTCCAAAGTGAAATGAGGTAAAGAGAGAGTCCTCTGTAGTTAATTAGCAACATCTTTATATCTAGATTTACAAAATGACTCAGATACACATGTAAGCGCTATATCATTTACACGTGCACGTTGTGAAATAGCAGCACTTACACGTGGAACTTGCTAAGCTTCCTCCATCGATTTTTCCAACATGTAGATTTGTAAAATGATGCCCTCTGCTGAATATGGATGGCAATCGTCATGTAATCCTGCATCTCCTTATTCATACTTCAGAAACTGCTCCACTTTTAGCAGAGCTGTTTCCAAAATACCATCAGAACCAAGTACATCCTGACCTTGGTGTCTATTCTGATCCTCAGGTACAATCTCTAGTATGAATTTACATCTATACATCTTGCAGGGATGCATAAATGGGGAAGCTGAGATGTATCAACTATGGGGGTTAAGGGCCTCATTTGTGAATTACATGTGTATAATAAGGCATATGCACGTGTAAAATGCATCAATGTAGAAATGGTCATTTTGGAACAGGTCCAGTTTACACGTAGATGCCCTTAGTACGTAGCAGTTATAAGAGGGCATGCTGGGGGCACAGTTTGGGAGTGCCCAAGGCCACGTGTATTCATTTGATATAGGGAATATGCATGGATGCCCAAAATTATGCACAGGATTTACCCCTGCTCCCTGGCACATGTAGGCTTTCAAAAGGTTGCAATTCGGCCAGCCCTTTAAAAGGAGGGATTAAGGGGGTTATCCTCCTTAATTCCTCTAGTTTATTTCTCACTCCAAATTTACATTACATTAAAAAAGCAGCCTCTGTAATTAATTGGCATCATTTATATGGTAGGATTGTACAATGGGCACTTAGACATGGAAGCTGCTATTCCACAACGTCTATGTGTACGTTTCAGCATACAGGTGGGAGGTGGCAAGTTGCCAGTGTCCATTTTCCCAATGTTCCTGCGCTTCCCTATTTGGTATTTTAGAAAGGGCTGCATGTTTTGCACAGCCTTTTCTAAAATACTGCTGGACTTGTAAACATCGCCACCTCAGCGTCTCAATTCCGACCTCCACGCCTTTTCTAACACAGACCTTCACAAGTATAAACACCCATATTTAGTACTTGTACATGTGACGGCAAATTTTAGATTGTACAGGGGATCAGAATTGAGATGTAGAGGTCAGGATGTACTCAGTTATGACGGTATTTTAGAAACAGCTCTGCTGCTTTTACAATGTGAATTAGGAAATGCAGGAACATGTGGGAATTGACATCCATGTGCAATGGGAGGCATAATTATACATATTTACAAGGGAGAAAAATCGAAGGAGGAAAACTGCCAATGTACATGTTCTGCCAGCATTTCACAATCTGCACGTACAAATCTTGGCACTTACACGTGTGTCTCTGCATTCTGCAAACCTAGACGTGCAGATACTCTTAATTACCTTCAGAGGACTCTTTCCTTACCTCATTTCCGTTTGGAAGAAAAAGAAATATTGGAGGAGTAAGGCAGTATCATCCTCAATTTCTCCTATAAAGGGATGGCATAAAGGAGCAATTATTAAATAGCTAAACATGTCAGGGAGCATATATAAATCCAGATGGGGACAATTTTGGCCTTACACACACATTCCCTATATGAAATGAGAAATAAATATTTTGATTTTTGTTCCCACCCAGGCCACACTTCTGACACACCACTGTGCTCTTTCATGATATGGACAGCCATACAATTGTGGTCAACATTAATGGTACCCTTGCAGTTCAACCCCTTAATGTCCAATATCTCCTAAAAAAAAAAATTAAAAAAAAGAGACCAGTGAAATGGCTTTGGACTATATATGCACACATATTTGACACATAAAAGAATCAAATAAAAGAAGACCAATTAAAAATGGAAATAGTACAAAAACTGGGATATTGCCAGGACATGATTATTAGAACCTTTATAAACAATTCAAATCAGTTGGAACAGAAGAACCACATTCCCACTGTAGTAAAATTAGACGCACCTGTGATCAATTGTCAGTACTGTACGAGGTGTGACAAAAAAGAAGCGAGACTGTGGCAGTCACGCCCATGACTCAATGTCAATTGGCTAACCACTTATGTCACTGTGTTGTGCAACATCTTGCCACTATTCTGCTATAATATTTTTTCTCTCTCTCACTCTGTTTTTCTTTTTCAGTTTTTTATAGCACACTGCTCCATTGCTTTGTCAGGCAACTGGAGGTGGCAGAAATATGGAGGAAAGAATCAACTTGAAATTTCTGGTTAAGTTGGAGAAGGGCCCAACTGAGTGTCTCCAACTTCTCCAAAAGGATTATGGAGAAGATGCAATGTCAAGGCCGCGAGTCTTCGAGTGGCACAAATGCTTCAAGACTGGCCACGAGGAGGTGGAGGATGAATCCAAGTCAGGACGGCCTTCCATGACAAAGACGGCTCTGAACATTGACAGTGAACCAGCTGGTGCGGAGTGATCACAGACTGACAATGTGGATAATAGCTGAGGAGCTCAGCCTGAACAGGGAGTCAGTGCAGACCATCTTGGTGCAGGAGCTGGGGATGTGGAAGGTGTGCACCAAGACAGTGCCCAAGCTTTTATCAGATGACCAAAAGGAGCATCAGATCAATGTTTGTCGAGACTTGCGGGAGAAGATCGGAGAAGATCCAGAGTTCATTGGCCAAGTCATCACAGGAGACGAGACTTGGGTTTTCCAGTACAACCCTGAAAGCAAGAGACAGAGCATGCAGTGGAAGACTCGACTGTCACCCAGACCCAAGAAGGTGCGGATGTCCAAATCAAGGATCAAGGTCATGCTGATCGCATTGTTCAACCAGAAGGGAGTGGTCCATCATGAGTTTGTGCCTGAGGGTCAGACAGTCAACCAGCACTTCTACCAGCAGGTCCTCAATCTCCTCCATGACCGGGTTCAGCACAGCAGGTGGGCTCTGTGGGGAAACAAGTCATGACTGCTCCACCATGACAACGCGCCCGCACACACCGCGCTCAGTGTGAGGCAGTTCTTGACCAACAAACAGATCACAGCTCTCGACCACCCTCCTTATTCCCCATATTTCACACCGTGCGACTTCTGGCTCTTCCCCAGGCTGAAGACTGTGCTCAAAGGAACTCATGTCACCTCTGTAGAAGAGATCAAGGCCACTGTGATAAGGCAGCTGAGGGACCTCAAGGAGGAGGACTTTACCGAGTGCTTCCATACTTGGCAGAAGGAATGCAGAAGTGCATTAACTATGGAGGGAATTACTTTGAAGAGGACAATGCGTAATTTCTCTGTAGATTTTGTAATAAAACTTATGGGACAGTCTCATTTCTTTTTTGTCACACCTCATATGCATATGATTTGAATCAACCAATGAAAGATGGCTCTAATGTTTAAAATAGCCACATTCACTTCCTGTTCCATTTTCACAATGGTGAAGACAAGAAAGCTACCTGAGAACGTCAGAAAAGTCATTATCATCAAACATCAAACTTCAAAGGGGTACAAGGCCATCTTCAAAGACCTTGGGATTCTTGTGTCTACAGTTCGCAATGTTATTAAGATGTTTTCTGCTCATGGAACTGTCAAAAATCTCCTAAGATGTGGTGAGAATAGGAAAATTAATCCAAGAAGTCTTCAAAGGTTTGGATGTTGTACGTAGTGTTTGAAAAACACTATGTACAACATCCAAAGAACTTAACGCAGATCTAGAGCAATCTGAAGTGGTGGTTTCAACCTGCACCATACGCCACGCACTAAACAAAGAAGACTTCACAGGCAAAGGCCAAGGAAGACCCCACTGCTCAAAGACAGACATAAAAAAGCACGCCTGATCTTTGCTCAAACCCACCTTGAGAAACTGCAATCTTTCTGTTGTGGGACAAATAAAACCAAACTTGAGCTCTTTTGCAATACAAGCCAATGATACATTTACAGACAAAGAAATGAAGCTTAAAAGGAAAAACACACCCTTCCCATAGTTAAATACAGTGGAAGTTTCATAATGCTGTGGGGCTGCTTTGCCATTAATACTTCCCAGGTCGTATTTTATTTTTTTCTCAGAAATTACTATGTCTAAGTTGCAAAGACATCTTTTTTTGTTGTATAATTTTGAACATACTATTAAAATATTATGACATACAGTTGGGATATTTCCAATTATTTCTCAAGATATTGTACACAACATACCTAAAATGCAAGGGTACCAATAATGTTGACCACAACTATATGTAAATCAAACCTTTTCTAAAATGGCTATTTACACATGGATGCAATTTGCACAGGTAAACTGTCATATTTACAGATGTAAATCATGAATAGAGCTTCTAAAATACCCTCCAAAATCGATATAAGCAGCAGGAGATTTACATATACCAGTATATTCAGTGGCACTTCCTAAAAGTAGAGCACCACTGAATATATGAATCATTTGAAATGACTAGATAAGATGTCTCAAATTATTCCTTTAACACCCTAAAATGGCCCCATAAGTTTTTTCTTGAATCCATTATGTTGCTATGTTACCTGAACATATGACAATACTGAATCTGAAGCTTTTCACACATTCTTCCACTCCTCTACAAAATGAAGTCGGCAACGTTGTGGATACAAGCAGACAGCCCCATGGTGCCAAAATATTAAGGTAAGCGCCACGGAGCTATTTCAGGCCAATGCCGCCGCTGTAGGTCCTGGAGTGGCAATGGGGGAGGGGGGAGGTTCACCTAGGGCACCTCATCTCCTTACACTGGCCCTCGGTCCATCAAGCTCAGTATTCTGTTTCCATCAGTGGAGTGGAGAAGTAGCCTAGTGATTAAGGCAGCAGCCTACGATCAAAAATACCAGGGTTTGAATCTCACTAGCTCTCCTTGTGGCCTTGGACAGGTCACTTAACCCTGCACTTCCTCAGGTACAACCTTAGATTGTAAACCCTCTGGGGACAGGGAAATATCTACAGTACTAGATTGTAACTCATCTTGATCTGTTACTGAAAAGGTGTGAGCTAAAAATTACTAAACAGTGGCCACTCCAGGTCACAAATACCTGTCTGGTTCCCAAAAAGGTAGACAGATTCCATGCAAGTTATCCCAAGAATAAGCAGTGAATTTCTCTGGTCCTCTTTAATAATAGATTATGGACTTTTCCTCCAGGAACTTTTTCAAACCTCTTCTAAACCCATTTACACTAATGAATTCCGGACTTTGATTATGCCTTAAATACTACGGCAAGGATTATTCAGAATGCAAAAAAGCAGGATCTCATCACCCCCATCCTAAGAGACCTCCACATCCTGCCCTTCGAAGCAAGAATCAAATATAAAGCTATCCTACTCACCCACAAGACTATCCACCAAACACGGAACACCTCACTCCACACCCTACTGCCTCGCCCAACCCACAGCAGACCAACCAGACAATCCTCCAATAACTCCATCATCGTCCCCCACAAAAGAACCAAGTCCACACAACGGACCTGCAACAGAGCCTTCGAACTTTATGCTCCATCCCTCTGGAACGCTCTGCCAAACCACATCAGGAACAACGCTGACATCACATCATTCAAAAAACAGCTGAAAACAATCCTATTCCGTGAACATCTCTGATCAAGAAAACCTACCACATCCTCACGAACTCATGCTTAGATACTGCAGAATTGCACATGTCTATGTCCACCCCAAATCATTAATGTTGCTCCCTGGTGATGGCCCCACCCTATAAAATATTGATAGAAGTCTATAAATTAATGAGCGGAGTGGAACGGGTAAACGTAGATCGATTGTTTACCTTATCAGAATATAGAAAGACTAGGGGATATGCAATGAAGCTACAGGGTAAACTATTTAAGACTAATAAAAGAAAATATTTTTTCACTCAACGTGTAATCAAACTCTGGAATTTGTTACCGGAGGATGTAGTAAAGGCTGTTAGTGTAGCTGGGTTTAAAAAAGGTTTGGACAAGTTCCTGGAGGAAAGGTCCATAAGCCCTTATTAAGAAGGGACCCAGGATATCAATGCTTGAACCAATACAAGCATTGTGGAACCTGTGTCCCTTGGGGAAACTGCTAGGTACATATGACCTAGATTGGCCACTGTTGGAAACAGAATACTGGGCTTGATGGACCTTGGTCTGACCCAGTATGGCATATCTTATGTTCTTATGTCCCCCCCCCCCCTGTTATATGTTACACCGCTTTGACCCGGTGAAAAGCGGTATATAAATACAGTTAAATAAATAAATAAATAAAAATAAAATGCATTGAGTGAAAAAAAATTCTCTCCGATTAATCTTAAACGTGCTACGTTGTAGCTTCATTGCACGTCTCCTGGTCTTTCTACTTTTGGAAGGAGTAAACAACCAATCTATGTTTACCCGTTCCACTCCATTATTTTCTAGACCTCTATCATACTTCCCCTCAGCCATCTCTTTTCCAAGCTGAAGCGCTCTAACCTTTTAAGCCTTTACTCATGGGGCATCCTTCCATCCCTTTATCATTTTGGTGGCTCTTCTCTGTACCTTTTCTAATTCTGCTATATCATTTTTAAGATGAGACCAGAATTGCACACAATATTCAAGGTACATTCACACCATGGAGCAATACAGAGACATTATAATATCCTTTGATTTATTCTGCATTCCTTTCCCTATGATTTCTAGCATTCTATTTGCTTTCTTGGCCGCCGCTGCATACTGGATGGAGGGTTTCAACGTATTATCCATTATGCCGTCAAGATTCTTTTCCTGGGTGGTGATTCCTAATGTGGAACATTGCATCGTGTAACTTTAGCTTGGGTTGTTCTTCCCTAAGTGTATAACTTTTCATTTGCCCACATTATACATATAGCTCTGCGTACACCTTGTAGCACTAGGACATATCAATTTTAGGAGTAGATTTTTATTTTTTCAAACTACTAGTGACCAACTTATGCAGTTTTGCATACTGAATCTAAAGCTATCTTCAGAAACTGCTTAAAGTGAGTCTTATCAAATCACAGTTGAAATGTGTGGGAATTAAGTAATATTTAGTTGAATGTACAAATAGTCTGAACAACACCTGTAGCCACATAATTGTCTTTAAAATGTCATTTATGAAGTTAATTTAATGTTATTTAACAAAATCCAGCAAAGAAGCTATATCTTGTTTGCTTGTTTTGGCTCATGAGCTCCCTGCTGACCATCTGACCCTTAATATAATGTTCCCTCCTCTCCTGATTGTATATATGACCAGCAGCCTCAGTTGTTATTTTTACACACCTTTCTATGGACTGGCTTGCTCAGAAATGCCTTGATCTCTGCTGCTGTCATGATACAGGTAAGAGGAGGCTCAGAGACTCCGAAGCTCCTGTCAAGTAATTGGGTGAGTGTAGTTGCCTCAGTGTTGAAGGATTATGTTTTCCTGGGTCACACACTGCTGTCTTCAAGTTAAGTCTTCTCGTCTCTTTCACCTCTATCTTCAATTTCTTCTCCAATGCATCTCCACTCGCCTGTTCCTCTTCACTGCACAACATAGCTAGCTGTAGACTCACTATAACCATACCAAGCTGACCTCAATGCAGGCATGACTATCTTCCTTACCTCTTCACACTGTTCTTTTAACAGTTGCAGCTGGAAAAGGAGATGCCTGGGACCTTGTGTCCAATTGCTATTTATTTCTATATTGAATCAGTTCACCATGTAAACCCCAGCTCAGAAATAAGTAAGATAACCTGATAATTGAGGCACAAAAGGCATTAATATGCAATGCAAACACATAAAAACTATTATCAGAGCACTTAAACAAATTTTAGTAATTTTTATATTTTTTGCGTAATTTCCTAGAAATTACAAGTAGGTAAATAACATATTACACAAAATTTAAAGTTAGCTGTTGATTTGCCACATGAAATTCTACCATTTTTCCACTAGTGCTTTTTAAAATTATGACATCTCCAAAATTGACACACGCTGTTGTAGCGTTATACAAATGATCAGTAACAGCAGTAGTAAATACCTTTATAGAAATGCGTAAAAGGGGTAACATATGGAAAGCAGTGTGTATAAATGCCCATAGCATGGGAAATAAGATCCCTGATATTGACGCTTTGGTGGGAGTGGCTGACTTGGATTTAGTGGCAGTTACAGAAACATGGTTCACAGAAAACCATGACTGGGGTGTAGCTATACCAGGCTATACTTTATTCAGAAAGGACAGGGTAGGAAGAAGGGGAGGAGAAGCACTAAATGTAAAACATAATATTAAAGCCTTGGAATTATAGAGCTTAAAAGGGAGAGAGAGGAGGCACTGTGGGTTAAACTAGAAAGAGGGAAAAATAAATCTATTTGCATTGGCGTGATATACAGACCTCCTTCACAAGAGGAACAGGTGGACAGAGAGTTAATTGAAGACATACACAGCATTGTTAGGAAAGGGGAAGTGATACTGATAGGGGATTTCAATATGCCAGATGTTGATTGGCACATTCCTGCTGCAGTATCATCTAGAAGTAAGGAGATCCTGGATTCAGGCAATTGGTACCAGACCCCCACACGTGATGGGTCCATACTGAATTTGGTGCTTACCAATGGTGAAATTGTTTCTGATGTTATAGTGGAAGATCATTTTGTATCCAGTGATCACCAGACGGTGTGGTTCAGTATTAGGACTAGGGCTATTAGAATCCATTCAAAAGTGAGGATCTTAGACTTTAGGAAAACTAACTTTGCCAAGATGGGCCAATACCTCAGGGAGTCGTTAGCAGGATGGGAACAGCTGGGTGGTGTAGAAAAACAGTGGGCAAGACTGAAAGGGGATATTTTAAGGGCAACCAATCTTTTTCTTAAAATGGTAAATAAAGGTAAAAGGAAAAGAAGATCGCTATGGCTTTCGAAAGAAGTCGCTGAAAAGGTGAAGAAAAAGAGGGAGGCCTTCATGAAATACAAGAGATCACAGAGAGAAGAAGTCAGGTAACTATATTTGGAAAAACTTAGAGAAGCTAGCAAAGTAGTCAGGAAGGCAAAGATTCAAAAAGAGGAAGAAATAGCCAATGCAATAAAATGGGGGGATAAGACATTTTTCAGATATGTTAGTGAGAAGAGGAAGGGCAAAAGTGGTATTGTCAGACTCAAGGATGAAGGGGAGGAATATGTAGAAGCTGATGAGGATAAAGCAGAATTGCTTAACAAATATTTCTGTTCTGTGTTCACAGTTGAAGAACCAGGAGCAGGACCTCAGAAAACACCCACAAACAGGAATGGAAGTGAGGGGCATCTTGAGGAATTTTCAGAAGACTGTGTTCGTGAGAAACTAGCTGAACTTAAAGTAGACAAAGCGATGGGACCGGATGCGATAAACCCAAGAATACTGAAGGAACTTGGGGATGTTCTAGCAGCTCCACTAACTGACCTTTTCAATGTTGGAGTCGGGAGTGGTGCCAAAGGACTGGAGAGAGGCTCATGTGGTGCCTTTACACAAAAGCAGATGTAAGGATGTGGTTGAAAACTACAGGCCGGTTAGTTTAACTTCGGTGGTAAGTAAATTATTGGAAACGCTGCTGAAAAAGAAAATAGTGAGGTTTCTGGAGTCCAGCGGATTACAGGATCAGAGGCAGCATGGATTCACCAGAGGCAGGTCTTGTCAGACAAATCTGATTGACTTCTTTAACTGGGTGATCAGGGAGCTGGACCAAGGGAGAGCCCTTGATGTGGTGTATTTAGATTTCAGTAAAGCCTTTGACACCGTTCCTCACAGACGACTTATAAACAAACTGAGCACCCTAGGGATGGACCCTAAAATTACTACTTGGGTTAGAAATTGGTTGAGTGGGAGGCGACAAAGGGTACAGGTAAATGGAGCTCACTCTGAGGAGATGGAAGTTACCAGTGGTGTGCCCCAGGGATCTGTCCTTGGTCCGATTCTGTTTAACATCTTTGTTAGTGATATAGCGGAAGGGCTGTTGGGTAAGGTTTGCCTCTTTGCGGATGATACCAAAATCTGCAATAGAGTAGATACCCAGGAAGGTGTAGATAACATGAGGAGTGATCTAGTTCAGCTTGAAGAATGGTCTAGAATTTGGCAGCTGAGATTTAATGTTAAAAAATGCAAGGTCATGCATTTGGGCTGCAGCAATCCAAGGGAGCAATATAATATAGGAGGTGAAGTACTTTTGTCCACTAAAGAAGAGCGGGACCTAGGCGTGTTTGTGTCTGATGATCTTAAAGTAGCTAAACAGATAGAAAAGGTGACAGCAAAAGCTAGAAGGATGCTTGGATGCATAGGAGAGGAATGGCCAGCAGAAGAAAGGAGGTGATAGTGCCTTTGTATAAGTCTTTGGTGCGACCTCATTTGGAGTATTGTGTGCAATTCTGGAGTCTACACCTTCAAAAGGATATAAACAGAATGGAGTCAGTACAGAGGATGGCTACCAAAATAGTTAGTGGTCTTCACTATAAAGCATATGAGGACAGACTTAAGTATCTTAATATGTACACCTTAGAGGAAAGGCGGGATTGAGGTGATATGATTGAGACATTTAAATACATCCGTGGCATAAATGCACAGGGGGAGAGCCTCTTTCGATTGAAAGCAAGTTCTGCTACGAGGGGACATAGGATGAGGGTGGAACAGGATAGATTCAGGAGTGATATGCGGAAATATTTCTTTACGGAAAAAGTGGTGGATCCGTGGAATAGTCTCCCAATGGAGGTGGTAGAGATGAGGACAGTATCTGATTTCAAAAAACATGGGACAAACACAGAGGATCTCTAAAGAAAAAAAGGGGACTGTTGTAGTTGTTGATATGGAAGGACAGACTAGATAGGCCATGTGGTCTTTTTCTGTCATCATTTTTCTATGTTTCTATGTTTTCTAGTAGTAGTAGTAGTAGTAGTAATCTGCCATTTGGATGCCCAGTCTCCCAATTTCTCAACATCATCTTGCAATTTTTTACAATCCTCTTGTGTTTTAATAACTTTGAATATTTTTGTGTCTTCTGCAAATTTGATTACCTTGCTGTTATTCTCATGTCCAGGTCATTTTATTCACACAATGGAATCATACAGAGGCATTATAATATCCTTGGTTTTATTTTCCATTTTTTCTTATGATTCCTAGCATTCTATTTGCTTTTATGGCCGCCGCTGCACACTGGGCAGAGGGTTTCAGTGTATTATCCACGATGACGCCTAAATCTTTTTCCTGGATGGTAGTTTCTAAGGTGGTACCTTGCATCGTGTAACCAACGTTTGGGTTGTTTTTCTCTAAGTGCATAACTTTGCACTTGTCAACATTAGATTTCATCTGCCAATCTCCCAATTTCTCAAGGTCCTATTGCAATTTGTTATAATCCTCTTGTATTTTAATAACTTTGAATAATTTTGTGTCATCTGCAAATTTGATCACCCCATTTTCAGATCATTTTAAAAAAAGTGTTAAAAAGTAGCGGGTCCAGCAGAGATCCCTGGGGTACTCCACTATTTACCTTTCTCCATTGAGAAAATTAGCCATTTAGCCCTGCTCTCTGATTTCTATCTTTTAACCAGTGCCTGATCCACAATAGAACCCTGCCTCCTATCCCATGACTTTTTAAATTTCCACAAGAGTCTCTCATGAGGGACCTTGTCAAAGGCTTTCTGAAAATCCAGACACACTATAATCAACTGGCTCACCTTTATCTACCTGTTTATTCACACCTTAAAACAATGTAAGAGGCCCTGGGCCTCACTGCTATCAGCGCCTGCTACCTGCATGTACTCCCTGCATCTAGGGAGTTTGAGGCTCTATAGTGACTGTGTGAGCACATGCTGGTGAAGTCTCAATCACTCCTACACTGTTTTTTTGACAAGAGGAAAGTTCCATGTGGAAGGAGGCACAGCTGCCATGGGGAGTGAGCTTGTACTAGTTCATAGACCCTTCCTAATAAGGAGTCAATGTAATAAAGTGTGCTAGGCTTTGCCCACTGCTTTGCTCTGCTTTTGCGCGCTACCATGGGTGCCCTTGTTAAAATGAGTTTTGTGCAGGAGTTAACTATGCACAAACGCTTGGGTAGACATCAGTGCACAGCTCATTTGCATGCCATGGTAATGAAGCCATTAGCTATTAAAGGCAGATGCAGAGAACTGCGTGGAAGACCCAAAGGCCGAGAGCAGACTTTTCTAATGCTGGCTTTGACACAAAGTCTGCGAAGAAGTAAAAAGTCTGCTTGTTCTTCTGTGGTGAGCGGTAGTGAGGAGGTCATGCCTGTTTCTTCTCTTTGCTGCAAGCAGACGACCTGCCCTGCAACTTTTTTCTGCTTTCCTTGAAGGAGCTGGGTCAAAAAAAAAAAAAAAAGCGAGCAAGGGGAAGGTATGCTGGAACAAGGAGTAAAGTATTGAACCGTTGACAAATTAACACAATAATAATGAACAAAATATTATTAATGTTCATGCACAGAAGAGTATTCCATGATATGCCCAGAATGTATGCGCGCGCAACTCTGCACCAATAAATACTGTTGGTATAGCAAAAACTGTATCAGCACTTGGAGTTGCAAGCGCTTACTTCTGCGCATGTGCTGGATTGCTATTCTGTGCATAAATATTGTTGGTCCTGCAAGCCCTGTAGCACAGAATAGCATTCCAGCACATGCGCTTGCAACTTTGAGTGCTGTTACAATTGTTTTGTGAGCAAAATATAACTGCTGCTAGTGCTAGGACCAGCACTAACATTAGGAGAAGTAGGCAGCTGCCTGGAGCGCCGCCCCTCTCTAAGAGGTGCAGCGGTGGCAATAACTTTAAAATAGTACTGGAGCGCTGGAGTTACCTTCAGCTCTGGCACTGCGGCACTGATCCTACTTCCGCACCTCTTTCCATTTCATTTCTTTTTGTATGGGGGCAGAAGCAGTGGCAACCGAAGCTGGGGAGGGGTGCTTGGAATGAGGTTCACCTAGGGTGCATCATATCCTTGCGCCGGCCCTGGCTAGCACAGGCCTATGGGCGCATGGATCCTGCATGCTTTGCAATGTTCACACACACTTTTTGTTCACAACTTACAGAATTTCATACTACTTGGTTACTGCATTGGGGAGCAACATTTTTTCTTTACACTAGCCTTAGGAAAAGATGCCTGAGTTGTAGATCATGCCTCTATTGCAAGGTTACTGCATTGGACTCTAATAGGTTGTGCAGGCTCTGCCTCCAGTTACTTTCAGACTGAGCTGGCCTAGCGGTGCAGCGCTTAGTGCTGGGACTGCTTTTATGTGGAAGAACAGTAATTAAGGCAACCTTGCTGCCTTTTGTTGTTTAAAGCGACTGGAGCTGAACGAATAGCAGAACTGCTTCTCATACTTTCTGGATACTTTGCACACTGTGCACCCTTTAATATAAACAATGAAAGAGTTATCCAAAAATGGTCTACATGACCCTGTGAGAAAACATAGCCCTAACTATACATTTAGGCATCTGAGGCTGGAAAACGTATTTTATGCTCAGTTTGCTACTCTCTCCTCTTCTAGCCCCCCTCCCCCAGTCTTTTGCACCCTCTCCCCTCTTCTGCCCATTCTGCAGGATAGGAGGAAAGTGGCACTATTCCTGGATTTTCATCAGCTATTAACTTAGACTTGCATTCAGAACCGGCCAAACCACTAGGCAAACTAAGTGGTTGCCTAGGATGGCAGCTTCTGGGGGGCCCCAAGAGCAGGACATTCAAAGCTAAACAAAAGATTCTGACAGTCCAAGAGGGCAAAAGGCTTAAGGTTTGCCTAGAATGTCAACATCTTAAACCAACTCTCGGGCTGGCCCTGCTTGCATTTTGATCATTTTTGTGCTCCCAAAGGGTTTTGTGCCCTATTCCATTCCCCGCCTTGTCTTCCCCTAATTACAGCCTTGCTTCAGGTGTTTGGTTCTTAAGGTAGATGCTGGATCGCTAAGTGGCACAGCTCCATATTCAGCCAAAGCATAAGCGTAGTTTGGGGGGGGGGGGGGCAATGCTCCCTCAAATGCTGTAAACACTAATGGCGAACTGGTTCCCCTACCCTCAGTGCCATGTGACTTCCCTACCCTTTGCCTGCCCCCCCCCCCCAATTATTAAGAAGGCAGGGCCGCCCTAGAGATGGTTCACGGTGTTGGAGCCCTAGGCAAACCTCAAGTTTTACACCCCCTCTGGCTATCAAAATCTACTATTTAGATTAGAATAGCCTGCTTTAGCCACCCTCCAGAAGTTGCTACCCTATTCTGCCTAGTGGTTGGGCCAGTCCTGTAAGAAGGCAAACTATACTGATGAACCAAAGACAGCATTACAGCTTACCAAGGCAATCAGATGATAAGGGCCTTCAGCAAGACAATGAATCAGTGCTTCTAAGCCACAGATTCTCCATTTCTGTAAACCTGGACTGGCTATTCACTTAGCTATGTGATCCTTCTGTAGGAGAGATCCCTACAGGATTAGTGATGCAAAAGGACTGTGTCAATGTGGTGATGCCAGCACAGAGGTAAGTGAAAACAAGGGAACTGAAAATTTACCAAGAGATCTTCCTCTTCCATGGCTTCTATCATCATTATCTCCCTTCTTAAATAATTTCCAGATGGTCACACACCTGCCACACTAATATAAATCAAGCCTAGCTGGATGAATCAGCCTGGAAAAACAAATACCCTCTGTGCTGAGTATGTGGCCTCCAAAACCAGGAGACAATAAACCAACCAACATGATCTCACCTGTCGTAACAAGAGTATTTCATCCAGGCTGTCTTGTTGCTGTTGGGCAATGGTGACTCCAAGCACCAGGGTGTGAATCCCACAGGAAACCGTGGTAATCAGGACGATGGGCGTCAGCCGCAGGGGCAAAGTGATGAAGAAGGAAAAGTCAAAGAAGGCCTGCCAGCCCACCGTGTCGCTGGCCTCGTGGAAATTGGCAAAGTTCAGTCCCAGGTAACAGAAGATCTGGGCCTCGATCAGGATCCAGAGGATATAGGGCACAAACTTGCGGGAGACGCGGTCGGGCAGCAGCGCAAACTTGCAGAGGATGAAGAGCAGGATGTGGGCCAACAGGCCGACGGAGGCCACCACGAGAGAGGCCAGCTTGTCCTGGGTGTAGAGCACAGCGCACATGATAATGACGTAACAGGTCAAGAGCGCGGCGAAGACCACGAGCACCAGCAGCGTCTCGTGCCGCTGCCGCCGAAAGTAGGTCTGGTAGAGGTTCTCGAGGGACTCCGGGGCAAAGGTCAACCTCATGAACCGGGGCAGGCAGAGGCAGCTGCCCGAGTTGCGCACCGTCACCTCGTGCGTCCTGCCCACCCCGTGCTCCGGGTCGGAGGGCAGGCTGACCGAGTAGTCGGCCGAGTACTCCGCCGAGTACTCGGGCTCGGAGAAAGCTCGGTTGCGGGGCATTGTGCCTCTTGTCTGGCGCGCTCGGGGGCTTTCTCAGTGATGCGGGCACCCCGCCTGGGCTCTGCCAAGAAACCCAGCCTCCATCGGCAGCACACCAAGCAATTCTCTCTCTCTCTTCCTTAAGGAACAGACTCCCTCTTTAGATCTGGATTTTACCGAGTGAACTCCAAAGCCTCCCTCGGGTGGCACCTGCTTTGCCCTATCCTGCGCCCCGCGAGCAGTACATTCCTTCAAGAATTGGATCTCTAGCACTGCATGAAATGTGGACTCCTCCTTTTCTTCCACTGGTCTTGGAAGCTTAGTAGCAGCCAAAAAGTGTTTTTTGCTTCGTAGAAGCTGAAAGAAGGGGGCAAGGATGCATTTTTTTAATTTGATGGTATTCAATATGACCCGGACAGCAGATTTTAATCAACCAACTAAATGTCTACTTAGATAGAAAAAAAATGTGGTACTTTCATCTATTTAAAATGAGCTGTCCTTTAACGTCTTAAAAATATTCCAAATTTAAAAAAAGAGCTGTCCTTTTGATTCGCTTTGTTTTCAATAATAAAAGACGACAAAACAGAAACACAGGACGTGGTTCCTGAGATCGCTTGGGTCTTGTATCCGAAAAGAGGCAAAATTTGTGATAAGGGGGGAAAAAATGAATCGCTGGACCAAAGGTAAAGCCCCCTCATTTGCTTCTCATTGCATTGTTTCGGTTGTTCCGTCTCACTGCGGGCGCAAAGACCATTTACAAAGCAGCAAGTTGACGGCTAATCCCAGAGCGATGAGAGAGCAGTAAGGAATCAATGCGGTTCTCACGTGCGCCGAATCCATGGCTGCTGCTTACTCGCAGGCTCCATCTCTGCCGGCGGTCCGTCGCTCTCATTTCCTGCGGTGCCAGATGCACCTTTCTCCGCAGATGAGAAGCATTTCCCTCAGCCCCTGCCCCGATCAGTGTTTGGGAAAGGCTTAAGGCAGAGGAACGGGGCACGAGCAGCGCTCTTTCTTCTTCCCTCTACTGATTATTCTTGTCTAAAAGCCACAGATCCTCGCAAGAGGAAACAGTCCGGCTAGGTGCCCGAAGGGGATGCTGTCCGGAGCTGTCACGCGTGGCTCGCCGTTTCCCCTCTTTCCTTCCAGCCCTAGTGTCTCGTGAGCGGATGACAGCTCGGGGGGGGGGGGGGGGTTGTCTTGCAGCGCAGAAGCCGGCGAGTTACGAGTGCCTACGAAATGGACAGCGGCTCCCCCGCATCCCTCCCTAGCCTCCGCCCCTTTCCGGGGACTCCTAGCGGAGGAGCTTCGGGGAGGAGGAAACGGGAGCGCGAAGCAGCCCGGCGGGACCCGCTTTCAAGTCCATCAGACGCTAGGCAAGGAGCTAAGAGGCGCTCACGGAGCTGCTTCGAGCTGAAAAGAAGGGCGACCAAGGAACAGACGCGCAGAAGGCGTTATTTGCCTCTCAGGAGGATGACAAAGGGCAGTGCAAACAAAACAGAAAAGCCGCTCTTTGCTCGATGCTAATTAAGAAGGCTCGGTCTTACTGAAGGGGTGGGCTGCCTAACCCAGGCTGCACGTCCTGGGGGAGGGACAGGGCAGCTTTGGGAGTCCCAAACGGTACAGATATAGCAGGAAGGTGAAGTAGGTGTGGAGCAGATAGCAAGCAAGAATATTCATTTTTTTATTTCCCGTGTTTTAGAGTAATAAAGGTGTGAGGTTTTTTTAAATTTATTTGATTAATCTTTCCATCCGATTTCATTTCTGTTGGATGTGTTTTTGGTCTTGTGTGAGATCTCTGTGGCCTTCCAATATTTACCTTCAATTTCAGATTTTTCCTTTTCACAACTGTCTTATTTCTGAGATACTCGACAGGTGCCGCTTAAACGTTTTCTTGCGGGCGCTATGGGTTTCAGCGCTGATAGCTTAAAGTTTATCTGAAATATTTATTTATTTATCAATCTTAGCTCTGAGTTTCCTGAGGGAATCCAGGGTTCAAATCCCACTGCTCCTCCTTACCTAACTTGTCCTTGTACTAGTACTGGAAAAAAAAAGAGCTAAATACCAGCTCTGTTTCTAAATTCTAGTTTGATAGTTAGAGACCCCATGTAGGGGTACAGCAGGAATTCCTTTCTTTCCTGTATTGTTCTAAGGATAGCTGATGTGCATATGGGCATATTTTTTATTTTGCTTGGGATCCTTAGATCTGATCTCTTCATAGAACTGCTGAGAAACACTCTAAATCAGTGCTTCCCAAACTTTTATCCAAACTGACCCCAGATATTAGACCTCCATTTGCCTCCCACCTCATTTACCCAAGCATAGACAGCATCAGCCATGGAGGCATTGAGACAGCAGTCAGCACAGGGCTTTGCATGTCAATGTGGGCTAGTAGAGCCCAGTATCTAGATGGGTTTCCTGTTCAACAGGAGGAAGGGGACAGAGCTGACTCACAGGCCCCATACTGCCTGCTACTATTAGGCATAGATCATAGTGGAGGCCCAGAGGGAGTGCACTGTTTCTGTGACCCCATTCACTGATGATGTGACCCCATTTGGGGGCCCGACCCACAGTTTGGGAACCATTGGTCTAAATATTTATTATTTCGATTTCTTAGGCTGGCGTTATTTTGGATATAAGAGCCTTCCATATGTCCCAGAAGGAATTGTTATCAGTGTTCTTCTAAATATCAGTTTCCCCCCTCAGACTAGAGATGTTTTGTAATTTTTACAGTTTGGGGGTAGGTGCTGGATAGAGGGTGTGTCTTTTTTTATCTTTCATTTTTAAATATTTTGTAAATTCTGGTCTGGCAGTTTGCATAGCCATTCCATTGCTCTTCTGTAAAACAATGACCTTTATATCTGTTACCGCTTGGTCAGCATCATGTGGGGAAAAAGATTTAGCCAAGATAAAAAAAGAACTTAGAAAAATGGAATGCAAATAGAGATAAAAAAAAACACAGAAAACAAAACACTCTTCATAACAATATAACACTTATAAAGAAGCAATAAATAACACAAAAAAAGAATTACCACTCAAAAGTTTTAAATAAAGCTATCAACCGCTCAAGAGAACTTTTTTGAAATTGTAAAATCAATTACTAAGTCCCCACAAGACAGCTCAAACAAAATTACAATTCAGCCCCAAATCCTAGCAGATTTCTACGCCAGCAAGCTAAAACCTAAAGACTCCTCAGTCCTCCCCTCCTTGATAATGCATCCAACTAATACCAATGGATGGCATACATTCCACAAAATAGACTGTAGAAAAATCATAGATATAATCTCAAATATTAATACAACCACCTCCCCACTAGATCCTTGCAACAAAATCTGAAATTGCTTCCTTCCTATTAAACATTGTAAACCAATCACTCCAACAGGGAATCATGCCAAATGCACTTAAACGCTCCACAATCCGTCACATTCTAAAGAACAAGAACCTTAACAAAGATGACCCAGCCGCTAATAGACCAATTGGCAGCATTCCATTCATAGCAAAAGTCATAGAAAAAGCGGTACAACGTCAGCTTCAGGAGTTCATAGATTCAAATGCTCCATTAGACGAACAACAATATGGAATCCGATCATTCCATGGGGTTAAAATGCTTCTTCTAGTACTACTTGACACAGTCATTCAGGGAATGGATACCACCAAACATGCGTTCATTCTCATATTTCTGGACATCATTTCTACCTTCGACAACGTGGATCACAACACCCTCCTCTCTAGACTTGACTCAATAGGTATAAAAGGACACACCCTCAAGTGGTTCAAATCATATATAACCGACCGTTCCCAATACATGGAAATAGAACACAAAACCTCCACAACCTTCTCACAAAACCAGGGAATACCCCAAGACTCCGCGCTATCTGTGCTTCTCTTCAACTTATATATACAGCCTATCTGTACCATATTTAAAAAACACAAAATAAAATACCACATATATGCAGACGATATTATGTTGTACTCCCCACTGGACATACTGAACCCCACCTATGACAAGATAGCAACCTGCCTAAAAGAAACAGAAAACTGGCTTCAAGCAAATAACATGAGCATGAACTTCAAGAAAACAGAAGTCCTGTTCACATCAAAGAACCCTGACTTCACTCCTCCACCAACAATCTGTTTAAACACCCCACTCCCTGTAAAAAAGGAAGTAAAATACCTAGGCGTTATCCTTGATAAAACCCTCAGCATGGAACTCCACTTAAAACAGTTAAACAGAACTATATTCTTCAAACTAAGGATTATCCAACCACTCAGAAATCTTATTGAGCTGAAAGATTTTAGAACAGTAGTCCAAGCCCTCATCACACCACACTTCGACTACTGCAATAGCCTATTCCATGGAATAATCAAAAAGACACTAAATATATTATAATTGGCCCAAAATGTTACAGCTAGAGTTGTAGTGAAAGCCCGGCTATCAGACCACATCACCCCCATCCTATACGAGCTCCACTGGCTCCTGATTACCAGCAGAGTAAAATACAAAGTAATAATGACCACTTTTAAATTAATTCATAACAAAGCCCCCTCTCACCTCTCTTCGAACTACAATCAGTCATTAGAGTTAGAAGAACTCCCAACCAAAATACACTAGTAGTACCTCCATCAATACGCAAGACCAAACAACTCACTAGTAACAAGGCCTTCACATATATAGCTCCCTCACAATGGAACTCCCTCCCCAAATCACTAAGAGCTATTAAAGACCTACAATCCTTCCGTAAAGAGTTAAAAACTTACCTATTCAAAGGAGCATTACAGCAACCACAACCCCAACAGTACATAAAACTCTACCACCACCACCTCTCCCTCATTCACTACCCCCTCCAACCCCCCCCCCCCCCCTTTATCATCAAAACAGCGCTACAACACTCATTTGTTATATATACATTGCGGACATCTTATACTGAAAAATATTGACAAGAATACTAATTATGTACAACAAGTACCAAAATGTGATAAATGTATAACTGTACATAGTTCATTGTAAATCGTTAATTGTTATCACACATTTATACTGTTCCATGTAAAAGTTCTGTTAAAATGTAAATTGCCCCTGATCTCTGGAAGGGGCGGTATAGAAAAACGTCTCAAATAATACATAAATGGTAATTCTTATTGAGGGAAGAATTATTAGGATTTTTACTGCATTTTTTTCAAAGCATTTTCTTAATTTTTCGTTACTCTGATGTCTCCATATGCTTTGTGGTTGGAGCCTGTGGAGATTTTGGGTTGGATGCATCCTGGGGATCCACAGCAGTACACAGCACAATATAACTCATTGATCAAAGCCTCTAGGTGCCCCTGCAGAGGGATTCACACTTGCCCAGCAGAAAGAATAGCAGCAAGCAAAGAGCAGCTGCTTGTAGTCCTGCTTAACCAGGAGAGAGGGGGCATGCACAGACACACACAAGCTGAAGAGCCTAGTAGTGGAAAATTATTAAGCCAGACAATTATATTTGGTAGATAAAGGCATGAATAAATATGTACTCGAAGGACAAATAAACCTTAGTGGCATCAGGGCTGGCCCAAGAGTTTCTGCTACCCTAGGCAGAAGCCCTGGCTGTGCCATACGTCGAGCTGCACTGCCCTCCCTCCGCCATGCTGAGCTGTGCCGCCGCTGTTTCTGGCAGCGGAGTCGGGGAGCGGGTCAGTGGCAGCAGCAGCAGGCCATGTGCTTGGGCACACATGGCCTGCTGCTTCAGACCCCTCCAACACAACTTCGGGGGCCACTTTAGCCAAGCTGACCCTGCCACTGGAATCAGGGGCAGCGGCACATCTCAGCATGGGGAGGGAGGTCAGCAGGCCATGTGTGCTGGGCCGCCCACAGAGGTCTGCCACCCTAAGCGGCTGCCTAGTGGACAGGACGGCCCTGAGTAACATGAGAAACAGGACTGGGTACGTTGTATGCAAGGACACTGTAGCACAGGGGTGTCATCCATTTTAATGTTTAGTCACAGTAACAAAAAAAATAAGTGGGCTGACTGGCCACTTAGATGTTGTGCATGATGGGGGGAGGGAAGAGGCAGAGAGACTTAAAAGCTGCTTGTTGGGCTAATGAAGTTAGAAAAGGATTTAAAAATTACTGGAGGGTCCCAATGTACCTTCCTTATGCACAAATCACAGGAGCTCAATGGCACTAACATAACTTGCACTCACACACACCCTTCCATACATATGGACCCTAACTACACATCTTCCATCTCCTCAAAAACACCACACCAAGTTACCAATTCATGCAGTCACTCACACCCACCCACCTGAATCCATTCAATCACACACCAACCCACGGCACCAGTCACACACACCCGCCGTTATACTCGATGCACAGACTTTCACACAGAGACCTCACTTGTAGAAATCCCCCATTCACTCCAACACACAGTCACTCACTACCCACTACACACACACACACACAAATCCACTCACTCAGTCACACACATTGTTGCACTTATGCGCATCAGACCCCTAATGTACTCACATAGGCTTACAAGATGGAGCTGTGGGGCTATGGGTAAGGGAACAGAAGGCCTACAAGTGTCTTCTCTCAACCTCTTCTTTTCTTCCCCCCTGAATAACGCCCTTTCTCACCCTCATCCTCTCTCACCACAGGCTCTCTCTCCCCTCCAGATTCAACTAGTCATTCATCCTGCTGGATAACTGCATCCCCCCCACCCCCCCCAGCTCCCATCCCCATCCCCTTTCTCTCACCCTCCTCTAGACTCATCCACTCTTCCCCACTCCCACCTGAATCACCCCCTTCTTTTTACTTCCATGCTCCTCCCGTTCTCTCATCCCTAGGGAGGGCTGGCGCTACCGTTTCTGCTGGACTGTGCAAATGATTTGTCTGCTGCCTCCTCCCCCCATATGGATTCCAGTGGATCCCTTTTTGTTCTTCTGTTTTTGTCCCACTACTAACCAAAATTTCATGAGTGTCTCAACACCATTTATGCATGCAGAGGGCTTAGAGAAAGGCTACCAGATTTCTACACAACTTCCGTCCAGTGCCCACTGCCGGCTACACTATGAATAGCATTTTTATTCTTAGATGCTTATAAACTATAAATTTAAGCATTCATTTTCCAGCTAATTAGGGATTCAAAAGGTACAAAAATGTGGTGTTTTCTGGTAGAATCAGATATGTACATTTGTGCCACTTAGGAGTCGTTACTTCAGAGAAGGCACAAAAACTGAGTGGACTATACACAACAAGTACTAGAGGAAGAGGTGTTTTCCTGGTATTTATCCAGTAAACACCTGTTCTACATTTTATGCATCAGAGTGTTGTAGCAGTATTTATTAATTGAAACCTAAAATCAGAACCATGAGTTATGAAGTACTACAAAACCCAGCAATAAAGCAAATAGCCGATAGCAAACCTGCCATGAACATACGCGCACTAGCAGGATTCACACCAAGCACCAATTCTACCTATGAAAAGGCAGCACTACAAATATGCTAGACTCTAGTACAGCAATACACTACCTACTGGGAACATAGCACAAGCAGGACCACTACAGATCCCTATACAGAAAGTAATACTATCAGAATACTGCACGTCAGTCACATATGCAAAACACAGATAGCCCCTCACCAAATACAGAATTAGATTTAGAAACATTTAACTGAAAACCCCCCGTAGTCAGACTCTGCTTGCAGTGCAACACTGGAGAAATAGAAACGGAAATGCATAAAAAAATGCATTTCCTCTGGAGCAAAATACAAAGACAACAGAGAAGCACATTTCCCAAAGCAGACAGATTCCAATTAATAAAGTCACAATAAACTACTTTTTTCTGTCTTTGTTGTCTGGGCATTTTATTCTTACAGTCACGCTGGTTGCAGTCTCTTTTCTGCATTCCTCAGTTTTTTTCCTAAATCTCTCTGCAGGGTTTGCTGTCATTTGCCATTTCTCCTAGCTCCTTCTGTCTTCATCCATTCCTCCCTTATATCTGTCTCTGACATTGATCTTTCTCTTTCAGCTCTTTCCTCCACTTCTTTCTTTTCATCTATCCACTCAAATTGCACCATCCTATCCTACCCTCCAGTCCTCAGTCTCCCTCTTTTCACCATTCATCTATCAACTTTATATCTCCTTTTTTTCATCTTCTTCCCAGCTCATCTCACTTCTTTCACCCTCTAGCCCTTTCATTCGCCCTATCTCATTCCTTTCTATCTTTCACCCACTCCCCCTCCTCCTCCCATTTCCACCTTCTATACTCACTCCCTAACCAGCAGTCATCTACCTTTCTCTCTCACATCCTCACCAACCCCATCCCCTTTCCTATTGGTCATTCTCTCCAGTCCCTTGCTTCTATTTCTTATCCCCACCCAGTCTCCAACTGCCCAATTTGCCATTTCCCTGGATTTATTTCCATCTTCCTCTCACTCATCTACTTGCCAACCCCTCTATGGCCCTTCCCATTCCTAAACCCCCAGTTCAGCGTTTCTCCCTTCTCCTCTAGTCCAGTATCTCCCCTCCACCCATCCAGCCCAGTATCACCTTCCCCTTTCCACAGCCGAGCATCTACCTGCTTTGCCCTTCCCTTCAATCCAGCATCTCTCCCCAGTCCAGCATTTCTCTTCCTCTTCCCTCTAGGCCAGCATATCCCCCTTTCACCTTCCATCCCACGCCAACATCCCTCCACTCCCCTTCCACCCCAGTCCAGCATTTCCCCCTCCCCTTCTTCCCCAATCCACCATCTGCCCCGTTACCCTTCTGTCCAGTCCAATGTTTGCCCCTTTTCACCTTCTCCATCCAGCATCGCCCCCTCTCCCCATTCCTTCTAGTCCAACATCTCACCCTCTCCCCTTTATTCCAGTCCAGCAGCTTCCCTTTCCCTTCTTCTCCTCTTGCATCCCAATTCCTGTCTAGCATCTCCCCCTCTCTCCTTCCATCCCAGTCCATCATCCCCAGTCGGCATCATTCCCTTCCCTTCCTTCCCTATCCAGCATCACCCCAGTTTATCATCTCCCCTCTCTATCCCTTCCCCCCAGTATAGCATCTCCCCCTCTCTTTCCTCACAAACAAGCCTGTTGCTCCCAGTACAATGGGAAAGATTTCTGCATCTTTCTGCCACATCTTTTTCGTCTCTGACTGCATTTCTTAGTACTTCAGGATCTTCTGCCTCTCCGTGCAATTCACAGAATGATCACTTGGTACTGTTATCAACGCTGTTCTGGTATTCTTCTCCTTTACCACTATGTCAGGTTTCCTGGCACCCAGTTTCTTTCATAGATTGCCCCTCCAGCTCAGCATCCTCCCACTCCAGTATCTTATCCCTCCTTCCTCCCCAGTCCAACATTTTCCCCTTTTGCCTCCACCCCATTCCAGTATTTGGCCTGTCCCCTAGATGAACTAGGTGGTTGCCTAGGGCGGCATACCCTTGTGGGTGGCATCACTACCCCAACCCCCTGGGAAGCGTCAGCTGAACTGCTACTTCAGTTCCGTAGCGGGCTTTAAAATGCCCATGCATGTGTGCATAATTCTGGCCTGCCCCTCTTGCCTGCCCTCCAAGAAAGTTGCATTGAAAGGGGAGGACAGGAGTAGCAGGCTGTGAGCACGCATGGGCGCGGGCACTTTAAGGCCTAATGCAGCTCTGAAGTGGCAGTTCAGCTGCTGCTGGTTCAGTGCAAGGGGGGGGGGCAGGCGTGAACAAGCAGACACCTGAGCACAGAGGCTCAAATGCTTTTTGGCTGGAGCTGAAGCACCTGTTTTACGGCTGCCATTGCTGTGGGTATGGTGGTATACAGCCATAGAGGGGTGACATGGGATAGGGAAGGATGGGAAGGAGGGAAATGCTGGAATGTGTGGGGGGTGCAGAGAAGAAACAAGGGAGATGCTGTAGCAGAAGGAAATGGCAGTGGCAGCATGGGAGGCTGAAAGGAAATTTTGGACAGGGACAGTGGGCTAGAAGTGGCCCACAGGTCAAATGCTTTACACCTCTGCTCTAGCAGGTCTGCTCTTTAACAATAAGAAAAGGGTTATGGTGGGGGGGAGAGGGGGATAGTGTGAGAGAGTGTGGGATGATCTTGCTGTGGGTTGGATGCTGGGGATGTACTATAGTATTCTTCAAATAGGAATGTTTTGAGGTGCTTCTTAACGATGATTTGTGATTGTATGCAGTATAAGGTGGGAGGCATTTGGTTCTATAGGGTGGGGGCATAGAATTCAAATGCTCTGGTGCAAGTGAGTTGGAGTTTCTTGCAGAATTGTATTGATGGAAGGAGAAGATTGGCTGCATTTTGCTGACAGAGTCTGTTATTAATAGCTTGCTTGATTAGGGATTGGATCTGTTCAACCAAAGTTTTGAAATAAGCTCTGTGAATGATGGTGAGTATCTTAAATTTAATGCGGGATGCAACAGGGAGCCAGTGAAGGGATTTCAAGGTGGGGGTGATTTGTGACTGTCTTGGAACACCGGCTATGATGCAAGCTACAGTGTTTTGAGCAAGCTGGAGAAGAGCAATGGTAGCCTTAGGGAGCCCATGGAGGACAGAGTTACAGTAGTCGAGAAGTGGAGTAATGGAGGCTTGGCAGATTGTACGGAAGCTGTCTGGTGAAAGGAGGGGTTGAAGGTTTCGGAGGATTCGGAATTTGAAATATATGTTTTTGTGGACATTCTTGACGTGATGTTGGAAGCTTAGATGCTGATCCAAGGTGTAGCTGAAGTATTTTGTTTGGGATTTGACTTGTATGTCTACATCTCCGAGTTTGATAGTTGGGGGAGGTGTGAAGTTGTGGTCTTTGGAGATGTGAAGGATCTCTGTTTTGTTGAAGTTTATTGCAAAATTGTGATGCTGTAGCCATAGGATGATTTCATTGAAGCATTCGTTGATACAGGAATAGTCAGAGGAGGAAGTATGAAATGGAGTGAAGATCATTATATTGTCAGCATAGAGTTGCCTAGCTTCAATTTCTGTATGATGAAACATACCGGTCTGATGTATATATTGAAAAGGAGGGAGGAGAGGGCGTAACCTTGAGGGACTCCTTGAGGAAGGGTGTAAGACGCAGATGCTTGGTTACCTATCTTTACTGTTTGGGTTTGATTAAATAGGTAAGAATGGATCTATTTGAGAGGGGCGCCTTGGATTCCGATGGTGTTGAATTGGTTAAGCAGGATTTGGTGGGATACAGTATCAATTATGGCAGAAATGTCCAGAAATAACAGAATGAAGCCAGAAGAGGGTTTTTCAGTTCCAATGATAGTGTATTCAGTTGGGAGGTGAGAAGAGTTTTGGCGCTATGATAGGGATGAAAACCATGTTGCCTGAGGTCAAGTGGGGCAGATTTGTCCACATGTTCCTGGAGTTTAATTTGGACTGCTTTCTCAATAATTTTGGAAAGGTGAGGAACGTTGGCTATAAGTTTGTAGCATTATACTTTACTAACATTTTTAACATCAGTAGTCCCACTGGCACTCCTTGTGACCTTGGGCAAGTCACTTTACCCTCCATTGCCTCGGAAGAAAAGGCTGGCAATCTACTTCCGGTGATGCATTGCCAAGAAAACCCAGAGGTAGCTGGGTCGCTATGAGTCAACACTGACTTGATGGCACTAAAAAAAAAAGTTAGAAATGGAAATGGTTCTCTGGCCCAAGAGACTGCAACCTGGGACTCCTAGGCCTAAGAAAGACCCTGGTCCTGACCCTTACATCAGAGAGCCTACAATTTAGGAGGTCTCAGTCAAAGGATCTGTGGCTCAGGTCAAAGTCTTTCTGGCCTGGGGGTTGTTGGTGCTGGCCCTGGACCGAACAACTATGCTGAACTTAGGAATTCTGCAATCTGATTTCTACTCTGTAGGTGTTATTTTTTTAAACTTCCATTTATTTCCAGTAGAAGTGAATGGAAATTATAACTCTACTTAATCTCAGATTCTTAAATAAAAACTTTCAGGGCTCCCTGGTCCAGATGTCCTCATCACAGGGACCCTAGGGCTGAGAATGCCTGCTCTACAGCTGCCAGGTCTGGAAATCCTGGAACGAGCACCTATAGACCTTCAGGGCCCCTGACTGGGTGCTCTAGACTTGGAGTCCCTGACTCAGGGCTCTGGGAGCCAGGAATCTTTCGTTTGTGGGTCCCCAGCTTGGGCATGTCAGATCTGTGGATGGTGATTTTTTTAAAGTTTCATTTAATTCCAGGAAATAAAGAGAATTTAAAATACTGCTTCACCTCAGATTCCAAACTTAAAATTGAACATTAAAAAGATAGTAAAACAGTGAACTGATTTTCAGCCATTTCTCTGCACTGAGTACCAATTCCTAATGAACTCATTAGCATTTATTTATTTATTTATTTGGTTTTATATACTACGCTATTTTAAATCAGTGCAGTTTACAGCATAACAACTCAATACATAGATCAGGTTTACATAGAACAAGTGAACAGAGCTTAACAATTAGAACAATAACAGTAGTCTTCCATAGCAAGGTGATCATAGACTACAATACAGCATTTGCATGAAGTATGTGATACAATTTTGCTCTTTTTTTTTTTACTACTATTTAGCTCACATTTTTGGTGAGCTAAAACGTTTACAAAATTAGTAGTTATGTTAACTCTCAAAAATGTATTAAAATAGTAGTAAAGAAGAGAACGAAGATGGTGATTCCCAAACACATGCGCAACAGAGGAACCAGTTTTGGGGAGATCAGCCTTTTCTGTTCAGATCACTGAAACATCTGGAATTGAGATGGCTTATCAAAAAGGCATGGAGAAAGTTTATCCATATGAACTGCTCCTGGCTACATTGGAGCCCACTGATACTTTTGTTCACCGACTAGTGTCATGTCATCCAGGAGTGGAGCAGAGACCCAGATATGACTGTTAGCTCTAATGGAAGATCACTTTCTCCTAAGCTGCATCATTTAAGTAACTCAGACTCCCTCCTCTGCATTTGCAGAACAGCTGGATGATGGCACAAGTCCACAGTTTGAAGGCTGCAGCAATATCCAACCAAATGGAGGAGGAAGTGAGCCTGATGGGAAGTGCTGACACATATGAAGTGATGCCTGTGAGACTGTAGTAGGACAGAGGTTGGCTATAGAGAGTGTTTTGGATGGATTGGAGGATATGAGTTTTGTCTCCTTTTGTATGTCAATCAAGTCTGTGCCTTCTTCAGCACCTGCAACTTCTTTCGTGGTTTCCTTGCAAGAAATATGATTGGTGGTTACAAGAACCAAGTCTTCTGTTTCTAGATTTTGAGACAATTGTGTACCTTTTCAGTTCAAACAGTTACGAAACACCACAAAGGTGGAGGTAAGGACTCTAAATGCCTGATATTCAAGACAGATTTATATATTTAGCAGCCACTGCTAAACATAATCAGTCCATTATCCATGATTTTCAAAGGCACCAAGTGGATAGGGCCAGTGAAAACCCCTGTAACCTTGTTGATACTATCTGGATAGTGCTGAAGCAGAATTAGGATAAAGTGAAAGCAGAACAACTAGCTATACCCACAGTGGCAATATTCAGCTGCTATCAATATAGCTAACAAGTTTCATTTAGGCCTGCAAAAAGCAGTTCTAAATTAAACTTCTTTATTATGAGGCCCATTCTCATCGGGGCTCGTCCAGCCTGTCTGGACATCCAGACTCTGGACAGGATGCTTTTTGGCCCGATTCTGATCCCGCGGGTGGCTGTATGTTCCGGTGGGATCAGAATCGGGTGCAACCAGCCTGGATGGGCAGGCTGTGCCCCGATTCTGTCAGGCTGGACGTCTCACCGATTCCCTGGATAGCTCAGCCTGGGCTCCTGCATGGGTCTGTGGTGCAGTGGCATCCCGTTTCCATGGCACTGGGCTCCATGCAGGAGCCTTGATCGCCCGCACCACCGCCAAACCCATGTTCCCCACTGCCTGAACCCCGATCGGGCCTTCCAGGGCCAGGATCAGGCTGTGGAGAACCCTCTGCACCTCTCATCTCTGCTAGTCCCAGCATGGCTTTCCCCCTCTGTTAGGGGGAACTTATTCCACCTCCGAGGTGGAAAAGGTTCTCCATCCAGGTCTCCCAGCCCGGATGTACAGGGTTGTCACCGGAATAGGCCTTGTTCATCCGGATTGAGGGTCATGCCTCCAGCCTGCCCTTGTACAGTGCTCCCTGCACATTTTGGCAGTACATGCAGGGAGCTCTGCACACCGAATCGGGTCTAGGGAAATGGCAGGGGCTGGACGTCCATGTCGGATGTCCAGTCCCCGCTATTTGGGATCGGAATGACCCCTGTATGTATAAGGGCTGATTCTTGATGAACATTAATCTAGTTTTTCTGCTAGGGCCTTGTCCTTCCTGAGTATCTCTTTACCCCTAAGTCATCTAGAGGTCCAGCTGACTCCCTCACAGACGTCTTGTTTCAAATGTACTTGGAACAGTTTCTATCATGATTCTTGGCCTCTATTGCAAGCTTCTTTTCAAAAGTTTCTTTTGTCCTACAAAGTAAAGCTTTACATCTAACTTGCCAGTGTTTATGCTCATTCCTGTTTTCTTCATTTGGATCTGCTTTCCATTTATTGAAAGAGGTCTTGTGGACTTTCATAGCCTTTTTCACTTAATGTCTGCTCACTAATTTTACTCTTTTATTTTGAAATGCACACAACTTCCCAGCAAACTAATGTTCACAAGCCCTACTTGCCAACCAGCAGTGGATACTTCTTCTGTCGGCACTCAGTCAGAACTGACACTGATTTATAATCTTGCTGTTTCCCCCCTTATTTGGCAGCATGACCCTTAGCAGAAGTACAGCGAGCCAATCACTAGGAGTCAGAGATATCATTTGAACCAAGGCCACCAACGGGATCTCTCCTGCCCCCCCCCCCCACTAAACAGCAGAGAACCTTCAGTAAGAGCCAGAGTGGGGCTATCAGGGGAGGGTACTTTAAGAAATCTCAGGGGAAGGGGTGGAGGAGGTTCTATAAGGAATATGATGTTGCGGTAGGTGCACCACAGATAGGGTGGATGCACTTCAGGATGTAGTAAATGGATTCACTTATCTGCAACTGTGACAGCACATGGTAACTTACCGTGTACTAACTGCAAGGGCTGTAAGTGCCCATCACTCATCCACTGTCCATCCTTTTCCTGTCCCCTTCCCGCAAACTTGCACATGGTAAGTATCATGGCCACAGAGTAATTGTTACTTTGACCATGCGGTAGCTGCCATCATGTGCTAATTCACGTGGTAATCATGTGCGAGAAAGCATAGGCCCCTATGCTTTCTCGCAGGCTTTGGCATGGTATGTGTGTGGAACCATTGCTCCAAATTTGATATAATAAATACTTTAACAGTATAATTGTCACCGTTCTGCACGGGTGACTTATAAATAAATAAAGTACCCTAGGGATGGACACTAAAGTGACTGACTGGGTTAGAAAATGGTTGAATGGGAGGCGACAAAGGGTACAGGTACATGGAACTGACTGAGGAGGTTGTTGCAGTGATGTGCCACTGGGATTTGTCCTTGGTCCGATTCTTTTTAACATTTTTGTTAATGATATTGCAGAAGGGCTGTCGGGTAAGGTTTGCCTCTTTGCGGATGATACCGAAATCTGTAATAGAATAGATACTCAGGAAGGAGTAGATAACATGAGGAAGGATCTAGCTAAGCTTGAAGAATGGTTGAAAACTTGGCAGCTGAGATTTAATGCTAAAAAAGGCAGGGTCATGCCTTTGCACTGCAAAAATCCAAGGGAGCGGTACAGTATAGGGGGTGAAGTACTTCTATCCATGAAAGAGGACCAGGACCTAGGTGGGATTGTTTCTGATTATCTTAAAGTGACTAAACAGGTAGAAAAGGTGATGGCAAAAGCCAGAAGGATGCTTGGGTGCATAAGGAGAGGAATGGCCAGAAGGAAAAAGGAGGTGATAATGCCTCTGTATAAGTCTTTGGTGAGACCTCATTTGGAATATTGTGTGCAATTCTGGAGACTGCACCTTCAAAAGGATATAAACAGAATGGAGTCAGTGCAGAGGGTGGCTACCAAAATGGTCAGTGATCTTCGTTATAAGCCATATAGGGACAGACTTAAAGATCTCAATCTGTATACTTTAGAGGAAAGGTGGGAGAGAGGAGATGTGGAGCCAGGTCCTTCCAAGACAAGCAGTGCAAAGGAGTTCTGAGATAGAAATGTTAACTGGGGCTGGAGGAAGGGCTGGAAGGATCAGCTTGTGGAGTTTTAACAAGCTGGGACAGAATTAAGCTGATTTTGTTTTCCTTGAACTGCTGTTTGTTCAGGATTTTGTTTGTGGAGGCTTAACAAACTGGGATAGAATAAAACTACTCTTGTTTCCCTGAACTGCTGTTTGGCCTGTGTGTTAAAGAAGCCCCCTTCCCATCGCATGCCATGCTTATCACATATGGTGGCAGCTTGGAGTGGAGGAGTGGCCTAGTGGTTGGGGCAAGGTACTTCAGGTCGGAAGGTCGGGGGTTCAAATCCCACTAGAGGACAGCAACCTTGGGCCGGAAGGACTGGGGTTTCTAGTCCCACAGGTGCTCCTTGTGGTCTTGGGCAAGCCACTTAACCCTCCATAGCCCATGTTCCCTGTAAAATAGTTCTCTGTGTGCTGTGCTTTCCTGTCTAATCAATGTGTTTATACCTCAAAAATTTCCTGTCATGATTTGACAATTCCCAATCTGTAATCAAACCGCTGCTGATCGCTGGAAGTAGCGGTATACAAATGTATACTAAATAAATAAATAAAATAAATAAATAAATAAATAAATAAATTTCTGTTACCACGTGACTGAGGGCAAATCCACATCCCCAGGGCTGGGCCTCTACAGCAGGTCAGGATTTTTTTTGTTTGTTTGTATGGGCTAAGATGATTAGCCTCTCCCTAGTTAGGGAGCTTTAAGAAAGAATAGTCAGTGCCAGACAGGCAGGCTTTATTTTGGCCACTAGAGGCCGCTAAAAATTTGTTGGAGCTGGAATGCCACAGGGTTAACACTGTAGAAGAGGAAGTTGTTGTGGTGTTGCAAGAGAACAGTGACAAGCCAAGATGGTGTGGCTCCTCTGGATTCTGTCTGAAGGGCGGCAGCAGCAACAACAGCAGCAGCAACAACAACAGTTTCAACACACACTACTGGATGGGCAGCAACAACAGCAGCAGCAGCAGCAGTTGATTCAGGCTCTACAGAGACGGCAACTCCAACCTTCAGCACAAGTGCTTCTTAAAATGATGGCAGAAGATGAACCAGACCACTTTTTGGTGAACTTTGAAAGAACCGCCTGCATGGCCAGGTGGCCGGAGGAGACATGGACTACTTGTTTGGGGAATCTGCTGATGGGCAGCAGGCAGGCTGCATTCCAGGATGCCAACCCAAATGGGCAAGCTACATATGCAACTGTCAAGGCTGCTATACTGGAATGGGCCAGCTGTACCTCACAGGCTTACTGCCAGCAAGTCAGAAAGGGAGGCTCCAGATAAAGGAGAGCCCTCAGAGGTTCCTCTATCAGTTGAAGGATTTCGCATGGAAGTGGCTGCAACTAGAGGGAAAGACTAGGCCCAAGATAGCCAAGATTGTGCTATTGGAGCAGTTTTTGGAAGGCTTGACCGCCCCGATGAAACTGTGGGTACATCAGCACCCCAAGTTTACACTGGGGAGTACACTGGAAATAACTGAAGGGTATTATGAAGTTCAGCTGGTGACTGAAGCAGACAGTGAGAAGGGGAAGAAGACACCCGTTAGCTCAGAAGGAAGGATGGGGAAGCTGGAACAGATGTTGGCTTCCATGTTCTGACCTCCAAAACTCAGTTGCTAGTCAAGAGCATGGCCCCAGTCATAACCCCTTCACCTGTTTGAGATGTGGAGCCCAGGGACACTTTGCTCGGGAATGTCGCCTGGGTACAGAAGAACTCATGGATGTCAGCTGAACCACACTTCACACCTGCATTTTTGTAGACACTCCCCACCCAGGGGCCCAGAGTTTTGTGATTCCAGTAGAGCTCAAGGAGACTCACCTCCAGGAACTTGATAGACTCTGGGAGTGTGCAGAGCTTCATTCACTGGGAAACCGTAACCCGATTTCAAATTGACTATGCAAAGACGGTTACACTGGCCTGTGTGCATGGAGACCAGAGGCAGTATCCAGCGGCACAGGTTTCACTTAAGACTCCAGCAGGGCAAGTTATGTTCCTTATCGTCCCTCCAGTCTAGTCCCGGAAACTCTGGGTTGTGTTCCTCTTCCAGCAGCCTGGAGACTGATAAACGTCATTCTTTGATGACACTGGTATAAGGACACAGGCACCGCCTCCTCACTTCAGTTCTGTCAGTCTCCAAGCAGTTGGAGGATGTGAGCATGGGGTTCCCGGCTCACTAGAGGAACAATTAAGGACATTTAGTAGAAGTTAGATTAGTTTTTGGGGTTTAAATTACTTTTAAATTGGGTGTTATTTGGTTTTCATTTGATTTATGTTATTTTGCAATTCTATTTGTGAGGGTTTGATTTTGAGGTACTATACCTTTAATTTTCAACTGCTAGAGACCTCTCTCCCCTTCCCCCTTCCTCTTCTCGGGGACGAGCTGGGAGCAGGGGGAACAGACTCCGGTTGCAGCCCGGTTTGGTCTGAAAGGGCTAGCAACTGTGAAGGGGGGCATCCCCAGCGCCTCACAGAGGTATTGCCTGTAAGCGCTCGGGTGGTTGGTCAGACGGAAGCCGCGATCACAGCGCTGCACACTGATTCACTGTATCGGGAAACAACAGACCTGAGGGGAGTCAGCCAGCTTTGCTCAAACCCTTCGAAGGTAGGGTGCTGAGGACGCTGCTCAGAGCGGTCAGGTAAGCCGCAGAACTAGATTGTTTCTTTTTGTCAGGGCCCAATCAGACAGCAGGCCCACGCCGCGTGTAATTCACGTGGGAAAAGCCGGTACCGGCTGCGGGGAAGCAAGCGCGCGTAATTCGGCAGCAGAGTTTCGTTTTGAATTTATTTTTTCGTAATTCAGCTCAGGAAGTCTCCTCATTTCTGGTACAGTTTTGTGTAAAAAAAAAAAAAAAAAAAGACGCCTCAGGTTTCACGGGCTGGTTTAGCGCAGCTACTGTTTGGGGGTCCCTTGGAAGGGTTTTTGCTTCAGTGGGGGGCTTCAAGAGCATTTGAGCCGAGTGGCAAGGTGTCAAGATGCCTGCAAAAACATTGTGTTTACTCTGTGGAGTAAAGAGATCTGCAGTTTTGGACGCAGGGATCTGTAGGAACTGTAGCCAAGCTTCCGCCGCGGAGCAGCAACAGTTGGATATGGCGGAGGAGCGAGAGGCGGCCATACAGGGGCCTCTGTCTCCTGTGGTAGATCCTGCGGAGCCCATGCCGGGGTCTTCCACGGCGCCGGAGGTTCCGCTCGCTCAGGCACCTTTGTCTGGTGACGTGTTGTCAATTTTTTCCCCAGACTTTGTAGCTCTTGTTCAAAGGGCATTTGGCGGCACTCAAAGAGAAGCCTCTTCCTCTTCTTCTGGCCCCATGGGTGGGGATTTGGGACAGAAAAGGCCGGGGACTGCTCTGTCGGTGGCAGCTTCGGCGGTATTGCCGAAGAGATCTTGACTGGAGCTAGAAAAGCAGGGGCAGTCGGAGGTTTCGGAGGATTTGCACACGGAAGATGTGGAGCAAGATCCAGATGTAGACGAGGAGTTGGAAGAAGGAGAGATTGCAGAGCACGAGGACCAGGCCCGAGTAGTGCACATTTTTCGGAGAGAAGAGTTGCCCGCACTCATTTCTGAGACACTTAAAGCACTTAATATGCCGGCGTTGAGGCCGTTGGGGGAGGCTACATTAGAAGATCCGCTGTTACAAGCATTTTGGAAGACTTAGACAGTGTTTCCCATGCACAGAGTGGTAAAGGAGAAGATCCAAGGTGAGTGGGACATGCCAGAGGCGCCACTTAAGGACTCTAGGGTGATGTCTCATCTTTATTCGCTGATGGAGCAAGATAAGGAGCTCTTTAAGTCACCAAGAGTGGATGCGGCAGTATCTGCGGTGACCAAGAAGACAACCATTCTGGTGGAAGGGAGTGCAGCTCTCAAGGATACCCAGGACAGGAAGCTGGATGCTTTGTTAAAACAGGTTTTTGAGGTTAATGCTCTTTCCATTCAAGCATCTATTTGTGGAGCGTGAGTGGCAAGAGCCTATCTGCGCTAGTCTCAGCGAGTCCAGGGAGAGCGGATCGAAGAGTCGGTAGGTGAAGCGGCTTGTCTGGAGTCAGGAGTGGTGTATCTTGTGGATATTCATTATGACCTCATTAGGGGGCTATCGAACAGTATGGCTTCGGTGGTAGCAGCAAGGAGGTACCTTTTGGCTGCGCAATTGGGCAGCAGATGCGTCTTCTAAGGCCTGGTTAAGTAAGCTTCCCTTTAAGGGAAAGCTGCTTTTCGGAGAAGATTTGGACAAAATTGTTAAGGATCTAGGAGACTCCAAAGGCGGAAGGCTTCTGGAGGATAAGCAGAAGCAAGGGAGGTTTCCGCCGATGGCTAGAATGCCGCAGAGGGATTTTTGTCGTTTTCGTTCCTCAAGGTTTACTCAGAGTCAGAGGGAACGTTTTCCCTATAGAAACCAAGGGTTTCAGGGATTCAGAGGGGCGAGCAGAGTGTTTGCTGCCGCCGCTTCGGGTCTCAGAAAGCCGCAATAAAGTCAGGGAGACCCAGGTGGACATACAAGTGGGAGGTCGTTTACAGGATTTTTACGCTGCATGGGTCCAAATTACATCAGATCAGTGGGTGTTAGAGGTGATTAGAGGTGATTTGAGAATTTCAGCGATCAGTGACCGACTCGTTCGTACAGTCCCCTTGCAAGGCGCATCGCAAGTGTGAGGCGGTCAAACAGACTTTGGAAAGATTTCTAGATCTCAAAGCAGTAGTACCGGTGCCTCGAGACCAATGCGGTTTAGGTCAATACTCCATTTATTTTGTGGTTCCGAAAAAAGAAGGGACTTATTGCCCAATTTTGGATCAAAAAGGGTGAACCGGTGTCTCAGGGTATCTCATTTTCATATGGAGACGCTGAGATCGGTCATCGTGGCAGTCAGAAAAGGGGAGTTTCTTACATCCCTCGATTTGTCCAAAGCATACTTACACATCCCAATTCGTCAGGAGCATCAAAAGTTCCTCAGGTTTGTGGTGCCGATGGGGCATTTTCAGTTTTGGGCGTTACCGTTCGGACTGGTGATGGCGCCATGGATGTTTACCAAGGTCATGGTGGTAGTAGCAGCAGCATTGAGGAAGGAAGGTGTTCTGGTTCATCCATATTTGGACAACTGGTTGATTCGAGCAAAGTCGAGGATGGAAAGTGAGAAAGCCACTTCCAGGGTAGTCAGATGCCTTCAGAGTTTAGGTTGGGTGGTCAATATGGCCAAGAGCAGTCTAGTACCATCTCAAAACCTGGAGTACTTAGGGGTGCGTTTCGATATGGCGGAGGGCAAGGTTTTTCTGCCTCCACATCGAGCGATTGCCTTGCAAAAATTGGTTCGACGATTTCTCTGAAGGCCACGTCCGACTGCGTGGCATTATTTACAGCTCCTGGGTACAATGGTGGCGATGATTGAGTTGGTGCCCTGGGTAAGGGCTCATATGAGACCACTGCAGAGTGTTACTCAGAAGGTGGTTTCACCAAAATGACCCGCTATCCCAGAGGCTACTCTGTCCAGAAGCAGCACGGAGAGCGTTGCAGTGGTGGTTGCTTCTGGAGTCCTTAGCAAAGGGCATGCCCTTGGAAACGCCAAGCTGGTTACCACTGACTACGGATGCAAGTCTCCTAAGCTGGGGAGCTCATTTTCAAGGAAGGTTCACGCAGGGTCAATGGACGGAACAGGAAAGAACTTGGTCGATCAACAGGTTGCAACTGCAAGCAGTAGTGTGGGCGCTGCTGAAGTTTCAGCCGTATCTGATGGGAACAGCGATCAGGGTGTTTTCGGACAACGCGACCACAGTGGCCTACATCAACAAGCAGGGGGGCACCAGCAGTGCTCCCTTAGAGGCCGAGGCAGATCAGTTATTCAAATGGGTCGAGCAAAACCTTCAGGCTCTGTTGGCAGCGCATGTGGCAGGGGTGGACAATGTGGCGGCCGATTATTTGAGTCGGGTAAAGGTAGACCCTGGAGAATGGACGCTTCATCTGGATGTTTACATCATAGTAGTGCGGCGCTGGGGGGCGCCAATAATGGATCTCATGGAGACTTTCAATTCAGCCAAGGTCAGTCGGTTTTTCAGCAGAAGAAGAGAGAAAATGTCGGAGGGTCTGGATGCTCTAATACAAGACTGGCCAGTAGATCAGCTACTGTACGTGTTTCCTCCGTGGGTGTTAGTAGGCCGTGTAGTGCGACACATTGAATGCCACAGAGGATTAGTGATTCTGATCGCACCGGATTGGCCGAGAAGGCCTTGGTATGCGGACCTCAGGAGGCTGGTAGTTCGGAAGCCTTGGCATCTACCAGTCAGAAAGGATCTATTGTCGCAAGGTCCGTTGTTTATGCCTCAGGTAGCTCGGTTCTCGCTTACGGCATGGCTCTTGAAAGGGCAAGGTTAAGAGCTAAAAGCTACTTGGAGGCGGTGATTGCTACTTTGTTGGGGGCTCGTAGGAAATCTACTTCTTTAGCATATGTTTACGTGTGGCGTGTCTTTGAGGCTTGGTGTGTAGACAGGAATTGTGAGGCCTTATGAGCGTCAGTGCTGCAGGTCTTGGCATTCTTGCAGGATGGTTTTCAAAAAGGCTTAGTGGCCTCTTCTTTAAGAGTACAGTTGGCAGCGCTCTCCTGTTATAGGGGAAAAATCAAGGGGCAAGCACTGGGCGCTCATCCAGATATTAAGAGGTTTTTGAGAGCGGTGGGGCTTTTGAGGCCACCGTGCAGACAATTGGTTCCCCCTTGGGATCTACAATTGGTTTTAGGACCGTTAGGAAGGCGGCCGTTTGAGCCTTTAGCTAAGGCCACGTTGAAGGATCTTACTTTGAAAGTGGTGTTCTTAGCTGTGATTGCATCGGCGAGGAGAATTTCGGAGTTACAGGTGCTATCTTGTAAGGAGCCATTCCTGTCCTTTTATGAATCAAAGGTAGTATTGAGGCTGGTGCCGTCCTTTTTGCCGAAGGTAGTATCTCCTTTTCAAGTGACTCAGATAGTGTTGCTACCGGTATTCCGTACGGTTTCAGAGGACTCTTCCACGCAACAGTTGCATCTATTAGATGTCCGTAGGGCCTTGAAAAAGTATATCCGACGGACGGCAGAGTTCAGAAAGTCTGATAGATTGTTTGTGTTGTTTGGGGGTCCTCGCAAAGGTGAAGCAGCATCAAAAGCATCTATTGCCAGATGGATGAAAGGGGCAATAGCATCGGCGTACCTGTTAAAGGGTAAGCTGGTACCAGAAGGGTTAAGAGCGCATTCTACTAGAGCGCAAGCTGCTTCTTGGGCTGGGTATAAACTTGTTCCTGCAGTAGAAATTTGTAAGGCAGCGACGTGGTCATCGTTAAATTCCTTTGTCAAGCATTATCATCTGGATGTTCAGGCGAGTAGGGATACCTGTTTTAGAACAGCGGTGCTTCAGGCTGGTCTAGAAGGTCCCGCCCGTTGAGTTCTTTTACTGCTCTGTTACATCCCCAGAGTTTCCGGGACTAGACTGGAGGGACGATAAGGAAGTTTAAATTAGACTTACCTGCTAATTGTAGTTCCTGAAGGAACTCCAGTCTAGTCCCGGATCCCGTCCCGGTTCTTTGGGAGGATTGGAGCCTGAAGCAGTGGATCTCACAGGTAAGAGAAAAGGTAAACTGTGGGGCTTCGGGTTCAGACGGGAAATTTTAATGTGGGGAAGTATATTAAGGTCGGGGTTCTTCCTGGAGGGGAAGCGAGGGCCTCCGCAGTTATGCTAAGGCATCACAATTATATTAAAGCATCACAGGGAAATTCAGCCCTGTAGTTTATACGGGTTAGTTTACAGTTTGTTTATAAGTGTTTTCTGACTTAATTGTTGCTCCAGTGAGTCTACTTTGTCAGTAGGTTACTGGAGTGAGGAGGCGATGCCTGTGTCCTTATACCAGTGTCATCAAAGAATGATGTTTATCAGTCTCCAGGCTGCTGGAAGAGGAACACAACCCAGAGTTTCCGGGACTAGACTGGAGGGACAATAAGGAACATAACTTGCCCTGCTGGAGTCTTAAGTGAAACCTGTGCCACTGGATACTGCCTCTGGTCTCCATGCACACAGGCCAGTGTAACCGTCTTTGCATAGTCAATTTGAAATCGGGTTACGGTTTCCCAGTGAATGAAGCTCTGCACACTCCCAGAGTCTATCAAGTTCCTGGAGGTGAGTCTCCTCGAGCTCTACTGGAATCACAAAGCTCTGGGCCCCTGGGTGGGGAGTGTCTACAAAAATGCAGGTGTGAAGTGTGGTTCAGCTGACATCCATGAGTTCTTCTGTACCCAGGCAACATTCCCGAGCAAAGTGTCCCTGGGCTCCACATCTCAAACAGGTGAAGGGGTTATGACTGGGGCCATGCTCTTGACTAGCAACTGAGTTTTGGAGGTCAGAACATGGAAGCCAACATTTGTTCCAGCTTCTCCATCATTCCTTCTGAGCTAACGGGTGTCTTCTTCCCCTTCTCACTGTCTGCTTCAGTCACCAACTGAGCTTCATAATACCCTTCAGTTATTTCCAGTGTACTCCCCAGTGTAAACCTGGGGTGCTGATGTACCCACTGTTTCATTGGGGCGGTCAAGCCTTCCAAAAACTGCTCCAATAGCACAATCTTGGCTATCTTGGGGCCAGTCTTTCCCTCTAGTTGCAGCCACTTCCATGTGAAATCCTTCAACTGATAGAGGAACCTCTGAGGGCTCTCCTTTATCTGGAGCCTCCCTTTCTGACTTGCTGGCAGTAAGCCTGTGAGGTACAGCTGGCCCATTCCAGTATGGCGGCCTTGACAGTTGCATATGTAGCTTGCCCATTTGGGTTGGCATCCTGGAATGCAGCCTGCCTGCTGCCCATCAGCAGATTCCCCAAACAAGTAGTCCATGTCTCCTCCGGCCACCCGACCATGCAGGCGGTTCTTTCAAAGTTCACCAAAAAGTGGTCTGGTTCATCTTCTGCCATCATTTTAAGAAGCACTTGTGCTGAAGGTTGGAGTTGCCATCTCTGCAGAGCCTGAATCAACTGCTGCTGCTGTTGTTGCTGCCCATCCAGCAGTGTGTGTTGAAACTGTTGTTGTTGCTCCTGATACTGTTGTTGCTGTTGCTGTTGCTGCTGCCGCCCTTCAGACAGAATCTAGAGGAGCCACACCATCTTGGCTTGTCACTGTTCTCTTGCAACACCACAACAGCTTCCTCTTCTACAGTGTGTTAATCCTGTGGTATTCCAGCTCCAACAAATCTTTAGCGGCCTCTAGTGGCCAAAATAAAGCCTGCCTGTCTGGCACTGACTATTCTTTCTTAAAGCTCCCTAACTAGGGAGAGGCTAATCATCTTAGCCCATTACAAACAAACAAAAGAAATGCTGACCTGCTGTAGAGGTCCAGCCCTGGGGATGTGGATTTGCCCTCAGTCACGTGGTGACAGAAATCCCCAAGCTGCCACCATATGTGATAAGCGTGGCATGTGATGGGAAGGGGGCTTCTTTAACACACAGGCCAAACAGCAGTTCAGGGAAACAAGAGTAGTTTTATTCTATCCCAGTTTGTTAAGCCTCCACAAACAAAATCCTGAACAAACAGCAGTTCAAGGAAAACAAAATCAGTTTAATTCTGTCCCAGCTTGTTAAAACTCCACAAGCTGATCCTTCCAGCCCTTCCTCCAGCCCCAGCTACTGGAGTGAGGAGGCGGTGCCTGTGTCCTTATACCAGTGTCATCAAAGAATGACGTTTATCAGTCTCCAGGCTGCTGGAAGAGGAGCACAACCCAGAGTTTCCAGGACTAGACTGGAGTTTCTTCAGGAACTACAATTATCAGGTAAGTCTAATTTAAACTTTGAGATCGTGATGCTGCTCTGGCTACCGAATCTAGTGGTGATCGGCCAAACTACCCAAACCTCAGAGCTGTATGAGTCCAGCTAACTGACAGCTCTGCTAAGTCGGACCAGGAAGATTTCCCAGAGATATTTCCCCTGGAATACCCAGATCTATATGTCAAGACTCCCAAACATGCTAAGTCCTGGAGTCGGCTGAGTCAGGAAAAGCTACGCTACCAACAGAACCTGGGGCAGCTCTGGGAGAGGGATCCGGGGCCCAGCAAGAGGATGAGTCCCTTAAGCATTCCCAAAAGTGGGTTTTGGAAGTTGATCAGGTTCCATTAGGTAACAGAGTCCCCTGCAAAAATATTTTCCTATTTTGTGTTAAAGGGAGATTTATTATACAGAGTGGCTGAGGGGGCCCTAGAGGGGGAAGAAGTGAAGCAACTGATAGTTCCGCAACCCTTTCATTAGCAGATGTTATCATTGGCTCATAGCCATTTATTAAGAGGGCACCTGGGGGTGGAAAAAATACTGGAGCGTGTTTTAGCCCAATTTTTCTGGCTCAGGGTCCATAAAAAGGTGCAGTTATATTGCCAGTAATGCTCCACCTGTCAACTTCAGAACCTTGCCAGAGTTCGACCTGCCCCTCAAGTGCCTATGCTTATCATTGAAACCCCATTTGAAAGAGTGGCCATAGACCTGGTATGTCCTTTGGAGCAAACCCCCGTGGCAATGAGTATATTTTAGTCATATTAGACTATGCTACCCAATACCTGGAGGTTACTGCTCTAAGGAATATGAAGACTATGAATGCCCTCTGGGAAGTTCAGTGTTCTCGCAGGTGGGAATACCCAATGATCTCAATCCTCACTGATCAAGGTAAGTGTGTGCCTTGGCGAAGGTCAAGATGCTGCAAACATCAGTATATCACCCACAGATGGATGGTCTCATTGAGCGAGTCAATAAAACTCTGAAACAGATGTTAAAAAGGTTTGTTCAGGAGGACAGGAAGAATTGGGATATTCTCTTACCCTATTTGATGTTTGCTATCTGCAAGGCACCTCAGAGTTCCACGGGGTTTTCACCTTTTGAATTACTTTTCGGAAGATGGCCAAGAGGCATATTAGATGTGGTAAGGGAAACCTGGGAAGAAGAACCCTGTGCCGGGCGAAATTTGGTGGAGTATGTTGTACAAATGTAAGACCGGCTGAGGAAAGCTGGAGAGATAGCCAAACTCAGTCTGGAAAAAGCCAAAGCAGAGCAGGCCAGGGGCCACAATTGTGCAGCCGTGTACCACACCTTCCAACCAGGAGACAGAGTTTTAGTCTTGTTACCCTCATCCAACAGCAAGTTACTCTGTAATTGGCAGGGGCCCTATGAAGTCAAAGAGAAAGTGGGGCCTGTTGACTACAAGATTGCCCCTCCAGATAAACGGAAGAAAGCCAAAATTTACCATACCACACAAGATATCAAGCGCATCTAAAATAAATAAATAATACATGGGACTTAGCTGGGGCTGAGTGTCCTTGCTACTTTTGTGTGAAAATGGCACCTCCACATTGATGATTCTAATACTGCTTCTGACACTGTTAGAAAGACGTAACCAGGTTGCAATAATATTTACACAGCTCAGATGTGAATACTGACTGCATACAGCAGCCATTCCCATCAAATAATATAGGTGGAATCACTCTCAGTCCATGGGAGGAAATCTTTCACGCGTTCAGATAATGATGCCATGTTATTAAACATCTACAATCCCCTTTGTGCCATATTGATGTTGTTGCTATTAATAACCCCCTTAGCAACAGTTTCATACAGTGCAGATGCTATGCCTAATAGTCATAGATCAACAATGTCTAAGGCCCTAGAGTACAAGCGGCACTGTTGGCGATAACCCAGGCAGCATCCTTTAGCAGGCAGAAACCGCTGTCACAGTGCAAGAATCTGTCAGCACGTCTCATGCTCTTTACCCTTTCATGTCATTAAATGATCTCCAAGCACTTTATTTTGTAGTGCGCTATTTTATTATAATCTTTTTATGTTGTCATCTATTACCATAGGCTCACAATTCCTGATTACAGCTTTTTAAAGTTATGCTGACAATTAACTGTCTTCCAAATGCAGAGTTTCGGTGCGTGTTCTGGCCCTAGAGAAAACTCACTTCTTTCCCAGTTGTGATATCTTTAATGAGACCAAACTAGGAATTATTGAAGTCTGATGATCTCTGTACACGAACTTCCAAGACCATAAAAAAATAGGAAAGCTCTTCATATAGCATATGGTTAAAGATTTTCTTACTGTTATGAATGAAATGTAATTGCGTGTGTATATCATTGAAAAATATTTGTCACTGGGGTTGTTACATCATGGCCAGATTTACAGCAAGCCAGAATGGTGCCATGCAACATGTGGTACTGCCAGAAACTCCAAGTCAGGGAAGGAGAGACGGGATGACAGTATGAGCAAAACAGAAAAGGAAATAACCGCCCCATATCAATTGTCTGTCTGCCACTGTCATGAGGTAAGTGCTGATCTCAAAATCGCCCACAGTCTCTCCTGCCTGCCATTACTGCTCCAGACCCTTCTGGGCCACCATTATTGTTTTCACAAATAAAAAATGTGGAGGATGAGGTAAAAAGAAGGGTATTTGCCTCTAGGGATGAAAACCAGAGACTGGGCACCACTGACTTTCCCGCTCAGGGCACCACCCACACCAGAGCCAACCTTGGTTATGTTCAACAGCGGCAGCCCCTCAGCACTGTTTTCTTTGTAATCTTTGCTTCTTTTCTTCATGCTTTGCAGAAGAAGGTGGCCCCAAGTTTGGTGAAAGGTGGCTGGGTAAGCCCCGCTATGTTTTTTGCTGGAGAGCTGCTTGCACTGTCAGAGGGAACAGATAAAAACAGGGACAAAATGGCTGTGTATCTTTGTTCACTCAACATATTTGCAGCTCTTGTCAGAAATGCTAAAAGAAAAGCTGATAAAATAGTAATTATCTATATTTGGAAACCAGAGTGGTCATATGTGGCAAAGCAAAAATCCTACATTTTGATTAACCAGCTCTCTCCACTTGACCTTTGAAATCTGTCCATTCTCCTGTTGGAAAGCACATTTCAGATCTTTCAGTCTGCTTCTGGACACAGTACAAACGAGTGACTATATAGCGTGTTTTAGTGATTTTGGAAATAAATCGTAGATAAGGGCCTCAAATCCCCAGATTTTCAAAAATTACATTTTCAAAGTTTACAGCCAAAATGAACATGCTGTAAGATGTATATGTTCACCATGAACAAACACTTTTCATTGGATCCTTCTCAGAAGGCTGCCTATAAATTTCGCTAGTTGTGCGAAGAGAGAGATCATTAGAGAAAGGCACCATGCTTGGCAAGATAGAAGGTCAACGCAAAAGAGGAAGGCCAACAATGAGATGGATCGATACAATAACAGTAGCTATGGGTGCCAATTTGTCAACAATGAGCCGCCTGACTGAAGCCCGAACACAATTTAGGACAACTATCCAGAGGGTCACCATGAGTCGACACCAACTCGACGGCACTTAACAACAGCAACAACAACAACCTACTAGGTCTGCACATTAGGTCATTTGGTTGGTTTCTATGTAGCTATTATTGAATAAAACAATCAGAGCAGCTCATACAGTGCATTGCAAAAGTATTCATCCCCTCTGTGTTTGTCCTGTTTTGTCGCATTACAACCTGGAATTAAAACGGAGTTTTGGGGGTTAGCAGCATGTGATATACACAACATGCCTACGACTTTGAAGCTGCAAAATATCCTTTATTATGACACAAACAATAAGTAAGACAAAAAAAACTGAAAGCAGGAGTGTGCCTATGTATCACCCCCACAAAGTCAATATGTTGTTGAGCCACCTTTTGCTGCAATTAGAGCTGCAAGTCTCTTGGGGTATGTCTCTATTAGCACATCTAGCCACTGGGATTTTCACCCATTCCTTAAGACAAAACTGCTCCAACTCTAGTGAGATGGGTTGCGTTGGTGTACAGCAATCTTCAAGTAATCTCACAGATTCTCAATTGAATTGAGGTCTGGGCTTTGACTAGGCCATTCTAAAACATTAAAATGTTTCCTATTAAACCAGCTTTAACAGTATGTTTAGGGTCATTGCCCTGACGGAAGGTGAACCTTTGTCCCAGTCTCAAATCTCTGGCTGACTGAAACAGGTTTTCCTCAAGAATTGACCTGTATTTAGTGCCATCCCATCGTTCCTTCAATCCTGACCAGTTTTCCTGTCCCTGCCGATGAAAAACATCCCCACAGCATGATGCGGCCACCACCATGTTTCACTGTGGGAATGGTGTTCTCAGGGTGATAGGAAGTGTTGGGTTTGCGCTACACATGGTGTTTCCCATGATCAGGGCCGGCCCGTCCATTGAGCAAGAATGTTTTTTGCACAGGGCCCCGCGTTTCAGGGGGCCCCGCGCAAAGAACATTCTGCTTTTTAAAAAATTAAATTAAAAAAAAAAGCTGGCTGCTGCCACTGCCGCCACAGCAGCAGCAGAATGGAGTGTCCCGCGGGGCCCCCTCTGCCCGGCTGAGCCCCTCTGCGCTGGCTTTCAGATACGCGAAGGGAGAGTGTCTCCCTCACGTCTCTGTTAAGCCCACAGGGGCTGAGGGGAAGCAGGGGCTGATGGGAAATTTCCCATCTGCCCCTGCGGGCTTAAAAGAGACGCGAGGGAGACACTCTCCCTTCACGTATCTGAAAGCCGGCGCAGAGGGGCTCAGCCGGGCAGAGGGGCCCTGTGGGACACTCCATTCTGCCGCTGCCGAGGCGGCAGCGACAGCAGCCAGCTTTTTTTTTTTTTTAAATTTTCCATGAGCCGATGGGGGGGGGGGGGTTTGGACGGGTAATGGGCTAGGGTGGGGGTTAAGACTGGTAATGGGCGGTGGGCTGAGGGGGGCTGTCTGGAAATGGGGTGATGGGGGGGTTAGGACTGGGAATGGGCTATGGGGGGGGTTAAGACTGGTAATGGGCTATGGAGGGGGTTAGCACTTGACTTGGTGGGCTGTGGGCTGCTGTGGGGGTTAGGACTGGTAATGGGCTATGGGGGGGTTAAGACTGGTAATGGGCTGTGGGCTGATGGGGGCTGTCTGGAAATGGGGTGATGGGGGGTTAGGACTGGTAATTTATTTATTTATTTTATTTATTTACATTCTCTTATATACTGCGCTATTCTGCATCAGTGCGGTTTACATTGAACAAACTGAAATTACATTGAACAGGGCATTATAACTTGGAGATAACTATTTTACAGGGAACATGGGCTATGGAGGGTTAAGTGGCTTACCCAAGACCACAAGGAGCACCTGTGGGACTAGAAACCCCAGTCCTTCCGGCCCAAGGTTGCTGTCCTCTAGTGGGATTTGAACCCCCGACCTTCTGGCCTGAAGTACCTTGCCCCAACCACTAGGCCACTCCTCCACTCCAGACTGGTAATGGGATATGGAGGGGGTTAGGATTTGACTTGAGGTGGGCTGTGGGCTGTTGGGGGTGGGGGGGGGTTAGGACTGGTAATGGGCTATGGAGGGGGTTAAGACTGGTAATGGGCTATGGAGGGGGTTAGGACGACGAGGTGGCTGTGGGCTGTTGGGGGGGGTTAGGACTGGTAATGGGCTATGGGGGGGTTAAGACTGGTAATAGGCTGTGGGCTGATGGGGGCTGTCTGGAAATGGGGTGATGTGTGGTTAGGACTGGTAATGCGCTATGGGGGGGTTAAGACTGGTAATGGGCTATGGAGGGGGTTAGGACTTGACTTGAGGTGGGCTGTGGGCTGTTGGGGGGTTAGGACTGGTAATCGCCTAGGGGGGGTTAAGACTGGTAATGGGCTGGGGGCTGCTGGGGGCTGTCTGGAAATGGGGTGATGGGGGTTAGGACTGGTAATGGGCTATGGAGGGGGTTAGGACTTGACTTGAGGTGGGCTGTGGGCTGTTGGGGGGGTTAGGTCTGGTAATGGGCTATTTGGGGGGTTAAGACTGGTAATGGGCTGTGGGCTTATGGGGCTGTCTGGAAATGGGGTGATGGGGGGTTAGGCCTGGTAATGGGCTATGGAGGGGGTTAGGACTTGACTTGAGGTGGGCTGTGGGCTGTTGGGTGGGGTTAGGACTGGTAATGGGCTATGGGGGGGGGTTAAGACTGGTAATAGGCTGTGGGCTGATGGGGGCTGTCTGGAAATGGGGTGATGGGGGGTTAGGACTGGTAATGGGCTATGGGGGGGGGGTTAAGACTGGTAATGGGCTATGGAGGGGATTAGGACTTGACTTGAGATGGGTTGTGGGCGGTTGGGGGGTTAGGACTGGTAATGGGCTATGGGGGGTTAAGACTGGCAATGGGCTGTGGGCTGATGGGGGCTGTCTGGAAATGGGGTGATGGGGGGTTAGGACTGGTAATGGGCTATGGAGGCGGTTAGGACTTGACTGGTAATGGGCTGTGGGCTGATGGGGGCTTTCTGGATATGGGGTGATGGGGGTTAGGACTGGTAATGGGCTATGGGGGGGTTAAGACTGGTAATGGGCTATGGAGGGGGTTGGACTTGACTTGAGGTGGGCTGTGGGCTGTTGGGGGGGGGTTAAGACTGGTAATGGGCTGTGGGCTGATGGGGGCTGTCTGGAAATGGGGTGATGGGGGTTAGGACTGGTAATGGGCTATGCGGGGGTTAGGACTGATAATGGGCTATGGGGGGGGGCTAGGACAGGAAATGGGCTGAAGGGGAGGGGTTAGGACTTGAGGTGGACTGATGTGGTTAGGACTGGTAATGGGCTGTGGACTGATGGGGGGGTTAGGACTGGCAATGGGCTATGGAGGGCTGACTGGAAATGGGCTGATGGGGTTAGGACTGGAAGTGGGTTGGTGGGGGGTTAGGACTGGTAATGGGTTATAGGGGGGGGGGCTTAAACTGAAAATGGGGAGATGGGGGGTTAGGACTGCAAGTGGGTTGATGGGGGGCTAGGACTGGTAATGGGTTGGGGGTTGCTAGGACTGGAAATGGGCTGAGTGGAAGGGGAGGCTTGAACTGCAAATAGCTGATGGGGAGGGGCTTGGTCTGGACATGGGCTGTGAGGGCCGGGAGCTAGGACTGAAAATGGGCTGATGGAGCAGCTAGGATAGGACTGGACATGGGCTGTTGGGGGGAGCTAAGATTGGAAATCGGCTGTGGTGGGGGCTTGAATTGAAATGGACTCATGGAGGGGTTAGAATTGGAAGTAGGCTCATGGGGGGGCTTGGATTGGAATTGGGCTGAGTGGAGGGGAGCTATGATTTGACATGGGCTGATGGTGGGGCTAGGAAATGACTAGAAATGGGCTGATGGGGGGCTAGGATTTGAAATGAGCTGATGAAGGGACTCGGACTGGAAATGGATGGGGGAGCTAGGACTGGAAATGGGCTGATGGGGGGCTAGGACTGGAAATGGGCTGATGCAGGGACTAGAAGGGAATGGATGCTGGGTGAGACTGGAACTAGAAGGGAGCTGATGTTGGGGGAGGATTAGAATGGGATGTGGCTGGGAGAGTAAAATGGAGAGGGGAAAAATATTTTGTGTGGGAGGGATGAAAAATCTACAATTGGCCAGGTATTGGGAGAGTAAGTGGGGATTGAGTATGGAGGGGTAAAATTTGTGTGGATGAAATAGGAATGAGGAAAGAGCAAAAGGAGAAAGATTAGTATGTTAAAGCAGATGTAGAGAGAGAGAATGGAAAAAAAACCTAGAAGAGAGAAGAAAGGACAAATGGACAGCAGATGATGGAGAGTTAGCAGAAAACATGAAGAAACCAGAAGAAAGTGGCTGGAGCAATTGCAACTGAAAAAAATGCACAAAAGGTAGAAAGATATCTCTTTATTTTGAATTTATTAACTGGAATATGAAAGCTCTGGGAAATGTGCATCATTAACGTCTGCGCTTTGTTTGGTACAAGAGGAAATTAATTTATAGTTTTATTTCTACAGTGTTGTTGTACATTCCAAGTTTGGCTTTGGGGTTCCCAGTTTAATTATTGCCTTCCTGTTTCTGAATTGTGATTCCTTGTTTGGTGATGGTCTATGTTCTGCATGTGTAACTGAGCTGAGGTATTCTGTTTATGTAATTCCTATTTGACATTGCCACTTGTTCTCTTTCCCCAGTATTCTCTGAAATGTATTGGTTTAATATTTGCAGTGTTGCCTTTTGATAGGTAGAGTATGGTGCTTTGTGAGTCCTGGTAATGCTGTCAGGATACGGCGGGTTTGCTATGGGTTCTAAATGGGCAGCGTTTGTAGTAGTTCCTAATGTGCCTGGCGGTTGGCACTGGATTATAGTAATGTAGAAATCTTTTAGTCTTTCTTTATCCATACACTCATTAAGAGACATGTTTACAAAAAGTTAGTGTATGGTAACATTATGCAAATATTTATGCAAATAAGGCCACTTATGCAAATGAGGCCCCGCACCGAATCTCCGCACATGGCCCCGCACCCCCCTTGGGCCGCCCCTGCCCATGATGACCAAAAAGTTCAATTTTCATATCATCTGACCAGAGAACCTTCTTCCATGTGTTTGGGGGGTCCGCCACATGCTATTGTGTAAACTCCAAATGTGTTTTCTTATTTCTTTCTTTAAGCAATGGCTTTTTTTCTGGCCATTCTTCCATAAAGCCCCACTCTGTGGAATGTATGGCTTAAAGTGGTCCAATGGACAGATTCTCCCATCTCCGCTGTGGATCTTTGAAGCTCCTTCAGTGTTATCCTTGGTGTCTTTGTAGCATTTCTGATTAATGTCCTCCTTGCCCGGTCTATGAGTTTTGTTGGGCGGCCTTCTCTTGTCAGGTTTGTAGTTAAAATATAAAAGAGCCACTGAGTCCCAAAATATCAATGAAGAAAATGCTTAAATGTAGGCATCATAAAATTATATCTATCTAAAGTGCAACAGTTGACCAAGGCCTCAGAACAGTGGGGTGGAACCGGCAAAATGGCAGTAAGCCACTAATAAAACTAACTGGAACCTTCCTTCTACTATCTGGCCTGTCCATGTTGGCCAGGTTAACATTTAATTCAATATCTCTCCTAGCTCTGTCTCTATTGTTGCAGAGTTTAAAATTTTTTTCCTGTCTCTGCTCTTATTCTACCTGAGTGACTAACCCTCCCCCCTTGCTGAGATATTGTTTAGCCTCTTTTCCTGCCTTCCACGTGTGCTTAGCTTTGTTTGCCTCTCTGTCCCTTGGGAAGAGAAGCGCCCCTCTTAAAAGCTCTACTGGAAAGGTGAATTTTACTTCTTGTGAGTGACTTTGCTGGCTCTGTGAGTTCTGTCTGTCTGTCTCTCTCTACATATTTATTTATTTGTCATTGTTAGTGTGCTCCCTTACCTCACTGCCCCCTTTATTTTGCACTTTTGTTCAGCTTTGCTCAGCTGAAATACCCCACCCACCCTGTGGCTCTCAGTCTCTTATAGCTGTTATCTGCTCATAGGGTTGCCAACATTTTCACCGAGAAAAACCCGACACCTGTGGCTCGCCATGCCCCACCCATTCTCCGCCCCTAGCCCCACCCCTGCCCCACCCCCAGTCCCACCCATGCTGCACCCCAGCCCCACCCACAAAAATTACCGAGGATAAGTGTAGGCTAACTCCCTTGGTCAGATAATAATTAAACTGGGAACCCCAAAAGCCAAACATGAAATGTACAACACTGGAGAAATAAAACTATAAAGTAATTTCCTCTTGCACTAAACAAAAACGCAAAGATGTTAGCAATACACACTTCCCAGACCAGACATATTCCAGTTAATAAATTCAAAATAAAAAGTATTTTTCTACCTTCTGTTTGGGAATTTTATTTTTCAGTTGCAATTGCTCCAGTCACTTTCTTCTGGTTTCTTCGTGTCTTCTGCGAGCTATCCATTTGTCATTTCTTCTCTTTTAGATGTTTTCCATTCTCTCTCTATATCTGTTTTAACATACTGATCGTTTCCCTTTTGCTCTTTCCCCCATTTCTTTCCTTATTCCTTTATCATTCACTCAAATTTCACCCTTCCATTCTCAATCCCCTCTTACTCTCCCAATACCCGGCCCATCGTAGACTTTTCTTCCACACAAAATATCTTTTCCCCTCTCCATTCTCATTCCCCATCCCCATCCCCTTCTAGTCCTCCCCTCAAATCAGCTCCCTTATAGTTCTAGACCCACCCAGCATCCACTCCCTTCTAGTCCCATTCTCCCATGCCGCCACATCAGCCCATTTCCAGTCCTATTCTAGCCCATCACCCATTTGCAGTCCAAGCTCCCCCCATCAGCCCATTTCTAGTCCTATTCCAGCTCCTCATCAGCCCGTTTCCAGTCCTAGCCCCACATATGCTCTTTTCCAGTTCCATTCCAGCCCCCCATCAGCCAATTTCCATTCCAAGCTCCCCCATCAGCCAATTTCCAATCCTAGCCCCCTCATCAGCCCACTTCTAGTCCTATTCCAGCCCCCATCAGCCCATTTCCAGTCCTATTCCAGCTCTTCATCAGCCCATTTCCAGTGCTAGCCCTCCCATCACAGGCCATTTCCAGTCCTAGCCCCCCCATCACAGCCTATTTCCAGTCCTAGGCCCCCCCACCATCACTGCCCATTTGCAGTCCTAGTCCCCCCCCACCATCACAGCCCATTTGCAGTTCTAGCCCCCCCTTCACAGCCCATTTCCAGTCCAAGTCCCCCCCATCCATCACAGCCCATTTGCAGTCCTAGCCCCCCTAATCACAGCCTATTTCCAGTCCAAGTTCCCCCTCCCCCCACCATAGCCCAATTCCAGTCCAGGTCCCCCCCCCCCCATAGCCCATTTCCAGTCCAGGTCCCCTCCCATAGCCCAATTCCAGTCCAGGCCCCCTCATAGCCCATTTCCAGTCCAGGTTTCCCCCCCCCATAGCCTATTTCCAGTCCAGGTCCCCCCCCCATAGCCAATTTCCAGTCCAGGTACACCCCCCCCCCCCCAATAGCCCAATTCCAGTCCAGATCCCCCCATAGCCTATTTCCAGTCCAGGTTCGACCCCCCCCATAGCCCAATTCCAGTTTAGGCCCCCCCATAGACCATTTCCAGTCCAAGTAAACCCCCCTAGCCCAATTCCAGTCCAGATCCACCCCCCGTAGCCTATTTCCAGTCCATGTTCCACCCCCCCCCCCCATAGCCCAATTCCAGTCTTGGTTCCCCCTCTATAGCCCATTTCCAGTGCAGGTACACCCCCCCCCATAGCCCAATTCCAGTCCAGTCCCCCCCCCAATAGCCCATTTCCAGTCCAGGTCCCCTCCCCCATAGCCCATTTCCAGTCCAGGTACACCCCATCACATCACATCCAGTCCTTGGCCCCCCTCCCCCCCATCAAAGCCCATTTGTAGTCCTAGCCTCCCCCCCCTGACCAGCCCCGCGGCTGTCTGAGGTGCTTCAGAGGGAGCCGGGGAAGCCCGCGCGAGGCTCTGGCGCCCTCTGTACAACCGCCAGCGTGAAGATCTTTTTCCTTCATGCTGGCGGTTGTTTCTGTGAAGCCGCGAATGCTGGGAAAGGTTAAAGGGCATTGCCTTTAACCTTTCCCAGCAATCGCGGCTTCACAGAAACAGCCGCCAGCATGAAGGAAAAAGATCTTCACGCTGGCGGTTGTACAGAGGGCGCCGGGGCCTCGCGCAGGCTTCCCTGGCTCCCTCCCCCGCGGACTTTGGGAGAAAAGCCGTTTTTTTGCTCTGGCCGCTCCCGATCTTGCGGCCAGAGCAAAAAACTGGCTTTTCAAGGGTCAGTTTTACTTCTCTGCCGGCAGCCGGCCTGGCCATGGAAAAACCGGCCAGGCTGGCTGAATACCGACCAGTTGGCAACCTTATCTGCTCATCACCTCACTTACTCACAGGTGCACCTAATCCCTCTGGGCTCTCAACCATCTTCTGTTCTGGCCTTTGTTCTCCTCTCTATCCCTCTTCTATGGCTCCTTATCATATTGTCTTCCTTTTCTTCATACTCTCTAACTGTCTCCCGTCCTACCAGCACCTTCACTCCTCCCCTCCTTATCTCCCCTTTACCATCCTCACTTCCCCCTCTATTCTGTCTTCTACCATATCATCAGCTCTTGATCTTCACCACTTTCTCCCTCTCAGTCATCCTTCTCCTCTCTTTCTAAGGCAACCTCACCCTAGTTTCCGCCGTACTGTCTCCTCTCTGCCCCATACTCTAATACTCCTTTTACTTCTCTCATCTGGAGATATCAACCCCAATCCTGGCCCCTCTAGATTTCTGTCACACTCCGAGAAAGCATAGTTACTCACCTGTAACAGGTGATCTCTGGGAACAGCAGGAATTTAGTCTTCACATATGGGTATCGTCGGTACCAATGGAGCCTGTGTGGGAACGCTCCCCAGCGTCCAATAAGAAAGCTTTTGGGAGCATCCCACAGCGCCTGCGTTCTGCCTTCCTGCCTTCCCCAACTGTCCCTCTCCAGTTGAGTTTAAAGCTGAGACAAAGAGAGAGGGAAAGAGAGAAAGAGAGAGAGATAGAGCGATACAACTCCTAGGGGAGGTGGATGGATTGTGAAGACTAAATTCCTGCTGTTCCCAAATTCCTGCTGTTACAGGTGAGTAACTATGCTATCTCCAGGAACAAGCAGGAATGTAGTCTTCACATATGGGGACTCCCTAGCTGTAGATGCCAGGGAGAAGGCCCCAGAAGTTGTGTGCCCCTGTGAAAGGGCTCCACTTCCCCCCATGGATCTCTGGCATCCAACCAGAGATGGTGGGTAGGAGTTGATTAAGTATGGAACAGGTGTTGAAGAACAGCCTGACCAAACAAGGCATCCCGGCGGGAGTCCTTGTCTAAGCAGTAATGGGCTGTGAAGGTATGAAATGAAGCCCAAGTAGCTGCTTGACAGATGTCGTCGATAGACACAGAGTGAAGATGAGCCATAGAGGCTGCCATGGCTCTCACATTGTGAGTTGTGACACGGCCTTCAAGAGGAAGGTTCTTACTCTCATAGGCAAAAGATATACACTGTGCAATCCAGCTGGACAGTGTTCTTTTGGAGACTGGAAGTCCCAAATGACTAGGATCAAAAGCAACAAAGAGTTGAGAGGACTTTCTATGTTGCTGTGTCCTTTGCAAGTAAAAGGCCAAAGCCCTTTTACAGTCCAAAGTATGAAGATTCCTTTCTGCATTTGAGGCGTGAGGCCTTGGGAAGAATACAGGAAGGTAAACCGCTTGGTTTAAATGAAAAGGTGACACCACCTTTGGCATAAAGTGTGGATGAGTCCTAAGGACTACCTTATCATGATGGAAGCTTAAATAAGGAGGATCAGCCACAAACGCTTGCAATTCACTGATGCGTCGTGCTGATGTGATTGCAGTAAGAAAGATGACCTTCCAGGAAAGGAATTTCAAAGAGGTAGTAGCTAATGGCTCAAAAGGCGGCTTCATGAGCTGCCCAAGAGCCAGATTTAAGTCCCATGCCACCAGTGGTGGTTTAATGGGAGGCTTAGTTAAAAGAAGGCCTCTCATAAATCTCGCTATGAGAGGATGAGAGGAAATAGGTTGTCCATTTAGAGGCTTGAATGTAGCTGCAATAGCACTCAAATGAACTCTCACTGAATTGGACTTAAGCCCTGCATTAGATAAATGAAGGAGATACTCCAGTAATGATTCCAGAGGTATCGCAAGAGAGTTAAGACCCTTCTGCGAGCACCATATGGTAAACCTTTTACACTCGAATACATAAGAGCGTTTTGTGGAAGGCTTCCTGGAAGCATAAAGGATATCCTTTACCTGCTGAGAAAGGTTAAGACCGTGAAGTTCTAGGCTTTCAGCAACCAGGCCCTGAGATGCAGAGACTGGGGATTGGGATGCCACAGCATCCTGTCCTCCTGAGAAAGGAGATTTGGAGCAGATCCTAACTCCAGAGGCGGAGATTGAGAGAGATGTAGGAGCAGAGGCTACCACATTTGCCATGGCCAATATGGAGCTATGAGCATCATATGACCTCTGTCTCTCTGAAGCTTGAACAGGGTTTTGGGAATTAGGGGAATGGGTGGGAAGGCATACAGGAAGTCCTGGCCCCAATGGAGGAGGAAAGCATCCCTGGCCCGACAACCCCGAGCCGGAATTTTGGAACAGAACCGGGGAAGTTTGGCATTCAGCGGACTTACAAAGAGGTCTATGTCCAGGGTTCCCCAAATTTGGAAAATTTTGGCCACCTGGTCTGCATGGAGAGACCATTCGTGTGGAAGCAGAACTCGACTGAGTCTGTCTGCCCAAGAGTTTTGAATGCCTGGAAGATACACGCAAGGAGATAAATCTGATGCTCTCTAGCGAGGGCCCATAGTTGCAAAGCTTCGTTGCATAGCGACAGAGAACCTGTTCCGCCCTGCTTGTTCACATAGAACATGGCTACTTGATTGTCCGTTTGAACTAGGACTGTCTTGTAGCTGAGCTGGGTGTGGAATACTCGAAGAGCAAGGAAGATTGCTCTGAGCTCCAGGAGGTTGCTGTGTAGATAGGCCTCCTGTGGAGTCCAGGTACCCTGGGTAGAGAGGCCTTACAGGTGGGCTCCCCAACCCACCTGTGAGGCATCTGTTGTTAGAGTGGCTTGTGGTGGGGGTTGCTGAAAAGGAGACCCCACCAAAAGGTTTTGGGGTGACTGCCACCATTGGAGGGACAAAATAAGTTGATCTGAGTTTGCTATTTTGTCTGACAGGTAACCTGACGTCTGAGTCCACTGAGTGGATAAAGTCCACTGGGCTGCCCTCATATGGAGGCGAGCATAAGGAACCACATGCACAGTGGATGCCATGTGGCCTAGCAACTGTAACATTTCCCGAGCAGTGAGGTGAGGTTTTAGCACTGCTTGGGAAGCTAAATGCACAATTCAAAGGCAGCGGGGCTGTGGAAGGTAGGCTCTTGTCTGTCTGGTATCCAGCAGAGCTCCTATAAACTCCAGGGACTGAGTGGGAGCAAGGTTGGATTTTGGGAAGTTTATGACAAGACCCAAATACTGAAGGATGCGCATTGTACGAGAGAGAGCAACCCTGGTCTCTAGCTCTGAAGAGGCTCGAATGAGCCAGTCGTCTAAGTAAGGGAAGACGAATATTCCTAGGGTGCGAAGAAATGCTGCCACCACAGCCATGCATTTTGTGAACACCCTTGGTGCAGAGGCCAGGCCAAAAGGAAGAACCCTGTTTTGGTAGTGCTTCCCTTGAAACAGAAAGCAAAGGAACTTTTGATGAGTTGGATGGATGAGAACATGAGTGTACGCATCCTTGAGATCTAGAGAACAAAGCCAATCCTGACTCTGAAGATATGGCAGCAGGGTTCCCAGAGAAATCATTTTGAACTTCTCTTTGAACAGGAATTTGTTCAATTCTCTGAGGTCTAAAATGGGTCTGTGTCCTCCTGTTTTCTTTGGGAAAAGGAAATAGGGGGAGTAAAACCCTGTACCCCGTTGGGGAATGGGTACCTCTTCTATTGCCCCTTGGGCAAGAAGCACAGTGACCTCTTGACCTAACAGATCATTTAGAGAGGTCTGAGAATTGAACTGTCTTACCATTGTAGGAGGAGGCATGCTGAGGAAATGAAGCTTGTACCCCTCTCTTACAATAGACAGAGTCCAATTTTCTGCTGTTATCTGATTCTATCTGGGGGCAAAATGACATAATCTTCCTGGGATGGTGGAGGGTTCTGGGCCGCTCAGGGCCAGGAAGGCAAAGTTCTCTAGATAGGAGTCAAAGCCCCTGTGGAGGCTGAGTCTGCTGAGCCGGTTGAGGCTTAGCTGCTTTTGACTTTCTTTGTCTAGGTTGTTGCTATTGTCCCTTTTGGGCAGACTGACCTAAACGATGCCCCTGTTGGGTATAGGAGGGATAAAACTTCTTCTTCTTACTGAAGAATGGTTTCTTAGAGGATTTTTTCCTCGCAGGATCAGCAGTAGATTTGGACAATCTATCCAAAGTGATATTGTCCGCATCTATCTCATTAGCTTTTTCCTGCCAATTCTTACCAAAGAGATTCTCTCCTGTGCAAGGAATATTCCCTAGTTTATCCTGTACCCAAATTTCCAAGTCAGATGCCTGGAGCCAGCAATTCTACGTGCACCTATGGCAATGGCAGAGGTTCTGCTTATGCACTCAAAGCAGTCAAAAGCTGCATGATTCACAAACTTGGAAACATCCTGAGCATGTTTGACAAGGGCGAGATAATCTTGCCTCTTATCATCAGGAAGGAGAGGGCTCATAAGCTCTAAATCTCCTGTGACCTCCTTAAGGAACATTCCCATATATAAGATATAGGAACTGATCCTAGCAGAAAGCATGGAAGCCTGGAAGGTTCAACGCCCAAAGGCGTCAAGAGTCCTACACTCACATCCTGGAGGATTAGATGCATGCCTTTTTGCACTCTTTATCCTTCTCATTGCTGACTCCACCACCATGGAATGGTGTGGTAATTGAGTCTTCTGAAACCCAGGACAGGGAGGAACTCAATACATGGTGTCGAGTCTTCGAGAGTGAGGAGATGTGGTTAGAGGTGTTTCCCACATCCTTAACATGAGATCATACAAGATCTCATGAATAGGTAAAGTAGCTGCCTCTTTGGGAGCTTTAGGGTACTGCAGGATTCCTTTGCCCTAGGCTCTTTTTCAGGAGCTACTGTAATGGAAAGACCTCGATCCACATCTCGGATAAAATCCTGAAAGGACATATCCTCTGGTGAAGACATCCTACGCTGAGGAGAAAAGGAATCCTCAGGAAGAAGTACTCTGGTATCGGCAGAGCTTTCAGAGTCTTCAGACTCATCTGAGGATTCAAAGTATCTCCGATCCGGGTGATCATGCAAGGCACAGTACCGGTACCAATTGAAGTCGGCATCGGAGTGGTCCGGTACCGACCTATCGATACCGGATGGATATGCATGACTCGGTCCCGGTAGAATACCTGCCGATGTCGATGCAGTCGGTGCCGGTTGAATTGTCTGAAGCAGTTTCAAGGGCATCGAGGCCATGAGGAGAGCCGCCAGACTGCGTTCAATAGCCAAGAATCTCTGGTCTATTGACGCTGCCCATGCTTGGGTATCGGTACTGGAAGAAGCGGCCGGTACCCCAGAGCATGGCACCAGTAGTTCTGCTGAGGTTGAAGCCTCGAGAATTTCCTGGAGCCCCATTACTGCTTTGGAAGCCGAAGCCTCCCGCCGGGACAATTTTGCCGGTGAAAGTCCCTCAAGGGCAACGCCAGAGTCATCTCGCTGTCTAGAAGGAGATCTACCCTTTGAGGACCAGCTAGATTTATGTTTAGTTACCTGAGATCCATGGGAGGAAGACGAAGCCCTGGACGACGTCGATGCCACGGAGGCTGCATTGGAGGGAAAAAGGGTGCTAAGCTTAGCAGCTCGGTTCTGCCGGCCCCTTTTCAATATCATCCCACAGGCAACACACTCTGAAATAGAGTGGTCAGGACCTAAACATTTGAGGCACCACTCATGGGTGTCGGTGACGGAGATGGTACCGCCACACTTAGAACATTTTTTAAAATCCGAAGCGGGTTTTTCCATTCTGAAGGGAAAGTTGGGCCTAGTGCCCAAAATGGCGCGTGGCACCTGAGAGAAAATTACTGGAAGACTCCAGAAGAAAGTTTTTTGTTTTTTTTAAAGAAAAGAAAGAAGAACCGGCGGTACCGGTGTAGCATCGAGGGAAGGCAGACGCGACCACAAAAAAAAAAGAACAGAAGGGATTTTTTTCTGCGGTGACAGGATGTGCGACCTGTTGGCTCCACGGAAAATGAAAAACTGGAGAGGGACAGTTGGGAAAGGCGGGAAGGCAGCACGCAGGCGCTGTGGGATGCTCCCAAAAGCTTTCCTATTGGACGCTGGGGAGTGTTCCCGCGCAGGCTCCGTCGGTACCGACGATACCCATCTGTGAAGGCTACATTCCTGCTTCTTCCTGGAGATGAGATCTTCATGCAACACCTCTAATCTTATTCATATCCCTCTCCTTTCCCCTTCCACTCTCCCTTTCTCATGTGCCTTGTGGAATGCACACTCCATCTCTAATAAACTTGCTTTTACTCATGATTTCTTTATCTCTAATGCTCTCTATCTTCTTACTCTAACTGAGACCTGGCTCCTCCCAGAAAACTGCTCTCTGTCTGGAGACTATCAGTTCTCCCACACGCCTCGTCCCACTGGCTGTGGTGGTGGGACGAGGCATGTGGGAGAACTGATAGTCTACTTTCTACTTTCTCCTTCCTGCCAATTCCAACCCCTCCTGCTGCCTCAGTCTCACTCCTTTCCCTCTTTTGAAGTCCACTCTATCCGCCTTTTCGCTCCACTACCTCTCCGGATAGCTGTTATTTATCGACCTCCTGACAAGTCTACTTCTACCTTTCTCAATGACTTTGACTCGTGGCTTTCTTTCTTCTGGATTCATCTTCCCCCACTCTTATCCTCGGGGATTTTAACATTCATGTTGATAACCCCTCTGATCCTTATGCTTTAAAGCTACTCTCCCTTACCTCCTCATTTGACCTGCAGCTTTGCTCTACTGCCCCCACTCACCAGCATGGCCACTGCCTTGACCTGGTATTTTTCTCTAGTTGCTTACCCTCAAACCTCTGTAGCTCAGTTCTTCCCTTATCTGATGATCACCTTTTAAGCTTCACTCTTCATCACCCACCACCTCAACCTCATTCTGTTTCCTCCAACCTATTTAGAAATCTTCATGCTATTGATCCTTTGGTTCTCTCCTCCACTGTTTCTTCATCTCTTTCCTACACTATCTCATCTAAGTCTGTTGAAAAGGCAGTAGCTTACTATAACGCTGCACTCTCCTCTGCTCTGGATGCTCTTGCTCCGCCCATGCCACGTCCTGTGAAGCGTACTGCACCCCAGCCATGGCTTTCATCCACTACCCACTATCTATGTTCCTGTGCCCGTTCAGCTGAGTGTGCTTGGCTCAAATTCCGTTCCCTTGCAGACTTTCTACACTTCAAATTCATGCTTGTCTCTTTCCAGTCAGCCATAGCGCTCGCCAAACAAGACTATTATGTCCATCTGACTAACTTTCTTGACTCTGACCCTCACCATCTCTTTACTACTCTCAGCTCTCTCCTCAAAGTGCCTCTGCCTCCGACCCTTCCCTCCCTTTCTGCCCAAACCCTGGCTGACTATTTCCATGACAAAATCCACATTAATTCCCCACAAAATCAGCTACTTCCCCTCCTTTCCCTCCTCCCCCTCTTCACTCCCAACTTTCCCCCTCTAGATCTGCTACCCTCTCTTCCTTTTCTGTGATCTCTGAGGAGGAAACTGCACATCTTTCTTCCTCCAAACCCACCACTTGCTCCTCTGATCCAATCCCCACCCATCTCCTAAGCCCCATCTCCTCCACTGTTGTCCCTTCCATCTCGCATATTCTCAACCTATCACTCTCCACTGCAACTGTCCCTGCAGCCTTCAAGCATGCTGTATTTATACCTCTCCTCAAGACACCCTCACTTGATCCTACCTGTCCTTCTAGTTATCGACCCATCTCTCTCCTCCCCTTGTTTCTAAACTACTTGAACATGCGGTTCACCGCCGCTGCCTTAACTTCCTCTCCTCTGATGCCCTCCTGGATCCTTTACAATCTGGCTTTCGTCCTTTACACTCTACTGAAATGGCTTTTGCCAAAGTCTCCAGTGAGTTGTTCCTGGCAAAATCCAAGGGCCTTTATTCTGTCCTCATCCTTCTTGACCTCTCTGCTGCTTTTGACACTGTTGACCACAACCTTCTCCTCGATACCCTGTCCTCACTTGGTTTTAAGGGCTCTGTACTACCCTGGTTCTCCTCCTCCGTCTCCCATCACTCTTTCAGTGTTAGTTCTGGTGGCTCCTCCTCTGCTGCTATCCTGCACTCAGTTGGTGTATCCCAAGGATCTGTCTTGGATCCACTCCTTTTCTCTCTCTATACCCAGTCCCTTGGTGCGCTCATCTCTTCCCAAGGCTTTCAGTACCATCTTTATGCAGATGATTCCCAGATCTACCTCTCTATGCTTGAAATCTCTCTGGCAATCCAGACCCGGATCTCTGCCTGCCTTTCTGACATTGATGCTTGGATGTCTCACTGCCACTTGAAAATGAACATGGCCAAGACTGAGCTTCTTATTTTTCCACCTAAAATCTCCTCTCCTCTTCCTCCTTTCTCAGTCTCTGTGGATAACTCTCTACTCCTCCCTGTTGTCTTTGACTCCTCTCTCTCCTTCTCCACACACATCCATCTGATAGCTAAGACCTGCCATTTCTTTCTCTATAATACTAACAAAATCTGCACATTCCTTTCTGAACACATTACTAAGACACATATCCACTCCTTAATCACCTCTCATCTTGACTAATGTAACCTACTCCTTGCTGGTCTCCCTTTGAATCATCTCTCTCCCCTTCAATCTGTTTAACACTCTGCTGTGCGGCTAATTTTCTGCCAGCCTCATCATGCCCATATTACCCCTCTTCTCGAGTCGCTTCATTGGCTCCCTGTCCGTTTCCGCATCCAGTTCAAACTTCTCCTGCTGACCTACTGTATAAGTGTATTCACTCTGCAGCTCCTCACTACCTTTCTTCTCTTATCTCTCCTTACACCCCCCTTCCCTCAGGAACTCCATTCTTCTGGCAGATTGCTTCTAACTGTGCCCTTCTCTTCTATTGCTAACTCCAGACTCCACTCCTTTCACCTTGCTGCACTTTACGCCTGGAACAAACTACCTGTGTCTTTTCACCATGCACCTTCTCTGACCCTTTTCAAATCCAGGCTGAAAACTCACCTCTTCGCTGCTGCTTTTGGATCTTGACTCACCTGATCTCCTTGTTTCTTTACCATTCCCCCTTGTTTTATTCCTGTTTACATCTTCTGTGTTGTCTGTCTTGAATAGATTGTAAGCTCTGATGAGCAGGGACTGTCTCTTTCATGTCTGTGCAGTGCTGCGTATGTCTTGTAGAGCTATAAAATGCTCAGTAGTAGTAGTAGTAGTGACCACTTAACCCCAAATGTCATTCATAGTAACATAGTAAATGACGGCAGATAAAGACCAGCGTGGTCCATCTAGTCTGCCCAGCAATATGGCAGGAGTAGGTGCACCCCTTCCCATGTCTTTTAGAGAGTAGGTGCACCCCTACCCATATCTTTGCTTAGTGGTGCACCCACCAGGAGCAGGTGCACCCCTCCCCATATCTTTGTTTCTTTGTTTGTTTAGGGGTGAACCCACCGCTCCTCCCCCTATTGCTCCATGTAGGACACCCCTATTTGTTGAGAAATTAGATGGTTCAGTTTATTTAGATTTAATCTTGTTGCTGTAAAGTGATCCACTGTGTCTGTCCCAGGCCACTTTGAATTCCGTCACTGTGTTTGCCCCCACCACCTCCATCAGGAGGGCATTCCAAGCATCCACCACCCTTACAGTAAAAAAGTATTTCCTGACATTGCCTTTCAATTTACCACCTTGCAGCTTCATGTCATGCCCTCTACTTTTACAGCTTCCCCGTCTCTGGAAGAGGTTTGTTTGTTCATTATTTCTCTTTAAGTATTTAAAGGTCTGAATCATATCTCCCCTATCCCTCCTCTCCTCCAAAGTGTACATATTTAGGTCTTCAAGTCTCTCCTCATAAGGCTTCTGACGCAGGCTCCAAATCATTTTAGTCGACTTCCTCTGAACAGCTTCCATTCTTTTTACATCCTTTGCAAGATACGGTCTCCAAAACTGAACACAGTATTCCAAGTGAGGCCTCACCAGAGACATACAGTGGCACTAGTACCCCTTCCTTTCTGCTGGTAATTCCTCTTTGAATGCAGCCCAACATCCTCCTGGCTTTTGCCACCGCCTTATCGCACTGTTTTGCCACCTTGAGATCTACAGAAATAATCACACCGAGGTCTTTCTCCTGCTCCGTGCACACCAACCTCTCGCCCCCTATCGTGTACATTTCCTTTGGATTTCTGCTACCCAAGTGCATGACACTTCTTCTCATTAAATCTCAATTGCCAAGCATCAGACCATTCCTCCAGCATTTGCAGATCCCTCCTCATGTTCAGCACTACCTCGGGGGAGTCCACTCTTGCAAATTTTCATGTCATCTGCAAAACATAGGCCTCAATATGTTTTACAATTTTATAAATGCATTAAAAGAAAGAGAAAACACTTAGCTGAATTTACACACCCTTCAGTCAAACTGTCACCACACTATGCTAATAGCTGGATCAGTGTCAGTGTCGACGCGAGTTTCGCCCCTCCACCTTTATTCGGGCTGCATCAGGACAAGGTTGCCAGCTCCATTAAGATTCCTCTCAGCATAGTGTGGTGACAGTTTGACTGAAGGGTGTTGTGAATTCAGCTAAGTGTTTTCCCTTTCTTTTAAATACATTTAAAAAATTGTAAAATACACTGAGGCCTATGAATGACATTTCAGGTTAAGTGGTCATGGTTTTGTTAGTGGCTTACTGCCATTTTGCTGGTTCCACCCCCCTGTTCTGAGGCTTCTTAACATACTTGCTGCCCATTTGGTCAACTGTTGCACTGTAGGTAGATATAATTTTATGATCCCTCACTTGGTTTGCAGCTTGTCGTGCTGTGAGGGCTTGTGTGCATCAGTGATGCTGAGGGCTAAGCTATCAGTAGTTTAACTACTGGCAGTCTCCCAAGATGGACAGGTCTCAGCTGAGGTGCCAGACCATGACAAACCACCCATCTGGGCAGCAGCAGAATGGGACAGTGTTGACAGCTGAGGATCACATTTCTGTGACAATGGCAACAACACTAAACTTAAAATGCACGGAGGAAAGGCCTGGCAATCTACTTCTGTATCTTGCCATGAAAACTCAATGGATAGTCACAACAAAACAAATTGCACTATAGTGCTGGAAGATGAGACCCCCCAGGTTGGAAAGCACTCAACTGGCTACTGAGGAGGAGCTAAAGACTTTTCAGAGTCAAGCCAACATTTATGATGTGGTTGGATCAAAGCCCTTGGGACGTCTGACTGCTGATGTAGCTGTGCATGAAATGAGAGTCATAAGCTGAAAAGATGTCTTACATATTTGGACATGGAACGTACGAAGCATGAACCAAGGAAAGTTGGAGGTGGTCAAGAATGAAATGGAGCGTGTACAACTTGATCTGTTGAGTGTCAGTGAACTGAAATGGACTGGCATCGGGCACTTTGCATCAGATGATCACATGGTCTACTATGCTGGAAATGAAAGACAAAGAAGAATAGTGTTGCATTTATAATAAAGAAGAAATTTGCAAGAACTGTAATGAAATACAATGCAGTCAGTGAACACTTAATCTCTATTTGTCTACGAGGAATGCCTATCAGCACATCTATAATTCAAGTATATGCCCCAACAACAGCTGCAGAAGAGGATAAAATTGAGTTCTATGAACAAGTACAAGCTGAAATTGACAGAACATGCAAACAGGATATTCTGATAGTCATGGGTGAATGGAACGTAAAAGTTGGAAAAGAAGAAGGCAAAGTGGTTGGAAAATATGGACTTAGCAACAGAAATGAAGCTGGAGAAAGACTGATAGAATTCTGCAAGACCAACGATCTATTCATCTCAAACACCTTCTTCCAGCAACACAAGTGGCGACTGTACACGTGGACTTCACCCAATGGATTGTACAAAAATCAAATTGACTACATCTGTGGAAGTCAACGATGGAAAAGCTCTATAACATCAACAAAGAAAAAACCTGGAGCTGACTGTGGTACAGATCACCAACTACTAGTATGCAAATTCAAGCTAAAGTTGAAAAAGAGGAAGCCACTCATGAATGTAGTAAAATATGACCTTGAGAATATACTACTGGAATTTAAAGATGCCTGCAAAATCAATTTGCTGCTTTAGATACAAATGACAGATCTCCAGAAGAGTTATGGAATGACATCAAGAAGGTTGTATTGGAAGAAAGTGAGAAGACTCTACAAAAGGTGAAAAAGCAAAAATGGCCAAAATGAATGACAGAAGAAACTCTGAAAGTTGCCCTAAACACAGAGAAGCTAAAGCCAGAGGAGAAAGAGAGGCAATCGTAGAACTCAAAAGAGATTTCCAACATGCATTAAGACAGGACAAGGAAAAGACTACAATGATGCATGCAAGGAAATAGAAGCAGAAACTATTAGAGGAAGAACAAGATCGGTTTTATTAAAACTACGAGAGTTAAAGAAAAAATTTCAGCCTCGAATTGGAATGTTACAAGATGCTCAATGATCTATGTTGAATGATGCTGAGAAGATCAAGAAAAGGTGGAAAGAATATACAGAGTTTTTATATGATAAAGATCAAGGGGACTAACAGCTGTTTCAACCTGTACTTTATGATCCGGAACCATTGGTGATGAAAGAAGAAGTCAAAGCAGCTTTGAAAGTCTTATCAAAGAACAAAGCACCAGGCACTGATGGCCTTACCATAGAAGTATTGCAGCAATCTGATGAAGCTGTTACCATACTTATAAGGCTCTGCCAGGAAATTTGGAAGACAACATCATGGCCAATTGACTGGAAAAGATCTGTGTTTATACCAATACTAAAGAAAAGTGATCCAACTGACTGTGAAAATTATCGCACAATCGATCTGATCCCACATACCAGCAAGATTTTACTGAAGATTATTCAACAGAAACTACAACCATACCTGGAACAAGAACTACCTGAAGTGCAAGCAGGGTTCAGAAAAGGGCGAGGAATGAGAGACGTCATCACAGATGTGAGATGGATCTTTGACAAGACTAAAGAATACCAAAAGGATATCTATGTGTGCTTTATTGACTACAGCAAGGCTTTTGACTGTGTAAACTATGAGAAACTCAGGCCCAGATTAAGAAGCATGGGTATACCAGAACACCTGATTGTTCTCTTGCACAATCTGTACATTGATCAAGAAACAACAGTTCAAATGAACAAGGAGAAACAGAATGGTTTAAAATCAGCAAGGTGTACGACAAGGCTGCATACTTTCCCCCTACCTGTTTAATTTATATGCAGAACAAATCATCAGAGAAGCAGGATTGTATGAAGACAACAGAGGTGTGAAGATTGCTATGCTGATGATACCACATTACTGGCTGAAAGTGAAGATCTGAAACATTTGCTGCTCATGATCAAGGAACGTAGCCTTAAAATAAGCCTGCACCTTAATGTAAAGGAGACAAAGATCATGACAACTGGCAAAACCAATAAGTTCATTGTTGATGGAGAAGAAATTGAAATCATGGACAACCTTAACCTATTTGGATCAACTATCAATAAAGAAGCAACAAGCAGTCAAGAAATCCGACGACGCATTGCTCTTGGCAGAATGGCTATGAAGGACCTAGATAAGATTCTCAAGAGCAGAGATGTCTCTCTGCATACAAATATTCGACTCATTCAAGCCATGGTATTTTCAACATCATATGGATGTGAAAGTTGGACAGTGAAAACGATAGACAGGAAGAAAATTGATGCCTTTGAATTATGGTGCAGGCGGCGAATACTGCGTATATACTGTGGCCTTGGGCAAGTCACTTAAACCTCCATTGCTTCAGAAAAATCCAAGTTATAAATGTCCCTGTTTAATGTACATTACTAAGTTTAAGTTTCAATGTAAACCGCTTTGATTGAAATGATAAAGCGGTATATAAAACCTGTTAAATAAATAAATACCATGGACTGCCCGAAGAACAAACCAGTCAGTACTAGAGGAGATCAAACCTAAGCTTTCTTTAGAAGCTCAGATGACAAGGCTTCAACTTTCATACTTTGGAGACATCATGCGAAGAGAGAGATCATTAGAGAAAGACGTCATGCTTGGCAAGATAGAAGGTCAACGCAAAAAAGGAAGGCCAGCAATGAGATGGATCGATACAGTAACAGCAGCTATGGGTGCCATTCTGTCAACAATGAGCAGCCTGATTGAAGACCGAATACAATTTAGGACAACTATCCAGAGTGTTGCCATGAGTCGACACCGACTCGATGGCACTTAACAACAACAACAATTTTATGATGCCTACATTTAAGCATTTTCTTCATTGATATTTTGGTACTCAGTGGCTCTGTTATATTTAATTATTTATTGAGTGAGAGTCCTTATTGAATTTTGTAGGTTTATAGTGGTGCCATATTCTTTCTATTTTGTGATAATGGATTTAATGGTGCTCCGTGGGATATTCAGAATTTGGGATATTTTTTTATAATGTAACCCTGATCTATACTTTTCCACAACTTTGTCTCTGACCTGTTTGGAGTGCTCCTTGGTCTTCATGTTGCTTGCTTAGTGTTGTTGCAGAGCCAGGGGCCATTCAGAATAGGTATATTTACACATGCATCATATGACAAATCATGTGACACTGATTGCACACAGATGGACCCTAATCAACTAATTATGTGACTTCTGAGGTTAATTGGTTGGACCAGATCTTATTTAGGGGTTTCATGGCAAAAGGGATGAATACATATGCACGCACAACATTTCCGTTTGTACTTGTTTTTTAATATATGCAAGTTATTTTAATGTCATTTCACTTCACCAATTTGGACTATATTGTTAGGTTCATTACCTAACATCCAAACGAACCTCCATTTTCATTCAAGGTTGTACGTAATGCGACAAAACAGGACAAAAGCCAAGGAGATGAATACTTTCGCAAGACACTGTATACTCAAAGGCCCATAAAATAAGCATTTCCATTGGCCTATTTCTCCCACTACTTTATTGTAAATAATTGGAGCAGCTAGTGAAAAATGTTCTGTTCTCATCAAATTACAGAACATTTGTCACAATGCAAATCTTTATATCTTTTTACAGTAAATTTGTCTGCCACAGTCCTTGAAATATAACTTGGCAAAATCCTTCTGTGACAGTAAATTGACTATAACTTTAATCATTCTGTCTTAATAATTTGACTATGGCTTTCTACAATCACTTTATACATCATATAACCCTTGGGTGTCTATTCCTTGTAGTGCTAGGTTTGTGAGGGTTGCTAAATTGTTCCCAAGGGACAGTTCTGTGATTTGGCAAGGTGAGACTCATGCCTCAGCATTTGTGGGGGAGGCAGTAAATACCCTCACTCCACTCCTTGCCCTGGATCTCCCTTTTTCTCTCCCTCCCCACTGCTTGCCCTGCATCCTGCCTTTTGCCCCCTCACCTCTTGACCTTCATTCTCCTATTGTCCCCCTCTTAATTCCACATTTTATTTATTTATTTATTTATTTATTTACATTCTCTTATATTCCGCGCTATTCTGCATCAGTGCGGTTTACATTGAACAAACTGAAATTACATTGAACAGGGCATTATAACTTGGAGATAAATATTTTACAGGGAACATGGGCTATGGAGGGTTAAGTGGCTTGCCCAAGACCACAAGGAGCACCTGTGGGACTAGAAACCCCAGTCCTTCTGGCCCAAGGTTGCTGTCCTCTAGTGGGATTTGAACCCCCGACATTCCGGCCTGAAGTACCTTGCCCCAACCACTAGGCCACTCCTCCACCCACCTCCTTGCCCAGTAGCTCCTCTCTCTCACTCACCATAGAAGAAACATTCAGATTCTGTTGTCACCTCTGTAAGAGTCACAAACAATTTGGTCTTTTTTCTGAACGCGTTCTGAAGCTTCTTCTGTAAAAAATGCGTCCAATTACAACTCAAAAGTAAATTAGAATAATTCTCATACTACTTTCTCAACACTGTTAACAGGTCTCAGACTCACGTAGCACTCATCTCAGGACTCTCGTCCTATAGTTCGGTGCTGTGATTAACAGCAACGACCCCAGTGTATTTTCAACAATTGTGATTTCAATTTATATGGTAAATTAACTTAACTTAAAAGGCATCACCCAATGTGTTGCTCAACTGGTGAAACGGATCCCAAAAGAACTTTCTTCAGGAGATCCTTCCCCATACTATAAAAAACACAAACAAGAGCCTTAAAACCAAATACTAAAAACACTCCAAAATACTATTTACTCACAAAGTGCATATAAACTCTAACTTACTTTTACCAATGCTGCCCACGTCCTCTAATCCATAGCACTCTCATACAATGATTTCTCTGAGCTCCAAAAGACGCCGCGCATGCGGGATGGAATTCCCTACCATGATTTAAACCCCTCTACGTAATGTTCCAATGTGCTGCAGCTGTTCGAACCCTAACTAAGACCCCTTACGGCCATATACTCTTACAATCGAGGGCTCCTAATCCCATGCCTCTCGCTACATCCTTTACTAACCACAGCTAAAACGTGCATGTTCACTAAAAATCATATCCTACTTTATCATGAGCTATCTTATGAGATACATGTCTATCTCGATGAAATCATAAAGCTTCTTCCCTACAAAGCAGTGGAAAGACAACCTAACTGATATTGATTTATTATTATAATTCCTTAATCCTGTTTAGAATTACTCCTATCACCCATCTTTTATCCTAACAGAAAATGCTCAAGTGCATACTTGCTAAGTACATACTTGCCAAAGAATACTCAAGTACATACTTGCCAATCAATGGTTACATTTAACCCTCCCGGACAAACTGTATTTAGTCGGTATATCCAACGCTGTTCGCTCACCAGGAGAGTCTCATCTAAAGTTCTACCTCCTTCTGGCTTGATGTAAAAGTAAAAGTAAGTTAGAGTTTATATGCACTTTATGAGTAAATAGTATTTTGGAGTGTTTTTAGTATTTGGTTTTAAGGCTCTTGTTTGTGTTTTTTTATAGTATGGGGAAGGATCTCCTGAAGAAAGTTCTTTTGGGATCCGTTTCACCAGTTGAGCAACACATTGGGTGATGCCTTTTAAGTTAAGTTAATTTACCATATAAATTGAAATCACAATTGTTGAAAATACACTGGGGTCGTTGATGTTAATCACAGCACCGAACTATAGGACGAGAGTCCTGAGATGAGTGCTATGTGAGTCTGAGACCTGTTAACAGTGTTGAGAAAGTAGTATGAGAATTATTCTAATTTACTTTTGAGTTGTAATTGGACGCATTTTTTACAGAAGAAACCTCTGTAAGAGTGGCACAAGCAACTTCCTACACTCGATACAGGTACAAGTCTGTCCCTGAATGAGAATCAGGAAGGGACTAAATTAGGAAGCATGTTGGCTTTTCTTGGCTGTGCTCTGTCAGGCCCAGGCTTATCCCGTCCCTTCTGAAGAATTCTGTCTCCAGGAGTTGAAAACTCCACTTACAAAAAAATCTCCTGATTATGGTACTCAGTCTAAAAGTATTTACTTAGAGGCTGATGTATTATGCCGCACAAACTTACCCATGCTATTTGCAATAGTGCACACAATTTTTCTTCTGGTACTTAACATGCAAATAGGTCTGGTAGAAAAACTGCATGTATACTTTTGCTATGGAAACGTTTTGAAAAGAATATACCTCATTGAGATATACAATAGTGGGGATGTTTCTTTTGCAAATTCTGGTTTGCGAAACAGATTTCATGTGTAGTTTTTATGATGTGCTAATAGCTATTAGTCAATGGGATGCTTTGCATAATTTTGCATAAGTCACTCATTTACTATTAATTAATTTAAAAAAAACAAATTGCAACCATGAAACTCTGAATGACATATTTACTGTTTGTGAAAGTGGAAAATTTTGCATCGGCTTCACGCACTACAGGAATCATTTAATAACTGTGTTCTAATGTTAAACTGCATTATTTGCCAAAGGGCTCACTGCATAGAATGAGTTCTTTGGCAGGTAACTTGCAACAGTACATGCTATTAATAAAAGATCCCTCAAATGGCAAAACGTACATGCTATTGAACATTGTGCTCTATCTGCCATTTTTGTGCACCAATGCAACCTTCTACCATTGAGTACCCTGGATTCTTAAGGCGTAATTTGATAACCTAGGTGACCTGTTAAGTCGGCTGGAAGGTGCCTATTTGATATCTGCTTCATAGAGACACATAGGTGCCTATGTGATTTTAGGATATGATTGTGCAAATCCTAAATGATGCCTACGCTGCAAGCACAGACATGACGTCTGCTCTAGAGCGGGTGCAAGTGTCAGTGCTTATGTTACGCACCTGCATCTGCAAGTCATAACACTGCCCAAATTCCATCCCTCTGCACACAAGGATATGCCGGCACTGCTTGCACTTTTAGACATGCCCTAATTTTGCAAGAGTCCATTTATGCCCATAAAGCAGTGTCTTATGCAAGAAAATGGTTTATAAAATTACCCTCCATATCTAGAATAACACGGGCAATAAGGTGTCCCTTAGCTGTGTCTCATTACACACGCCTTTGTATTAAGACAAGATGCAGAGATTTATGTATTTGTTTGTTTTTCTATACCACGCTATTACAAATCAGTGCGGTTTACATAAAACATATGAACGAGGTTTACATATAACTGTTGAACATGGTTTACATCTAACATATGAACAATAAACTGGTTTACATCGAATAGGTTACTTATAACAAATTTGCAGCAGGTTGGTACACCTAGGAACATTCTTACATTACAGGAACATATTTAAATTATTTACATTAGAACAGGATTAAATTGGCATCGGCAGTTCGGCTGTTTGTATGACTAATCTAGGGTGGATGGTTATAAGTTAGTTAGAAGAGGTAGGTCTTTAAAGTCTTCCTAAAAGAAATAAGATCCGGGATGGCGTGTATCATTGGGGTTAGTGCATTCCATTGAGTTGGCGCAAATAGAGAGAAAGCACGATTCCTAGTTGATTGGGTAGAGGAAGGGGTCATGAGAGAGTTTATCATGCATGTTCTTCTTGTCCTGGTCTCCGGCGTTGGCTGTATAAGTTCTGAGAGCAAGGTTGCTGACGTTCTATGCAGGGCCTTAAAAGTGAGTAGCAGTGCTTTGTAAGTCAGGCGACTTGCTATGGGGAGCCAATGAAGCTGCATCAGAAGAGGAGTGATGTGGTCGTATGTGGATGCAGATAGGATTGTGCGGGCAGCAGTGTTTATGGCGAGTTGTAGTGGCTGAAGAGTGAGCTTCGACATGTGGACAAATGTGATATAGGAATGCAAGGGTGTTAATGCACAACTAGGGGCATTTGGGTAAACCGTTCTCATGAGTAAAACACTACTTTACATGCGTAAATGGGCTCTCATAAAATTAGGTCAGGCCTAAAACTACATATGGTGGAAGCCAGCATGTTCCTGCACAGGGGTAGAGTTTGGACATAGCAAGGCCGGAGTCATAATTTACACACATATTTTATAAAATACGCACATATGCATGTAAAGTACATGCTAAACATTTACACTTGCTCTCAAGGAGCTGTAATTTCACCCCCAGGAGTGTAGTTGCTATGGCTGCTGGATTTGTGCTTTTATTTTATAAGGCCACATAGGGGTCTATGGGGCCCTTCTGCTAGAGTGTGGTAAGGTTTTGCACTTACCGTGTGCTTTCAGACAGAAAAACTGCACGGTAAGTGCAAAGCCTGTGTGGTAAATGGAAGGGGAATCCCCGGTATCTGCCCTGCATTTAACATACAGGGCAGACACTTTGCACAAGGGCCCCATGGAGGCAGCACAGGAGCACTCACACCACCTGCCAAGGCAGGGAGTGCAGACCTGGGGTCGATCAAGGGCAGACAGTGCTGATTTTACCCACTGCTGTCTGCACTTGATGTGCAATAGCAGTTACCGCAGGGGCTTAGTGCATGCTGAACCCTGTGCTCACTACTTACCGCGGTTTAGTAAAATATCCCTATGTATCTCTATAAAATAGTGCCAAAATAGGCACCTTTCTGCTCACTTAACATAGGCACCCTATCAAATAATTACCCCCCAAAATGTAAAGAATTCACAAATACCAGATCACGAGAAGACTCTTTCAAAAAGAATGACTTCTATTGGAATGTTACAGATTTGTGGTGATTTTTGCAATGCTTCTGCTGCCAAAAGAGATCACGATGTGGGGGAGGAGCATAATTCTGAGTACTTATGTCTGCTGAAAAATTTGGATTCTAGCACTGTCCTTCTTTCTTACAGTTTGGCACAAAGCAATACCATTTCTCCAGGAACAAGCAGGAAGTCAGTCTCACATATGGTTGACGTCGACGGTGACAGAATATTGTGTGGAAGCCTCTCCCCAGCTTTCAAAGAAAGCCTTTGGGAGATGCACCATGCATGAGTGGTCCACTTCCCATCCAAGGATACCATCTTGCCTCAGTCTCCTTTTTTCTGTAGAGCCCACCAGATGTGTGCTTTTTTCCCCGGAAAAAGAGCTAATTTTTTCTCTTGGAAGTTTTCTTCCCTGGTTGAGTACTGGTTCCCTTTCCTGTCCCCAAGCTTGCTTGCCTTGGCATCGCATCTTGGACTTGTATTTTTCTTTTCTTTTCTTGCTTTTTTGACCGGCACGATTTGCGCCCTTTTCCCTGGCAGAACCCCAGGTCTTCAACCTTGCTAGGGCCTTTTTTCCCCCATGGCCTCTGCCAATGGCTTCAAAAAGTGTGATCAGTGCTCACGGACCATGTCCATCACTGACACACATAGTAACATAGTAAATGATGGCAGAAAAAGACCAGCATGGTCCGCTCAGTAAGGTGGCTAGAGTTGTAGAACTGCACTTGCCGCTCTGTGCAGGCTACTCCCCCCGTCTATGCTTTTGTTTAAGGTTGTACCTGCTGCTCCAGGAAAGTTACCCCTCTCTATTTATGAAGTTATTTACTTTTACTTTGATTCCACCCTCTTGCCCTGTAGTGATCCTGTGTATCTGTCCCATGCCTTTTTGAATCCATCACTGTTTTTGCTCCCACCACCTCCATTGGGAGGGCATTCCAGGCATCCACCATCCTTTTTTTGAAAAAATATTTTCTGATGTTGCTTTTAAATTTACCTCCTTGCAGTTTTATTTCATGTCCTCTAGTTCTATAGCATCCCTGTCTTTGAAAAAGGCTTATTTGTTCATTAATACCCTTTAAGTATTTAAAGGTCTGTATTATATCCTCCCTGTCTCGCCTTTTGTCTAGGGTATATATATTTAGCTATTCAAGTCTTTTCTCATATGCCTTCTAGTGCAGGCCCCATATCATCTTGGTTGCCTTCCTCTGAACCATTTCAAGTCTTTTTATATCTTTTGTAAGGTACGGTCTCCAAAACATAATACTCCAAATGAGGCCTTACTAACGACTTGTAAAGAGGCACTGACACTTCCTTCTTCCTGCTGGCTATTCCTCTCTATTTGCAGCCTAATATCCTTGTCATTGGCCACTGCCTTGTCACACTGCTTTACCACCTTGAGATCCTCAGACTCTGTCACTCCGAGGTCCCTTTCTTGGTCCATACACACCAGCTTCTTGTCCCCTTGGGTTTCTGCATTCCAAATGCATCACTCTGCACTTCTTTGCATTAAATCTCAATTATTTATTTATTTATTTATTTATTTATTTATTACAATTTCTTATATACCGCACTATTGTCAGCGCGGTTTACATACAACAAAATGACCATAACAAACTGTTTGGCTTCACATAGAACAGGAGAAAACAACTTGGATAACATGCTTTTGCTTTACATCTTTGCCAAGCATTTGACCATTCTTCTAATGTTTGTAGATCTTTTCTCATGTTGTCTACTCCCTCTGAAGTGTCCACTCTGTTGCAAATCGTCATATCATCTGTAAAACGGCAAACTTTTCCTTTTAATCCTTTGGCAATATCACCCACAAAGACAATGAACTGTAGTGGTCCCAGGACCGATCCCTGAGGCACTTGGACCCCTGAGGCCATCCTGGTCATGGACTCCCCCTCATTGGAACCGGCGCAGGGCCTGAGATCCTTGGTGCCTGCGCTGAAGGCTGCGGAGCCATCTGGACTGCAGCTTGTCTGTCTTCATGGCCCAGCAGCGGGCCTTGACGTCCGGTTCCACCGGATCATCTGCCCAAACCAAGGGGGCCTCAACTTCGAGCACATCCCCAGATGTCGAGCCAATCCTCGAGCGCCATCAGCCTCGAGTTGATCCTCAACACCAGTCTCGATCCTGGTCCTGATCCTCAGGACCAAGGTCTTCCCCGATGAGTGGCTGTGGCTTCACCCGCAGAGCCTCTGAGGGGCACGGATGGTTGGACTTGGGGCCCGACCTCGAAACCGGGCCCGACCTCGATTCCTCCACTGACTATGAGTCGGATTGGGAGACAGGATGAGGAATCCCCAGACACCCACTGTCACCACAACATACCCTCGGACCCGTCTCACTCCAAGACCCGGCGCTGGTCCCTGCCCGAGACAAGGCCTTCTTCGACTTCGTGCGGGACATGTCAAAGATGTTGTTGTTCGACACCGAGTCAGAGGAGGACCCTTACATGGAGGCGCTTGAGATCCTCCAATATGAGGCCCCTCCGAAGGAGGCACTTACAGTGGCCATTCCCCTGATCCTGGAATGGCTGCTCCTTCAAATGTGGGAAACACCGGCATTGATGCCCATCGTGAGCCGACGGCTGGACTCGATGTATTGGGTGCGCCGGAGCCTAGGCTTCCAGAAAGCACAACTGCCACACAAGGTGGAGACATCCATGTGTTGGCTTAAGAGGCAGAAGATGCACTCCTCAGTGCCCCCGGGTAGGAAGGCCTGCACTTTGGATGCCCTAGGCACAAAGTCCTACCAGGGCTTGATGCTCATTGTCTGGATCTAGGCATACCAGCTGGACATGGACATGTACCTGAGGCTCCTGGTGAAGGAACTCACTGGGTTCTTGGCTGGTCTCTCCAAGGAACCCCTCCAGTGGTTCTGGAGCCTGTCCTCTGCTGTCAGAGGGTGCTCCAAATTTATGACTCGAGCAGCTTACGATGGCTTCGAGTCAGTGGCTAGAGAAGCTGTGGTGGGCATTGGTGCCCAATGCCAGTCTTGGCTACAGTCTTCTGACCTGGAGCAATGGGTTCAGGACAAATTGGCTAATGTCCTCTGCCAAGGAGAGAACCTCTTTAGCAAACCCATGACTGATAAGGCTACAGAGTTGGAGTCCAAGTTCCTGATGAGGACTAGGCAAGAAGACTGCTACCCTTCTCCGATGGAAGGGCCCAAGTAAAAAAAAACCCTTACTCGAGGAAGGGAAGGGCTTATGGAAACTACCCTCAGTATCAGGTCTCCCCAGCAGGGTCAGCAGGCCAATATAATTCTCAACCAGCTCCTCCCCAACAACTTCGTTGTCTTCACCAGTAGCAGACAAGGTAAAAGAGGAGGAGGGGTACTTATCCTCGCCAAGACAGAACTCCAATTTACAATGAGCGACTTTTCTAGCAACAACCACCTGGAAACCGTATCTATCTCTAACAACCTATGCTCTATAAACTTAGTCTACAGAGCACCATCATCATCACCAGACGACTTGTCAACCATTATAAACCTTGCCTCCAACTCACAGAATCCTAATAGACCCAACTGGATACTAGGAGACATTAACCTACCGTCTCTACAAAACAACCAAGCTGATGCCTTCATAGATGCTCTAGAAACTCTAGGTTACAAGCAAGTGGTACAACAACCCACACATACAAAAGGCAACATCCTTGACCTCATATTTGCCCCACTTTCCGCTCTCAATCAACTCCAAAATATCACACTAGCAAATATTGAGGTCCCATGGTCAGATCACAATCTCATTATGTTCCAGATTCCCATTCAAAAGAAACAATATCCTGATGACAAGGACCCAAACAAATATGCAAATACCACTTCCAGAAGCTTCCAACCTTTTAACAGGGAACAGATCCTCGTTGAAACTGACGCACTCTTCAAAGACTCTACCTTAAACCTGGAAGAGATTATCACTTCTTGGAATAACAGCCTCAACCGCATTTCAACTCGTCCACCCAGAAACAAGTCCTCAAGAAAAAAACCTACGGCACCTTGGTTTACATCAGAACTGAAAGAATCCCTAAATCTTTTGCGAAAGCTCGAGAAGAAATGGAGAAGGTCACGCACCAATACCAATCAGACTGCATACATGCAACATCTTGACGCCCACCGTAAAGCCATTTCAGAAAAAATGAAATTATATCATACAGACACATTGAAACGTGCTATAAATAAACCCCATGACCTATTCACTCTCGTCAAGAAATTAGCCAAGGAACCCTCACCAGAGCACCAGTGCGAAATCAACCCACAAGAATATGCTCTTTACATACAATCTAAGATGCTCTGTACAAATAAAATTACAATACCCCCTGTCCCGATTAGTCATGGGCCCCTAACTCCTCTAGTTTCATTCTCCACCCCTTCTTTGAAGCTAATTGAAGACATAATCTCCTCTCTCAACTTATCCACAGCGCATACTGATCCCTGTCCAGCCTTTTGGATAAAGAACCTTCGCAAAGAGCTTGCTCCAATAATATCCAAGATCATTAGGCTATCATTCGACACCGGCTCATTCCCTGCTGCACTTAAACAGACTTCTATCAGACCTTTGCTAAAAAACCTCAAGTTAGATCCACAAAAAACAGACTCTTACCGACCCATCTCCAGCATACCCACTCTTGCAAAAATTATTGAAAAAATAGCCTACAGACAACTACAAGACCATATTGACACTGAAGCACCTTTGGATACCTGTCAACATGGATTCAGGGAATCGCACGGAGTTGAAACGCTCCTCACATCACTTCTCAACAGCCTAAACTCTGGTATCGATAACATCAAACAGGGTTTTGTTCTCATCTTCCTAGATATTGCGGCTGCTTTTGATTCGGTCTGCCACGATCTTCTTATTATCCGTCTAAGAGAAAAAGGCCTTTGTGGAAATGCTCTCGAATGGTGCAACTCATACCTCTCAGAGAGATGGCAGCAGGTGCGCTCAAATGGTGAAACATCAGATCCGTTTCACCAAGGACAAGGAGTCCCACAAGGTTCCTCTTTGTCATCACTATTATTCAACATATACATGCAACCTATATGCAACATTATCAGGTCCTTCAACGTCAATTATATGATCTATGCTGATGACGTGTTACTATATATGCCGTTCTGCATAGATAAGATGAACCTCACCCCCATAACCAACTGTTTTAATGCCATCTCAAATTGGCTACTAACTCAAAATCTCAGAATCCAGCATAAAAAAACTGAAGTTCTTTTTATCTCAAGGAACTCTAAGTTCACACCTCCCACATTCCTTGAGGTTCAAGATGCCAAATTGCAAGTAAAATCCCATATCCGATACCTTGGAGTGACTCTAGATCAGAATCTGGATATGAAGACCCACATAGCCAACACAGTAAGGGCAGTTTATTTCAAGATTCGCTCCCTCAGACACCTACGCCAACTGATTGAGCCAGATGATTTCCGCACGGTCTACCAGGCTTTAATTATTCCCCACTTTGACTTCGCAAACTCTATATTACAGGGGCTCCCCCAATCCACCATTAGCCTGCTTCAACTAGCACTAAACAGTGCAGCAAGAGTACTTTTCGGGGTACCTAAAAGAGAACATGTAACACCTCTCCTAAAACAATTACACTGGCTCCATATCCAAGCGAGAATCACCTTCAAGACTCTGCTCCTAGCCTTCAAAGCTCAGAAAGGTCTCGCTCCCTCATCATTATCAGAGATGATCCACCCAATTCCTACTAACAGGCTAAGAAGAACCACTGAATTAAACTTGCTAATGGTTCCAAAAGAGTCCTTAAGATACTCCTACGCTACAGTAAACCGAGCCTTCAGTCTATCCGCTCCAAAACTCTGGAACACCCTTCCACCACACATCAGGACCATCGATGATCTCTCCCAGTTCAAAAAGGCCTTGAAACATCACCTTTTCATCAAATATTTCCCAGAGAATATATTAACACAGCCACATTCAAATAGCAACATTCCTGTTCTCAATACGTAACCTCTGCTATCCCAGCAACACTTTATACCTTTCTCTCATACCAACAAGGGTCAGTTCATACAATATGCCTTCCAAATGTAAATAGTTTAATGATTACTATTCATTGTAAATAATTGCCCCTGTTACCCAAGTTATTGTTCCTGTTTTATGTAAAAAGCAGATAATATGTATCTTATCTGATGTTTTTATTGTTCTATGTAAACCGCGCTGATTATGAATAGTGCGGTATATAAAAAATGTTAAATAAATAAATAAATAAATAAGGTACAAGGGCATGGCCCTCATAAGCCCAAGACTCTCAAAACCCAGGCACTGGCTCCAGCCAGCCCAGTGGGAGCTTTTGACTCCTTGGGCATAGCCTCTCCACCCACAGGAGGCCCACCCCAGCAGCTCACAGGGAGACATCTGATCCTGTTTGCCCACAGGTGGCCAGCCATCACCATCAACACCTGGGCCCTTCAGGTGGTCAAGGAGGGCTACCTCCTCCACTTGGAGCAGACTCCCCCTCCATTCTTCCCAGGAGAGCCCACCAGGACTCCCCTCCACCAGACCTTGCTACTGCAGGAGCTTGCAGGCCTTCTCAAGAACAAGACGGTGGAACCCATACGCCAACACCTCTGGGGCAGAGGGTTCTACTCCAGGTACTTCCTTATACCAAAAAGAACAGGGGGCTAAGGCCCATCCATTGTGGGATCTGAACAGGTTCCTGGTGAGGGAGAAGTTCAAGACGCTCTCCCTTGAGACACTGCTGCCATACCTCCATCAGGGATACTGACTATGCTCCTTGGACTTAAAGGATGCATATACACAAATCCGCATCCATCCCAGCCACAGGCAATACCTCAGGGTCCTATCCTTTGGCCTGGCCTCCGCCCCAAGTGCCTTCACAAAATGCCTAGTAATGGTTGCGGCCCACCTCCATCTCCAAGGAGTCTTCATCTTCTCCTACCTGGACGACTGGCTTATTAGAAGGGGCTCGGCCATCGAGATATAGCGGGCCATGGCCTGCACTATCAGCATCCTATAACACCTGGGGTTCATCATAAACCACTCCAAGTCTCACCTCCTCCCGATGCAATGTCTGGAGTTCATAAGAGCCCGGCTATACATCCTCCAGGCCAGAGCATTCCTACCCCAAGACAGGGATCGTGTCTGCTTGTCTCCTACTACACCTGCTGGGCCACATAGCATCCATGGTCCATGTCACCCCAGATGCCCGCCTCCACATGAGGGTAGCCCAATGGTGCCTCTGCTCCCAGTGGATCCAGGGCACCGGACGGCTGCAAAAAAGGGTGACAGTGACCCGCCAACTTGCGGACTCCCTTGGCTGGTGGCAGGCTCCGCAGCACCTCCAAAAGGGGATGCCCTTCCAGGCCCCTGAACCCCAGAGGGTCCTCACCACAGACGTCTCCCTGCTGGGTTGGGGTGCACACTGTGAAGATCTCTGCAACCAGGGCAGCTGGTCACAGTCAGAGAGCCAATCGCAGATCAACCTGCTGGAGATTCAGGCCACATTCCTGGCTCTCCAAGCCTTTCACCACTGCCTGCAGCACCAGTCAATGCTGGTCCAAATGGACAATCAGGTGCAATGTTCTATGTGAACAAGCAGGGGGGCACAGGGTCCTATGCCCTCTGTCAGGAGGCGGTGGCTCTCTGCTCCTATGCGCTCTGCAATGGGAAGCTCCTGCAGGTGGTGTATCTGCCGGGCCAGCTCAATGCCCTAGCAGACAAGCTGAGCAGGGTCTTCCAGTCACATGAGTGGCAGCTGGATCCCAGGGTGGCCTCTCGGCTCTTTCAACTCTGGGAGGTTCCGCTAATGAACCTCTTCACGAGTCCAGCCAACACTCAGCTGTCCCGTTTCTGCTCCCACCAACCGCACCCCTCACGGGTGGCAGCAGATGTGTTCCTCATCCCATGGACAGAGGGCCTTCTCTATGCCTTCCTGCCCATGCCGCTAATTGCCAAGACCCTTTTCAAGGCTCAGCATGATGGGGCGTCACTGATACTGATTGTCCTCCAGTGGCCCAGGCAACCATGGTTCCCGCTGCTCTTCCGCTTGTTCTCGGCAGTCCCGGTATTACTGTCACAGGAGTGCTCCCTCCTACACCCCAACTTGGTGTCCCTGTCACTAATGGCTTGGCTGCTGAAAGGATAGCCTTGGCCCCATTCAACCTTTCAGGGGAGGTAGAGGAGGTATTCCTGGCCTAACGTAGGGTCTCCACGAGATGGGTCTATGCCTTCAAATGGCGCAGATTCTTAGTATGGTGTATGGAATGGCAAGTTAACCCATTCTCATGCTTTGTGTAGCTTGTACTGCAATCTTTGCTCCACCTGTTGCAGGCAGGACTGCACTTGAGTGAAGGGCCGGCCCGTCCATTGAGCAAGAATGTTTTTTGCATAGGGCCCCGTGTTTCAGGGAGCCCTGCGCAAAAAACATTCTGCATCAGCCCAGGTAGATAAAAAAAACAAACCAGCTGCTGCTGCCGTGGCAGCGGCAGAATCAAGCATCCCGCGGGGTCCCCCTGCCCAGCAGAGCCTCCCTGCAGCATCAGCTCCCTCAGCGTCGGCTTTCAGAGCCACAAAGGGAGAGCTTCTCTGACCTCTCGTGGCTCTGTTAAGCCCACCGGGGCTGATGGGAAATCCCATCAGCCCCGGCGGGATTAACAGAGCTGCAAGAAAGGGAAACTTTCCCTTCGCGGCTCTGAAAGCCCGTGCTTTGGGAGCTGATACTGCAGGGAGGGCTCTGCTGGGCAGGGGGGGGCCCCGTGGGATACTTGATACTGCTGTTGCCATCGCGGCAGCGGCAGCAGCAGCCAGTTTGGTTTTTTTTAATCTACCTGGGCTGATGGGGGGGAGGGGGTTAGGACTGGTAATGGGCTATGGGGGGGTTAGGACTGGTAATGTGCTATGGGGGGGCTAAGACTGGAAGTGGGCTGATGGAGGTTAGTTCTAGTAATGGGCTATGGGGGGCTAGGACTGGAAATGGGCGTGTTAGAACTGGTAATGGGCTATGGGGGGGCTAAGACTGGAAATGGGATGATGGGGGGTTAGGACTAGTAATGGGTTGTGGGGGGGCTAAGACTGGAAATGGGCTGATGGGGGTGTTAGGACTGGAAGTGGGCTGATGGAGGGTTAGGACTGGTAATGGGCTATGGGGGGGACTAAGACTGAAAATGGGCTATGGGGGGGGCTAAGACTGGAAGTGGGCTGATGGGGGTTAGGACTGGTAATGGGCTGGGGGGTTGCTAGGACTGGAAATGGGCTGAGTGGAAGGGGGGCTTGAACTGCAAATAGCTGATGGGGACGGGAGCTTGGAATGGAAATGGGCTGAGTGGAAGGGGGGGCTTGAACTGCAAATAGCTGATGGGGAGGGGGCTTGGAATGGAAATGGGCTGTGAGGGGAGGGAGCTAGGACTGGAAATGGGCTGATGGGGGGTTAGGACTAGTAATCGGCTATGGGGGGCTAGCAATGGAAATGGGGTGATGGGGGGCTAGGACTGGAAATGGACTGATGGGGGGTTAGGACTGGAAGTGGGCTGATGGGGGGTTAGGACTGGTAATGGGCTATAGGGGGTTAAGACGGAAAATGGGGTGATGGGGGGTTAGGACTGGAAGTGGGCTGATGGGGGGTTTAGGATGTAATGGGTTATTGGGGGGCTTAGGACTGGTAATGGGCTATGGGGGGTTAGGACTGGTAATGGGCTGGGGGGGTTGCTAGGACTGGAAATGGGCTGAGTGGAATGGGGGCTTGAACTGCAAATAGCTGATGGGGACGGGGGCTTGGAATGGAAAAGGGCTGTGAGGGGAGGGAGCTAGGACTGGAAATGGGCTGATGGGGGGTTAGGACTAGTAATCGGCTATGGGGGGCTAGCAATGGAAATGGGGTAATGGGGGGCTAGGACTGGAAATGGGCTGAGTGGGGGGGCTAGGACAGAAAATGGGCTGATGGAGGGGCTAGGATAGGACTGGAAATGGGCTGTTGGGGGTGCTAAGATTGGAAATGGGCTGTGGTGGGGGCTTGGATTGAAATGGACTCATGGAGGGGCTAGAACTGGAAGTAGGTTCATGGGGGACTTGGATTGGAAATGGGCTGAGTGGAGGGGAGCTAGGATTTGACATGGGCTGATGATGGGGCTAGGAAAGGACTAGAAATGGGCTGATGGGGGGCTGGGATTGGAAATGAGCTGATGGAGGGACTCGGATAGGACTGGAAATGGGCTGATGGTGGGGCTAGGATAGGATTGGAAATGGGCTAATGGGGAGGCTAGGACTGGAAATGGGATGATGCAGGGACTAGAAGGGAGCGGATGCTGGGTGGGGCTGGAACTAGAAGGGAGCTGATGTTGGGGGAGGATTAGAATGGGATGGAGCTGGGAGAGTGAAATGGAGAGGGAAAAAATATTTTGTGTGGGAGGGAAGACAAATCTACAATTGGCTTGGTATTGGGAGAGTAAGTGGGGATTGAGGATGGAGGGGTAAAATTTGAGTGGATGAAATAGGAATGAGGAAAGAGCAAAAGGAGAAAGATTAGTATGTTAAAGCATATGTAGAGAGAGAGAATGGAAAATACTAGAAGAGAGAAGAAAGGACAAATGGACAGCAGACGATGGAGAGTTAGCAGAAGACACGAAGAAACCAGAAGAAAGTGGCTGGAGCAATTGTAACTGAAAAAAATGCACAAAAGGTAGAAAAATATCTCTTTATTTTGAATTTATTAACTGGAATTTGTCAGCTCTGGGAAATGTGCATCATTAACGTCTGCGCTTTGTTTAGTACAAGAGGAAATTAATTTATAGTTTTATTTCTACAGTGTTGTTGTACATTCCAAGTTTGGCTTTTGGGGTTCCCAGTTTAATTATTGCCTTCCTGTTTCTAAATTGTTTGGTGATGGTCTATGTTCTGCGTGTGTAACTGAGCTGAGGTATTCTGTTTATGTAATTCCTATTTGACATTGCCACTTGTTCTCTTTCCCCAGTAGGTCATGTATTGTTATTCTCTGAAATGTATTGGTTTAATATTTGCAATGTTGCCTTTTGATAGGTAGGGTATGGTGCTTTGTGAGTCCTGGTAGTGCTGTTTTGATACGGCAGGTTTGTTATGGATTCTAAATGGGCAGTGTTTGTAGTAGTTCCTAATGTGCCTGGTGGTTGGCATGGGATTATAGTAATGTAGAAATCATTTAGTCTTTCTTTATCCATACACTCATTAACAGGCATGTTTACTAAAAATTAGTGTATGGTAATATTATGCAAATATTTATGCAAATGAGGTTCCTTATGCAAATGAGGCCCCACACCGAGTCTCTGCACATGGCCCCGCACCCCCCTTGGGCCGCCCCTGCTTGAGTGCTCTAGCGGCGCACCACCACCACCTCTCTGCCCATCCCCCTGTGACCCGCTTATTGAGGGGCCACTTTTTATCCAAGCCTCCTGTCCGTCCTCCAGCGGCATAGTGGGATTTCAACGTGGTGCTATCCAAGTTCACTGGGCTGCCGTTCGAGTCCCTGGTTACCTGCCACCTACGGCACCTTTCATGGAAGATTGTCTTCCTAATGGCACTCATGTCCACTTGGAGGGTTAGCGAACTTCAGGCAGTAGTGGTGGATCTGCCATACAGAAGGGTCTACAAGAACAAGATAGTACTCCACACACACCCCAAGTTTCCTCCCAACGTGGGGTCCACATTCCACCTCAAGCAGAAAGTGGTGCTCCCCACCTTCTTTCCATGGCCTCATGCCAGCAGGCAGAGACCGTCTTTCATACCATGGACTGCAAGATGGCTCTGTCCTTCTACCTTCAACATACCCAGGACCACTGCAAAGCCTCTCAGCTTTTCATTTCCTATGACCCCAGTTGGCTGGGGGAGGCGGTGACCAAGCAAACTCTGTCCACTTGGGTGGTGGACTGCATTGCCCTCGCCTATGAGCAGGCTGGGCTCTCGCTAGAGCGCCGGGTCATGGAACACAGCGTCAGGGCCATGGAGGCATCTGTGGCAAACCTGTGTTTTGTCCCTCTGTCGGACATCTGCCAAGCCACCACCTGGTCTTCAGTCCACACCTTCGCAGCTCATTACTGCTTGGAGAGGGAGTCCCGGAGGGATAGCGCCTCTGGCCTGGCCATACTCCGTCATCTGTCAGGATGTAACATAGTAACATAGTAAGTGACGGTAGATAAAGACCAGCATGGTCCATCTAGTCTGCCCAGCAAGATGGCAAGAGTAGGTGCACCTGTCGCTCTGTGCAGGCCACCCCTCCCCATGTTTTTGTTTAGGGGTGAACCCACCACTCCATGTAGGACACCCCTATTTGTTGAGACACTAGATAGTTCAGAGGTTAGATGGTTCTGTTTATTTTGCTTTTATCCTGTTGCTGTAAAGGGATCCACTGTGTTTGTCCCATGCCGTTTTGAATTCCATCACCGTGTTTGCCCCCACCACTTCCATCGGGAGGACATTCCAAGCATCCACCACCCTTTCAGTGAAGAAATATTTCCTGACATTGCCTTTCAATGTACCACCTTGCAGCTTCATGTTATGCCCTCTAGTTTTACAGCTTCCCCGTCTTTGGAAGAGGTTGGTTTGTTCATCATTTCTCTTTAAGTATTTAAAGGTCTGAATCATATCTCCCCTGTCCCTCCTCTCCTCCAAAGTGTACATATTTAGGTCTTCAAGTCTCTTCTCATAAGGCTTCTGACGCAGGCTCCAAATCATTTCAGTCTCCATTCTCTGAACAGTTTCCAGTCTTTTTACATCTTTTGCAAGATATGGTCTCCAAAACTGAACACAGTAATCCAAGTGAGGCCTCACCAGTGACTTGTACAGTGGCATAAGTACCTCTTCCTTTCTGCTGGTAATCCCTCTTTGTATGCAGCCCAACATCCTCCTGGCTTTTGCCACTGCCTTGTCGCACTGTTTTGCCACCTTGAGATCATCAGAGATAATCACACCAAGGTCTTTCTCCTGAACCGTGCATACCAACCTCTCACCCCCTATCGTGTACTTTTCCCTTGGCTTTCAGCTACCCAAGTGCATGACACTGCACTTTTTCACATTAAATCGTAGTTGCCAAGCATTAGACCAGTCTTCCAGCTTTTGTAGATCTTTACTCATGTTAACCACTCCCTCGGGGGAGTCCACTCTGTTGCAAATTTTTGTGTCATCTGCAAAAAGACAGACTTTTCCATTCAGTCCTTCAGCAATATCACTCACAAATATATTGAACAGTGCCGGGCCCAGGACCGAACCCTGAGGCACCCCGCTAATCACCTTCCTCTCATCCGAGTGAGCTCCATGTACCATCACCTTCTGTTGTCTGTCAGTCAACCAATTTCTAATCCAGTTTACTATCTTGGGACCCATCCCCAAGCTACTGAGTTTATTGACAAGCCTCCTATGAGGAACAGTATCAAAGGCTTTGCTGAAATCCAGATAGATGACATCCATTGCATGCCCCAGATCTAGTTCCTTGGTCACCCAATCAAAGAACTCAATCAGATTTGTTTGGCAAGACCGTCCTTCGGTAAAACCATGTTGCCTTGGATCTTGCAACCTGTTGGTTTTGAGAAAGTTCACTATTCGCTCTTTCAGGAGCGCCTCCATTACTTTTCCTGCCACCGAGGTAAGACTCACGGGCCTGTAGTTTGACACTTCTTCCCTGTCACCACTTTTGTGTAGAGGTACAACATTAGCCATTCTCCAGTCCTGAGGAACCACTCCTGTTTCCAAGGATCTGTTGAAGACATCCTTTAACGGTCCTGCAAGAACCTCTCTGAGCTCTTTCAGTATCCTGGGATGTATCCCATCCGGTCCCATGGCTTTGTCCACTTTTAGTTTAGCAAGTTGTTCTAACACCTCATCTTCTGTGAATGGTGTGGTATCTACTTCATTGCTATTTTTATATTTGGGAGTCACAGCTGGTCCATCTCCAGGATCTTCTTTAGTAAAAACAGAGCAGAAGTATTTGTTTAGCAATTTTGCTTTTTCAGTGTCACTTTCCACGAGTCCTTTCCCAGCACTTCTGAGTCCTGCAATTCCAACTCTGATCTTCTTCCTTTCCCGAATATACCTGAAGAAAGTTTTGTCGCCACCTTTAACATCTTTAGCCATCTTTTCCTCTGCCTTTGATTTTGCTATCCTTATTTCTCTTTTAGACTCTTTGAGCTTGATCCTGTATTCATTTCTGTGTTCTTCTGTTTGCAAGCTTTTGAATTTTGCGAAAGCTGTGTTTTTTGCCTTTATTTGAGCAGCCACCTCTTTGGAAAACCAAATAGGTTTCCTTCTCCTCTTGTTTTTATTTACTTTTCTTACATATTTGTCTGTTGCCCCTTTTATTGCCGCCTTTAGTTTAGTCCATTGGATTTCCACTTCCCTTATCTCCTTCCACCCCGTTACTCATGTGAAAAATGTCACAAAAGCAGTTTACCACAAAATACGCACTGTACGCAGTCTTCGACCATTGCTGGACTTCTCTGACTTCCGGACAATTTTCCAAGCTTTAGTGATACCGCACCTGGACTTTGCTAACATCAACCTCCATGGCCTATCACAGTCCACCCTAAGTCCGCTCCAGCTTGCCATGAACTCGGCGGCTAGAGTACTGGTAGGTATATCAAGGTCAGACCACATAACGCCAGTGATGATGAAACTCCACTGGCTACCATTACCGGCCCGAATTCACTACAAGGTCCTAGTCCTTACATTCAAGGCTCTGAAGAACCAGTCCTCCACACCCATTAGTAAGTTGATCCACAAAATGCCTGACAACAGAAACCGCAGATCTGCAATGTTGAACGCAGTAGAGATCCCTAAGATATTGACAAAATGCACGAAGGCAATAGCCTTTTCGATTTATGCACCCAGAGCCTGGAATGCCCTCCCGTCCGAAATTAGAGCCCTCACGAGCCTTACCCCATTCAGAAAAGCGCTCAAACACTACCTGTTTTTAAAATACTATCCAGAAACTAGAACAGGAAAAATCACGACGGACCCCCTGCCTCCCCTCCCTAGTAGCTCCATCACCCTGACTCGAAAAGAGAACGGATAGTCAGTTTACACTTTCTGGTACACCTCTCCTGTACCACCAATCTCTGCCCAACTGTAAATACACTGTTGTTATTTCAATATGACCTGTAATTAGTTTTCCCCGGTTCTCCCAAGTTCAAACCCTGTTCTCTGTAAACTCAATGTGACTTACGCATTGTAGTATGTTTCTGTTCATTGTGAACCACACTGATTTTAAGTACTCGGCCATTTTATTGAAGTCAGCATTTTTGAAGTTTAGGACTTTGAGCTTGCTATGATTGGCCTGTATCATGGCTTTTATCTCAAACCACACCGTGTGATGGTCACTGTTGCTCACAGGGGCACTCACGCAGACATTCAACACGTTATCACTGTTGATGAGCACTACATTCAGCGTTGAGCTTTCCCTGGTTGGTTCCATCACCATTTGTCTAAGTAATGCATCTTGGAGAGCATCCACAATTTTTTTTGCTTCTTTCCAGATGTGCAGAAAGAGTAATCCAATCCACATCAGGTAGATTAATGTCACCCAATATGATCGCTTCCCCCTTTGTTGCTATCTTGGCAATATCTATAATCAATTTGTTATCTCTCTCTTCAATTTGAGTCGGAGGTCTGTAGACTACAGCAATATGGATGACAGTGCCATCTCCTCTTTCCAACGTAATCCAGAGCTTCTTCTTTTCCCCATGTTCCCTGCATTTCAGTAGCTTTAATACTGCTTTTGACATACATGGCTACTCCTCCTCCTTTTCCATTTTCTCTGTCTCTTCTGAATAGATTATAGCCAGCTATGGCTATATCCCAATCATGTGATTCATTAAACCATGTTTCTGTAATGGCCACGATGTCCAAATCCGTTTCCACCATTAGGGCTTCCAGGTCTGGAATTTTTTTGGCTAAGCTTCGAGCATTTGTGCTCATTGCTTTCCAGCATTTACCTGGCTTGTGTGTATTTTGCATTGATTTTATTCTGCCCACTTCTTCCCACTTGTTTTTGAAGTGTAGTTTAAGAGTGTGGCTGTTTCTGATGTTGTTCTGCTTTTGCAGGGGGTGGCATGCAGATGTTGACCTTCCACAACCGTCACCCCCTTTTCCTAGTTTAAATGCATATCCACATACTGCCTGAATTTTTCACTTAGGTTTCTTTTCCCTGCGACAGAGAGATGTAGTCCATCAGCACAGTATAGTCTCTTGTTGGTCCATCTGTTGCCCCAGTTGCCAATAAATCTGAATCCTTCTTGTTTGCACCAGGTCTGGAGCCATGTATTAAAGCTGTTAATGCGATGCAGCCTTTTTGTCCCCTTACCAAGAACAGGTAGAACTTCTGAGAATGCAACAGTGTTAACAATGGGCTTGAGTTTCTCTCCCAGAGATTGGAAGTCCTTTTGGGCTGTAGAGGCACTGTTTCTAGCCAGGTCATTTGTGCCCAAGTGGATAATAACATCAGGTTTGGAGTGCTCACTTTTTGCGCTAAGTATTTCAACAACTTGGTTTGTATTCCTGCTGGCTGAAGAGCCTGGTAGGCACATGACTATCTTCTCTCCTTTGAACTGTGTTCCCAAGTTGGTGCCTCTGATGATGGAATCTCCAAGTAGTAATAGTTTTCTGTTTGGTGAGGTTTTCTTCATATTTGGTGCTTTAGCAGGAGATTGGGCATTGTCTGACTCATTTAAGGGCCCTTCAGTTTCTTTGGATTGGGCATCCTCATTAGCCAAGGCAGAGAAGGCATTGTGCAGGGATATCTCTTGATGTGTAGGATGTCTCTGCATTACAGGTCGCAATCTTCCGGAACCCACTGTGATCCATTTGTTCCTGGGGTATTTGATTCTTTGTGGGAGCGGTGGTGGACTTTGTTCAATTTGTAGGCAACTCCTGCCCTCCGACCTTTTTGTGTTCAGGCTACCGGAGTGCTGGTTCTTACTGGACACTTGGATCTCAGGGAATCTTTTCCTTAAGACTCATTTGTGTTGCTAACGGCTCACCCTTTTCTGGTCACAGTGGCATTTCCACAGGTTTTCTGTAGCCTGTAGCTAGGGAATCCCATATGTGAGGACTGACTTCCTGCTTGTTCCCGGAGAAGGCGTAGTTACTCACCTGTAACAGATGTTCTTCAGGGACAGCAGGAATCCAGTCCTTACAACCCTCCCTCTTCCCCGTGGAGTTGCTTCTTATCCTTGCCGTCTTTAGCTATGTCATTTGACTGCGGCAAGATAGCATCCTTGGGCGGGAAGGCGATCATGCATGCATGGTGCATATCCCAAAAGCTATCTTTGAAAGCTGGGGAGAGGCTTCCATGCAGGGTTCCATCGGCTTCGATGTCACCCATATGTGAGGACTGATTCCTGCTGTTCCCAGAGAACACCTGTTAAAGGTGAGTAACTACGCTTTCCTTGCATCTTAGTGCCATCTGAGCTAAGTAACCTTAGAAGATCAGCACTTTATCACCTTTGCGTTTCTTCTCCATTTCAATGTTTCTGTTTCCTAAGTACTGTATGGAAATCTAATCCACAAAGTTGTATGGCTTTGACATTATTTTATTTGGAATAAGCTCTGGCTTTTTCAAGGTGGGTTATCTTCAGATATATTACTGAACTTTGACTGTGGTTTCCCTTTGATCTAAATCCAAATTCTTCGTACTGTGGGAAGTCCTTGCTTCAGATATTTCAGTAATGTTATATCCAGATTTAAGTTCTGTTCATTCAATCACTTTGGTATTATTGTTTAAATGTGTTTTTGAGTGCCTACATTTTCCTTCAAAGTTTTATTGGCTTTCTCCAAATTTTAAAGGTTTTTTTTTCTTCTCCAGATGTGCTGCCAGATCTTCAGTCTCTGATATTTTGTTTTCTGTGTCAGTGATCTTCTGGTTCAGATCTGATAACCGAGTCCAGGATGGAACCAAGTTTATCCATGTTGGTATTTATTTTCACTTCAGCTCCTTCACAGACTGCTGCAGTAATGTTCTGAGATGCCTGAATGAATGTGAGAGTGTTTGTGTGTGTGGTGTGTAGGTGGGGTGCCTTTGAGAGTTTGTCTGTACGTGGTGTGGAAGTAGGTTGCCTGCTGGCTCCAGATGTGCATCCTAGGCGAACCTCATCCTTTGCACCCTCCCCCCCTGTGGTAGCCATTGCTGCTGCCGCTGTCACCCTTCTCCAGGCTCTGCAGTAGCGGCAATATTTGCAAACAACCCCTCAGTGCTTACCTTACAGCTTTGGCGCTGCAGAGCTGTGTGCTTCCACTCCTTCAGATCGCCTGATGCCGACTTCCTGAAGATATAAATGTGTGTGTATACTCTATGCATGTATCTGGTATTTTACAAAGTACACATGTACATTGCAACTCCATCCCCGCTCTACCCAAACTATGTTTCTGGAACACTTATGCACAGTGCACTTAAGTATATGCCATCTTGCCAATAGGCATAATTAGGAGCCCTTTACATGTAAAAAACATGCGTAGAAAATGCTTTATAAAATTATCCTGTATAGTCAGAAGAAGCCCCCATATAAGTTGCTGACATCAGCGATATCTGTTGTCTAAGGGTATATAGTCGAGCCTTTGATTCCTTTGGAGATAGGGCTATGAAGTTTGCCTCAATGGTCAGAAAATGTCATGATGGTACTTAGCTTTGTGAGGACTGAAGAAAGAAGAGATCACAGTTTCGAGTATCTTTTGTAAATATGGGGGGTGGAACAGGTCCTAATGGGCCCAAATTTGAAAGAAGATAGATATTTAACTAAAAAGAAAAACAACTTTTGAAAGAATGAAATTGTTTACCTGTGACTGGGTTCTCCAGACAGCAAGATAAATCATTCTACAAGTGGGCAATATCTACTGATGGTAACAACATGATCTCTCTCAAATAATCTTCCAGGTTTTTCCAAGCATGTGTGGGTCTTCACGTAGGCCCTATTACACTATTTCATTAAGTTTATAATAGAGCTTAGGTATCAGCTCCTGGGGAGGTGTTTGGGTAAGTGTCTACAGAGGTAAGCAACTTCTTTATGGAGGTTTGCTGAAGAGACTCTTACAGAGATTACAACTGGTCCAAAATACAATAGCTCAGTTATGATGGAAAACTTGTAGGGAATCACGTGACCCTGCTTTTGAAATAGCTTAATTGACTTCCGATTGAATTTCGTATTCAGTTCAAGTGGTTGTGTTTGTTTCATAGGCCAGTCAATCAGGAGTGCCCCAAATATCTGAGTGCCAATGATTCCCTAACTCCCTGGAAGATCACTTCAGTTTTCACAGCAGGGCTATCTGACTTTGGTTGCTGGGGTGAAGTTGCAATGTACTTGACAGCAAGCAATTGAGTTTGCTGGGCCCAAGTAATGGAACTTTTCTTTAAATGTTAGACTAGAAAAGGATTATCTGCTGGTTTTCAAGATTCTGACGGCATAGTTGTTTGAGAGATTTTGAGTTGGATCTTTTGTGCTGACGTTTATCTTGGAGGGGTTCTTATGTTCTCTATGATGGGTTTCGATGTAGAATTTTATTGGGGGATTGAAGATTAGGTTATTTTTTTTGGGGGGGGGTGAGGGGTGCTGTAATTAATTATATAGATTATATTGTATTTTGTTAACTTTTATTTTCTAATATACTTCAAATATTATTAGTGAGGGCTGCAAGCAAATTAAATAAATAAACCAATAAACATTAACAAGTTGAAAAATGCACATACCGTACACGAAGCAGCATTTAAGAAAGGTCATTTAGGTGCCATCTGGGACATCCAAGTCAAAATGTCTGAGATTTCCTGGGAGGAGCGACAGAGAAGGTGGGCAAGTGTAAACGCATTCTAAAATTGACCTATCTCCACCCTAAAAGTTAAAAGTCTCCACCAACAGACAAGGAAATGGGGACTTGCAGCATCAAACCCCAGACACATGCAGGGAAACAGCCAGTTTCAGAAACATGTACATGCAAAATACATATGTCTGCGAACATGGCAGATGGTATTTTGGAATGCTAACGTAAACCTGTCACCACATACACATTCTGGCCTGCCATTTTGCAAGTGGAGGTGTACAGCGGCACGGCAGCTCACAGAAAGGCCTCTGGATTTACCTGTATGCTTTTTTTTTTTTTTTTGTAAATAACTTTTTATTATAGGTTTCAATATAAATACAAACATCATGACAGTGAACATGAAACCTGAAATACATCCCCCCCCAACTACCCAACCCCCCCCAGTAGTCTACTATACATAAAAAACAAACCAAGCAACATGCACAGTGAACCCCACTCTCCCTTACCCCTCCCCTCCCCCATCCACGTCCACCCCATCGGCTCACCCAATCAGACCACCAGAATCCAAACCGACCCCTTCTCCCCCAACCCCCCATTCTAATTCTCACCACCCCCCCACCCCCCTTTCCCCCCCCACAGCCAAACCCCCCCCACCTCCATACCCCCGCCCTTACCCCTCCCCCCCCGTATCTCCAACCCGCTGCCAAACCTCCCCCCAAAGAGCCTCAAAGTTGTCAACCCTACCCCGTCGCGCCGCCGTCAATTTTTCCATCAATACAATATGCCTCAGCCGCTGCACAAAGCCACCCTCCGAGGGTGCCTCCCGCTGCTTCCAAGCCGCCGCTACCGCACAGCGGGCGGCACTGAGACAGGCCATAATCACCCGCCCTCCTTGCTGCCTCTCCGTCCCCCACCACGAAAAGAGAAATATCCCAGGCCGTAACCCCACTTCCACCCCAACCACCCGCTTTATCCATTGCTGCACCCCTCTCCAAAAAACCTGGATTTTACCACACCCCCACCAAATATGCCAGAAAGTACCCTCCTCCCCACAGTCCCTCCAGCAGGCCGCCGAAACGCCCGGAAACATCTTATGCAGTCTCGAGGGCGTATAATACCAGCGAACCAAAATCTTAATCCCATTCTCCCGGATACTGCTAGCTAGGGGCGCCTTCTTGCCCTGGGACCACACCACCTTCCAATCCTTCAATTCCAGGGACATCCCCAGGTCCACCTCCCACTCCCGCATGTATTTGAACCGCCACCCCTCTGCCTCGCGTATTCCCCTATACAACCCAGAAATCAACCCCCTCCCCCCCCTATGTGCTAACCACCCCTCCTCCACCAGCGACAGCTCCATCTTCAACCCCCCCCGGCCCTGTACCCGACGCATATAATGACAGACTTGCAAATACGCAAATCGATCCCCCTCCTCCAAGCCATATAACTCTTGCAGCCTCTCAAAGCTCAAAAGGGCCTCACCCTCCCATAACTGAAAGAAACACTCCAGCCCTTTGGCCGACCACTGATCAAATCTCCCCCCTTCCCACCCTGGACGAAACCATTTCCACCCCCTCCACGGGGTCACCAAGGACAACTCCACCCCCTGCTCCCGCCGCCGCTGCCCCCACCACCCATCCCAAATCCCCGCCACCACTCTCATCCCCGGAGACCCGGCCCCCAGTTCCCTCCGAATGCCCGGAGAAGTCCACAACCATGCATCCAAATGCCCCCCCTCACATACGATCGTTCCAACTGCACCCCTGGCTTCTCTTCCACTCCCCTCCTCCAGGCCATACCATGACTCAACTGAGCTGCTCTATAATAATCCAAGAGGTTCGGAACCCCCAACCCCCCCTCCTCCACTCTAGCAAACATAACTGCCCGAGCTACCCGAGGGGGCTTCCGTTTCCAGATATACTGGAAAATCTTCCTTTGCAAGCCCCGCAAAACTGCCCCTGGAACCTTCACCAACAGCGCCTGAAATAGATATAACAACTTCGGGAGTACCGCCATTTAACCACTGCCACCCTGCCCAGCCAGGAAGTCTCAAATCCCATCCACCCCTCTAAAGCCCTCCCAATCCCCTTTAAAACCTGCGGATAGTTAGCTTCATAGGCATCCTCATAACGTGCCGTTATCTGCACCCCCAAGTAGCCAAGGGATTTCTCCACCCCACGCACAGGATAAGCCTGTTTTAACTGCTCCACCACCGCCGAAGGCGTCGATACATTAAGTACCTCCGTCTTGTCTATATTCATTTGAAAGCCTGACACCTGCCCATATCGTGCTAATTCCCGCATAACCTCCGGTAACACCTCGTGGGGCTCACAGATATATAGCAAAATGTCATCCGCATACAGGGAGATCTTATGTTGTGCCCCTCCCTTCTCCAACCCCACTATCTTATTGTTGGCCCGAATCCGCTGCGCAAACAGCTCGACTACCATAGCGAACAGCAAAGGTGACATGGGGCAACCCTGTCGCGTCCCCCTCCCAAGCTCAAACACCCTCGAGTAACCCCCATTGATTTTCACCCGTGCCTGCGGGCCCGTATATAGCCCTCCTACCCATTTCACGAAATTGGGCCCACACCCCAGCTTGTCTAAGACCTTCATCAGAAAACCCCAGTGTACCCTATCGAAGGCTTTTTCAGCATTTATCGACATTAAGATACACTCTTCCTTCCCCTGCCTAGCCTCCCAAACCACCCCCATGGCTCTCTTAATGTTATCCCCCGCCTGCCGTCCCGCTATAAACCCCGCCTGATCCGCCCCGATCAGTCCCGGAAGCAACGGAGCCAAGCGATCCGCCAATACTTTCGCCATCAACTTAACATCCACATTTAATAAAGAGATGGGCCGATACGAGCTGCAACTCCAAGGATCCTTCCCCTTTTTCGGGAGAACAGTGATCCCCGCCGTTAACATCTCCCGTGTTAGTTCCCGACCATCCACTAACATCCCATTAAACACCCTGCTCAGCAGGTCCCCAAAATCCTCAAAGAAGACCTTATAGAAACCCCCCGAAAATCCATCAAGCCCTGGTGCTTTCCCCCCCACCAACCCCTTCACTGCCCGTCCCAGTTCCGCTAGTGAAATAGCCGCTTCCAACCCCCCCTAGCCGCCTCCTCCAACTGTGGGAGATGAACCTCCTCCAGATATCACCCTATGGAGTCGTCCGCTATCCCCCTATCCATCCCATAGAGGGCCTGGTAGTATTGTGCAAAACTTTCCCGAATACCCGCTTCCTCACAACACAGATCCCCCGCCTCTCGACGGATTTGACAAATCGTTGCATCCACCCGCCGCTGCTGCAGCCTCCGGGCCAATAACCTCCCCGCTTTGTCACCAAACTCATAATACACCTGTTTCACCTGATTCACCTGAAACGCAATACTATCAACCTGCAATTTCCGCAACTCCCCTCTCACCCGCTCCACCTCATGCCTATCCTTTATCCTCCCGGACCCTTGATATGCCCGCTCCGCTTGCAGCAACTGCCCTCGCAATTCCCCCTCCTTCTCCCCCCTTTCTCTTTTAAACTTCGCCCCCCACATAATGAACCTCCCCCGGACCACAGCCTTTAACCCTTCCCACACCACCACCGTCCGCACTTCCCCCGTATCATTCCGCTCCAAATAATCCCGTATCACCTCCTTAATATCAGCCACCACTTCAGCCCTTTTCAGTAAACTCTCATTTAAGCGCCAAAACTTCACCCCCTCATCCCGCCTCCCACTCAGGACCAACTCCACCGCACTGTGATCTGTCCAAACCACCGGCTCGATCTCCACTGCCTTCACCCGCCCCATCCACTCCGCCTCTACCAACACCATATCAATCCGACTCCAGCTACGGTGTGGTGCGGAGTAAAACGTAAATGTCCTCCTCCCGGGGTTCTGCACCCTCCAAGCATCCAACAGATGGAACCGCTTCATCAACCATTTTAACCCAGCCCTATCCTTCCCCCCGCCATCTACCCCCCGTGGTTGCCTATCAAACCCCGGTTGCAGCACAACATTAAAATCCCCCCCCCCACGAGTAACCTCCCCCGTAGATTCTGTTCCACCACCCTCCCCATCTCCTTCCAAAACTCCCCTTGACTCCCATTAGGCCCATAAAGGGAAACACAGGTAAATTCTTCTGACCCCATGACCCCCCACACCCCCACCAGCCTCCCCTCCCTATCCCGAAAGCTCCCCTGAACTTGAACCCCACAACCCGCCTTAATCAAGATCGCAACCCCTCCCTTTTTATTCCCCACCCTATTGCAAGAAAAAAATTGCTCCTGAAATCGCCCATGCCGTAGCCTCCCTATATCCCCCCACCGCAAATGTGTCTCTTGGAGCAACACCACCTCCCACTCCAACCGCAGTAACTCCCGATATAAACTCCGGCGCTTATAGGGTGTATTCAACCCCTTAACATTCAAAGTCCCGACTTTCACCATAGGGTTCAACCCCTGCCCCACCACTCCCCCATCCTGGAGATACCCCTCCCTCGCCACCCCCCCAACCCCCCCTTCCCTCCTCCCCCCCTCCCCCCTCCTCCCTCCTCCCCCCCTCCCCCCTCCTCCCCCCATCCCCCCTCCTCCCCTCCCATCCCCCCTCCTCCCCCCCATCCCCCCTCCTCCAATCCCCCCCGCTCCCTCCAGCCCTTCCAGGTGTGTCAGTTACTTATCCCATCTCCCACTCCGGTACCCCCCGTACATAAACCATAAAACACCATAAAACACGACCCCTCCCCCCCAATACCGCATAACAACATAACATCCCAACCAGAAACATTGAAAACCACATCAGACCTCAGCTAGTACCACCCATCCTCCTCTCCCAACCCTCCACCCCCCTTAGCTGAGTGTCCAGCCAGCCTACTTAGCTTACTCCAGGTCCATTTCACCATGGGACCGGCACTTAGTCTGTCACCCCTCCGCCTCCCCGCTCCTGTGCTGTGCACCATTCGAAAGTCTCTTCAAACGCTTGCCCTGTTCGGACACTCTTTGCCACCTGGAGCCTGGCCTGTCTTTACTGTCCAAGTCTCTCTCAGGCCGTGCCTGGGCTCCCGCCCCCCGCTTTGGCATCTGCTCACAGCCCAACTCTACCAGAGCAGCCCACGCTTCCTCCGCCGTCTTCACCTTCCGCGACACTCCAGCTACCGTCAGCAGCATCCCAAAAGGAAACATCCATCGATACCGCAAGTTCTTCTCCCGCAGAAAGGCCGTCACCTCCCTCAGGCCTCGGCGTCGATCCAGGGTGCCCTTGGAGAGATCATTATATATCTCTATCTCGCTATTCTCCCAAGCAATCCGCCCGTACTTGCGTGCAATCGCCAGCACCCGTTCCTTAAGGGGGAAACTGCTCATGCAGGCGATGATATCCCGACTTTGCTTCTCTCGCCGGGGGCCCAGACTCCGGTGTGCTCTCTGAACTCCAGGCACCGCTGGGCCTACCTCCACCCCCCCATCCAATTTTAAAATATGCTCGCACAGTCTCTGCACCACTTGGCTGCAATTCTTAAATTGCTCCAACTCCGGGATTCCCCTTATCCGCAAGTTACTGCGCTGGGCCCGATCCTCAATCTCTTCAAGCTTTTCCTGCAGCTCCTCCTGCTGCTGTGCCAACTTACACTGGGCCTCCGACAGCTGCTGCAGTTCCCCAGCCTGGTCTTCCACGTGCACCTCAACATCCTCAACACGCTGTCCCAGATCGGCCACGTCCTGCCGCATCGAATTCAGCGCCTCTTTTAAATCTCCCCGGATCGCCACCAGCTCGGCCTTGAGCTCTCATTGGAACTCCCGCAGCCAATCCTTAAGACTAGCGCCATCAGACAGCCCGGCCTTTCGATCTGGCTCCTCGTCCACGCTCTCCGGCCCATCAGACTCCTCCGTCTCCCCCGAAGCTCGCCGCTCCCGGCTCTCCGCCTTCGCATATTGAAAACTCGCCAGCTTCTTCCGGACCGACATCTCCGTTTCTGGTTCAGCACTCCCCACCACTATTTCACCAGGAAACCACTATATTTCACCCCTTTTAGATGGGATTAGTACAGAGCTTGGCTAAACTGCAGCCATTTGCTCCCTGACGTCACCGGAAGTCTACCTGTATGCTTTTTAAAGGGGGTGAAAATATTGGGGGAGTCAGAGGGCATTCCCCTCTTCTCCCTGCTGTTGCTTGCTGGCCGTAATGAGCACTTTTCAAATGCCTGTTTGTGCCCGGGAGGAGGTCTAGACACGGACGTGACCACCAGCAGTCATTTACATGCGGCACCATTCTAAAATCCAACATACACATCGATCTTTTGCAGACTGCCCCGGACACAGATATGATCAGGCTAGATACCAGGGCTGGTGCTACCACTAGGTGAACTAGTGGGTCGTCTAGGGTGCCAGCTCTCAATGGGCACCCATCGCTGCTGCTGCCTCCACCCCTCTCTGCGGCCTGCAGTGGCGGAAATAGCTTACTAACACTCCAGTGCTGTGTTGAGGTTTCCTCCAAAGCACAATGTGCCGTTTCTATCCCCCTCTGAAACTTGGGGGGGGGGGGGGCAGCAGGATGGAAGGCCTGCCTAGGGTGCCTCCTATCCTTGCACCAGCCCTGCTAGACACAAGTAAATATGGATCTTTTTAAAATGGTTCTCGGGATGTGGATGTGATTGGCATGTCTGAACGGGCGTTTTCAGATGTGCAAATCATGAATAGAGCACGAATAGAGTGTCAAAGTGGTGCATTTCCTTTTTCCTCTATTCGCAGACTTGGACTTGTCCATATGAGGCATTGGTTGAAAAAGCCATGTTAAAATGTGTCTCAGTAGGATATCAGGAGATCTGTGAGCGGACAAGTGCACCTAATATGGGTAGTGGTTGATGGAGTATGTGAGGGGAGTATATGTGTGTATCACTTGTATGATGTAGAGATTAGCTATTTATGTGCGTGAATGAGAAAATGAGATGTCAAAGGATAGGGGAAATGTGTGTGTGTGACATGAGTATTTTTGTGTGTTGGAAGTGTGTGCTTGTTGACAGTAGCCCTCATTCTTGAACGTGGGTTGTGGGGCTGCACGCCTAGACCCTATTTCCCCATCAGCTCTCCCCATACATCCTGTGCTTCAGGACGGGGAGAGCTGGCGGGAGGGTGCACACAATACTCCAAATGAGGTCACACCAGAGACTTATAGAGAGGCATTATCACCTCCTTTTTTCTGCTGGCCGTTCCTCTCCCTATATACCCCAGCATCCTTCTGGCTTTTGCAGTCGCCTTTTCTACCTGTTTAGCTACTTTAAGATCGTCATCTTGTCCCTTTACCGGTAGCGCAGTCTTCTCCTGATGGAGCCTCCCTCAGTTCGGGAGGGAGGTCCCCCCCTCCCCCTCCCCTGTCTTCTCCCGGGATCTCGTTTGTATCTGTGGAGCCTCTGGATAAGGTGAGTGTTAGTGTTCCTATAGTGCAGTTGCCAGTTATTGGGGTTGGTGATTCCTTTGGGCTATCCAACCCTTCTTCTGATACTGAAGTAACGTTAAAGGACTTATGGAGTGCCCTTCAGTCAATTGATGGCAAGTTAACCTCTACTTTGAATTCCCTTTGCACTTTTTCTTCAAATCCCCCCTAAACGGAACGATAGAGACTGTTGCCTCTTTGAAGCAACTGGATGATAAAGTTTCCCTTGTTGAAGTTACTTGTAATAGACTTGAATCCCAGGTTGGCCCTTTGCATTCTGCTAATGTGGCTAGCATAAAGGATTCTTTAATCCTGCATAGTAAAGTGGAGGCCTTGGAAAATTCCTTTCGTTTGTATAATTTGCGATTATTAAATTTTCCTCATACCTCTCTCTTATCCCCCAGAATTCTTCTGGATAAGTATTTGAGAGAGGTTTTGCATTTGAGTGAGGCTTTTGAGTTCTCACAAATGTATTATATCTCCACAGCGGTTAAAAAGGTTTCTTCAGGGAATGGATATTTAGATGTTATTGAGCCGTCTATATCAAATTTGACAGCTTTTCTGGAGGACTCCACAGATGCAATAAGTACCCGAGCTACTTTACTTGTGACATGTAAGACTTTGGATGCAAAGCAATGTATTCTTAAGAATTTCTTTAAATATAAGGCTATAAAGTTCTGTGGCCAAACCATCAACATTTTTCCTGATGTGGCACGTAGTACCCAGCTGCGGAGGAGGTTTTTTTTTTTACTTTAAAGCCTCAGGTCTTGCAGTTGGGTGTTACTTTCTTTCTTAGATTCCCTTGCAAATGTGTTATAAACTATGAGGGTGATTCATTTATTTTTACTGATGTTTCACATTTGGAAAAATTTATAACGGATAGGACAGTTAGGGGGAAGTAAGGGGGAGTGTAGTTTTTGTTTAGCCTCCGGATAGGTGGGTTATGTGCCTTGTTTTCTTATTTGTATTCTTTTTATAATAATGCCTCAGTAGAATCTCAGATAGGTGGGCTAAATCGGATTTTGTTTCTTTGTATGAGATGTTCTTATGGATAAGTATTGTTATGCTTTTCCTCTGTTTCTGATTGTCTTTATATTTAGTTGGTGTTAAACTGATTAAAACTTCAATAAAAAAAAAAAAAGATCGTCAGACATAATTATGCCCAGGTGCTGCTCTTCTTTCATGGACAGAAGTACTTCACCACCTACACTGTACCACTCCTTTGGAGTTTTGCAGCCCAAATGAATAACCTGCATTTTCTAGCATTAAATTTCAGCTGCCAAATTCTAGACCATTCTTCAAGCTTAGCTAGATCCCGCATCATGTTATCTATGGTTGTCTATTCTATTGCAGATTTTAGTATCATCCGCAAAGAGGCAAACCTTACCCAACAGCCCTTCCCCAATATCACTAACAAAGATGTTAAAAAGAATCGGACCAAGGACAGATCCTTGCAGTACTGGTCTAAATACCTGTCATGTTATTTCAGGCAATGGCTGAGCCTGTCTGCAATCACACGCTGCTCTCTTGGAAAGTAAGAACATAACATAAGATAGGCCTTAACACATTTTGTGTGGATTTAGGAGCCAGGCCAAAATCTGAGGAGCCAGTGCTTGTGACCTCCTCATCTCTCCCCCCTCATGTTCTCATGAGACCAGCGCCAGAGTTCTGACACCATGATAACAACAGTTATAGCTTCAGATAGCAAATGTTTGCTGTGGTCTGTGCAGGGCCGGCCCGTCCATTGAGCAAGAATGTTTTTTGCACAGGGCCCCGCGTTTTGGGGGGCCCCGCGCAAAGAACATTCTGCTTTTTTTTTTCTTAATTAAATTTAAAAAAAAAAAAAAGCTGGCCGCTGCCACCGCCGCGGCGGCATGGAGTGTCCCGCGGGGCTCCCCCTGCCCGGCGGAACTCTCCCAGCGTGGCTGAGCCCCTCTGCGCCAGCTTGCAGATACGCGAAGGGAGAGTGTCTCCCTCGCGTCTCTGTTAAGCCCGCAGGGGCTGATGGGAAGCAGGGGCTGATGGGAAATTTCCCATCTGCCCTTGCGGGCTTAACAGAGATGCGAGGGAGACACTCTCCCTTCGCGTATCTGCAAGCCGGCGCAGAGGGGCTAGCCACGCTGGGAGAGTTCCGCCGGGCAGAGGGAGCCCCGCGGGACACTCCATGCTGCTGCGGCGGCAGCGGCCAGCTTTTTTTCTTTTTTTAAATTGCAATGGGGTAAGGGGGGGGGGGGTTAAGACTGGCAATGGGGTAAGGGTGGGTTAAGACTGGCAATGGGCTAGGGGGGGTTTAAGACTGGCAATGGGCTAGGGGGGGTTAAGACAGGCAATGGGCTAGGGGGGGGGTTAATACTGGCAATGGGCTGTGGGCTGATGAGGGCTGTCTGGAAATGGGGTGATGGGGGCTTAGGACTGGCAATGGGCTATGGGGGGGTTTAAGACTGACAATGGGCAATGGGAGGGGGTTTAGGACTGGCAATGGGCTATGGGAGGGGTTAAGACTGGCAATGGGCTATGGGGGGGTGGGGTTAAGACTGGCTGTGGGGGGGGGGTTAAGACTGGCAATGGGCTGTGGGCTGATGGAGGCTGTCTGGAAATGGGGTGATGGGGGGTTAAGACTGGCAATGGGCTATGGGGGGGTTAAGACTGGTAATGGGCTATGGGGGGGTTAGGACTGATAATGGGCTATGGGGGGGGCTAGGACAGGAAATGGGCTGATGGGGAGGGGTTAGGACTTGAGGTGGGCTGATGTGGTTAGGACTGGTAATGGGCTGTGGGCTGATGGGTGGGTTTAGGACTGGCAATAGGCTATGGGGGGCTGACTGGAAATGGGCTGATGGGGTTAGAACTGGAAGTGGGCTGATGGGGGGTTAGGACTGGTAATGGGTTATAGGGGGGGCTTAAACTGAAAATGGGGTGATGGGGGTTAGGACTGGAAGTTGACGGGGGCTAGGACTGGTAATGGGTTGGGGGGTTGCTAGGACTGGAAATGGGCTGAGTGGAAGGGGAGGCTTGAACTGCAAATAGCTGATGGGGAGGGGGCTTGGAATGGAAATGGGCTGTGAGGGAAGGGAGCTAGGACTGAAAATGGGCTGATGGAACAGCTAGGATAGGACTGGAAATGGGCTGTTGGGGGGAGCTAAGATTGGAAATGGGCTGTGGTGGGGGCTTGAATTGAAATGGACTCATGGAGGGGCTAGAACTGGAAGTAGGCTCATGGGGGGGGGGGGGCTTGGACTGGAATTGGGCTGAGTGGAGGGGAGCTATAATTTGACATGGGCTGATGGTGGGGCTAGGAAATGACTAGAAATGGGCTGATGGGGGGCTAGGATTGGAAATGAGCTGATGAAGGGACTTGGACTGGAAATGGATGGGGGAGCTAGGACTGGAAATGGGCTGATGCAGGGACTAGAAGGGAATGGATGCTTGGTGAGACTGGAACTAGAAGGGAGCTGATGTTGGGGGAGGATTAGAATGGGATGGGGCTGGGAGAGTAAAATGGAGAGGGGAAAAATATTTTGTGTAGGAGGGATGAAAAATCTACAATTGGCCGGGTATTGGGAGAGTAAGTGGGGATTGAGGATGGAGGGGTAAAATTTGTGTGGATGAAATAGGAATGAGGAAAGAGCAAAAGGAGAAAGATTAGTATGTTAAAGCAGATGTAGAGAGAGAGAATGGAAAAAAACTAGAAGAGAGAAGAAAGGACAAATGGACAGCAGATGATGGAGAGTTAGCAGAAAACATGAAGAAACCAGAAGAAAGTGGCTGGACCAGTTGCAACTGAAAAAAAATGCACAAAAGGTAGAAAGATATCTCTTTATTTTGAATTTATTAACTGGAATATGTCAGCTCTGGGAAATGTGCATCATTAACGTCTGCGCTTTGTTTGGTACAAGAGGAAATTAATTTATAGTTTTATTTCTACAGTGTTGTTGTACATTCCAAGTTTGGCTTTTGGGGTTCCCAGTTTAATTATTGCCTTCCTGTTTCTAAATTGTGATTCCTTGTTTGGTGATGGTCTATGTTCTGCATGTGTAACTGAGCTGAGGTATTCTGTTTATGTAATTCCTATTTGACGTTGCCACTTGTTCTCTTTCCCCAGTATTCTCTGAAATGTATTGGTTTAATATTTGCAGTGTTGCCTTTTGATAGGTAGGGTATGGTGCTTTGTGAGTCCTGGTAGTGCTGTCAGGATACGGCGGGTTTGCTATGGGTTCTAAATGGGCAGCGTTTGCAGTAGTTCCTAATGTGCCTGGCGGTTGGCACTGGATTATAGTAATGTAGAAATCTTTTAGTCTTTCTTTATCCATATACTCATTAAGAGACATGTTTACTAAAAGTTAGTGTATGGTAACATTATGGAAATATTTATGCAAATAAGGCCACTTATGCAAATGAGGCCCCGCACCGAGTCTCCGCACATGGCCCCGCACCCCCCTTGGGCCGCCCCTGGGTCTGTGGTGTAATGGTGATGTGCCTGTCTGTGTTTGGGATGTGACGATGGGTTCCTTTGTGTTGGTAGGATGCAGGGCTGCGGTACATGTGTGTGTGCTGCAGAGCTGAGGAACCTCTGTGTGTGGCGCAGAGATGGGTTGCCTGTGTGTGTGTATGTCATGTGTGGTGTGGTGTGGAGGTGAGGTGTGTGCTAATGTGTGTGTGTGTGGTGCTTCTGTGTGTGTCTGTTGGACTCTTTCTCCTTCTCTCTCCTCTTAGCACTCCCACCTCCTGCCCTCCATTTCCCCATCTTCCTTACTTTTTTTTTAAAGGTACTGCCCCTTTACATTTTTGCTGCCTTTCTCCCATCTTTTTTTTTTCTGAAGGCTCCAATCCCCAACGGGAGGGATCTTTGCCGCATCTAAGCCCCAATCGCGGCAAAGATTGCTCCTGTTCCGCCTGCAGGGATCCGATCTCCCGTGGACAGAACAGGATGGGTTTTCTGCCCATAGTCGGGGGAGAGGGGGGCGGAGAAAATTCCAACTGACAGGTATAAATTACTGGTCACCATGGCGACCTGGTGCCTGGGCTTTGTCAAGCCCTGACATAAGGTTTTGTCTTTGTGGACTTTAGGGTGCTTTTGTGAATTTAGTTTCTTATGTTTTGTTCAGAGTACTTTCTTTGTATATGTTGTATTGTGGCAAGAGCTCCTTTTCCTCTAGGAATTGTAAATTTTGAAATAACTACTAAACAAAAGAGCATAAGATTTGCCATACTTGATCAGACTAAAGGTCCATCAAGTCCAGTATCCTGTTTCTGGCATTGGCCAATACTGGTCACAAGTATCTGCAGGATCTCAAAAGGTAGACAGCTTTCATGCTGCTTAACCCAGGGATAAGCAGTGGATTTTCCTAAGTCCATTTTAATAATAGTTATGGATTTTTCCTCCATGAACTCGTCCAACCCCTTTTAAAACCCAGCTATACAAATAGCTTCAACCACATCCTCTGACGATGAATTCCAGAGCTGAATTATGTTTTGAATAACTTAGTAACTTTATTGTATGTCCCCTAGTCCTTGTACTTTTTGAAAGAGTAAAAGTAAACAATTTGTGTTTGCCTGTTTTACTCCCCTCATTATTTTATAGACCTCTAGCACATTTCACTTAAGCTGTCTTCTCCAAGATATAGAACTATAATGTCTTTAACCTTTCTTCATAGTGGTAATGTTCCATCTCCTATATCATCTTGGCCATCCTTCTCTATACCTTTACTAATTCCGCTATATTTTTTTTTCAGATGTGATGACCAAAACTGTGCACAGTACTCAAAGGTATGGGACACGGACAGAGTCAGTGCAAGGGTAGTGGGTGCCCCGGGTGAACCTTTAGCCTTATGTTCCTTCCCCAAGATTTAATAAATAAACTCAACAATCATGATCTTCTTAGCACTACGCTTCCTGTAACAATCCAGTAAAAATGCATAACTGGACATCAAGGGGGTTATTTTGGAAGTCCTGCCTGCCATACAGGGTTAGCCCAACCATATTAGACATGATTAGGCAGTCACCTAGGGTTGCACCTTCTGAGGGGCAGCAGCAATCAAAGCAAGACAATAAATCCTGACAGTCACACAAACTCAAGCTATCAACACATTATTTTGCCTGCACATCTAAAATAGAGTGTTTTAAGTATCATTTTGAATTTATTATGCAATGATTTAAGATGAAGGTCAAGTGGTAAACCAGTTCAAAGAGGGGGTGCAATTTTTTTAAATGTTGAATGCCTTGTTGATTCCATTGTTATTGCTGCATAGGAAGAGAGCCAAGGAAGTTATGTTGAAAGGATTTAAATGTACACATCAGCATATGGAATAAGGAGGCTGGTTAAGAAAGTTGGTAACACAATGTAGAAAATTCGGCAGGTCAACATGAAGGTCTTAGCCAATTGACAGCCAGTGTTGACGTCATAGCAAGAGTGACATGATTGGTTCTTTTAACACCCATAACCTTCATCAATGTTTTTTATTGTTTGTAAACATGTAATTAAAGTAAGTTTGAAGACCTGCAGTAATGAGTGACAGTAGTCTAACCAACTAGTGAAAAGTGTAAAAACAAGAGTGCAAATTCAAAGGACTGAGCAAATAGAACAAGTTGTTCTGCACCACTGAAACTCCCTAGCACCAAGACTCTGCCTTGATATCACTGGTCAACAAAGTTTTACAAAAGTCATGTTACTGAAATAAAAATAGTCATTTCTTATCAATTTTTATATGCTGAACACGACAGTGAAATTGAAAAGTTGGCTCTAGTTTTTTGTAATCTACAAGAATTAATGTTTACATCATGAAATGCATGTCAATAGTAAATATAATAGGCCTTCGGTTAATACCTGTAAAAAACCAAGTCATAGACTACTTCTTAGATTTTTTCGCCTGTCTCTTGTACAGCTGTTCGGGAGCTTCTCTGGGGAGTGTCCAGCAGTAGTCAGCCAGCATTGTAGTGGACCATTTTCCCTGGTATCTTTGCTCCATCGTTGCGATATCCTGGTGAAAACGTTCGCCCTGTTCATCACTAACCATACCACAGTTGTCAGGAAAGAAATCGAGATGGGAATCAAGGAAATGGATCTTTAGAGACATATTGCAGCCAAGTTTCTGATACTGCATCAGCATGTCTTCTACTAGTTCCTTGTAGTTTTCTGCCCTAACATTCCCTAGAAAGTTTGTTGACACTAGGCGAAAAACATTCCATGCTTGTTTCGCATCACCCTGCAGCAAGTTGTTGAACCGATCATCTTTGAAGAGCTCTCAAATCTGAGGACCCACAAAAACTCCCTCTTTAATCTTTGCTTCGCTGAGTCGAGGGAATTTTTCATGCATGTATCGGAAAGCTGGCGAAGTGCGGTCCATGGCTTTCACTAAGTTTTTCATCAAACCTAGTTTGATGTGAAGGGGTGGTAGCAGGATTTTGTGAGCCTCAACCAGAGCTGGGTGCTGGATATTCTTCTCTCCAACTGTTACATTTTGTCTGCGATTCCATTTCTTCCGCAAGTAGTGCCAATCCCTTGCTCGGCTATCTCACTCACATAAGAAATACATGTATTTTATATATCCCTGCTGCAGTCCCATTAAAAGGGCAACTACCTTCAAGTCACCACAGAGGTGCCAGCTGTACTTGTTATAGTTAATGGAAGTCAGTAGATACTTTAAGTTATCGTATGTCTCTTTCATGTGGACGGCATGCGCTACTGGAATAGATGGAAGACGGTTTCCATTGTTCAAAAGCACAGCCTTCAGACTCAGTTTTGAAGAGTCTATAAATAGTCTCCAGTCTTGTGGGTCATGAGTGATTTTTAAGGCATTCATGAGGCTTTCAATATCGGAACAGAATACCAGATTACTTTCCTTTCCGACTGCGTATAGTGCACTGCTGACATCAGATGGTTTCAGCAGCCGTCTGGCAGTAGTATTGCATTTTATTTAGCTTTATTTATTTATTTAGCTGTATTTATATCCCGCTTTTCACCGGATCAAAGCGGTCAATTGGGGGATACATTTAACACGAGGGGATATGAGACACACACACACTAATACATACAGGGAACATGGGCAATGGAGGGTTAAGTGGTTTGCCCAAGACCACAAGGATTGCCTATAGGACTAGAAATCCCAGTCCCTCCGGCCTGAGATTGCTGTCCCCAGGTGGGGCTTGAACCCCCGACCCTCCGGCCTGAAGTACCTTGTCCTAACCACTAGACCACTCCTCCTCCCCATCAGAAAATGATGCAATCAACTCTGGATGATGTGTGCATGCTGGTATTATGCAATGTGATGCAATATTACATCATTCAAGGCTTGTTTGGGATGTTGTTGATATCCTACTGGATAAATTTACACGGTGAAATGTCAAAAATGAACTACATGCAATATCTTCAAAATGAGAGCCAATAAATTTTTTTAATGTTATATTCGTGTTCAGCTCACCAAGATACTACAGATTAGGGCCTTTTAAAGTCAGTAACGATTTCAATGTTGACCAGTGTATTCTGAGCGTCAGTCATTACTATGGTTACCAGATATTTTGCAGGCAAATCTGAGACACTTATCCAAAGTGCGGTTGAGGAAGGGATGCCTTAATTCCAGCTTTGAGTAACAAGGCATGAAGGAGGGAAGAGGACTCATTACCTTGTCCTTCCCCCCCCCATCCTCCCATATCACTTCTAAGCAGCCTCTCTGACTCCCACCCACCCCAGGCATAATCTTAGCTTTATAGGCTCTTAAACCTATTAAAGGAGAAGAGCTGGTCAAATTCACTTTCAGGTTAAGCTGGTTATCCTCACCAGGAATAAATTGATTAATCTTGAGGTGAACTGGTGGATGCTTGGAATGCCCTGATGAAAGTGGTGGGGGCAATACAGTGACAGAATTAAAAATGACATGGGACAGACACAGTGGATCCCTTTATAGCAACAGGATACAATTAAAATAAACATAACTATCTCTTATATCTCAACAAATAGGGGTGACCTACACAGAGCATTGAGTATACCCCTAAACAAAGGCTTGGGGAGGAGTGACATGCATGGAGCGGCAGGTGCGCCTACTCTTGACGCTTTGCTGGGCAGACTAGATAGAAACATAGAAACATGACAACAGAAAAAGACCACATGGCCTATCTAGTCTGTCCTTCCATATCAACCACTACAACAGATGGACCATAGTGGTCTTTATCTGCCGTCATATACTATGTTACTATGAACATCTTAATTATAGTTGTATCAGTACAAGTATCACTAGCAACTTTAAGTAGACAACTTAAATAGCTAAATAAAACCTTAAAACTAAGATGCAGACAGCATTTCAGCAGCAAGATGGGGGCTATCCAGTCTTTTGCATTGAGCACCACATGTACGATTTTCTCCCAGTTGGAGTGCACGAGGTGCAAGGAGCTCTTTGCTCTCAGGGAATGAGCCCAATCTCTGGATGCTGGAGTAGCGGACTGTGAGGACATAAGGAAGACAGAGAGCTATATAGACGAGACCTACAGGGATGTAATACTGAAGTCCCACCTCCAGTCTGGCAGCCTCTCAGTTGCCATGGAGGAGGGAGGCTGCATGAACTGAGAGCATACCTTTGGTGTGGCAGAAAGTGATACTGTAGTTAGGACCTGTCCACTAGGCGATGTAAAACCCTCTCGCACCAAGGAGGTTTCTACAGGGCCATGTGCCCATGAGGGAAGGGTTAGGACGGCTGTTAAAGTGGGTGATTCGATCACTAAGCATATAGATAGCTGGGTGGCTGGTGGATGTGAGGCTCGCCTGGTAACATGCCTGCCTGGTGAGAAGGTAGCAGACCTCACACACCAACTAGACAAAGTTTTAGATGATGCTAGGGAGTAATCTGCTGTCTTGGTATATGTTGGTACCAATTGTATAGGAAACTGTAGGAGGGAGGTTCTGGAGGCCAAATTTAGGCTTTTAGGTAGAAAGTTGAAATCCAAAACTTCCAGGGAAGCATTCTCTGAAATGCTTCCCGTTCCACATGCAGGACCCAAAAGGTAGGCAAAGTTCCATGGATGAGACGATGGTGCAAAGAAGAGGGTTTTGGATTCATTAGGAACTGTGCAACATTCTGGGGAAGGGAGGGGCTTTTCTGAAGGGATGGGCTCCAACTTAACCGGGATGGAACCAGGCTGCTGGCATTAACTTTTAAAAAGGAGATAGAGCAGCTTTTAAACTAGATAATAGGGGAAAGCTGACAATTTCCCAGGAGCGCATGGTTCAGAAGGATGTATCCTTGAAGGATACTAGCAAAAGAGGGAAATTAGGGCATCCTGACAGAGAGGTTTCAATAAAGATAAAAGTAATTCAAATGCCCTTTAGTACAGAGCTGGATGATTCCAAATTACCCCTATCAACTGATAACCATATTCATATGAATATAATACAACCTCCAAAATGCCTGTATGCAAATTTATTTATTTATTTGCTAGAAGTCTAAAAAAATAAGATGGGAGAGCTACAATATATTTATTTATTTTTATTTTATTAACATTCCTTTTATACCGCCTTTCAGATTATCAAGGCAGTTAACATAAAACAATAACGTGTTATACATGGAACAGAGAATATAAAACGTAGTACTGTACCAGAATTAGGGGATGGGGGAACATAACATGAACTATGTACAGGAAGATGGTATTTACAAAGGGTTATCCAGAACCTGAAGGCATATTAGTAGCGTGGGTGGGAGCATCCTATGTTAAGTGTCGGGGCCGAAGTATTCATGGAAAAGGAAGGTCTTTAGTTTTTTTATGGAAATCGGTGCAGTCATTGGTGTTTCTTAGTATGGTTGGGAGTGAGTTCCAGAGTGTGGGAACGTACATAGAGAAGGATCTTAGGCAGGCTGCTTGGGTGCTAGTTGTCTTGATTGTTGGAATGCCGAGTAGGTTCCGGTTCTGTGTCTTCTTGATCTTGTATTAAACATAGAAACATAGAAACATGATGACAGAAAAAGACCACATGGCCTATCTAGTCTGTCCTTCCATATCAACAACTACAACAGTCCACTTTTTACCTTTAGAGATCCTCTGTGTTGGTCCCATGCTTTTTTGAATTCAATTACTGTCCTCATCTCTACCACCTCCACTGGGAGACTATTCCATGGATCCACTACTCTTTCCGTAAAGAAATATTTCCGCATATCACTCCTGAATCTATCTCCCTCCACCCTCATCCCATGTCCCCTCATAGCAGAACTTTCTTTCAATTGAAAGAGGCTCTCTCCCTGAACATTTATGCAACGGAGGTATTTAAACATCTCAATCATATCACCTCTATCCCGCCTTTCCTCTAAGGTGTACATATTAAGATCCTTAAGTCTGTCCTCATATGCTTTATAATGAAGCCCACTAATCATTTTAGTAGCCACCCTCTGCACCGACTCCATCCTGTTCACATCCTTTTGAAGGTGCGGTCTCCAGAATTGCACACTATACTCCAAATGAGGTCGCACCAAAGGCATTATCACCTCCTTTTTTCTGCTAGCCATTCCCCTCCGTATGCACCCAAGCATCCTTCTAGCTTTTGCCGTCGCCTTTTCTACCTGTTTAGCTACTTTAAGATCATCAGACACAACCACGCCTAGGTCCCGCTCTTCTTTAGTGGACAAAAGTACTTCACCCCCTATACTGTATTGCTCCCTTGGATTGCTGCAGCCCAAATGCATGACCTTACATTTTTTAACATTAAATCCCAGCTGCCAAATTCTAGACCATTCTTCAAGCTTAGCTAGATCCCTCCTCATGTTATCTACACCTTCCTGGGTGTCTACTCTATTGCAGATTTTGGTATCATCCGCAAAGAGGCAAACCTTACCCGACAGCCCTTCCGCTATATCACTAACAAAGATGTTAAAAAGAATCGGACCAAGGACAGATCCCTGGGGCACACTACTGGTAACATCCTTCTCCTCAGAGTGAGCTCCATTTACTTGTACTCTTTGTCGCCTCCCACCCAACCAATTTCTAACCCAAGCAGTAACTTTAGGGTCCATCCCTAGGGTGCTCAGTTTGTTTATAAGTCGCCTGTGAGGAACAGTGTCAAAGGCTTTACTGAAATCTAAATACACCACATCTAGAGCTCTCCCTCGGTCCTACTCCCTGGTCACCCAGTCAAAGAAATCAATCAGATTTGTCTGACAAGACCTGTCTCTGGTGAATCCATGCTGCCTCGGATCCTGTAATCTGCTGGACTCCAAAAACCTCACTATTTTCTCTTTCAGCAGCGTTTCCAATAATTTACTCACCACCGAAGTTAAACTAACCGGCCTGTAGTTTTCAACAACATCCTTACTTCCGCTTTTGTGTAAAGGCACCACATGAGCCTCTCTCCAGTCCCTTGGCACCACTCCCGACTCCAACGAGGCATGGAAAAGGTCAGTCAGTGGAGTTGCTAGAACGTCCCCAAGTTCCCTCAGTATTCTAGGGTGTATCCCATCCGGTCCCATCGCTTTGTCTACTTTAAGTTGAGCTAGTTTCTCACGAACACAGTCTTCTGAAAATTGTTCAAGATGTGCCTCGCTTCTATTTGTGGGCGTTTTCTGAGGTCCTGCTCCTGGTTCTTCATCTGTGAACACAGAACAAAAATATTTGTTAAGCAATTCTGCTTTATCCTTATCAGCTTCTACATATTCCTGCCCTGCACCCTTGAGTCTGACAATACCACTTTTGCCCTTCCTCTTCTCACTAATATATCTGAAAAATTGGCTATTTCCTCTTCCTTTTGAATCTTTGCCTTCTTGACTACTTTGCTAGCTTCTCTAAGTTTTTCCAAATACAGATGCCTGTCTTCCTCTCTCTGTGATCTCCTGTATTTCATGAAGGCCTCCCTCTTTTTCTTCACTTTTTCAGCTACTTCCTTTGAAAACCATAGCGGTCTCCTTTTCCTTTTACCTTTATTTACCATTTTAACAAAAAGGTTGGTTGCCCTTAAAATATCCCCTTTCAGTTTTGCCCACTGTTTTTCTACATCCCCCAGCTTTTGATAAAAAAAGACAGATATAAAAAAAGCTAAATGATATTTTAAGCCACCATCTAGCTTATTGTACCTCTTAAAAGTCTGTACTGCATGTTGTTGGCCACATGAGCAGGCAAAAAAAAAAGATTCCTGCTCTTTTAGAGGATTATGGATTTCTCTTCAGCAAGTAGCATTTTGATACTGCCAGATGCTAGCGATTACTATGCATGCTGAGACTGTATAGATTTTATTTGGTAGCGGCAGTTTCCTTCTGCTTTGGGCTGTGAGCTCAACTGAGAATTGGCTCTAGTGGGCTATAGCAACTTGAGCCTTCATTCACAATCCTCCAGAATTTTCTCCCTTGTTAAATCCCTTCCTTACCTCTTTCCACTGATAGATTGGCAGCCACACAGCCCCAATCTCCGTAGCCTAGTTCGTAGAGGTTGGTGATCTTAAATAGGCTATCAAACCCTGACGGCAGATCACTTCTGAATAAAATATAAAAAGAACTACAATACTGTGTTTGTTTTAAATGACAGCATTAAATATTTTGAAATTTTGAAATTCTCTATGTGTGTCTCTGTGCATTCTCTCAGTAAACAAAATTACTATTTGAAATCACGGCACTTGCATTTGATATTAGAATATGGAACTTGTTTAGCATCTAGTGGCCAGGTCGTGTAATGATCTGATCCACAGTTTAAAGAAGCAGAAATAAAGGTCAACACAGTAAGAGTAGGAGATTTAAACTACCCAGAATTAATCGGATGAATGTCTCATTAAAGCATGCTACAAGAATAAACCCAAAAAGCTACCAACAGCTAGATCACAGACAGCTCGCAACAGTCTCACTCAATCAAATGTAAATAGTTACGGATGCATAGAACCCCCTCCCTCCCCGACCTCATAAATGTACACAACCTAGATATTTGTAAACCACTTTGATTGAAGGAAAAGGAACTGGTTAAATAAATAAATAGTAGTCTGGAGAAAATCCAAAAATAAACTACACCCCACACTCACAGACCAAAACACTTCCCACAATAAACTCACACACAATTATCTTATATGTAAATTATCCTTAGAACAACTCAATCAAAAATACTGGTAAATGGAAAAAATAATAAATATAATAAGGGCAGGAGAAAAAGCCTCAGGTTAATCTGTCATCCCTCTATGTGGCTACTCAAAGCCATAGGGGAGAAAGGCAGCTCTACCTCCCAGGCTTAGAAAAACTCCTCCCAACATAGATCCTTGTTTCGATTTCAGCATTTAGTCTAACCCCTGAAGAAGCTTTTTTCTTTAGCAAAACAAGGATCTTTGTAGGGTTATTCTGAGAATTTAATTCATTTGCTGGTGGATAAAGTGTTTGGTGTACTGCAGGGCGGCCTGCATTGTCGGCGTCCTCTGTTGGAGTTTCCCATTAATGGGGAGAATGGAGTGCTGCAGACCGGAGGAAATGTTATAAAGAGCTAAGTACGGGGTTGCGGGCACGTTTTTGAGTCTTTGATTGTTTCCCTCCTTTTCCTCCATAGGTACCCACTTTGTTGGCCTGCGATTGTTTCTATAACAGCTCCTGTTGTTTATTCTCCAGTATTGCTGGCGTCATAATATTCTTTGAGCTGTTGTTGCTGCCAAGGCGCCTTAGGGGTTTCTCCAACTGTTCAATTTCAATTTGAATAGAGTCAGTGCAGTATTTTAAAAAAATTATTGAATATTGGGTCTATGTTGGGAAGAGTTTTTTAAGCCTGTGAGGTGGAGCTGCCTTTCTTCCCTATGGCTTTGAGTAGCCACATAGAGGGATGACAGATTAACCTGAGGCTTTTTCCATTTACCAGTATTTTTGATTGAGTTGTTGTAAGGGTAATTTATATATAAGATAATTGTGTTTGAGTTTATTGTGGGAAGCGTTTTGGTCTGTGAGTGTAGGGTATAGTTTGTTATTAAAGCATGCAAGAGAGCAGTGGTGCAAGTTCAGGTGATTTCAAATTAGTTGAACCCTGTCCCCACCTCCTTCCCTCTGATATTTGGTGAAGTGCTTATAGAAACATAGAAACATGACGGCAGAAAAAGACCACATGGCCTATCTAGACTGCCCTTCCATATCAACTACTACAACAGTCTCCCTTTTTCCTTTACAGATCTTTTGTGTTTGTCCCATGCTTTCTTGAATTCTGATACTGTCCTCGTCTCTACTACCTCCACTGGGAGATTATTCCACGCATTTACCACTCTTTCCACAAAGAAGTAGTTTGTGGCTTCCTCCCACTGCCTAGGCAGTTGCCTATAGGGGGAGTATGCCTTTCAATGTCCCTTTATATGGGTTCCCAGAGCCGGGGCTTCTGGGAGTTGTAGTTGCTGAACAATGAGTTGTAGTTGTGAACAAATGAATGATTGAGCCGAGGGTTTTTGAAAGCAACACAGGAATTTATTTTCTTCCTTTGTTCAAAGGAACCTCCGTAGAAGCTCAGCACAACGTATAAGGTGGGATACTTCTCCCCTTAAAAGAAAGATAACTTCTATACAAAACGTTTCACAGTGTCACTAATTACGCTTGCTTTCTTCAGCAATGCAATTCTTTCTTCATCAGACAAAATATCACTTCACAGTCTTTTGCTGACTTTAGGAACAAACAGTGGCTTTTTAACTGCACCACATGTACATTAAAGCTTCCTCTTTACTTTGGTTATCATAGGCTTTAGATAGTTGCTCCAGACACACTCAAAACCAGCCCTTGAATGTCTCATGCACCCCTTCTAAAACGGCAGCAACTTCACTTTCAAACATTCCTAGCCTTCTCAACTGCAGACATTCAGGTACAACAACTCCTGGGTTCTCTTCAGGCCCAAAATCCATAGCCCCTCATTCTACCTCATAAATAGAGAACAATCCATCTCACATTCTGAGGAATCATTTTCAGTATCATAATTATCTACTTGCATGCATTCAGAGTCAGGCTCTGCAGTCTCCTGACTGGCAACAGCTTGGGACAGCGTGGGCTTGATTTCTTCCAATAACTCAACAACCCTTTCCCAACGAGAGCTCCCTCTTGACTCAGGGGTGTTAGCAGGGCACTGGAGATCCTTATCTTGCAGCAAACTGTTTAAAACTTCTAAAGGGTTCACCTCCCTTCTATTAACAGCTCTTCTTACCGGCCTTCCCCGAGGTAAAGCTCTTCGACCCAGCTCTTCCTGGAAAGTCCCCGTACCTGGGTTATAGACAGCAGTCTCCTTAGGATAAAACCTCCTATTTCCTGGGCCAGCTGTAGTCTCTCCACAGCACTGGCTTTGTTCAGGACTGTGGCGCTGGTTATGAGGGGAATCCTTCTTTAGGCTGTCCCTGGAGCACCTCTCTCTCCCGGTCTCTCTGAAAAAATCCCTTCTTTCTGTATCTCTCAGGATCTCCTCAGCTTCTGTTTCTCTGCTGGTCTCCCTGCAGTGCTCTCTGAAAGAATCCTTGCTGTTCTCCCGGCTGTGCCTGCTTCTGGTCTCTCTACCGTTACCGTTCCTGTTCCCATTCCTGTTCCCGTTCCTCTTACTTTCTGTTCTCTGGGGCTTAAATGAGTGGGGCTGCCCTACAACTTTCCACTCCTCCCCCAGCTGCTCTCGTTACCTCCCTTAGTTGCTATGGAGCTTGGGCGTGGCCTGCAGACATCAGCTTTGGGCATGTTTTTTTTCTCTCTAGCTGAAGTTTTAAAGTCACGGCTCCCTGCACTTCCCTTCTGCTTGGAGGTAAATGTTTGTGTTTTCTCTATTTTCAAGGGCTCTGGAGCAGTTTCGTCACCCCAAGTTCCACATATTACTCCTAGGTTTATCCCCTTTCACCCTCATCCTATGTCCCCTTGTAGCAGAGCTTATGTTCAATGGATAGAGGCTCTCTTCCTGTGCATTTATGCCATGGAAGTATTTATGTACTTCATCTCCTGCTGCTGGCCTGAAGACTCACAATAACGACTTGAAATCACATAGCTGTTATTTGCCAGATTTCAGCCCAGTAACAGGAAATGAGATGTTTAAGTGCTTCTCCAGCTGTCAGAGGGCAGGGCTCAACTGAAGTGGACGAGTAGCCTAGTGGTTAAGGCAGCAACCAGGGATCAAAAGACTAGTGTTTGAATCCTAATGACTCTCTTTGGACAAGTCACTTAACTCTCTATTGCCTCAGGTACAACCTTACAGGCCAATGCAGAAAACTAGTGCAGCCTTTAAGCACTTTTTAGCTAACTTCAAATGTAGAAAACAGATGGACACAGACAAACACAGATGGAAAAATTAGCGCTTAATTAATGCCATGAGTATTTAAATGTATTTAAATTGAAGGAAAATGAGCTGCACATAATAGTCTGATATGCAAATCATGGCTACACCCAATTTGCATATTGCGTAGAGGATTTTGCAACCAGCCATAGTGAAAAAGATAGACAGGAAAAAAATTGATGCTTTTGAATTATGCTGCTGGCGGCGAATACTGTGTATACCATGGACTGCCCGAAGAACAAACCAGTCGGTACTACAGGAGATCAAACCTAAGCTTTCTTTAGAAGCTCAGATGACAAGATTTCGACTTTCATACTTTGGATACATCATGCGAAGAGAGAGATCATTAGAGAAAGACATCATGCTTGGCAAGATAGAAGGTCAACACATAAGAACATAAGATATGCCATACTGGGTCAGACCAAGGTCCATCAAGCCCAGTATTCTGTTTCCAACAGTGGCCAATCTAGGTCACATGTACCTAGCAGTTTCCCCAAGAGACACAAGTTCCACAATGCCTGTACTGGGTCAAGCATTGATATCTTCGGTCACTTCTTAATAATGGTTTATGGACCTTTCCTCCAGGAACTTGTCCAAACCTTTTTAAAACCAGCTACACTAACAGCCTTTACTACATCCTCCGGTAACAAATTCCAGAGTTTGATTACACGTTGAGTGAAAAAATATTTTCTTTTATTAGTCTTAAATAGTTTACCCTGTAGCTTAATTGCATGTCCCCTAGTCTTTCTATATTCTGATAAGGTAAACAATCAATCTACGTTTACCCCGTTCCACTCCGTTCATTAATTTATAGACTTCTATCATATCTCCCCTCAGCCGTCTCTTTTCCAGGTTAAAAAGCCCTAACCTTTTTAGCCTTTCTTCATAGGAGTATCCTTCCATCCCCTTTACCATTTTGGTGGCTCTTCTCTGTACCTTTTCTAAAATCGCTATATCCTTTTTAAGATACGGCGACCAGAATTGCACACAATATTCAAGGTGCATTCTCACCATGGAACGATATAGAGGCATTATAATATCTTTTGTTTTATTTTCCATTCCTTTCCTTATCATACCTAGCATTCTATTTGCTCTCTTGGCCGCCGCTGCACACTGGGCCGAGGGTTTTATCATGGTATCCACAATGACGCCTAAATCTTTTTCCTGGGTGGTGGTTCCTAATGTGGAACCTTGCATCGTGTAACCATAGTTTGGGTTGTTCTTCCCTAGGTGCATAACCTTGCACTTGTCCACATTAAATTTCATCTGCCATTTTGATGCCCAGTCTTCCAGTTTATCAAGATCCTCTTGCAATTTTTCACAATCCTCTTGGGTTTTAACAACTTTAAATAGTTTTGTGTCATATGCAAATTTGATAACCTCACTCGTTATTCCACTTTCCAGGTCATTTATGAATATGTCAAAAAGCAGCGGACCCAGCACAGATCCCTGGGGTACACCACTATTCACCTTTCTCCATTGGGAAAATTGGCCATTTAGCCCTACCCTCTGCTTTCTATCTTTTAACCAGTTCCTGATCCACAATAGTACATTGTCTCCTATCCCATGACTCTTTAGTTTTGCCAAAAATCTCTGATGAGGGACCTTGTCAAAGGCTTTCTGAAAGTCCAGATACACAATATCAACCGACTCACTTTGTCTACCTGTTTATTCACTCCTTCAAAAAAACATAACAGATTAGTAAGACAAGATCTTCCTTGTCTAAAGCCATGTTGGCTGTCTCCCATTAGGTCGTGACTATCTACATGCTGAGTAATTTTATTCTTTATGATGGTTTCTACCATTTTTCCCGGTACTGACGTCAGGCTCACCGGTCTGTAGTTTCCCGGATCACCCCTGGAACCCTTTTTAAAAATTGGTGTTACATTGGCGATCTTCCAATCTTCAGGTATTAGAGATGATTTTAATGATAGTTCATAGATTACTGATAGCAGTTCTGCAATCTCATATTTCAGTTCTTTCAACACCCTTGGATGTATACCATCCAGCCCAGGTGATTTGCTACTCTTCAGTTTATCTAATAGTTGTAAGACATCTTCCCGATGTATCGATATTTCCTTCAATTCTTCCGCACCTTTAAATACCACTTCAGTCATGGGTAACATCCCTACATCTTCCTCAGTAAAGACCGAAGCAAAGAATTCATTCAGTCTCTCCGCTATCGCCTTGTCGCCTCTTAGTGCTCCTTTAACCCCTTTATCATCTAATGGACCAACTGACTCTCTCACAGGTTTTTTGCTACGAATGTACTTGAAAAGGTCTTTATTTCGCGTTTTTGCTTCCGCAGCAAGCTTCTTCTCAAATTCTCTCTTTGCCTGCCTTATCAATGCCTTGCATTTGACTTGCCAGTGCTTGTGCTGTTTCCAGGTTTCGTCGTTTGGCTCTTTTTTCCATTTCCTGAAAGATGCTTTTTTGCCAACAACAGCCTCTCTGACCTCACCTTTAAACCATGCTGGCAGTTTTTTGGACTTCCTTCCACTTTTCTTAAAGCGTGGAATACAGCTGGTCTGGGCTTCCAAGATAGTATTTTTCAACAACACCCAAGCTTGATGTACGTCTTTAACCTTTGCAACTGCTCCTTTTAGTTTTTTCTTAACTGTTTTCCTCATTTTATCATAGTCTCCCTTTCGAAAGTTAAAAGGTAGTACTGTGGATTTCCTTACTATCCCTCCTCCACTAATTAAATCAAAGGCGATCATGCTATGATCACTATTGCCAAGTGGCCCCAACACCCTTATCTCTTGCACTAGATCTGGTGTTCCACTAAGGACTAGGTCTAATATGGCTTCCCCTCTGGTCGGTTCATGAACCAGCTGCTCCAAGAAGCAGTCATTTATTTCATCTAGGAACTTTATCTCCCTAGCATGTCCTGACGTGACACTGACCCAGTCGATACCGGGGTAATTGAAATCACCCATTATTATTACTGCGCTGTAACTTTTGTTAGCTTCTTTGATTTCTTTGAGCATTTCATCATCCATTTGGTCATTCTGGCCAGGTGCTCGATAGTACACCCTTACTGCCATCGCCTTCCCCCTTTTATATGGAATTTCAATCCATATAGATTCTACAGCAGATTTTGTTTCCTGCAAAACTTTAATCCTTTCTGAGTCAATGCCCTCTCTAACATAGAGTGCAACCCCTCCACCAATTTGATCAGCTCTATCATTACGATATAGTTTGTACCCAGGTATCACAGTGTCCCACTGGTTGTCCTCCTTCCACCATGTCTCTGATATTCCAATCATATCTAACCTTTCATTTAGTGCTATATATTCTAACTCTCCCATCTTATTCTTTAGACTTCTAGCATTTGCATACAAGCATTTTAGAGAATGTATTTTATTCATGTTAATTTGGCTATTGTTAGACATGGGTAAATTGGGATCTTTAAGCTCTGTCTGCTCCATACTTGAGGGCATTTGGGCTACTTTACTCTTTTGTGGAACCTCTCTGCTTTTGGTAGTATCCTTCAAGGATACTTTCTTCCGAACCATCCGCTCTTGGGCGACTGTTGGCTTTCCCCTAATATCTAGTTTAAAAGCTGCTCTATCTCCTTTTTAAAGGTTACAGCCAGCAGCCTGGTTCCATCCCGGTTAAGGTGAAGCCCATCCCTTCGGAAGAGCCCCTCCTTTCCCCAGAATGTTCCCCAGTTCCTAACAAATCCAAAACCCTCATCTCTGCACCATTGTCTCATCCACGCATTGAGACTCCGGAGCTCTGCCTGCCTTTTGGGTCCTGCGCGTGGAACAGAAAGCATTTCGGAGAATGCTACCCTGGAAGTTCTGGATTTCAACTTCCTACCTAAAAGCCTAAATTTTGCCTCCAGAACCTCCCTACCACATTTTCCTATGTCACTGGTACCGACATGTAGCAAGACAGCAGACTCCTCCCCAGCACTATCTAAGACCTTATCTAGGTGGCGCGTGAGATCTGCTACCTTCGCACCAGGCAGGCATGTTACCAGGTGATCCTCACGTCCACCAGCCACCCAGCTATCTACATGCCTAATGATCGAATCACCAACTATAATGGCTGTCCTAACCCTTCCCTCATGGGCACATGGCCCTGGAGAAACTTCCTCGGTGCGAGAGGGTTTTACATCACCTGGAGGACAGGTCCTAGTTACAGGATCACTTCCTGCCACACCAGGGTGATGCTCTCCTGTCACGTGACCTCTCTCCTCCATGGCAACAGGGGTGCTGCCAGACTGGAGGTGGGACTTCAGGACTATATCCCTGTAGGTCTCGTCTATGTACCTCTCTGTCTGTCTTATGTTTTCCAAGTCTGCTACTTTAGCCTCTAGAGAACGGACTTGTTCCCTGAGAGAAAAGAACTCCTTGCACCTAGTGCACACGTAAGACCTCTCACCAACTGGGAGAAAATCATACATGTGACACTCAATGCAAAAGACTGGAAAGCCCCCATCCCGCTGCTGGACTGCTGTCTGCATCTTAGTTTAAGTTTGTGTCTAGATCTTTAAGTTCTTACTTACTAGGGGTTGCTATGGGTATTTATACCAATAAAACTGTACCTAATACGTTTAATATACCTTGTTCACCTGAAGTTTAATTAATCTCAGGTCCTTAGTGAATGACTGATTTGGGTAATGAGCTTCACCTGAAAGCACCTCCTGTCTTTTAAGATGTGTAAGTACCTATAAAGCTATGATTATCCCAGGGGAGGGTGGATGTGGGGAGGGAGGGAGGGAAATAACACTTATTAAAAGAGGGCTGCTACACAGTACCCTGTCTTGTGCTGCTGAGGTAAGCTAAATTCTGATTTGATTTAAATTATAGCTCTTAGCTGCTGCTAGGCTCTAACTTCTTATGAAATTTAAACTACAAGCTCTCTGCTGGGTACTAAATTTAACCAGAAAGCTCTCTTCTGTGTGTTAAATTTAAACTAAAAGTACTTTGCTGTTACTTGGCCCTGAGTGACTATTAAATTTAAACTACAAGCTCTCTGCTGGGTATGAAATGTAACCAGAAAGCTCTCCTCTGTGTTTTAAATTCAAACTTTAATTGCTGCTACTAGGCCCTAACTGATCCAACAAAAAACAGTGGGTTCACAGATTAAGTAGCTTTAATACAAAGAATTCTTTTTAGAAAATTACCAGAAGTATATACTCACAGTTGCAGATTTCTCTCCAGAAGTAACAGTCCCCCTTTCTAGTCCTTCAAGACACAAAAGAGGAAGGCCAGCAATGAGATGGATCGATACAATAACAGCAGCTACAGGTACCAGTCTATCAACAATAAGCCGCCTGACTGAAGACCGAACACAATTTAGGATAGCTATCCAGAGGATCGCCATGAGTCGATTCCGACTCAGTGGCACTTAACAACAACAACAACATAGCACCAATATTTTTTACTGCAGGATTTGAGCTGACATAAACCTCTAATGCGTGTCCCTGACAGTATTTTGATGGCACTGGGTGCTTTCCCTGATGCCTTGATCATCTTCTCCTCAGATGATCAGGCATTGGGCAAAGCCCCAGATGCCATCAAAACAGGGAAAACAAATCCCTGGTGGCCCAGCGGCCCCGATCTCCCCACCCAGCAGTATTTTGATGGCATCGGGGATGATCACAGCATCAAGAAAAGCCCCTGATACCATCAAAATACTGTTGGGGGCCGGTTCCCCAACAGAAAGTGACTACCTGGTGGTCTAGTGGCCTCTGAATACTTCCCACCCCAAAATAAAATAAGATAACCTGGTGGTCTAGCAGCTCCAGAAATCCCCACCCCCTACTAAAATAAAATAACCTGGTGATCTAGTGGTCCTTAAACCACCAACCCCAAATTAAAATAAAATAACCTTGTGGTTTAGCAGTCCTTGAATCCCCCACTCCCCATCCCAAATTAAAATAAAATAACCTGGTGGTCTAGTGGCCCTTGAAAACCCCACCCCCACTCCAAATTAAAATAGAACAACCTGGTGGTCTAGCAGCCCATGCACTCCCACTCCCAAATTAAAATAAAATAACTTGGTGGTCTAGCGTCTCCTGAAACCGCCACCCCAAATTAAAATAAAATAACCTGGTGGTCTAGTGGCCCTTAAATCCATCACCTCCCACCTGGTACCTTAAAATAAGCGGGAGCACCTGGCCCCGCGTGGTGCATCCTGGGATGCACTGGGCAGGGTTAGACTGCCACATAAGGCATAGTCTATTTTATATGGCAGTCTGACCTCACCCGGTGCATCTCAAGATGGCGGACCAGGAGCGGGAACGGGTAGGCAGCGCTCCCACTTATTTTAAGGTAACGGGTTGGGGGGGTAGATATAGGGGCCACTAGACCACCAGGTTATTTTATTTTTATTTCGGGAGGAGGGTTCAGGGGCCATTGGATCACCAGCTTCTTTTGTGAAAGGAACTGTGCTGGAGTGTATTGGTAAGTGCTGTGTTGTGGTTTGGGAGCCATTGCCACAGCTACAGGCCCTGCAGAGATGTGGCAATGGATGCCCCCGGAGGGCTGGCACTCTAGGTAACTGCATAGTTCACCTAATGGTAGTGCCAGCACTGCAAAGACTGAATGAGTGGAACCTATGCCCAGGGTCAGGCTGTCCACTAGGCAGACCTAGGCAGCCACCTAGGGTGGCAGACCTATGTGGGTGGTACGGCACCCACAGCAAGCCATGTGCTTTGGTACACATGGCCTGCTGCCCTCCCCCCTCTGTGTGCTGAGCCACACTGCTCTACCCCCCCTGCAGAGCCACAATGCTTCCTCCCGCTGTTGTGGAGTCAGGGGGGTGACTAGACTCAGCAGCTTCAGCACATGGCCTGCTACTAATGGCTAGCTCCCCCCCCGACCCTGCCATCAGAATTAGTGGCAGTGGTGGGCAGTGGCACGGCACAGCCGAGGCTTCTGCCTGGGGCGGCCGAAACCTTTGGGCCGACCCTGCTTATGCCCCTGTTAGAGAAATAGAGTTTCTAGATGCCATAAGTCTTTGCATCCCAACCTTCTCCTTGAGGCACACATGGCCAGTTGGGCTTTCAGAAGTGCCACAATGAATAGGCATGATTTAGATTTGCGTGCATTGTTTCTCTAATGCATGGAAATCTTCAAATAGAAGCGAGATGTGAACCAAAGGTATCCTTTATTAATAGATCAGCAACCCAAAAACAGCTGCGTTTCAGCACCTGCCTTCGTCAGGGGGTAACTTCAAAATATAAGAATACAAAATAAAATGTAAATCATAATGCATAACAATGTGCAATATAAACCAATAAAACAACTTAAAAGAATACAATTAAAAAATAATTTGACATCATGGTACAATGTGATACCAAAGCAATAATGCAAATACTTATCCATGTATTGCTAAAACACAAAAATTAATAAGAAAACAGACAGATTTATCCTTAAGTAGAGGACTGTTCCAGTGTTAACACACATAGTATAAACGGTAAAAACTATATATGTAAAAAGGTATATATGAAAAGATACATGTAAAAAAAGAGACCAAACTGACAAACACACAACAAGCAAAATATTCATTTCCCAGTATATGGTGTACATATACAATGATCTGTCACATATGTTATACACAAATACACACGTATATTCTATGATATTCTTGCTTCTAGAACATGTGCAATAACCAAATAAAACCAAGGGGTATGTTTACTAAACCGTCCTAATGTTACTGGCGCTAGTTGCAGCGATAATGTGAAGAATGCCATATAAGGAGTGGGCATTCCAGTCCTAAGGTAACAAGAATATGTATTGCGCGAGTGTGCGCCGTGGCACGTTAATGCGCGTTAACCCTAAGAACATGCCAGCGCAGTGTTAGAAGCTATAACAATGTAGCCCACTGGTTACTGCAATGACTGTGGAAGCAGACTGTGGAGGCAGAGGTCATGGGTTCGATCCTGCAGTGGTATAATCTAAAAAGGCTGTCAGAGGCATTTTCTTTTAATCTAAATCAGTGCTGCCAGCAAAAACACCCTCACAGTGACGTAACCTAAGGTGCCTCATAGGTCACATTTAAAGTGCCCTGTCTGCCAAGGCACACTATAATGTGCCCTATAGGGCGCCTTATAGGGTGCCTTAGAGGGCGCCCTATAGGACGCCTTAGGCTACAGCACTGTGAGGGTGTTTCTGCTGGCAGCACTGATTTAAATTAAAAGAAAATGCCTCAGACAGCCTTTTTAGATTACACCTCTGCGGGATCAAACCCATGACCTCTGCCTCCACAGTCAGTGAAGTAACCAGTAGGCTACATCTCTATAGCTACTACCACACTGCTGGCTGGCTACAGAAAGACTGCAGGTCACCACACAAACTGTCTGCTGTGGTTACCAGGATAGAGGTAAACCCAACTGTACCCATGATGCACTGCACATGCAGATCAGCAGTCTACAGCTGATCACATAATGGGGCATGCACCCCCACAGCACCTAGGCCTTGTAGGGGGAACTGACCATGTGTGTTACTGGCACAGAGTAGCTACAGACCGTGAAATTGTGCGGGTACAGTGCTCACCCTGAGGGTGAGGTGGGGCAGCCAGCACCAGGTCCGCAGCACCTGGCTTGGCTGAGATAGGCTATGCTGCAGGTCCCCATCAGTGCCAGTGTGTGATAGGTAGTCCTTGCAGACACACCTAGGATATACCTGTGTCCATCTGTATTTCCCAGTCACGTCTAGCTCTTGTGGACTATGATGCACCCAGAATAGTGCATATCCTGTGTGGATGCCATGGTCACATGTTATAGGTGAAGGAGGGTGTTTGGATTCAAAAGCGGATTATGTAGCACCACCCAACCCGTCCTCTGTGGCTCAGGGTGGGGGGACAGGATCTTCCACCAACAGATCCACATTGTACATCTCTGCAATGGTGGTAGTAGAGGGGACCATCAACCCCAGTCCTGCTGGGGAACAGGCACCCTACAGGGCAGTCGATGCAGATCTGTACACATCACATAAGGCAATGGCAGACAGGCAGAACGCTGGAGCAGCTCAGCTGCCCCCCACCACTATCTGACATTCAACAGCAGAGGGCATAGTCAGTCTCCACCCGCTGCGCCCTGCAAGGCGTTCCAGCCATACACATGCTAACTGCAGACGGTCTGCTAGCTAGTACATAGTGCATGTTCCTGCAGGAACTGTGTGCACCCAAAAATGGGATGTGAGCACACACACCAAGCAGGTATGTCAGTAATTGGGACCCAGAAAAGAGAACCCATAAAGATCACTTGAGAGAAATAGTGTATAAGACTATGGGGGAACCTAGCCATGCCGTGGTCACTGCTCAGTCAGGGTGAGCGTGACCTCCCAGCATGACATGCGGTGGCCACCCTGTCCGTGCAGGTGGTGGTCGGGCACTACAATGTCCCAGCCATTACCCTATACCCTGTGCAGATGCATCCTGCCCTTGCCACCCTGTCTGGGCCATATCCACAGTACCTTGCTCCTCATTATGCACATTGGCAGGCTAACACTGGAAACAGTGCAAGCAGTGTGGGCTCAGTAAGGTGTAGGCAGCCACAACACACTGGATAGACAGAAACACACTCCCACACCTATGCCAGCATTGTGCAAATAGAGGTTTGTGGCAGCCCTGGCCGCCACACCAGTCCTGGGCACAGTGCAGGCATTGCTATGGTACACAAAACTGTTGGGGTCACTCCCTGGGGTGGTAAATACTGTCAGAATCAGTAATTGAAACACACTCCACAGATATCAGAAAGGTTGCTATGATGAATCTCTATCAACAAATCGTGTTTAACTTAGGATTTGTTATCTGACATTAATCATAGCAACTTTTTGATATATGTGGAATGTGTTCCCAAGTTTAGGACGGCATTGCTAAGGTATGCAGGTGCCAGTATTGGGAGATGCGGCTCCGCGCAGGGCCCAACAGCCTGACTCTCCATGAGGCTTTGGATAGTGGAGCCTGTGGGTGTGGGTGTGGGTGTTTATGCCCCTGTTGGTCGCTGCTCTAGGGCTGAGTTTCCCAACTCCTGTCCTGGTGGGCCAAACACGGTTCAGGTTTTCATGCTGTCCCTAATGAATATGCATGAGATACATTTGCATACAATGGGGGCGTTGCATACAATTGCAGCACAGGCATATTTATTAGGGACAGCATGACACCTGAATGGTGTTTGGCCCTCCAGGACTGCAGTTGGGAAACTCTGCTCTAGAGATTGCACATGTTTATGGTGTCTGTGCCCTGTAGGGTAAAATATAGGTGTTTATGGCTTGTTTATTTAATATGCAATAACAGTTCCGTCTTTATTACCACAGTTTAGTACTGGGTAAAATATAGGGACATGGTTTGCAGGAGCCACAGCTGGGGCTTGAACCTGTGACCTTCTGCCCCTGAACACACTGGCTGTGTGTACTGCACCAAACAGTTGCCACAGGGGCAGATTATTCCTTGAGGATACCATGACTGTTTGTCAGACAGACCTTGTCTGTTGCAGTACACGGCACCCACCTAAACGGGGCTTGGCTGTGGTCTCCTGAAGGCAGATGCCACTGCCCCCGCCGCCACCAGCACCCCTCTGCCACCATGCTGACATGCCCTTATGCTGGTGGTGTGCAGTCCCAGGCCATCCAGTGTGCTGGTAGGCAGCTGCCTATGGTGTGAGTTCTCGGGTAGGGGTGCCTACATGGACATGCGTGCTTCCCCATCGCTGATGCTGTTGCTGTTGTTAAGTGCCGTCGAGTCGGAGTCGACTCGTGGCGACCCTCTGGATAGCTATCCTAAATTGTGTTCGGTCTTCAGTCAGGCGGCTCATTGTTGTCAGACTGGTACCCGTAGTTGCTGTTATTGTATCAATCCATCTCATTGCTGGCCTTCCTCTTTTGCGTTGCCTTCTATCTTGCCAAGCATGATGTCTTTCTCTAATGATCTCTCTCTTCGCATGATGTGTCCAAAGTATGAAAGTCGAAGTCTTGTCATCTGAGCTTCTAAAGAAAGCTTAGGTTTGATCTCCTCTAGTACCGACTGGTTTGTTCTTCGGGCAGTCCATGGTATACACAGTATTCGCTGCCAGCAGCATAATTCAAAGGCATCAATTTTCTTCCTGTCTGTCTTTTTCACTGTCCAGCTTTCACATCCATATGATGTTATTGAAAATACCATGGCTTGAACAAGTCGAATCTTTGTATGGAGAGAGACATCTCTGCTCTTGAGAATCTTATCTAGGTCTTTCATAGCCATTCTGCCAAGAGCAATGCGTCGTTTGATTTCTTGACTGCTTGTTGCTTCTTTATTGATAGTTGACGCTATCCGAGGAGAAAGACTCGAATGTTGTAAAACACAAACAACAGTAGAAGAAGACCATTGCTTCTGTCGCACTCGATCAGGGCAAAGGAGCCACTCGCGATGGTTATACTGTGCTCGTTTATATGCTTTACGCAAAACTCCCAAGGGGTAACCCCGCTCTATGAACTTTTGTAACATCAAGTCCGCCTGAACCTTGAATTCAGATAAAGTTGAACAAATGCGCTGACAGCGCAAAAACTGCGAAAAAGGCAGACTACGCTTCAAATACACAACTATTTGTTGTAGTGTGCCTATTTTTTGCTGTGATGGATATAGTTTGGAAAGAGTCCTTTAGCTATAGTGTTGAACGTGCCAATGAGATTTTGAATTTGCCACCTTTATTGGGGGATGATGCTAAGGGTATTCCGGATTGGGAATCTTATCTTAATAAGTCTAAGAAAAGTGTTAGGGTGAAACTACATAGTGTTACTCTAGCAGAGTACTGCCGTAAAGAAGTAATACCACAAGGCTTACGTATTTATTTGGAAAGCTCCCGGAATGTTTTTGGAAGATGAAGTTTTTGTTAACCGTTGGAATCAAATTCTTAACAAATGTTCTCTGGATTTGATGTTATTAGTCATTGATACAGCACATACTAAGAATATTGCTATCAAAAAGGAATTGGATGATGAATTGAAGGATCTTAAAGAAGCTGCGGACTATGAAAGTCGTTATGCTGAAATAGTGAAAACGCTTGAGAAATATAAGACTGATCTTAAGAGTGCAAAGGTTAAAAAATTGTTGAAAGATGAGAAGAGGACTAAGGAAGGACCGGTTTATAATTGGTCCCTGAGGAGGGTGCGACAACAAAATTCCTATTGGAAGGGCACTGGTAGTGGTAGTGAGACTTCGATGTATTCTTCTGACTCTAGTTTTGAGGGTAAGAATTCTGATGCGCGTTCTAAAACCAAAGGGAAGAAGGATGCGGTATAGGATCCTGCTCATCGAGATAAGCAAGAAAGTTTTTCTGGGCTTCCGACACGAGCTCGTCGAAAAAAGGAAGGGGTGACTTTTCAAGATTAACAGCTGTAATCAATATTTCTGATATAGCTTTGTCCTCAGCACAGACCAGCTCATTGGCTAAAGGACTGTCCTTTGTTGACGGTCCTAGCTATGACAAATTTCAGAGTCGGATATCGGTAGAGCAATTAGTACGTACATGGCAACCGAAGCTATTTTTTAAAGATTCTACTGAGATGCCTGAGCGGTCGAAGGTCCGTGTGAAATCTAATTGGACCCCTCCAGGGCCGTTGGATCAGATTGTATACACTTTTCGGCATTTGGTACTGAATGATATTGATCAATTAGAGTTGCATTATCATAATCGTCCTAAGAACCTTTCAGCGGCCGAGTTTGAGGCACTTCATGAGTTATCACGAATGACAAGTGTCACCATTAAGCGAGCGGATAAAGGTGGCGCGGTCATGGTAATGAATACTACCGATTATGAGAAAGAAGTTTGGCGAGAGTTGAATAACCAAGAACATTATTTGCATCTATAGGCAGATCCTACTGAAGAATTGCAGTCGTTATTGAAGACCATTACGTCTGAGGCAATGGAACTTGGTTACTTAACTGAAAAGGAAAAAACGTTTTTGACTCCGCAATATCCGAAGGTCCCTGTGTTCTATATTTTGCCTAAGATTCATAAAACTCTGGTGTCTCCTCCGGGTTGTCCGATTCTCTCCAGCAATGAAAGGGTCGGGATATTTTTGGATGTTTTTTTGAAAAATGAAGTTCCCCGAATAAAGTTGTATATCAAAGATACCACGCATTTTTTACAATTGCTGGCAGAGTTAGAATTGGATGTTCGGATTGATTGGATGGCAAGTTTGGATGTAGCTGCTTTGTACACTTCGATCCCTCAAGATGAGGCATTGGGAATATTGAGAACAATCTGGGAAGCCAGAGCCCAACCGCATGAGGTTCCCACCTCCTTTTTGATAGCTTTGGCTGAGATTGCTCTGAAGAGAAATTATTTTGTTTATCATCAATCTTTTTTTCAGCAAATTTCTGGAACGGCCATGGGAGCGACATTCGCTCCATCCTTGGCTAATTTGTACATGAGCCAATTTGAGGATCAATATGTCTACTTTTCAAGTTATGCGCCACATATTATTAAGTGGTACCGTTATATAGATGACATCTTTCTTTTGTGGCAAGGTTCTAGGGAATCGTTGAATGCATTTTTTCGGTACCTGAATGCTTGTAATATACATATACAATTTGACATCAATATTCAGCAATATGAACTACATTTTCTGGATGTTAGGATTTTGAAACAAACAACTGGTTTCTTTACTACACTCTACTCTAAACCAACGGATAGAAATACCTTACTCCATTTCGACAGCTTTCACCCTGTGCATTTGAAGCGTAGTCTGCCTTTTTCGCAGTTTTTGTGCTGTCGGCGCATTTGTTCAACTTCATCTGAATTCAAGGTTCAGGCGGACTTGATGTTACAAAAGTTCATAGAGCGGGGTTACCCCTTGGGAGTTTTGCGTAAAGCATATATCCATCGGTATATGGACTTTGGTGCCCGTGCCCTAAACTTTATATCGGTAAAACTTCACGACCACTCTGCACGCGGCTAGCTGAACATAAGTACAGCCTTCATAAAGTACGTGTTGATACACCTCTGGTGCAATATTGTATTGAATTTAATCATCGATTTGAAGATTTATGTTGCACGGTTTTGGAACATGTCCCACAGAGTGTCCGAGGGGGAGATCGGAATAAAACTCTTTTGCGGAAAGAACAATGGTGGATTTTTACCTTAAGGACTCTTTACCCTCACGGGTTGAATGACAAAATAGAATGGACCCTGTTCTTTTGATTCTTTTTGACTATCGGCTAGTGCTCGGCAGCATGAGGGCACTATGTGGTTCCAATCTGTATGTATGAGTGGTGGGTGGTTGATGCTTGATTGTGCAGATATTGACGTCATTTGGAGTTGGAGATTGTGATTGGTTGGTATGTATGATAAGTGGTGCGTCACACGCCGTCTTTGTCGGACGGCGGAAGATTGGCGGTGTGGATAGTTTTGAAGTATCTTTGTGGTTATGGTTTAACCCCTGATGACGCCTTCTGGTTGGCGAAACAGCAGCTCCTATATATTGGAAAATTATTATAATGTTTGATGCTTTTGTATGTGTGGTGTGATAGTATGTGAGCGTATGGTGTGATAAAGAGTCTTTTCCCAGAGTTAATTGGTTGGGATGTTGTGAGTTTTGGTATGTATGAATATTGTGGTTGAGATTGTGGTGGGCTTTGTGACTGATGATGTGAGCGTCAGCTGCTGTTTAAAGTGATATTTTCGCTTTTTGTGAGATATCGAATAATCTTGAGGTCACATTGCCTTTGTTAATATTGTGATTGAGTTGATGATTTGTATGTTGGTAGTATTACAATTTAAGAGCTTTCATTGGTTGGCTTAGTAAACATACCCCCAAGTGAAGCCAGCACAAGTGTGGAAGGAGGAGGAGAACAACTTATAAATGGTCTTGCTTGTCAAATTTGCAAAACTACTGTTGGTAGCAGTCTTAGTTCTATTAAATGCAAAAGGGGAAGTAATGTAAAATTGTGTTACTTTCTATGAGCAAAGAATCAAGACTGGTAATCCTGTTAAGATGCCACACAAGGCATTCGACATGGACATTCTCAGAGATACCTTGTGAGTCCATATGGGGTTACCAAAGCCTGGTGTTATAAAATATATGTTTAAATGGTGGTCATCATGGATGTCCCCTTAGGGGTTTCCCTGGTATTATCAAAAGTCCTGCATCCACTCCAGTCTAGTAATTTTATATGCAGGATGTGTAAAAAAAATCAACTGTGTAACTCGCAATGACCAGCGTCGTTAAGACAGGAGGTGTAACCGCTGATAAACAGTGAGTGTAAGAGCCGAGATTAAAAAAAGGGACTCAGACAAATGCAGTAAACTATCTTGGCAAAATTTACAATTAAAGCCAAAATCTGTCAATAAAATAGATACTTTTAAAAATGGCCAATCCTAAAACTGAAAGTATAACTTACAAGATATGTCATGCATGCAAACAAAGAGGGGCTTAATCCTGACGGTAATGTAGTGTGCCAACGTAAAGTCCAGATAAAGTGGAATGAAATTAAACTGACCCATTCATATTGACATACTTTCTGTTATAATCTTGACCAGCAGTATGTAATAAAAAGAGGAAAAAGTGAAAGGACGGAAGAAAACTGGAGAACTTGCCTTATCGTAATCCTAATGAAACGCCAACAAATGTTTACTCTCATCAGCATCCCCGGTCTGCTTTTAATAGGAATGTTTTGGTGCCAAAGAGGGGAAAGCGGAGGGCCCATGCCCAGGGGATGCGGAAGAAATTGGAACGGTCCTTGAGAAGTGAAGACTCTTGTGCACACTTATCATACCCTATTTCTAATAACGATCATACAGTGTAAATAGTCATGTTTGCCAAGATACTGGAAGCGGAGCGGATTGGTGTTGTGTGAGTGTTCTTTTTATTTCTCTGAGACACCAGAGACCCTGCCTATTGCGCATCGGATTGGTAAATCCAGAGCATTAAGAAATATAAAATTTCAAGCAGTAGCTGTCCAGGCTGATTTAATTGTATAAATCCATGGACACAGGAAAGAGTAGTTACTCACCTGTAACAGGTGTTCTCCAGGAGCAGCAGGAATCAGTCCTCACTTATGGGTGTCATCGATGCCGATGAAGCCCCAAAAAGGACTTTTTACCCGAGCCCTTCTTCTTATGAGAAGGGGCAGAGGTCTTCCTCGACAGCCTTGTCCTCGTGAGGTGCTCTGTCTCGAGCTGAGCGGCCTTCTCGGCCACAGGCTTGCCAAAAAGGTTTTCACCTCGGCAAGGGACATCGACCAACTTGTCCTGAACCCATGGCTCGAGGTCCGATGACTGCAGCCATGCCTGGCGTTGGGCCGCGATGCCGGCTGCCGCTACTCGGGCCGAAGCCTCGAAGCCATCGTAGGCGGCGCGGGACATGAACTTAGAGCATTCCTGGATCCTCGAAGACAAGGACTTAAAACTCTGCAAGGGTTCCCCAGAGAGACCAGCAGAGAATCCGGCCAACTCCTTGGCCAGGTCTCGTACATACATGCCCATGTACAGCTGGTAAGTCTGGACACGGCAAGCAAGCATCGAGCCCTGAAAGCACTTTCTACCGACGCCATCAAGGCTTCGGGCTTCCCTTCCAGGAGGCACCGCGGAGTGCATCTTCTGATTCTTCAGACGATGCATGGCCGATTCCACAACCATGGAATTGTGTGGTAGCTGTGCTTTCTGGAAGCCAGGACTCTTGCGGAGCCGATAGATGGAATCGACTCACTTGCTCAAAACCGGCGCTGAGGCCGGTGCCTCCCACATCCGGAAGAGGAGCCGTTCCAGCATCCGAGGAACTGGGACAGTAAAGGCCTCCTTCGGAGGAGAGTCATACTGCAGAGCATTGAGCTCTTCGGCTCGAGGCTCCTCCTCGGAGTCAGCCGAGATAGCCAGGGCAGCGGCCATATCGCGGACAAACTCCGAGAACCTAGTATCCTCCGGAGGGGATCTACTCCGGGGCTCAGACTCAGGTGAGTCCGAAGGGACACACCGAGTCTTGAAGGTGTCAAGAGACTCCTCGTCTTCGGTCTCCCAAGCAGACTCGTCCAATGTTGAGTCGAGGTCCGACCCCGCGGGGCCTCTAGGCACCCGCCCCGACGTCGGTGGCACTGGCGTCGAGACCCTCGGTCCCGAACGGGAGGTCAAGGGAGACCTCGACCGAGGACGACCTTGAGCCGCAAGGGACTCGAGTATCGGCTCGGTCTCCGGGGTCGACTTCGAAGTCGATGTCCCGGTGGTCGGGGCAGATGCGCCAGACAGGCTGGCCATCAGTGCCCACTGCTGATCCATGAAGGCAGACATTCTGCTCTCCAAGGCTGTCAACCTGAGACTCAGCTCGGGTGACGCAGTAGCCCCCGACTCAGGCCCCAGCGGCGCCGGGCCCGACGTCAGTACTCAGGGAGGCGAGTCCACAAGGACAACAGGACTTACGTGTCCAGCAGACTCCGGCTCCATGCGAGGAACTTTAGTTGGCTTCTCCTGGTTCACGGGCCCAGGACGATGGTCGGGGGTCTTAGACCTGGCCCTCGAGGGCTCAGGGACCTCCTCCGACACCGCTCTCGCGAGCCGCTTCTTCCTCTTACGTTCCCGGTCGGGGGACCCCCTGTCCGAGGAGCTCTGACGCCTCTCGGGATCGGAATCCCGAGATGTCGAGGCCTCAGACGAGGTCCGAGCCCGGGCAGAGGCTGAGTCCGAGAGAAGCCTTTCACTTTGTTGCTGACGACTTCGGAGGGCCTTGGAAGACATTTTTCCACATGGCCCGCACGTTTTGGAATCGTGGTCCAGGCCAAGGCACCGAAGGCAGCAGTCGTGTGTGTCGGTGAGAGACATTATCTTCTTACACCGATCACACTTTTTAAAACCACTGGAAGCCATCGGGGAGAAAAGGGTCCCCGCGAGGTCAAAGGACCGGCCTTCCATGGAAAAAGAAAAAGAATTGGCGCGAGCGCCTAGCCACTAAGGGCAAAAACCGAAAAAAGAAAAAAGGGATCCGATAACGGTGTACCGGCGGGAGGGGAACCGACATCGAATCCGAGGAAAAAAGCGAAATAAATGCCGAGAAAAAAAACTTCTCTTTTCTGGGAAAAAAAGGACACACGTCCGATGGGCTTCACGGAAAAAAAGAGACTGAGGCAAGATGGCACCTTTAGGCGGGAAGGGAACCGTGCATGCGTACCAGCATTCCCAAAGGCTTTCATGGAAAGCTGGGGAAATGCTCCGCTGGGGCTTCATCGGCGTCGATGACACCCATAAGTGAGGACTGACTTCCTGCTTGGTCCTGGAGAAAATAGCAATACTATGGAAACATAAGACAGTGGAACTTTTATCTGTGCAGTTCCCCTTAGAAACAGAATCAACTATGAAACCACAGTATTCTAATTTCCAAAAGCATTCAAAATGGGGGGACGGAATCACGACCATATCTGTGTCATGCGAGGTGAAGCCAAAAAAAAGAGACCAATGGAAAAATACCCAATTAAAAAGATCAAGGGTGAGTGCCATGGTGACCAAATTGTCAAATCAATGAAAACATATCAAGACATTTGCATCCTTTTTTAAAAAACATAGCACACATACATCTTAGAAGACCGGAAACCAGAGAGGAATCTTAGCCAAGATTAAAATGTTATAAAGCGAAAAAATAAAGTAAATAAATAAATGTGAGTATCTAAGTGGAAGAGACACATCATGGTACCACTGTGTAAAACACATCAGTTATACATAAAAGGATAATTGGATTAAAACTTGACCAGAATAAAAACACATAATTATGTGATTAAAAGGTTATTAAATCCAATTATATTAAACCATAAAATCATACAAGAGGAAAAGGGGGGGGGGGGGGAAGGAGACAAGTGGAAGGGGACATAATGAAACATAAAAAAAATCATAAAAGAAGAAATTTGACCGTACCTTCTAATTGTCTTTCCTTGAGTTCTCTCCGGGCCAGTCCAGGACATTAGGGTAGTCAACCTCCTCCAGCAGCTGAGGATTGAATTCTGAAAAATCTTGCTGACAGCCTACCCAGCTCCCCCTGGTGTCAGATCCTCAGTCTACTACTGTCAAAGCAGCTTAACCTTCAAATTAGAAACTATGAATTCCTACGAACAACTCTGTGATCCTTTTCCGCAGTAGCTATGTATTTACTTAATTACCTATTAAAAGTTTTCTCACTTTTTTTTTTATCTCTGAGGACACAGACGGAGCCCCCTCTTTCCCAGAGGACCCCCCAAAATCCACGTCGAGTAGTCCAACACTTTCCGACGCCAGCCTTCCTAAGGTCAGCCTAGACCTTCTCCAGCTTCGACTAACCGTGCCATCCCAAGACTCTACAACTGAATTAACGGCTGAGCCCCTAGCCCTGCCGAGCAACTCACAGACGAACTGGGTGGGTCCTGGACTGGCCCGGAGAGAACTCAAGGAAAGACAATTAGCAGGTAAGGTCTAATTTCTTCTTCCTCTTCGTCTCTCCGGGCCAGTCCAGGACATTAGGGCAGTACCAAAGCAGTACCTAAACTTGGGAGGGTCCTGCAAACCCTGCCATAATTGCCGCAGCCCCCACTTTCGCGTCACCCCTCGCCTGCACATATAACCTATAGTGCCTTATGAAAGTATGAAGCGAGGACCACGTTGCCGCTCGGCAGATATTTGACAATGCGAGCTGTAGTGAGCAAATGGAAATAGAGGAAAATAGGGACTACACCTTTAAGACAGAAGAAAGGCAAGGTTCCCAGAGAGCTCAAACTACAAACAAACCAGAGAAGCATGCTTTGGCTGAAGCAGAGCCCCGCCCAAGCCCTAACGTAGGGTCAGGTTTGAGCTCTGATAAACACGTGTGCAGAGAGCAGGGCGTGGTGGCTGAAAAGCACCTTTTTAAACCTGCGTCACTGAAGTCAGAGAGGTCTGGAAGGGCAGAGGAAGCTGGAAGAGCTGGAGGATCTGGAGAATCTGGAGGAGCAAAGGAAGCAGAAGGTTCAGAGAGAGCTGAGAGGTCAGAGTGGACAGAAGGCTCAGGGACAGCAGGAAGCTTGTGGTCAGGATCTTGTTCAGAGGGAGTACTAAAGCCAGAGGGTTCAAAGGAGAAACCTGGTTTAAGGAAGCCCAGAGAAGGGAGACGTGGAAGGTTTTATTCCACGGGGAAATTTGGCTCCAGCAACAAGGGAAGCAATCCTTTTGAAAAAGGTGTGTCTGCTTCAGAGTCCAGCAGAAGCTTTGCTGAGGACATTGCTAATGAACTGAGAAAGAGTGCAGAGCAGAGTGCTCCAGGAACCCGAGCTGCCAGAAGGTGGGTGAAAGCTATTACAAATGCTGATAACCAGAACCCAGCCAAGGGCAGTGAGACAGACCTGAACCTAATTGAAAAGCTAAGGCAACTGTTGCAGGATAGAGGAGCTTATTCCCAAAGCACAGCTAACCTTTCTCCAGGAGAGCAGTTTGTAAGGGAATTCCAGAAGCTTCTTCCAAACAGTAAGCTTGAATCTGCCAGTGAAAGTCCAGAGAGGGACAGACAACTTGCAATACAGGAAGATATGCGAGTAGATTTGTGTATGCCTGAAACTGAGTGCAATGTAATACCAATGGATTGTTCTTATTGTAAGAAGGGAAGCTTTCACAGGTGCTAGAAGGAAGACTATGAAGGGAAGTCTTTGCATAGCCTGTGTCTCTTAGCTAGAAGAGAAACAAAAGCTTCCATTTGAAGTAAAGAACATTCCTGGAATCCTGAGTGTTAACTGAACAGTTTTGGATAAAGAGAAAAGAACTGTACCTGATTTAAAATTGAGGAAAGTAGCTGTGATTTTCTTACTGCTGAAGAATGGCTGTGAACAGCTACCGTGTGTGTGAAAAGGGTTTTACCAAGTTCTGATGTTCCAGACGTTTTATGTTCCTGTTGAGTTTTCTTTTGGAGAATAATCCTTTACTGCCTTGTGTTTTGAATTTTGATGCGAAAGGGGAACCCAGATCAAAAAAATAAATTTTCTGTTTTGCCTTAAACAAACCGAGTGGTTGCAACTACTTTGTCTACAAGTAACTGAGAAACTACAGCTCCCAGAATTCCCTGGTGAGAGGAAAATCTAGTGACTCTTTACTTAAAGGCAAATGAGGCCACCCTTCTGCCTATTGGCCTGGCCAGCAGGGGGAGGGTGACAATATCCACCGGGAGAACCAAAGCAAACTCAGCCCAAGAAGCTGCTTGGCCTCGAGTAGAATGAGCTTTGAGCCCCTCCGGAGGCGACCTTCCATTTGCCTCATACACCGCTCATCGCCTGCTTTACCCATTGGACAATGGAAGCCTTGGTAGCCGCCTTCCCTTTCTGAGCTCCACTAAAAAGCACGAACAACCTATCCGGCTTCTGAAACGGCTTCGTTCTCTGAAGATACCGACGTAACACTCGCCCCAGATCTAACTTCCGAAGCACCCTGTCCATTTTACTCCCGTCCTGAATAGAAAAAGTCAGAAGTGCCACTGACTGATTCAAGTGGAACCCCGACATCACCTTGGGAAGAAAGGACGGCACTGGCCACAACATCACCTTTTCCGCTGAAAACTGAATGTACGGCTCCCTGCCAATGTTCCCTCTAATTTTCTGTAGGCTGTGTGCGCATAAAATATCAGCTGTGTGCAGCTTTTGAAGGAAGGTTAAATTTTTGTGCGCCACATAACGACACTCGGAGTTATATACTTTAAAATTTGACTACACGTCAGAATACAGTATGTACACCACATTGATTTTAATCAAATTAAATGAAAATAGACGATTACTAAATGAAGTGGAAAATTTCTAGTAATTACAATCATAACTTATAAATTTTAAGACGTCTGTGTTGTTTTCTATCAGAATCAGAGCCATAATTTTTGTGCGCTCTGTTGTAAAGTATGTGCGCTCGCTCGGCGAGGTGTGTGCGCGCGCACACGTGCACAGCTTAGAGGGAACAGTGCTCCCTGCACGAGAGCGCCTGCAGATCCGAGACCCGCCTAGCGGAACACAATGCCACGAGAAAGGCTGTCTTCCAAGATAGCTCCCTGAGACTCCCTGATGACCCTGGCTCAAAGGGAGGCCGCGTCAAAGCCTTTAGCACCAAGTTCAAATCCCAAGGCGCTACTACCTGCCTCACTGGCGGCCTGATATTCCTAACTGCCCTCAGGAATCGTTGCACATCTGGATGCGATGATAAAACGTACCCCTGCACTGTTCCTCTATAACATGCAAGAGCCGCCAGATGAACCTTGAGAGTACCTTGAGCTAGTCCCTTTTCTAGCCCCCTTGAAGGAACGCCAAGATGTCTGGCAAAACTGTGGAAAATGGCTTAACTGCCCGCTCCGCACACCAAGCTTCAAAAATGCGCCACACTCGAACATATGCCAAGGACGTCGATCTTTTCCGGGCCTTCAACATAGTGGCTACCACCGACGCCAAGTATCCCCGCCATTGCAGCCGTTTCCTTTCAAGAGCCAAGCCGTAGGCAAGAACCGATCCACGTGCAGCATTATCACGGGACCTTGACTCAACAGGTTGACTCGATTGGGCAGCCTTCACGGCGGAGCCACTAGAAGCCGCACCAGATCTGCATACCAGGGCCTTCTGGGCCAATCCAGAGCTATGAGAATCAACTTCCTGCTGTGCCCCACTATTCTCCGAATGACCTGGCCTATCATCGGCCACGGAGGAAACACATAAAGAAGTTTGCCAGACAGCCAGGGCTGCACCAGGCCGTCGAGTCCTTCCGAGATGTGCTCTCTGCGTCTGCTGTAAAACCGGGTCGCTTTGCATTGTGCAGAGTGGCCATCAGATCCATGACCGGCTGACTCCACCGCACCCTAATGTTGTGAAAGACTGCCACGTTCAGTTCCCATTCTCCAGGATCCAGGAGATTTCAACTGAGGTAATCGGCTTGAATGTTGTCCTTCCCTGCTACATGTGCTGCCGAGAGAGCCGTGAGATGGGCCTCCACCCATTGCATCAATTGCTGACTCTCTTCCAGCAACACTGCACTGCCTGTGCCTCCTTGCCTGTTTATATTCGACACCGTTACCATATTGTTGGAGAACATGCGCACTGCTCTCCCTTAGAGCAGCCCGACGAAATTCCGAAGCGCGAAACGCACTGCTCTCAGCTTCAAACGATTGATCGACCAACTTCTCTCCTCCGACCAGCTCCCCTGCATTACCTGTGCCAAACAATGAGCTCCCCAGCCAGAAAGACTGGCGTCCGTGGTGACCAACACCCACTCCGGGCATTCCAGCAGCACCCCCGCTTGAAGATGCCCTGGGACCAACCACCACTGCAAAATGTTGCGCACTTTCTCTGGGCATACCAGCCGCCGAGACAGAGGATGATCCTGCGGAGACCATCTGGTCAGCAATGCCTGCTGAAGAGGACGCATATGTGCTCTGGCCCACGGAACCAGGTCCAAGGCTGCCGCCATGGACCCCAGCAACTGCAAGTACCTCCACGCTGTCGGAGCCTGTACCCTTAAAAACGCCCCTACCTGAGCCAAAATCTTTTGCACCCTGTCCTTGGGTATGACCACCGACCCTACCTCCGTGTCGAACAAGGCCCCGAGGTAGGTAAGGCGCATCACTGGGTCCAAATGACTCTTCGTTCTGTTGATTACCCAACCGAGCTGCTCCAGGAACTGCACTACCCGAGTGGTTACTGCGATCGACTCCGCTATAGACCCTGCCCGGATCAGCCAATTGTCCAGGTAGGGATGCACCTGAATTCCTTCCTTCTGCAGCGCCGCCGCGACCACCACCATCACCTTCGTGAACGTTCAGGGTGCCGTAGCCAGCCCCGAAAGGCAACACCCGAAACTGAAAATGCCCCATGGGCACTGCAAAACGCAAAAACCTTTGATGATCCTCTCTGATTGGAATGTGCAGGTAAGCCTCTGTTAGATCTATGGATGAAAGTACTTCTCCTGGCTTTACTGCCCGAATAAATGACTTCAGGGTCTCCATTCAAAAATGTGACACCCTCAAACAGTGGTTCACATGCTTGAGATCCAGAATTGGCCGAAAAGAACCTTCCTTTATGGGATCACGAAATAAATCGAGTATCGACCGAAGCCGCACTGGTCTTGGGGTACCAGAACCATCACTTGAAGGTGCAACAAACGCTGCAGTGTGTCGCCTATCGCTTTCCTCTTTGCTTGAGGCCCACCTGGGGACAATACGAAGCCTTCCGCCAATGGCTGCGCGAAATCCAGCGCGAACCCCTCGCGGATGATCTGCATCACCCAGCGGTCCGTAGTTATGGCGGCCCAGGCAGAAAGAAACCCCTGCAAACGTCCTCCAACCGGCATCTCCGCCTGGACCAGCCGCCCTTCATTGTGGCTTTCTAGAGGAGTTCTGCTGGGTGTTGAAATAGCCTCTGCCGAACCCCCGAGCCCCTCGAAAGGACTGCCCCCTAGCCACAAAACGGCCTCTCTGATAAGGCGTAAACCAAGGTCCCCGGAATCTGCGAAAGTCCCTACCTTGACCTCTTTGCATGGTACCAAACCTCGCAGCTTTCGGCTGGTCCTTCGGAAGCTGACCCCCCTTGGAATCACCCAAATCTTTTACAATTTTTTTCCAAGGCCTCCCCAAAGAGCAGTTTGCCCTTATAGGGGAGCTTACTGAGGCGAGACTTAGAAGATGCATCCACCGCCCAATTCCTCAGCCAGAGAAACCTTCTAGCGGCAATTACTGATGCCATGGACTTTGCTGATATCCTAACCAAATTATAAAAGGCGTCCGCTAAATAAGTTGCTGCCTACTCCAGCTTTGCTCCTTCCGAGGAAGACTCGTCCTCCTTCTCCGGACATGGTTCGTCTTGGAGCCAACGGATAGAGGCTCTCGAAACATATGCCCCACAAATGGAGGCTTGCAGCGCCAGCGCACTGGAATCAAAGGCCTGCTTGAGCAACGTCTCTAACTTGCGATCCTGAAGATCCTTGAGGGCTGCACCCACTTCCACCGGAATCGTTGTCTTCTTAGTGACCGCTGACACCAGCGCATCCACCTTAGGCATCCTCAACAACTCCTTCTCTTCCTGCAGAACAGGGTGAAGCCGCCCAATGGCATGGCCACCCCTCAGGGTTGCTTCAGGGCATTCCCACTCTGACTCTATCATCTGCTTAATTACCCTGTGAACCGGAAAGAGTAGTTACTCACCTGTAACAGGTGTTCTCCAGGAGCAGCAGGAATCAGTCCTCACTTATGGGTGACGTCGGCGCCGACGGAGCCCACGCAGAGCAATTTCCCCAGCTTTCGAAGAAAGCCTTTGGGATTGCAGCGCGCATGCGCGATCCTCTTCCCGCCCAAGGATGCCATCTTGCTCAGTCGAATGACATAGTGGAAGACAGCAACCATAAGAATGACTGCAACTCCAAGGGGAGGAGGGAGGGTAGTGAGGACTGATTCCTGCTGCTCCTGGAGAACACCTGTTACAGGTGAGTAACTACTCTTTCTCCAGGACCAAGCAGGAAGTCAGTCCTCACTTATGGGACTCCTTAGCTTAAGGCTACCGGAGACCTCAAGCTGGAAGGAGCTCCCTCCAGCTCAACAGCACAGAAGGAAGGAATCTTCTCTGAATATGAATCCGGCCGGTAGCCAACACCGGGGCCGGAGGGTAGGAGTTGCCTAAATCTCAAAAAGATTGTGGAGGACTGCCTGTCCGAAAGCACTATCCCTGCGGGACTCCCTCTCCAGGCAGTAATGAGCCGCAAAAGTCTGGCTGGAAGACCAAGTAGCGGCCCGGCAGATGTCTGCCAACGGAACAGAGCGGAGGTGGGCTACAGACGCCGCCTTCGCCCTGACACGGTGCACCGTGACTCGACTCTCCAAGGAGAGGCCGGCTGCCTCATATGCCCAGGCGATACAGTCAGCTACCCAGATGGACAGAGTACGCTTAGAGGCAGGGACCCCCAACCGATTGAGGTCAAAGGAAACGAAAAGCTGGACAGCTTTCCTATGCTCACGCGTACAGTCAAGGTAGAAGGACAAGGCTCTTCGACAGTACAGGGTATGCAGAACAGTCTCAGTTCTGCTGGTATGCGGCCTGGGAAAGAAGGTCGGAAGAACCACCTCTTGATTGATGTGGAAAGAGGAAACCACCTTCGGGAGAAACTTAGGGTGCGTCCATAAGACAACCCTATTCTTGTAGAACCTGGTGTAAGGGGGCTCCGACACTAGGGCCTGTAGTTCATTAACGCGCCTAGCGGAGGTAAGGGCTACCAAGAAGAGAGTTTTCCAGTTGAGGAAACAGAGGGGGCAGGTAGCCATGGGTTCAAAAGGCGGGCAAGTAAGCCTTTGCAAAACCACATTGAGATCCCAGTCAGGAGCCGGAGGGCACAACGGGGGCTTAAGCAGAAGCAGGCCCCTGAGGAAACACGCCACCAAGGGGTGCGAGGAAAGAGGCTGGCCCTCCACAGGCGAATGGTGTGCCGAGAGAGCACTGAGGTGGACTCTGACAGAGTTGGACTTGAGGCCGAGATCGGAGAGGTGAAGCAAGTATTGCAATACCACCGATACTAGGCAGGCGAATGGGTCCTCAGAACGCTGAGAACACCAGACCGAGAAGCGACGCCATTTGAGGGCGTAAGATTTCCGGGTAGAAGGTCGCTGAGACGCCAGGACGACAGCTTCCACCTCCGGAGGGAGCGAGAGCGGAGCTAGGACTACCCTCTCAGCAGCCAGGCCATCAGGTGAAGGGCCCGGAGGTTGGGGTGCAGGAGAGTACCCTGATCTTGGGTCAGAAGATCGGGCTGAAACCCCAGAGGAAGAGGGGTGTCCACCGCTAACTGCAGGAGCAGAGGAAACCAGGGTTGCCTCGGCCATCGGGGCGCTATCAGGATCACGTAGGCCCCGTCCCGGACAACCTTGAAAAGCGTCCGGGATACCAGCGGTGTGGGAGGAAAGGCATACAGTAGGCCTGTGGACCACGAAATGAGGAAAGCATCCGGAGCTACTCTGAGGGGATGCGGATGATGAGAGCAGAACCGGGGTAGTTGCCGGTTCAGGGGACTGGCAAAGAGGTCCACGGTGGGGGAGCCCCACCGGCGGAAGATTTGCTGGGCAATGCCGGGGTTCAACCTCCACTCGTGGGGCTGCAAGACCCGGCTCAGCCTGTCGGCCAGGCAGTTTTCCTGCAAGGGCAGGTAAACAGCCTTGAGGAGGATGTTGTGGTCGATAGCCCAGGAGCACAGTCTCCGGGCCTCCTGACAGAGCAGGAGGGAGCCCGTGCCCCCCTGTTTGTTCATGTAGAACATGGCCACCTGATTGTCCGTCTGCACCAATACAGACTGACGCGAGGTGAGGTGAGAGAAGGTCCGCAGAGCTAGGCGGATCGCCCGCAGCTCCAGGAAGTTGATCTGTTGAGTCGCCTCCCAAGGAGTCCAAAGGCCCTGAGTGCGTGCTCCCTGGCAATGCGCTCCCCACCCCAGGAGAGAGGCATCTGTCGTCAGCACCTGGGAAGGTGCGGGAGACTGAAAGGGCATGCCCAGAACCAGGTTGGGCAGGTGAAGCCACCATTGCAGAGAGGAGACCAGGCGGTCGGAGATCTGTAGAAGGTCCGCCAGACTCCCTGTGGCCTGATGCCATTGAATGCGAAGACACCACTGGACAGGCCTCATATGCAGTCGGGCGTTCGGTGTGACATGGACCGTGGAGGCCATATGACCGAGCAGCTGCAGGAACCGTCTGGCCGGGACCGGGGACGCGCTGCGGAACCTGCCGGCCAGAGCCATGAGCCTGTCGGCTCGCTCCCGAGGCAAGAAGGCACGAGCTCGCAGAGTGTCTAGCCGTGCCCCTTTGAACTCGAGATCCTGAGAGGAACTCAACGTGGACTTCCCGAAGTTTATGACGAAGCCCAAGTGCTGAAGCAGAGCCACTGTGCGCTGCGTGGCCTGAGCGACCTCTATGGCCGACTGCGCTCGGACGAGCCAGTCGTCCAGGTATGGAAAAACGAACAGGCCTTGAAGTCTCAGGAAGGCCGCCACCACTGCCAGGCATTTTGTGAACACCCTGGGGGCGGAGCACAAGCCGAAGGGCAGCACGCGGTACTGATAATGTTTCCCTGCCACCACAAATCTGAGATATTGTCGGTGGTCCGGATGAATAAGGATGTGGGTATAGGCATCCTTTAGATCCAAGGAGCATAGCCAATCTCCCTGCTGGAGGTAGGGCAGCAGGATTCCAAGGGTAAGCATCTTGAACCTTTCCTGCTGCAGGAACTTGTTGAGGTTGCGTAAGTCCAGAATGGGTCTGAGGCCTCCTGTTCTCTTTGGGACCAGGAAGTACCTCGAGTAGAACCCTTGACCCCACAGATGTTGGGGCACTGGCTCCACAGCCTGCTCCCCCAGCAGACCCTGCAGCTCCTGAAGGAGCAAGTCTCTGTGCAGAGGGGGCCTTGGAGGCTCCCCTGGGAAGTAGGGGGGAGGCACCTGGTGAAAATGCAAGAGGTAGCCCCTCTGAACCACCTGCAGCACCCAGGAATCGGACGTTATGGCCGACCACCTGTGGGCAAAGTGGATCAGCTTGCCCCCCGTGCTGAGTGAAGGACGAGGGGGGGGGGGGGAGAGGCTATGCTGGCATAGTCAAAAGCCCCCACCCTGCTGGGCAGGGGGCTGTGTAGCGGGCTTGGGGGCCCTCGGCCTACGGGGGCCATTCCCCTGACCCTTAGCCTGCGGGTCTGAGTGGGAGCCGCCGATGCTTGGTATTGAAGGTGGGGTTGCTTATAGGCAAGCACCTTCCTCGGGTAAAAAGGCTTCTTCCCCAGCCCCTTCCACTTCTGCGAAGGAGCGGAGGTCTTTCGGAACAGGCGAGTCCGAGTGAGAGTCTCGGACTCGAGTTCTGCCGCCTTGTCAGACATGGGCTTACCGAAGAGGTTTTCACCTCTGCAGGGGACATCGACTAGCTTGTCCTGTACCCATGGCTCGAGGTCGGATGACTGAAGCCAGGCCTGCCGGCGGGCACCGATGCCGGCTCTGGCCACTCGGGCCGATGCCTCGAAGCCATCATAGGCCGCCCGAGAAATGAACTTCGAACACTCACGAATGCTATCGGACAAGGCCTGGAACCTATGCAAAGGTTCGGCGGAGAGACCAGCCGAGAACCCGGCGAGCTCTTTCGCCAGGTCTCGGAGGAACATGCCCATATACAGCTGGTATGTCTGCACTCGGCAGGCCAGCATGGAACCCTGGAAGCACTTCCTCCCGAGGGCATCCAGGTTTCGGGCCTCCTTACCCGGGGGCACCGAGGAGTGCATCTTTTGACTCTTAAGCTGATGCATTGCCGATTCCACTACCATGGAGTGGTGCGGCAATTGCGCCTTCTGGAACCCGGGGCTCTTGCGGACTCGATACATCGAATCAATCCGTCTGCTCAACACCGGCGTCGAGGCCGGATTTTCCCACATGCGGAAGAGCAGCCGCTCCAGCATCGGAGGGACCGGCACAGTAAAGGCCTCCTTCGGGGGAGAGTCGTACTGGAGTGCCTCGAGCTCTTCCGCGCGAGGCTCCTCCTCAGGATCCGCGGGGAAAGATAAAGCCTTGGCCATATCCCGCACAAAATCAGAGAAGCGCGTATCCTCCGGAGGGGATCACCTTCAAGGCTCCGACTCAGGTGAGTCGGAGGGGACGCACCGGGTCTGAAAAGAGCCGGGCGACTCATCCCCTTCCGTGTCCCAGCCCGACGCCTCCGTGGAGGAATCGAGGGGCTCTGTGCAGGCGAGGGTTCGTCCCGACGCCGACGTCGATGACCTCGGTCCCGAACGGGAGGCCGAGGGAGACCTCGACCGAGGATCGACTCGAGCCTGCATCGACTCGAGGATTGGCTCGGCCGCCGGGGTCGATATGGACGTCGACGTCCCGGTGGTCTGGGCAGATGCACTGGCAAGGTCGGTCATCCATGCCTGCTGCTGGTCCAAGAAGGCAGATATACTGCGCTCCAAGGTCGTCAATCTGAGGTCAAACCCAGAAGACCCGGCAGCCACCGACTCGGGCCCCGACGGCGTCGGGCCCGACGTCGGTTCCGTAGGGGTGTCCAGGAGGACAATAGTACTCACGTGTCCAGGCGGCTCCACCTCGAGGCGGGGGAGCTTGGAAGGTCTCTCCGCCTCCGAGGACTTGGGGCGGCTGGCGGGGCTATGCGACCCGGCCCTCGAGGGACCAGGTGCGTCCTCCGACGCCGCCCGCGTGAGTTTCCTCTGATGACGACGCTCCCGGCCAGGGGACCCCCGTTCAGAGGAACTCTGACAGTGCTCGTGGCCGGAGTCACGAGACGTCGACGCCTCCGACGAGGTCTGGGCCGGACCGGACTCAGGGTCAGAGAAGATTCCGTCCCTTTGCGATTGCCGACTCCTCAGCGACTTGGAGGACATTTTGCTGCATGGACCACAACTCCCGGAGTCATGGTTGGGTCCGAGGCAATGGAGACAGAAGTTATGCGTGTCTGTAAGAGACATTAATTTAGAACAATGATCACATTTCTTAAACCCGCTGGCAGCCATCGGGGGAAAAAGGGCCCCCGCGAGGTCGAAAGACCGTGCCGCCAGGGGTGGAAAAGTGGCGGGAACGCCAGTTAGAATAATCAAAAACAAAACAAAAAATGTGAACGGACTCGATAAGGGAAAATCGAGGCTGGGCAGGGAAAGGACACGCGAACCGAGAAAAACAACAAAGAATTAATCAACTTTTTCAGCGGTGGTAACAAACTACGTCTGTAGGGCTCCACGGAAAAAAGAAGACTGAGCAAGATGGCATCCTTGGGCGGGAAGAGGACCGCGCATGCGCGCTGCAATCCCAAAGGCTTTCTTCGAAAGCTGGGGAAATTGCTCCGCGTGGGCTCCGTCGGCGCCGACGTCACCCATAAGTGAGGACTGACTTCCTGCTTGGTCCTGGAGAAAACAGCGCTGCTCCACTTTAAATCCCTGCAATAAGGGATCCTCTAGTGGCTCTTGCTGTACCGCCAGAAGTACTATATTTAGCGCCGTGAGGGACTGAGCAATAAGAGCTCCTAGCTCTTCCTTGCGAAACACCCGGAACACATTCGGATCTTCACCTGGTGCAATCTCACCTTCTTCTAATTCTACTGCCCAGGAGTCCAACCTGTCTCTGACAGGATCTCCCCCTCGTCTGCTACCTGGGGCAAAGAGAGCTGCGGGCCGAAGCTATCGAGCCTGTCTCTGAACGTTTACTCCTCTGAGATGCTCCCTCTCCTGGGTCAGTCTCATTGGGCTCCCCTTTCGGTGCCTCTGACAGGTTGGGGACAGACCTGCATCTTTAGACAATATGCCTTATGCATAGCAAGGATAAAATCTGCAGAAAATAAAGATTCTAATCCTTCCTGTGCCACAGGCAACTGCTTCTGTCCTCTAAACTCCTCAGAAGCCGTCTTGTTTGTCTTGGCCTTTCTCTTTCCCGTTTTCACCTGGCGTGTGGGAGAAACGGCAGCCTCAGGCAAAATGGCTGCCATTCCCACCTTTTCCCCCATGCTCTGAGGCCTATCAATTAAGTCCCCCGATGCCGATTTAGGCTCCATCTCTCTGCATCCCAAAATCCTACCTGTCTCACTGAATAGCGATCGAGACCGGCCCTCCCGGCAAGCCCAGCGATTTCAAACCCGAGCGCACACTGCCGGCTCCGGCCACCCACGATCAAACACTGCCACAAGAATGCCTCCCCAATGGCCTAACACCCCCGGCGGTGATCCAAGCACCCCTGCCTGCCGGAAAACACCTGCTCTGCTTTTGCAGCCTCCTACCTTCGTGGAGCGCATTGGACCCTCGAAGCTCCGTCTCTCCGCTGCTAGCGGGACCTGGAGACTGAGGTGATCGGAGGAAGGAAGTGGATTCTGGGGCTCCCAGCTCCCTTACCAACCCCCGAGGCGATGGATTCTAAGAATTGAGGCAGGCTCTGCCCCTTGTGCTGCTCAATACTCCTTCTGGCAGCCAAGAACCGTCCCCCAATAGCTTTGTCTTTTTTTTTTTCTCAAGGGAATTTCCTTTGCGTTACTGCTCTGCTAGGGCAAAATCTGCAACCCCTTTTTAGTATATTTAATTTATTTTTCTATTTCCCTGGTCCTGAACTGTTCCATTCCTTTTCGTTTCACCTGGGAGCCTGTCAGCCACACCTCCTGTTCAGCTGCTGAGGACTGAAAGACTTAGGCTCTGACACCAGGGGGAGCTGGGTAGGCTGTCAGCAAGATTTTTCAGAATTCAGTCCTCAGCTGCTGGAGGAGGTTGACTACCCTAATGTCCTGGACTGGCCCGGAGAGACGAAGAGGAAACAACTATAAAACCTTTCAAAAGGAAATACAGAATTGCAAAGGAACTCGCAAAACAAGGTTCTAAATATGGGAATAAAAATAGGAATAAAAGGTAATAAAAAAGGTAAAAATGGGGGAACTAAAATGTAATAAAAGGGGAATAAAAAAGGTGCAATGATCTATTGTAGATACCACATGGTTCTGTGTAAGGGTCTGTAACATCAGGGATCATGGTGTTCACAGAAACACAGAGAAATCTTATTCCAAGTTAAGGCCATGCGGAATCATAGTCTTTAAAATAAAAATATATTTCTGTTCAAGCTGAAGAAGTATCCGGTCAATATCACCACCACGCCAGTTTTGTCTCATGACTCTGACCACCAGGAATTTGAGATCAGTGGCATCATGCTGTGCCTCAGTCCAATGTCCAACTAGCAGTTTGTCCTCAATCCTTCTCCTGATACAACTGTGATGTTCCACAGTTTGTGTGTGAACAGTGCATTTTATTTTACCTACATACAGGAGTTTACATGGACAAACCGCTATATAAATGACGTACTGTGTTTCACATTTCGAAAACGTTCACAAAGGTATTTTTTCATGGGAAGTCAGATGAACAAATTGTTCCCTGATGACCAGGACGTGTTGACATATTGAGCAATGCCCACATCAAAAGTGACCCTTAACTTTAGAAATTGGCTGAGGTACTGAAAGTGCGGAGGGAACCAAAATGTTAGTGAGATTCAAACACCTTTTGTGTGCAACCATGAACGTACTATTACAAAGTGAGGGAACAGTAGAGAGAACGTGCCACTTGTCCTCTAGAATCTTCCTAAAGTCTTTGGACAAATACGAAAAGGTAAGAGAACACACCAACTTATCTGAATCTGGACGGACCTTCATTCTTAGAAGGTCCTGACGATCGGAATCTTTGGCTGTGGGACAAGAACTGAACATATTAACCTTAAAGAAAAAGGTCAAGGTCTTTTCTGTTTCAGTAACTGTTTATTGAATATTGTCATGAAGGCACATTTTACAATGGGATGTCCAAGAGCAATCTGGGACATCAAAGCCAGAACATCTGAAAAAAAAGCAGGCACGTTGCACGTTCAGGCATGATTTCAGAAACATGGACATGCATGATATGGACACCTATAGGACTGTCTACATAGATGTCCCCAGAATAGCATCTCAGAACATGGATATCTAATAGCATAATGGTTAAAGTGGTAGGTTAGAAACAGTGTGCCCAGGGTTCAAATCCCAGTGTGAACCTATGTGATCTTAGGCTAGTCACTTAATTCTTTATGCCCTTTGGATATTTTAAGGCCACAAAAAGCACTTTCCAGGTACTTGGAACAGGTTTAAATGTGGGTGTGCCTGCAGACATCCCTGACATTTCTGAACACAGAGACATCTAAGTTCATTGCACCTCCCCCGTGCTCCTTGCCTAACTGGATGTCCCCGCACCAGAGATGTCTCTAAATGTCATTTGTAAAATGGTTCCAGAGACATCTCTTTGATTCTGATGTCCATTTACACATCTCTGGACGTCCTAAATCACAACTAAGACTTTTAAAATGACCCCCTTAATGGAAAACTTGGACGTTTTGGCAAGGTTTCAGAAAGCACGAACATAAAACTCAGTATGTATGATTCAATTGAGATATTTCAGCCTCAGAGGATTACGTATGTAGCATCACAGGGTTCTGTGCCTTCTCCTAATTTTTATTCTCAGTCATTGGGGAGGATAAGAAATGAATTTCAAGTTAGGGAAAATTGCGATAATTTAAAGAAACTCAGCTTTTATTATTTATTTTTTATTTAACAGGTTTTCTATATTGCTTTATCATTTAGTCAAAACGGTTTACAGTGGAACTAGATTAATTACATTTAACAGGGATGAGTATAACTTGGAATATACAATTAACTATTTGGGTAACAGTGGTGGGTTAAGATAACATTATATTGTGTTTGGATTTAATGGGTAAACAAATGACCACAACAAACTTACATTAAATTCTAAAAAACGGAACCACTCAGAGCAAAGAAAGGAACGTCAAAAATTTTCCTCACCAGTAGTGATTTTGAAAGATCATATGCTACCAATAAAAGACGTTACAATGTTATGTATAAAATTGGATGCTTGAATTGAATACGCAGTCCCATATTTTCAGGTGTAGAAGATTGTCCTATTTGCTAGATTGGTTTGAGTGATACAGTACTCCCCAGAGGGAGTTGCATTCATCTCAATGGTGCCATCTGGAGATGCCTTTGTGGCAAGTTATACAATGGGCCTGCTTTAGTGCTAGAGCTTTCTAGTGATGCCAGAGTTATGGAATAACAATTTCTTGAAGTGCACCAAGCACACTGTGAATGTATTTTAATTCCAGATACTAGGGTTCAGGAATTGAAAGTTGAGTTATGCTGGGTGTTACACAACATGAAATCTAATTGAACCCAGCAACTGCAAACACAATTAGTATTATGGGAATGTGTGCAAAATAGATAAATGGGGATATTGTGAACCATTTTAGATAGGCCATGGCCAGGGGTGCAGTATATAAACACTGTATATTTCTAAAACCTATGACCTCCTCCCCCCCAGTTAAAGTTTTGAACTTTTGCCCATACTTAAGAGGTACACTTGCAATGGTCATACACACCTTGATAAAAGAATGGTTAGACTAATGCAATGTTTTATATATAGGGTTGCATAACACTAGCTAAATAGGCTTCAATATGTCTAATATTGCTACTTGGATCTTGAGGTTAACACAACAAATTACGCCTGTACATCAAGTTCTCCACTGACTCTTTAAGAAGATTTTTAGGGAACTTTAGCATTTTAGGGGCTTTTATAGGCCTAGTCTTCCATAGTTGACACAAGACAGCAAGGATTGCAACATTCTCCTTGGGGCATATAGGAGGTCATTTTATAAGCACGAATAAATCACATATCTTTAATGACTTAGACATGTTGCTGAACCTTTACGTGTGTTCTTTAGCTGGTAACTATTCTATAAGTATAGAATAGTTAATACAGTTGAACCTATTACCTGTTACATAATTAATTGTTACTTGTTACCTGGTTATATTACTTTTATTGTTTTCCTTGTTCCTTGTAAACAGTTGTAATATACTGTATTATAATGTTTCATGTGAACCGTCTTGACTTGTAGAAAGACGGTATATAAAAACTGTTAAATAAATAAATAAAGTATGCAATAGTGAGTACTTTCATTGTGGACATTCACATAGGCAGACCATAAGATAAGAGCTTATGTAAATGATTGCACCTAGATTTGATACGTTTGTCTCACCACTTACAACTCTATTTTATAAAGTCAACTATAGTCATACATGACTTTATAAAATAAGCACGATTGATGTGTGTGCACTCATGCATTAATCCAGGCATGCCTTATAAAATTACCATTCATATGGGAATCTGGTCTTGGAGCTTTTTCACATTTTGGAATAGCATTCCACAAAGGGCAGTAAAAGAATTAAAGCTTACACATGCTTATTTAAAGCGGCATTTTAGAAAAGGCATCCAGGTGAAATCATCCAAAAAAGCGCCAGGGATGTTTACAGTGGGGGTTATTCTGTGCTACAAATAGCAGGGATGGACGACCCAATGGGACGTCCATCCCTGCTATTCGTGCCGGCTCCTGCCCTCGACTAACTTCCCCACCGGTTGTGCAGGGAAATTAGACAGGGGCGGAGAAGGGGCGGCCCAGGGGTGGAGTCTGGGTGGGCAGTGGGCGGTCGCCGGCCCTGGATGTACAGGGCCAATTCTAATGTTGGCCCTGTATGTCCATGGCCGGCAAAATGTCTGGGGAAATTATTCCATCTCCGAGGAGGAATAACTTCCCTGGACATGATTTTTTGAACAGCCCGGGGTGTGGATGGGGACGGGGAGGGGGGGGGGCCCAGGATTTATTCCCCGCAACCCGACTCTGGCCTTAGGAGGCCAGATCGGGGGTCAGGATGCAGAGAATAAACACTTTTATTTGGCAGCCGGCATCTTGGCTTTTAAATGGAGCTGCGGTGCCATGGCAACATAATGCCATGGCGCCGCGGATCCATTTAAAAGCCCTGACTGAGTTAGTCAGGATGTGTATTTATGTGCAGCCCAAACTGAATTGCAGTCCTAGCCTGCACATACATGCCTGATTGCAATGATGATCCCGCAGGGCTAGATGTGCCCCGCACAATCACAATCCCCTCTGTGCATCCAGTTCAGACCGGACGAACAGAGGGGATCTACGTGCGGGACAGAATTGGGCCTAGTATGTTTCAGCCTGATTTTAGCAATTTAAGACAACTCAAAATGGATGGCTGCATGAGCAGTTTCATAGATGTCCCCATTACAAACACTTGAGTTGGGGACATCTATCCTATGCTCAGTGCATGTCCATTCATTCTATTTGCATGCGGGATGTGCATCAGCATGCCGAACCGAAAACAAGTGTCCTTCTTTTCCTACAGTTTTTGTTATCATGGAAAGTATAGGGGATATCAGAGTACCTTTCTCTCTATGACCTCTAGGTATCTGGATGACAGATTGGGAGATTTTCTGATGCTTATCCGCGCCCTGGAGCAGGAATAGACATGGATGGTCTCACTATTGGGTGGGGACATGCTCACCATTTCTGAAATCCAGAGCACATGTCCAACTTGCCTGGAAAACCTCCAGTCACAGCTCCATTATGCCCCTTTGTGACTTGGATGTCCTTGCTCTGGAGATATCTATAGAATCAGCTTCTAAAATGGCTCCAGGGAGGTTTCTGTGCTTTAGATGTCTGCGTGGCCATTTTCAGACTTCCAAAGCACAAATAAGGCTTCTAAAATAACCCCCTTAGCATTTTAGAAAGGCAGTAAACCTTAGCTCTTTACTTAATTTAAAACATTACTTAAAAGCTTACCTTAGAAAGATCAAATTTAAAAAATGGGTTTATGTGATTAATGGCTAATTGCCTTGTACTTAAAGAGAATTAATTTCATCTGTTTTTCCTCATTCATTAGGAATTTTACGGGGCCCTTTTTACTAAGGTGCAATAGGCTTTTGCACCTAACATGTGTTTAGTGCAAAGTCTCTGCGGTAACTGTCAGGGGTGTGACTTGCATGCTCCTGACAGTAGCACATGAATGAGTGCCCTAACATATGGCGCTATTATGCGGGTACATCTAAGTCCACTCTTAGGTGGTGTTGTAGGGATGGTTGATGTACGAGAGACTGAGAAGAAGAGATTGAACTTTATCCAATTATATCTGTACCAGACAGTAAACTAGACATTGAACTATATCTGAACTAGATAGGAATAGGGTCATTGTGTACCGGGCATGTTGTCAATGTACAGCTACATGGGACAGAGGTTTGGGGAGGATAGGCAGCTGCATGATACCTAAGAAGATTTTTGTATGTGACTTTATATGGACATATCAGGTGTCGGATGACCGTGAGTCACTTGTTTGTCAAGGTACATAAGAACATAAGATATGCCATACTGGGTCAGACCAAGGTCCATCGAGCCCAGTATCCTGTTTCCAGCAGTGGCCAATCTAGGTCATACGTGTCTAGCAGTTTCCCCAAAAGACACAGGTTCCACAGTGCTTGTATTGGGTCAAGCAGTGATATCCTGGGTCCCTTTTTAATAATGGTTTATGGACCTTTCCTCCAGGAACTTGTCCAAATCTTTTTTAAACCCAGCTACACTAACAGCTTTTACTACATCCTCCGGTAACAAATTCCAGAGTTTGATTACACGTTGAGTGAAAAAATATTTTCTCTTATTAGTCTTAAATAGTTTACCCTGGAGCTTCATTGCATGTCCCCTAGTCTTCCTACTGTATATTCTGATAATGTAAACAATCAATCTACGTTTACCCGTTCAACTCCATTCATTAATTTATAGACTTCTATCATATCTCCCCTCAGCCGTCTCTTTTCCAGGTTAAAGAGCCCTAACCTTTTTAGCCTTTCTTTATAGGGGTATCCTTCCATCCCCTTTACCATTTTGGTGGCTCTTCTCTGTACCTTTTCTAATAACGCTATATTCTTTTTAAGATACGGTGACCAGAATTGCACACAATATTCAAGGTGCGGTCACAACATGGAACGATACAGAGGCATTACAATATCTTTTGTTTTATTTTCCATTCCTTTCCTTATGATACCTAGCATTCTATTTGCTCTCTTGGCCGCCGCTGCACACTGGGCAGAGGGTTTTAACATGTTATCCACAATGACACCTAAATCTTTTTCCTGGGTGGTGGTTCCTAATGTGTAACCTTGCATCGTGTAACCATAGTTTGGGTTGTTCTTCCCTAGGTGCATAACGTTGCACTTGTGCACATTAAATTTCATCTGCCATTTCGATGGTGTATAAAGATAGCGGGAGAGTCCCAGATAAAGTGGAAGCCCTCTTTTCTCCGCTGATGAGCGTGACGTGTCCTGAACTTGGTTCCAGTCTGCGCTGTTGGGCTTCCCCAGCTGAAGTGAACTGACTGTGAAGAGAATGCCTGGTTCTGTGATGTATCCATAATCTATATGCATATATCCTGTATTAATAAATGTACCTTGTAACCGCTAGCGTGTAGTGTTGTATCTTTGCTTTGCTCTTAGGAGTGATAATCAAAAGAACCTGGCTTGACCTAATTCAGGTGTACAAAGTAGTATGGCAGTTTAAGAATGCCCTGCTGAATATCTTTTGGCGCTGTACACAGGTCTCCCTGTATTCTGATATTGCTGATGGGTAAGGTGTAAAAATCACATTCTGGTTGAATGCATAGTGCGGATACAATAGAGGCTTCTTATCCACATATTCAGTTCTGACTTATTTTTCCTTGTGGCCCAAAAGATAATGCGGCTGTGCGAGTGGCAGTTCTGAATAACAGAATGTATGTTGACCTTCACCTCTTCCATACTGATGCTGGTGTTTTGGAGTGATGCAATAATTAGGTGAGCTGGCTGTAATTCTTTAAACATCGATGTCAGGCAATTAGGACCCTGAGAAGATACAATCTGAACAATTTTGAAGGCAAGTAAAAAAAATGTTCTATATAAAAAAGGCCAAAAACAGATAGCGTTTGTTACAGTTTGTTGAATGAGATGAAATGACATCCAACAGTTTTTGAATACTCCTCTCTCTGATAGATATGAAAAGAATCATTTCATAGCTTGATTCTTTTTATATATATAAAAAAAGCAAAAACTATGAGGCAAGTGATGAAACCGGGCACTGCAGAAGTGAGCCATAGTTAAATGGCCAAATTAGATGCCATTGTTTTGATTCATCAAAAATGTAAAAGTTCTAATATTTTGAATCACACATAAATAGTATTCTTTTGATTTTTGTTTTTGGTGCTGGCTGCAACTCTCTGATACATTTCTCAGACTTGTACATGTGGTGATAGAAAACTAACACTCTGGTGGCTTGCAATACCTTGATATGTGCATTTGTGCTTCTTCAAGACAATGAAGGTAAAAAGATAATGGTCATTGTTGCCAAGTGGTGAAGAGTATAAATAGATACATGCTGGCATAGTAAGAGAGGGGCAGAGAGTTGCACTCAGCTGCCATCTGTGTAGGTGTACTTTAGTAGCCTTTCCAATAATTTATTAACCAAAGAAGTTAGACTAACCGGCCTGTAGTTCTTAATGTTATCCTTACTTCTGCTTTTGTGTAAAGGGACCACATGTGCCTTTCTCCAGTCCTCTGAGATCACTTCTAACTCCAAAGAAGCATTGAAAAGGTCGGTCAATGGAGTCGCTAGAACGTCCCCAAGTTCCTTCAGTATTCTCGGATGTATCCCATCCGGTCCCATTGCTTTGTCTAGTTTTAGTTTAGCTAGTTCCTCACGAACACAGTCTTCAAAAAGTCATTCAAAATTCCTGTCACTTCTGTTCCTATTTGTGGGTGTTTTCTGAGGTCCTGCTCCTGGCCCTTCATCTGTGAACACAGAACAGTAATATTTGTTAAGCAATTCCACTTCATCCTTATCAGCTTGTACATATTTTTCCCTTTCACCCTTGGGTCTGACAATACCACTTTTGCCCTTCCTCCTCTGTTGTTGTTAAGTGCCGTCGAGTCGGAGTCGACTCATGGCGACCCTCTGGATAGCTATCCTAAATTGTGTTCGGTCTTCAGTCAGGCGGCTCATTGTTGACAGACTGGTACCTGTAGCTGCTGTTATTGTAGCGATCCATCTCATTGCTGGCCTTCCTCTTTTGCGTTGACCTTCTATCTTGCCAAGCATGATGTCTTTCTCTAATGATCTCTCTCTTCGCATGATGTGTCCAAAGTATGAAAGTCGAAGTCTTGTCATCTGAGCTTCTAAAGAAAGCTTAGGTTTGATCTCCTCTAGTACCGACTGGTTTGTTCTTCGGGCAGTCCATGGTATACACAGTATTCGCCGCCAGCACCATAATTCAAAGGCATCAATTTTCTTCCTGTCTGTCTTTTTCACTGTCCAGCTTTCACATCCATATGATGTTATTGAAAATACCATGGCTTGAACAAGTCGAATCTTTGTATGGAGAGAGACATCTCTGCTCTTGAGAATCTTATCTAGGTCTTTCATAGCCATTCTGCCAAGAGCAATGCGTCGTCTGATTTCTTGACTGCTTGTTGCTTCTTTATTGATAGTTGATCCAAGTAGGTTAAAGTTGTTCACGATTTCAATTTCTTCTCCTTCAACGATGAACCTGTTGATTATGCCAGTTGTCATGATCTTTGTCTTCTTTACATTAAGGTGCAGGCCCATTTTGAGACTATGTTTTTTGATTGTGAGAAGCAAATGTTTCAGATCATCTTCACTTTCAGCTAGTAATGTGGTATCATCAGCATAGCGAAGGTTGTTGATGAGTCTTCCACCAATCTTCACACCTCTGTTGTCTTCATACAGTCCTGCTTCTCTGATGATTTGTTCTGCATATAAATTAAACAGGTAGGGGGAAAGTATGCAGCCTTGTCTTACACCTTTGCTTATTTTAAACCATTCTGTTTCTCCTTGTTCCGTTCGAACTGTTGCTTCTTGATCAATGTACAGATTGCGCAAGAGAACTATCAGGTGTTCTGGTATACCCATGCTTCTTAATGTGGCCCAGAGTTTCTCATGGTTTACACAGTCAAAAGCCTTGCTATAGTCGATAAAGCACAAATAGATATCCTTTTGGTATTCTTTAGTCTTTTCAAGGATCCATCTCACATCCGCAATGATGTCTCTCGTTCCTCGCCCTTTCCTGAACCCTGCTTGCACTTCAGGTAGTTCTTGTTCTAGGTATGGCTGTAGTCTCTTTTGAATAATCTTCAGTAGAATCTTGCTGGCATGTGGGATCAGAGCGATTGTGCGATAATTTCCACAGTCAGTTGGATCACCTTTCTTTAGTATTGGTATAAACACAGATCTTTTCCAGTCAGTTGGCCATGATGTTGTCTTCCATATTTCTTGGCAGAGCCTTGTAAGTACGGTAACAGCTGCATCAGATTGCTGCAATACTTCTATGGGAATGCTATCAATGCCTGGTGCTTTGTTCTTTGATAAGGCTTTCAATGCTGCTTCAACTTCTTCTTTCATCACCAATGGTTCCTGATCATAAGGTATAGGTTGAAACGGCTGTTGGTCCACTTGATCTTTATCATATAAAAATTCTGTATATTCCTTCCACCTTTTCTTGATCTTCTCAGCATCATTCAACATAGAACCTTGAGCATCTTGTAACATTCCAATTCGAGGCTGGAACTTTTTCTTTAACTCTCGCAGCTTTAGGAAAGCCGATCTTGTTCTTCCTCTAATAGTTTCTGCTTCTATTTCCTTGCAAGTGTCATTGTAGTACTTTTCCTTGTCCTGTCTTGCTGCACATTGGAAATCTCTGTTGAGTTCTGCGATTGTCTTTCTTTCTCCTTTGGCTTTAGCTTCTCTGCGTTTCTGGGCAATTTTCAGAGTTTCTTCCGTCATCCATTTTGGCCGTTTTTGCTTTTTCACCTTTTGTAGAGACTTCTCGCTTTCTTCTAGCACAACCTTCTTGATGTCATTCCATAACTCTTCCGGAGCTCTGTCATTTGTATCTAAAGCAGCAAATCGATTTTGCAGGCAGTCTTTAAATTCCAGTGGTATATTCTCAAGGTCATATTTTGCTGCATTCATGAGTGGTTTGCTCTTTTTCAACTTTAGCTTGAGTTTGCATACTAGTAGTTGATGATCTGTACCACAGTCAGCTCCAGGTTTTGTCTTTGTTGATGTTACAGAGCTTTTCCATCGTTGACTTCCACAGATGTAGTCAATTTGATTTTTATACAATCCATTGGGTGAAGTCCATGTGTACAGTCGCCGCTTGTGTTGCTGGAAGAAGGTGTTTGAGATGAATAGATCATTGGTCTTGCAGAATTCTATCAATCTTTCTCCAGCTTCATTTCTGTTGCCAAGTCCATATTTTCCAACTACTTTGCCTTCTTCTTTGTTGCCAACTTTTGCGTTCCAGTCACCCATGACTATCAGGATATCCTGTTTGCATGTTCTGTCAATTTCAGCTTGTACTTGTTCATAGAACTCTTCAATTTCATTCTCTTCTGCAGCTGTTGTTGGGGCATATACTTGAATTATAGTTGTGTTGATAGGCAATCCTCGTAGACGAATAGAGATATCTAAAAAATTTCTTAACCCCGCATTTTATTGCATTGGCTATTTCTTCTTTTTGTATCTTTTCTTTCCTGACTACTTTGCTAGCTTCTCTAAGTTTTTCCAAATATAAATGTTGGTCTTCCTCTCTGTGATCTTTTATATTTTATGAAGGCCACCCTCTTTTTCTTCACCTTTTCAGCTACTTCTTTCAAGAACCATAGTGGCTTCCTTTTCCTTTTACATTTATTTACCATTCTAACAAAAAGATTTGTTGCCTTTAAAATATCCTCTTTCAGTTTTGCTCATTGCTTTTCTACATCTCCCAGCTGTTCCCATTCCACTAACAACTCCTTGAGGTATTGTCCCATCTTGGCAAAGTTGGTTTTCCTAAAGTCTAAGACCCTCGCTTTTGAATGGATTTTATCAGCCCTAGTCCTAATACTGAACCACACCATCTGGTGAGCACTGGATGCGAGATGATCTCCCACTATGACATCAGAAACATTTTCCCCATTGGTAACACCAAATCCAGTATAGCCTCTTCTTGTCAGGGTTCTGGTACCAGTTGCCGGAATAGTTCTCCCTGTAGAGAATCTGGGATCTCCTTACTTCTAGATGACACCATAGCAGGGATGTGCCAATCAACATCTGGCTTATTGAAATCACCTATAAGTAGCATAGGCTAAAGATATCCAATCCACTACCCAAATGAACAGTGTGTGTTTGGAGACAGCTACGCCCAGCTTGTTGGGGTCAGAGGAGATGAACAGCTACGTAGAACAATGGTGCAAACTGGTCTGCTAAAGGTAGAAGGCCAGCACATTCTTACAATCCAACATGTGCAGCTGGTCCTCTGCCCTGTTGGCATGAGGCCTAGGAAAGAAGGTGGGTAATACCACCAACTGGTTGAGGTGGAAAGCAGAAACTACCTTTGGCAAGAAATGCAGGTGGGTGAACCATCAGAGCCTGAAGCTGACTGATTTGGCGAGCCGAGGTGAGTCCCACAAGAAAGATGACCTGAGTCAGAAATTTCAGCAAATATTGAGTGGCTCAAAAAGTGCCAACAACAACTGTCCCATGACCAGGGAATGATGCAGCAGTTGGGGCTTCTCGAACCTGGAAGCCTTCTGCTCCTGGTACATTGAGTTCAGTCGGTGACTGATGGTTGGTATTTATTTATTTATGCTTATTTACCACCTTTTGAGAATCAAAGCGGTTTACACAGAACTTTAAAGGGTAACTTTTTACATTAAACAATGTTAACAGGATTAACAGAATCAATCATTATACAATTTAACATAAAGTAATTGGTAATTTTAAACAGTAACTTTTACTTAAACAATGTTAACAGAATTAATCATTATACAGTTTAACATAATGTAATTGGTAACATGTGGGTGATAAGGGTAAAAAGGAAACACTTAGACAGCTACTGTTAATTTCCCCTATTAACTATTTATAAGAGAATGGCAATGTTATTGGTGATAATATGAACTTAGTAGCCATCCTGTAATGAGAGAATGGATTATGTTTTGGTTAAGTAACTTGTTAGGTATTGACATTGAGTTCTCTCACATGTGGAGCAGGAGCTTCTAAAGTATCTGGTGCACTGGCACCGTGAGAGCTCATCCTCCACCTCCAGAGAAAAGGGAATTGCCTTAGCCATATCCCGGGCAAAGTCCTGGAAGGACATATCCTCCGAGGGCGTCCACCATTTGTATGGAGTGGACAGCTTCGAGGAAATGTCTGGGGACTCCCACTTGGCGACCAGCTACTCCTCTGTCTCCCAGCCATCAAAATCCAACTCCGAGAGGAAGTCAAAATATCTTCTGGTCTACTCCCAGCATTTGTTCCGCTCTGGTGAAGGCCATAACTACTGGCAGGGCCGATGCCAGTCCTCCCCTGAGTGCCAGTATTTGGCAGCATTGGAATTGGAGAAACTGGAGAGTGAAATTGTGGTTGAGCCCAGGGTGGACTCTGGCTGCTGACCCAGTGTCTCTGGCTGGACTAGGAGGGCATGGGTTTCGAGAATACGATGCACCACTGATGGCAACACTTCTAGGGGTGTCGGGGGCCACTGGGGCCCATGCAGCCAAGAGAACTGCCATATGCTCCTCAAAGGCCCAAAGACACTTTGTAAGCACTGTTGTCTCTTTGGGATCAGGGCCAGTACAATGACCTTGGCCACTGACTCTGGCACCCTCTCCAGGGACTCCACGATGGTAGAGTCATCGGGAGATTGTTGGGGGCCCTCCCGATGACTCTACCATCAATCTCCCGATGACTCTACCATCGTGGAGTCCCTGGAGAGGGTGCCCTCTGGGGCCTTGAAGTCTATTCCTCCTGTCATGGAACCTTTGCAGGCCGCTCCCAGTCATCGTCCTTGACATCACGCTGCGAGGGGCTCCGGTGTCAATGTCCATACTTGGTACAGTCTCTGGCCACCCCCTTCGACACCGTCGAGGCAGACGATGAGTCCTTCTGAGGCTCTGACTGGGTGTCTTTGGAGAGCCTCTGTTCTATGCTGTCATGGCCCCTCTGTTCCAAATGAGTATGGGCAGAGCCCCGCGAGAGCATGGATGCTGGTGCCGAGGACACAGAGTCCGCTAGTCCTTGAGGCCCTTCTTGGTCATCTGGAAATACAGAATGCAGGTAGAGGGCTCATGCTTAGGGCTGAGGCACTGAAGGCACCAGTTGCAATGATCCATCACCAAAATGGTGTTTGCACAGCAGGTGTACTTTTTAAAACTGCTGGCCGGCTTTGACATTGTCAGGAAAATGGCCTCTGCAGGTTTAAAGGCTCAATGTCGGCGAACGGTACAATAGGTCTGTAAAAAAGAAAAATAGGCCTGGGCAAAAACCAGCAAAAAGAGGGGGGAAGAAACCCCTGCTTGAAGCCGGCGCCCCGACAACAGGCGAAAGAACTTGGCAGGAAAAAGGCAAAGAAAGTGTGAAAAAATTGCAACCCTGAAGGGCAGAAGAACAGATCTTCCCAGATAGCGCAAGGAACACGTCCATAGGGCTCTGTGGAAAAAGTGAACTGAGGATAAGATGGCACTACAGTGGGCGGGAAGGCAGGCACACATGTACAATGAAAACTCCCAAAAGCTTCCAGTGGAAGCTGGGGAGAATTCCTGTGTGGGGCTCTGTCGAGGGACATCACCAACATGTGAGGACTTCTTCCTGCAGGTTCATGAATATGTGTTACCTAGTGGTGCATTTAGATTATTGCTTTGATAGCTATGTCAGTGATGAACTGAGGGACAAACATCAACAGGTTGCCATTAAGGTTTGAAGGCCTGAGCATATTATATAAATATGACGGCAGAAAAAGACCACATGGCCTATCTAGTCTGCTCTTCCATATCAACTACAATAGTCCCCTTTTTATCTTTAGAGATCCTCTGTGTTTGTCCCATGCTTTTTTGAATTCAAATGCTGTCCTCGTGCCCACTACTTCCACTGGGAGACTATTCCACGCATCTACTACTCTTTCTGTAAAGAAATATTTCTGCCTATTACTCCTAAATCTATCCCTTTCATTCTCATACTATGTCCCCTCGTAGCAGAGCTTGTCTTCAATTGAAAGAGACCCTCCTGTGCATTTATACCACGGAGGTATTTAAAAGCCTATTGACCCTATCCCGCCTTTCCTCTAAGGTATACATATTAAGATCTTTAGGTCTGTCCTCATATGCTACAAAGACCAATAACCATTTTAGTAGCCACCTTCTGCACTGACTCCAACCTGCTTATATCCTTTTAAAGGTGCGGTCTCCAGAATTGCACACAATTCTCCAAATGAGGTTGTACCAGAGACTTATAGAGAGGCACTATCATCTCCTTTTTTTCTGCTGGCCATTCCTCTCCCTATACACCCAAGCATCTTTCTGGCTTTCAGTTGCCTTTTCTACCTATTTAGCTACTTTAAGATCATCAGACACAGTTATGCCCAGGTCCTGCTCTTTTTTTGTGAACAGAAGTACCTCATCCCCTACACAGTATTGTTTCTTTGGATTTTTGCAGCCCAAAAGCATGACCCTGCATTTTTTAGCATTAAATTTCAGCTGCCAAATTCTAGACCATTCTTCAAGCTTTGCTAGATCCCTCCTCATGTTATCTACTTCTTCCTGGGTGTCTACTTTATTGCAGATTTTGCTATCATCCGCAAACAAGCAAACCTTACCCAACAGCCCTTCCGCAATATCATTAACAAAGATGTTAAAAAGAATTGGACCAAGGACAGATTGCTGTGGCACACCACTGGTAAACTCCTTCTCCTCGAAGTGAGCTTCATTTACCTGTACCTTTTGTCGCCTTCCACTCAACCAATTTCTAAACCAATCAGTAACTTTAGGGTCCATCCCTAGGGTGCTCAGTTTGTTTATAAGTCGCCTGTGTGTAATGGTGTCAAGGGCTTTACTGAAATCTAAATACACCACATCTAGGGCTTTCCCTCGGTCCAACTCCCTGGTCACACAGTCAAAGAAATCAGTCACATTTGTCTGACAAAACCTGCCTCTGGTGAATCCATGCTGCTTCGGATCCTGCAATCCATTGGACTCCAGAAACCTCACTTTTCTCTCTTTTAGTAGCCTTTCTAATAATTTACTAACCACAGAGGTTAGACTAACCAGCCTGTAGCTCTCAATGTCATCCTTACGTCCACGTCTGTGTAAAGGGAAACCAGAGGCTAAAGCAACGGTGATGCTTGGTCTGGTTCAAGACACTATATACTGTAGGAAAGCATGATATACTCCTGAAGAGATCATTGCAGTCCTATTAGACAATGGGTGAAAGGATGGGTATGCAGACTGGGTAGGTAGCCTGCTGAATGTCCACAACATAGGAAAATTTTACATTGATAATTTTCTTTCCTTGAATCCTGACAGACAAGTGGTTATGCTCTCTTGCCAGCAGCTGGAAGCAAACTTGAGCAACTTTCAGTGATGTCAACACTTGGCATATTTACTGGTTCAACATTGAGAGAAGCCAGTAGAAACTTCCTAAGCATTAAGCAAGACTGTTAAACTCAGAAAAGACTCAAGCACATAAAATTGTTGCCCAATAATGTTATTTATTTAACAGTTTTTTTATCCTGCCTTATCCTTCAATCAAAGCGGCTCACATTGAAACAAGTTATACATCAAAACTTGGTGCAAATGTAATGATAGAAAAACTATTACAGTAAATCAGAGTCAACCTTGCAACAAATATCTTACCACAATGAAATGTGCATCAGACCTTGGTACTGATAAACATTCTACGGTAGTTCAACTCCCAAAATGGCAGAAAAGTCCTGGACTGGTCTAGCAGATTTAAAGGAAAAAAATTATCAAGGTACAATATTTCCTTCCTTATCGCCACCCTGAATGAGCCTGATATTGGCTGATCTCAGAAGCTAAGCAGGATTGGGCCTGGCTAGTACTTGGATGGGCAATCATCTCAGAATTCCAGGTGCTGTAGACTTACTGCACAGGCCTGGCGATGTACTTCTTGTCGCACCTTGCCAAGTAAAGCTAGGGGCTGGGTTTCCGTGAGTCAGCATTGACTCGATGGCAGATACATTTTTCTTTTCATCATAATGATAGACCAGTCCAGATGTGTGGGATGTACCCAAGCAGTCAGGACCCAAGGTGTAAGATAATGCTCAGGACAGAACTGTCCTGCCAAAGCTTCCCTTTATATCAACCTCCATGAGCAACCTGTAGTGCTTCCCAACAGTGCTCAGAGAAGATTAGGTAGCTGCTTTACAGATGTCCTTTAAAGATACCATAGTGGACTCCACCCAGGAAGAGGCTAGTACCTCAGTGGAGTGAGCACTGACTTACTCCAGCATATGGCTACGAGCTAGAGCATACACTAACCCAATGGCGTCCTTAATCCCATGGACAACAGCAGATTTGGCTGCTGCCAGTCCTTTCCTCAGCCTGCTAAGGACAAAAGGATTAGCTGAGCAGTGGAAGGAATTAGCAATTGCCATGTATCTGATCAGCACCTTCCGCACATCCATCAGATGCAGTGAGGAGTCCTTCTGAAGATCCTACTCTGAAAAGGAAGGCAGAACAACCATCTGGGTAAGATAAAAAGGGACAAAGCCCCTTTGGGAGAAAGGACAGCATAGTCTATAAGGAGAGGGAAGCCATCAAGATGACCAAGAAAGGTTTCCTGCAAGATGAAGGCTGCAGCTCCCCCAGGAAATCCAGGTTATGGGATATATCTTTGAGGAAGGTCATACGAATGGGCTCAAAAGGAGAACCTTTTGGTGCCTTCAACACCACTATTACTACTACTTATCATTTGCATAGTGCCACAAGGTGTATGCAGTGCTGTACATATAGATGTAAGCGATTAGTGCCCAGTTTTGTGATGTTCGTCTGGATTAGATTGTAAGCTCTGATGAGCAGGGACTGAGTATGGAGTAAGATACACATAAGTGATGAACACCAGAAAGAGACTCTGCCTGTGGGCCAAGTTTTGCCTCAGTAAAATAGAACTGCTACACTTCCCTGGGGACACAGGAGATATTGGAGTGTGCTAAATCAATTAAATCCCTTGGGTGCAACCCCTGTAACACAAAAGAGTGCCACCTGAACCTTGAGCACTCAGGGTCAAGCTCTGGACCAGGCCAGACTGCAAGAAGGACTCTCACACAAACTGACATAAAGGCCCTTTGGTCCTTAAGTAGGATGTCCACTACTGCTCCAGAATAGTCCTTTCTGGAGAGCCTAAACTTCTTAAGGGCCAGAATAACTGAGAAGGGACTGGGGTTCTCCATTGCCAGGAACCCATGTTACAGTAAGCCCTTCTCTTAAGGTAGAAAGGGAAACCATGGCCTGTGAGACCAGTCCGGGGCCACTAGGATCACCAGGCCTGGATGGGCCTGGAACGTGCTCTGAAGAGCAATTCTATGCTGCTGATCCCAGGGGTAAGCCCAGGCAATATGTATCTCAGTCCCCCTAAACTGGCATCAGAGATGAAAATTACTCAATCTGGTGCTTTAAACAGCATACCAGCCATCATATGGCGAAACAGCAACCACGCCATCAACTGCTCCATCTCCTAAAGGAGAGGAAAGATCTGGTCAAACTTGGAACAGGGAGACCAGAAGTTTAGCAGGTGCCCCTGCAGTGGGTACACGTGTGCCCAATCCAAAGGAACCGGCTCCAAGGGTGATGTCAGGCACCCAAGGATCTGGATGTAATAGCAGACCCATGGAGCTAACTGGGCACATGCCTTGAGTTGGCTGAAGTTTAGGGAACTCTGTGAGGAGACTCAGCCCAGGAGAGTATGGGACCAAACCCCAGGGTACTCAAAGTCAAGGGACAGAAGAGGCTGTTCTTGGGATAGCTGAACCCCAATCCTAGCCTTTCCCTTTAATCTCTGAACCTCCCAGAGAGTCCGATCGTATCAACCAGTAATCCAGGAACAAGAAAGCCTGGACTCCCTGCTTGTGCAGCAACCCTGCTAGCAGCAGCACAGTGAGAAGCATAGCTATGCCGAAAGGCAGGGCCAGGATAAAAAGTGAAAAGGCGCTGATGATGCTCCCACATAGGAAAGTGAAAATATGCCTTGATGATGTCTAGGGAGCTGAGAAATTTCCCCTGCCTGACTGAAGCCATGATGAAGCCGATGGTCCTCCTCTGGAAGTCAGGGACCCAATGCTTGGCACAGGATGCCTTTAAGTCCAGCATAGGCCACAAAGAACTTCCCTTCCTGAGCACCATGATGTAAATGGAATAACTACCCTGACCCTGCACTGCAGAGGGCACAATTGGAATATCCTGTAACTGCAGGAGGCACTGAAAAGTGTCCTTGAACACCATTTGCTAGAGCAAGAAGTCACAGGGAGACTCTGCAAGAGCATCCCATAGAAGCACTGCCATAATGAAGGGAAACATATTTTCCTTTTTATTTTTTTTAATAAACCTAAGGCTAGCCTGAACCAATGACTTTAGGGTTAGAATGCCATACTGGATCAGACCAAGGGTCCATTAAGCTCAGTATTCTGATTCCAACAGTGGCCAATCCAGGTCACAAGTACCTGTCAGGTTCCCAAAGATGGACAGATTCCATACTGCTTATCCCAGGGTTAAGCAGTAGATTTTCCCAATTCACTTTAATAATAGTTTATGGACTTTTCCTCCAGGAACTTGTCTAAACCTCTTTTAAACCCAGCTACAGTAACGGCTTTTACCACATCCTCTGGCAACAAATTGCAGAGTGAACATTTTTTTTCTCTGGTTAGTCTTAAATGTGTTATATTGCGTGTCCCCTAGTCTTTCCATTTTTTAAAGGAAGGCAGATGTCTTGCAGGAGCTAACATGTCTTCAGCTTTGACTAAGGACCCTGAAGACCACTGGTTTGATGTTAAATAGGTCCCTTCAGAGAAAAACAGTCAGAGCCACATCCCAACCGGCTGCATCGTGGGAGGGACTACTGGAAACCACTGAGGGAGACTACTGGCCCCAATGGAGCCATGGTGGTGACATAAGCTGCAAATTCTGAAAGAACTGCCCTTTCTTGGACCCAAACAGCAACCAGCCCTATCTGAATTCCTAATAGTCCAAGGGCATTTCTAGGCAGCTAACCACAGTCCTACAAGAGGCACTCCTGGCATCTAGAGGCCTATTCCCTAGAAATCTATGTGGGTCAGCTTCCCCAAGGCATTACATCATTTCATGAGGTCCTCAAGGGGAGTTATTCAGCAGCAACTTGGAAGCAGCATCTGCCAACCAAGCACAGCCAGAGCAATCATCTGGCTTCTACCATTATTTCCATGAAGCTGGAAGAGATTCCAATCAAGCCATGGAGAGCACTTAGACAGTCTATTCCCATCTTTGTTCTCCTGCAGCAGCTCTATCCACAGCAAGAGGGCTTGACACCAAGCCTGTACCCAACACCACAGATCAAGGTCAGCAAGAGGGATGGGAAGGTGTGGCTGGGTCCGACTTACCAGCCCCCCCACCCCCTCAGGAATCCTTCTGCTCCTCTCCAGCTCACCAAGCACTAGAAAGCAGTGGGAAATGGTGCTGGACACAGGGCAGCTGTTGGTTCCAAACATAGGACTCTACCGGATTCAATCACAATGACCACAGGCACCACGGTGTGGGCCAGGAGAGTCAGGCCTATCTGTACTGCTGCACCAATCTAAATACCTTGTCACCTGCTGGAGGCAGACAAATACTGGTTTCTCTCAGAATTGCACCAGTATATACAAAGTAATGACATCAGTGAAAGCTACTCAAGTCTATCTCTACCTTCTGGCAAACCCACACATCTGGACTGGTCTAGCAGGATGATAAGGAATGATAGTTTGGAAAAAGGCTACTGCTAGGGGGTGAACAATAGGAATAGAACCCTGCACCTTTACCCTTTGGAAAATGGGATGCATATATTGAAGGAATCAAAAGGTTTCGATTGAAAACCTTTTGATTCCGGATATTTTGGAAGCTTCTCTGCTTCATTGGATTGGATATTCTCCAGTGTTAAAAATTTACAGCGTGGTGGTTGAGCATTAACGGGACGGATGTCTTAAGGAGATTTAAGAGATAAGTACTTGTTGACCTATTTTGGTGTGATTTGCTTCCAACGATTTATTATTTTTTTTCTCCTTTTTTTAGGGAGTTATAATCTGTTCCTGTGGCTCAATTTCAGCTCTTGTAATAATGTGACGCTCTGGGTATATATCGTGATTGTAGTGTGTATGTGATTAGATGGTGTGGTATTTATTGTGTTTATTGTATTTATTGTATTCCCAGAAGTAATTTTGTGGTTTGAGGTTAATAAACAGAAAGTGATTTGGTTGAATGAGGTGGCTATTTTGACCTGTGATGTAAGCGTCAGCTATTCCCTATAGTGATTAATTCACTACATGTAGGGTTTTAGCCATCCTGAGGTCAATATTGCCTTGTTTAATTATGTTAGGTGAATTTTTGGGAAATTAATAGTAGTAATTTGGAGTAAATCTAGTATTGAGGGCAGTTCTTGTTATTTTTTGATTGTTGATTGCCCTTAGACAGCTAGTATTGTTTTATGCATATATTGAACCATGTAAAGTTGATGGGCTGCAGTTCAGGCTGGTGACACTGCATCTTAAATACTTTCTTGTCAAATGATCCAAGAGCTTAGGGTCTTTAACAGACAGTGTATTTAGAAAATTCTCTACATTTTCTTCACTGCCAACTTTACCAATGAATAGAAGAATTGGACTTCATAGTTCAACTAGCACCTGGCCTTAATATACTGTAAGCTGATATTTTTAGCTATAGGCTGAATCATTAGTGGGGATTTGCCACAGAAGCTGTTGCTCCTACAGGACTGGAATGGCCACATTGGATTTGAGGCTTTTGCATTTTAAATGACCAAATATATCTGAAGAGGGTTCTGTCTCCTGCTGCAAGGGAAACAAGCCCTCTTAACAGGTACTAATGAATCTCAGGTAAAATATATCATTATAAGGAGATTTTTTTGCAGGAGAAGAGAATGGATCTGAGGGGATATACATGGAGTACGCCTCACCTTCTAAAGAAAATTCCAGAGGGATTAAGTCTGTATCTGGGTATTCTTCCAGGACACTGCAAAAAGCTCCAAACGGGGTGAGGAGGGAGGCAAAGAATGACCCCCTTGTGATTCAGTGTTCAATGCAGAAAGCAGAGACTAAGGGATCTTGTTATGAGCAAGTGTCCCTCTATTCAGGAGTAATGTCAATGGACTGTGAGGGTGTTGGACTAGGTTACCGATATTACATGGTTGGTATTTCCTTACAGTAGCCTTCGGCACATTCATTGAACATCTTTGCAGGAAAGAATGAGACTGCTCTGACAGAGGCAGCAAAGCAGATGGAGATGACTCAGTGTAACCAAGATTGGAGTAGATGCCACTGGAGGTTGATTCATCTCAGTTGTATAGGAGATAACTGTGCATCAACAGCAGGATGATATGCGAGTTGGGTCTGCGCTATCAGTGTGTAGAGATTCGTGTACTGTGGCAGCCTTTTCACGATCTGCAGAAGAGGACAAGATGCTGACTGGGAGAGCTGTTCTGTCCTGGTTCTCTAATTTGAATGCCAGACTCAATCCTGCTTGTTGACGGAAGATACAAAATTGATATTACTTTTAAAAAAAGTCTCAAAAAAACCCCTTGGGGTTACCGGCATCGGGCCAGAGTTCCTCGGTGCCCACGCCGATGGCTGCAGAGCTTTCTGGACTCAAAACCAGAATGGCGGCCCTGGAGCATAGTCTGTCTGCCTTCATGGACCAGCAGCAGGAGCTGTTGTCTGGTACCACCTGTTCGTCTGCCCAGACCCCCAGGCCATCGACATCAAGGATGTCCCTAGAGGCTCAGCTGATCCGAGACTATTCAGCCTCGAGTCGATCCTCGGCCAAAGTCTCGATTCAGTTCCTATTCCATGGAACCGAGGTCTTCCCCAGCTAGCGCACACGGCACTAGTCGCGGGTCCTCGGAGGGATGCAGGTGAGGCTCAGGCCCGGAGCCCACGGCCACTCTTCTCTTGAGTCTTTGACTGATAACTCGGAGTGGGAGACTGTGAAGAAGGAGTAGTCGGACACCTGTTGCCACTGCAACGTCCCCTCAGACTCTCCTTCTTCGGAGCACCAGTGGCGGTCCCTGCCCGAGAACATGGCATTCCTCAACTTCGTGAGGGACATGTCCAAGGCCCTAGCATTCCCGACGGAGTCTGAGGAGGACCCTCGGATGGAGGAGCTGGAAATCCTCCAATACGAGGCCCCTCTGAGAGAATTGCTTATGGTACCATTCCACCAATCCTGGAATGACTAATGCTCCATATGTGGGAGACACTGGCATTGGTGCCGGTTGTGAGCAAGTGGCTCGACTCGATAAACTGGGTCCGCTGGAACCCAGGATTCGAGAAGGCATAGCTGCCGCACAACTCCATGGTGGTGGAGTCGGCCATGCGTCAGCTGAAGAACCAGAAGACGCACTCCCCGGTGCCCCTGGGTAGGGAGACCCGCACCTTGGATGCTCTCGGCAGAAAGTGCTACCAGGGTTTGATGCTCATCAGCCGGATCCAGGCCAACCAGCTGTACATGGGCATGTACCTGAGAGACCCAGTGAAGAAGCTCGCCGGAAACCCTGCAGCAGTTCATGAACTTGGCCAAAGCCGTCCGTGAGTGCTCCAAATTTATATCGTGGGCAGCTATGACGGCTTTGAGTTGGTGACTCGAGTAGCTGTGGCGAGCATTGGTGCCCGACACCAGGCTTGGCTACAGTCTTCCGAATTCGAGCAATGGGTTCAAGACAAATTGGTCGATGTCCCATGCCAAGGAGAGAACTTCTTTGGCAAACCCATGACCGAAAAGGCTGCCGAGCTGGAGACCGAGTTCATGATGAGGACCAGGCTCTCTAAAAAGACTGCTGCTCCTCCTTGACGTAAGGGCTCAGGTAAAAAGCCCTTTTACCCGACGAAAGGGGCTGCTTACAAAAACTACCCACATTTTCAGGCCTCGCCAGCAGGGTCAGCAGGCCAAGGGACATGGGCAGGGCCCTTATAAACAGAAGGTTCCAAAGCCCCAGGCGTCTGCTCCAGCCCAGCCAGGGGGACGTTTTTGACTTCTCGGGCATAGCCTCTCCATCCCAAGAAGGTCAGCAGCCCACAGGGGAACGTCTGATCCACTATGCCCAAAAGAGGCCAGCCATCATCGCCGATTCCTGGGCACTCCAGGTAGTCAAGGAGGGCTAACTCCTCTATCTGGCTCAGACACCTCCTCCTTTCTTCCCAGGAGAGCCCCCCAGGTCTCCCCTTCACTGGGTCCTCCTAATGAAGGAACTCACAGGTCTTCTTGAGGATAGGGCGGTAGAACCAGTACCCCAACACCTCAGGGGCAAGGGGTTCTACTACAGATATTTCCTGTATCAAAAAGAACAGGGGTCCTAAAGCCCATCCTGGATTTACGCAACCTGAACAGGTTCCTAGTGAGGGAGAAATTCAAGATGCTTTCCTTTGGGACATTGGTGCCCTACCTCCAGCAGGGAGATTGGTTATGCTCCTTGGATCTGAAGGATGCTTATACCCACATCCTCATCCACCTCAACCAGTGGGGGGCGGCCACTATCAGTACAGGGTACTACCCTTTGGCCTAGCCTCCGCCCCCAGAGTCTTCACCAAATGCCTGGCAATAGTGGCCACCTTCCTCTGCCTTCAGGGAGTATTTGTCTTCTCCGACCTGGAGAACTGGCTCATAAAAGGAGGCATGGCCACGGAAGTGCAGTAGGCCACTGCACGCACCATTCAGGTTCTGCAACATCTGGGGTTTGTGATAAACTACGCCAAATCCCACCTCCTCCTGACACAGTGTCTGGAGTTCTTAGGATCAAGGCTAGACACTCTTCAGGCAAAGGCCTTCCTCCTCTTGGACTGAGCCGACCGTCTCAGGACACTGGCCATAGACGTACAACACCGTCCCTTGGTATCAGCTCGACTCCTGCTGTCCATGGTCCATGTAATCCCAGACGCCCATCTGCACATGAGGGCCACTCAGTGGTGCCTTCGAGACCAGTAGACACAAGCCACAGGCCGTCTCCAGGACAGAGTCTCAGTGACCCACCAGTTGGCAGAATTTCTGACTTGGTGGCAAAACCCCCATCACCTCCAGGAAGGGATGCCCTTCCAAACCCCGAGCCCTCTGAGAGTCCTCACTACGGACGCCTCCCTGCTGGGATGGGGAGCCCACTGCGAAGAACTGCGCACCCAGGGCAGCTGGTTGCAGGCCAAGAGCAAACAGCAGATTAACCTCCTGGAGCTTCAGGCGATATATCTAGACCTCCGAGTGTTCTGTCACTACCTGAGGCACCAGCCGGTGCTGATCCAAACAGACAATCAGGTGGCAATGTTCTATACGAACAAGCAGGGGGGCACGGGGTCTCGCACCCCTTGCCGGAAAACGATGACACTGTTCCTAAGCAGTTCAACAGGGTATACTCTACCTACCAGGCCAGGACAACACCCTGGCAGACAAACTGAGCAGGGTCCTCCAGCCGCATGAGTGGCAGCTGGACACTAGAGTAGCCAATCGGCTCTTCCGGCTCTGGAGAAGCCATGGGTGGACCTCTTTGCCATCCCGGACAACTACCAGTCACCTCGCTTCTGCCCCCAGCAACCCCACCCCTCCTGGGTGGCAGCAGATGCATTTCTCATCCTGTAGTCAGGTGGTCTCATGTATGCCTTCCCACCTATGCCACTTATTGCCAAAACACTTTTCAAGGCTCTTCACGACAAAGCCTCACTGATCCTGGTGGCGTCTCAGTGGCCCAGGCAGCCGTAGTTCCTGCTGCTTCTCTGGCTGTCAATAGAGACTCTGATCCCACTAGGGAGCTCCCTAGAGCTCCTGTCTCAGGAGGAGGGTTCTCTCCCATATCCCAACCTGGAGGTCCTGTCACTGACGACATGGCTGCTGAAAGGGTGACTCTAGCCCCTTTCAACCTCTCGGGAGAAGTGGAAGAGATCCTGTTGACCTCCTATAAGGCTTCCACCAGGAGATCTTATGCCTTCAAATGGCGAAGGTACTCGTTCTGGTGCGCGGAGCAAGAAGTGAACCTGTTCTGCCCAGTGCAGCTGGTTACGGCAATACCTTCTTCATCTATCGCAATCCGGGCTCAAATCAAACTCCGGCAGAGTGCACCTCAGCGCCCTGGTGGCACATCACAACCCAGTGGAAGGCAAATCCCTCTTGGTCCAGCCTCTGGTGACCCGCTTCTTGAGAGGACTTCTGCTATCAAAACCCCCGTCCGCCTTCCGGTGACCAAATGGGACCTCAATGTAATAGTGGGGCAGCTCACTCACCCACCATTTGAGCCTCTGGTTACCTGCCACCTGAGATACCTCTCATGGAAGGTCGTAGTCCTGGTGGTGCTCACCTCTGCTCGCAGGGTCAGCAAGCTCCAAGCCCTAGTGGCAGAGGCATCATATATCAGGTTCTATAAGAACAGGGTTGTGCTTTGCACGCACCCCAAATTCCTCTCAAAGGTGGAATTTTCCTTCCATCTCAACCCGGAGGTGGTACTGCCCACCTTCTTCCCAAGGCCTCACTCCAGTAGGGCAGAGACTGTCCTTCACACCTTGGACTGTAAGAGGGCCCTACATTTTTGCGGACCCAGGACCACTGGAAAGCTTCTCAGCTTTTTGTTTCCTATGACCCCAGTTGGCTGGGGGATGTGGTGACCAAATGGACACTATTCACCTGGGTGGCGGACTGCATCGCCCTCGCCTATGAGCAGGCAGGGCTCACGCTGGATGGCCAGGTCACGGCACACTATGTTGGGGCCATGGCGGCCTCTGTGGCAAACCTGCGCTCTGTCCCAGTACTGGACATCTGCCGGACCATCACCTGGTCTTCAGTTCACACCTTTGCATCTCATTACTGCTTGGAAAGGGAGTCTCAAAGGAACAGCGCCTTCGGCCAGGCTGTGCTCTGTAATCTTTTTGGGGTTTAGGCAACTCTTACCCTTCTGTGTTCAAGCTACCAGAATGCTGGTTTCCATTGGACTCACAGATCTTACTGAAGTCTGTATCTGCGGACTAAATTGCTGCTGCTCATGACTCCCCTTGAGGGTGACCACATTTTTTTCCTATGGGCTTGCGGTAGCCTGTAGCTAGGGAGTCCCACATGTGAGGACTGACTTCCTGCTTGTTCCTGAAGAAAGCATAGCTACTCACTTGTAAAAAGGTGTTCTCCAGGGACTGCAGGAATCAGTCCTCACAACCCTCCCTCCTCCCCTTGGACTTCTTTACCATCTTTTATTTTTGCCATCTTTTAGCTATGTCATTTAACTGAGCAAGATGGCACCCTTGGGCGGGAAGGGCACCACACATGCATGGTGGCATCTCCTAAAGGCTTTCTTTGAAAGCTGGGGGGGGGGGGGGGGATGCTTCCGTGAGGACTCTGTCGGCACCGATGTCACCCATATGTGAGGACTGATTCCTGCTGTCCCCGGAGAACACCTGTTACAGGTGAGTAACTATACTTTTTAGCAAGGGAAAACCACTATTTTTCCTGAGAGACCTTGTTTTCACTTGATTTACCTAATAGCCTACAGGAAAAGTAGATATTGTACACAACTGAAGTATATGTTCCTGATCTTAATGAACATTTTGTGTTCAATGTGTAGTATCTAGTAAATACTTTGGTACCCTGAGTACTCATTCTTAGTGGCCACCAAACCTCTGTATATAGGTGATACTAAATACAGAATTTACTATGATTACAGGAGCAGTGACTGGATTGTTAAAATTTCTAATATCTTGCATTCAAATCGTTAAACAGGGGATAGGTTCTGGCGTCCGAGGCCAATCTGCAGTTGAGTCCTTTTGGGGGACCTTGGTAGGCCGCTCCTGCTCAAATCCCTCGGATGAGCGTCTAGGATTGCGGGACCTGTCTCAGAGCTTGCTCAACCTGTTGGAGCCGACCAGGGACTTTGCCTTTGAGGTTTTCTTCTTCTTATTATGTTCCCTTGAGGGAGACCTCCTTTCTGAGGAGCCACAGCGTCGATCGGGGTCTGCAAGGGTGCCTGAGATTCCGTGACTTCAGAGGAGTCCTTGGCCTTCGGAGGTACCGGTGACTCCGGGAAAAAACTATTGTGCTGCTGGCGGCTCTTGAGGGCCTTGGTGGTTATCTTTTAACAAAGACTGCATGCCGTGGGGTCGTGGTCCAGCCCTAGGCAGCATAGGCAGCAGTCATGTGAGTCAGTAAGAGACATGATTTTGGCATACCGATCACACTTCTTGAACCCACTGGTAGCCATTGGGGAGAATATTACCCCAGCAAGGTCGAAGACCTGTGGTGCTGCCAGTTGAAAAAAATGGCATGAATGTGCAAAAAATAAAAAAAGATAGGAACCAGAGATTCAAAACCGGAGACAGCAAGCTCAGGTGGTGGGAAGAGTACTGGTGCACAACCGGAGAGAGTATGAAACTCAGGTTGATAAATATCAACCTTTTCCGGGGGAAAACCAGACAGACGTCTGAAGGGCTCCGTGGAAAAAAGGAGACTGAGCAAGATGGCACTCTTGGGCGGGAAGGGCACCATGCATGTGTGGTGGCATCTCCCAAAGGCTTTCTTTGAAAGTTGGGGGGGATGTTTCCGCAAGGGCTCCGTCGGCGCCAACATCACCCATATGTGAGGACTGACTTCCTGCTTGTTCCCAGAGAATTGTATATACCTTTGTTGTAGAAATATACTTATTTTTATGGTGCCTATTGACCTTAGGCTAGAAAACTCATATACTAAATTTAAGAAAGGCCTTTAGAAGAGGCTATTCAAACAAGTCTTTTTGGATTACATTCCACAGACAGCTGCTCCTTTGGTGGTGGCCACGAGCCTTGACAACAGTGCATGTCCTCCCTCCCTCCCTCCCAAACACTCCTCCTTTCCTTTCTTTTCTTACATGTTGTTGCAGGGTTTAACACTGTTGTGACCGTTTTATCTAAGAAAAGTGTGAGTAGGTAGCACATTTTAGTTCTATTATAATCTGGGTTTTATAATGCCCTGATGTAACTTGTGAAGGGTGATTTATCAAATATATTAAAAAAATAAAAATTCATTAAATGTAACACTATATAATCATGGTAAGTGTTCAGGTACGATAAATCTAAGTTCTCTGGGGCATGGATTTAAGCAGATACTAGTGGCAACTGGAGATAAAAGGGACTTCCAACATCAAAGTGTCAGTGGGAGAAATGAGATTTGAGCCTTGATTCCCAAGTCCATTGCTCTAACCACCAGGCCAATCCTTTGTTCTGTTCTAATTTCCTATAGTATTATCCAGTCAAGTTCCTAGGCAAAACATCCATCTTGTGTGTTGGGCTGAATGCACCTAAGTTGAGCTTTTGTTTCTAATTTAATTCATGTACTTTCCTCTTGCTGAAGAGCCTTTGTCCATCCCAAAATCTGAAAGCAGAGGGGAACATATTCAAAACAATTAAAATAAGTTAGCATGTTAACTATGTTAACTGTAACCCCGGCATGTGTAACTCCGAATGTAACCCTGGCATTGAATATCCAGTTTTACTTTAAAGTGGAGACTGGCTGCTGCTTTAAAAGTGCTGGCTGCCGTTATGCGCTCTCCCCCCCCCCCCCCCCCCCGAGATTCTTTTTGTGATTAGGAGAACAGTGCATAGAGTTACACTAGGGAGGAATTCCTTTCAATTCCAATTTGGAACCCATGGCTACCAGTGGGTTCAAGAGAGGAAGGGTTGGAAAGAGGATGCTGATAACACCAGACTAATCCAGCAGACCAGAAAACTAGTACCTGAGCATCATTAAGCAATAATGTAGAGAAGGCAAAGATTTGGACAAAAACTTAAAGTGGCATCTAGTTGCTGCCTAACCCAATACAGCAGCAGCTGGCTGGTCATTGTAACAGCATGACAAACTCTAGAGTACCTGATGTCTACTGGAATTATTCCATTTGTGCTCATCACAGCTCACGACTTATGCTTTGCTGCCTCCACATAGAGAGCCTGTGTGCTTTTCAGTCAACATACATAAAAAATAACCCAACATTGCCAAGTTATTTGCTAATCCCTTTAATTGAAATGTCTCTGAATAGATGCTAATTTGCTTGGAGCTAAATGTCAGCAGGAAACTTCAGACACAGCTTTGAAGGAAGGTAACCGGGCAGGTAGACTGCACATGCAGTTACTACATTAGAAGCTTTGCAAGGACACTGGGATAAGCATGCCAATTATACCGACACCAGAAATGAAATATACCAACATAAAACTTTTCACTCACATTAATAAATAGTTTTAGTAAAATCTGTTTCATTTCATTTGTTATAAGAATTTTATCTCTTTTGTGCTACTGATATTATCTAGTATAAGATGAGATTGCTTGGATAAAATAGCAGCAGAGTGCTTTAATGAAAACATTGCAATTTCCTAACAAGCTATCTCAGAAGACTTACTAAGAGTGGAGTTTTCACTCCATCACTTATCCAACCAAGGGATGAACCTTACTGCTTTGCTACTCCCAATGTGAAACACACACGCATAACTTTTCTCCCTATTTATGTGTGTTCACCCACCACAAACATCTCTTCTGGCTTTATTCTAGGCTGTTACTGCGTTGTGCTAAAAGGAAGTGGGATACATTTGTACTATAAAACCCGAAAGTGAAATCTGTTCTATAAATAGAAATACTGAAATGTATGTATGTAATCTTGCTATAGTTCATGGAAGAGCCACTGAAAAGTGTGAAATGAGAAATGAAATGCGGCACAATCACAAAGCTCCACCTTCACTAGTCCAGGACTGTGTTCACGGAGATGATCGTTATTTAATGCTCTTCAGAAGTGCCGTCCGTGCATTCACAACTGCTTTAAAGGCATCCTCACTGCCAGGAGCAACGCATTTGTCAGGATGGAGGAGTACAGCTAGTCTTCGGTAGGCTCTGTTTATTTCATCCCTATGAAGCAAAGGTAAAATGAGGCATCCTCGTTGCACAAAAATGACAAGTAGACAAGAAGCCACTCAATAAGGAAAGAACATTAGCAGCGAATCTGAGCAAGGTAAATACTTTCACAGGTTACTAGGTATTAATAGATTACTCTTGATTACATGTTAAATGTGTAGCTTGTGATTATAATTCTTTTGTAATCTTTGTAATCGAGAGGCCAAGCCACATAAAGTCTGGATGTAGAAATTATCTATGATATGTCAATAGAATGATGAGCTGTGCCAAGTTAAACGTTCTGCTGCACTATAAAATACTAAAAATATTTTATAGGCATGCAATATCATAGCAAAAGCAGAGGACCATCCACCATAATTTGCCCTGTAATGGCTTTTCTTAATGTGGAAACTGTTAAATATATAAATAAAATCACATGGCATACACCTTCCTTATGATACACTGCAGAAGACAGCAGCTGCTCTTGTTACACAACATGTTTCCCCCCAGAACATTCAGTTAGGTCTGCGCTATACTCTGACATCCCCACCTGGATGGTCTAAGAAGCAACTGCACTTGCTCTAGTTTGGAACCTTTTCATGGCTGTTCTGAATTTTAGTTGTGCAAGGACAGCAACTCTAGCCGCACAAACAGAATGAGAAAGTTCAGAAGGGCAGTTGTGAACGTTTGAAGTGGAGGATCTGATTTGTATGAATACGTTACTGCATAATAAATGTCTGAATTGCAAACAAAAAGGTTCAAAAGTGCACTGGGACATTTGGGAAGTAATTTTATAAGGAGTTGTGTGAAGTTAGCACTAGCAAAGTGCTTAAGTCACCTCAAACCAATGACCTACATGCGTGGATGGACCTTCATGTACTTAACTATAGCCAGGTGTTATTCTGTAAGTACGTGCATCAGACCAAAGATGTGTACTTTTGGTGTGGCACGAAGCTTGAGCAGAGCACAAATACACATGTGTAAGTTGTAATATAACTTATGTGCTTTCTTTAAAGATCTAAGTATGGGCATTTACACTAGCCTCAGGGCTGCGTAAGTCTTAGCGCCTAGATTGAACCCTTATTTATAAAAGGACATGCATACTTTATAAAATAAGTGCGACATGAGCACTGACCTTATAAAATGATTCTCCACATGTAGACACATTGTTAAGCTGATGATTTGAATACAGTGGTGCAGTTTTGGCGAAACTGCTGAAAAATGCTGGCAATCGGAGGCTCTTTATCACAAATATTTACAAAAAAATATTGCTGTCTTGATTGAATATTTAAGCAGTTCACAGCCCTGATCATTTTGTTTGGATACTGAAAATAAAAAGCCTTTGTGTTTTGCATGTTGTGGTTTTCAGCGAGTTTAGTTTATGTGTGTCTGTGCCCACATATGAGTGTAAACAAGAAATTAGATCTTACCTGCTAATTGTCTTTCCTTGAGTTCTCTCCGGGCCAGTCCAGGACATTTGGGTGGTCAATCCGTTCCAGCAGCTGAGGACTGAAATCTGAAAGTTTTCCTGGCAGTGTACCCAGCTCCCCCTGGTGTCAGCTAATCAGTCACATGGTAACAAAGCAGAAAACACTCAAACTATTATAGCACGGAAAAACAACAAAAACCTAACTAAATAGACTACTGTGTGCAGAGAACAAACGAGGTGTGCCTGAAAAAGAACAAAACTATTCCAGACAGCCATATGCACCTCAGAGGTGCTGTAGCGTTAAACATTGGTCTTTTTTTTTTTTTACTTTGACAGTTTGTATGTTTCCTAAGGGAACTCCAGCCTCCCCTTCACCGAAAAACTGAAACGCTATGGCAAACCTACCGATCACGCCTTCCTCTGTAAACCTCGCAGACAACTAGGGCGGGTCCTGGACTGGCCCGGAGAGAACTCAAGGAAAGACAATTAGCAGGTAAGGTCTAATTTCTTGTTCCTATTCGTCTCTCCGGGCCAGTCCAGGACATTTGGGAAGTACTAATGTAGTACCTAAATACGGGAGGGTCCTGCGAGACCTGCCATAAGCGCCGCAGCGCCGACTCTCGCGTCCTCCCTAGCTTGTACGTCCAACCGATAATGCCTTGCAAACGTATGCAAGGATTGACGTGAAAAGGAGAGGCAACCTTGGGAAGAAACGATTGCACTGGTCGCAACACCACCTTTTCTGCCGAGAAATGCAGGTACGGCTCCTTGCACGAAAGAGCTTGCAGATCTGAAATTCGTCTAGCCGAACACAAGGCCACCAAAAAAGCCGTTTTCCAAGACAACTCTCGCAGATGCACAGACGAGCGATCTACAAACGGAGGCTCCGTTAATGCTTGTAACACCAAGTTCAAATCCCAAGGCGGAACAACTGGTCGCACTGGAGGTCTAATGTTTCTAACGGCTCTCAGAAAACGGAGAACATCTGGATGTGAAGATAGCTGCCTACCCTGCACTCTACCCCTGTAGCAGGTCAGGGCCGCCAAGTGAGCCCTCAGCGTACTGTCATGAAGCTGGAGCTAGGGAAGAAACAGCCTTGAAAAAAAACTCCTGATTTGCATAAATCTCAGAAAAGCCAGAGAGCGCAGTTCCAGTGTAGCTCAGCCAGAGGGTGCATGAACAGCTACACAGTGCCTGAACCCACGTGCTCAAGTTCTGAGCACCTTAATGATGAGTGTTTTCACCTGTCCTCAAACTCACAGCGTGCAAGCTGGAAATCCCTTTATAAGGGAAATCAGATGAGCACAGGAGGGTGGTATGGAGACCGGGAAGGAGACCAAGGGATCCAGTACAGAGACCAGAAAGGGGGCTCAAGAGACCCAGGTGTGCAGCAAGGACTGCAGCAAAGAGTCCAGCACAGAGACCGGGAAGAGAGCTCAGGTACCAGCACAGGAGTGCAGCAGAGAGACCAAGGAGTCCAGCAAAGAGAGGCACCCAGGAGGGTAGCCGGCAGACCAACCGGAAGGGTACCAGCGAGGGTACCAGGAATAGTAACAGGAGAAGGAAGGAGAAGAACGGATACAGACAGAGGCAAGTCTCAGCCCTGGGATAAGGCCCAGAGAAGTAGCCTGCCTGCTAAGAGAAGTTCTCCAAGTAAAGACTGGAAATCCACGTCTGGTTTTCCTAGCAGCCTTAATTGTGGAACAGTGCACAGAACAGAGGATCAACAGGAAAAGCTACAGAGTAAGCTGAATCCTAGGCGTGGCACTCCACGGAAGATAAGGTATGAAAAGCCTTTTATTCTAAAAGGGACTTTAAATGAAGACAGACTTATGCAGGTAGATAAACCTCAGCATCAGAGAAGAAGCAAAGTTAACTATTTAAAACCACTTTCCAAAAGGGTTCTAGTGAAGTTATATGAGAGGCCAAGGAACTTCTGTGAAAAACGAAGTAACACTGAGGATACTCTAAACATTGAAGAGTGTAATGAGCCAGAATCAATGGACTTGGATTACAGCTCCAGTGTTCCCATGCCTCATACAGAACCTATGGAATGTAACTTGTGCTTAAGAGGTAGTTGCCTGCCATGCTAATTGTACAGTGAAGAAATGAGTCTGAAAATGGTGAAGCTGATAACCATTCTGTTCTAATTGTTTCTATTGTTTGGAAAATCCCTTAACCCAGCTAAACAGTCAATTGTACAGCCGACAATATTTAACTGTTTAGTCCATGGTGGAACTTTGTTATTATTCTTTGAGGAAAACCTTACCTCCACTTTAAGTTGTTGTCTCATTTGAACCTAGAGCATTAAGCGGGGAAATAAAGCCTTATTTACCCTCCATTTGGCGTAGTTATTCATTTCAGGGAGCACTACACTACAAGGACCACAATCCTTTGGGTCCTGCAGTTCAAATACTCCCTGATACAAATTAAATGTCAGCAGACGCCCTTACTCTACTACGCCAGTAGGGGCGCCGTCCGACAGTACTAAGAGCCAAACCTTTATCCAACCCGTCCTGAAGAAACCCTAAGATCTCCGGAAGTGGTGCCCCCCAGGGCTCACCGCACCACGCTTCAGACACTCTCCATACTCTAACGTATGCCAACGAAGTTGACCTCTTTCTGGGCTGCAACATAGTAGCTATTACTGAGCTCGAGTAACCCTTGCGTCGCAACCTTTCCCGTTCAATAGCCAGGAAGTAAGACAGAATCGATCCACCTGCGGCATGAGCACCGGTCCTTGCCTCAAGAGATCGCAGCGAACGGGAAGTCTCCAGGGCGGAACTACGAGAAGTCGCATCAGATCGGCGTACCAAGGACGCCTGGGCCAATCTGGAGCCACCAGAATCACCGGACCTCTGTGATACGTCACTCTCTGAATGACTCTCCCCAAGAGCGGCCATGGAGGAAAGACATACAGAAGTTGATCTTGTGGCCAAGGTTGAACAAGACCGTCCAGTCCCTCGGACATGTGCTCTCTGCGCCTGCTGTAAAACTGTGCTGCTTTGGCATTATAAGAACATAAGAACATAAGACATGCCATACTGGGTCAGACCGAGATCCATCAAGCCCAGTATCCAACAGTGGCCAATCTAGGTCATACGTACCTAGCAATATCCCCAAAAGACACAGGTTCCACAATGCTTGTACTGGGTCAAGCATTGATATCCTGGGTCCCTTTTTAATAGTGGTTTATGGACCTTTCCTCCAGGAACGTGTCCAAACCTTTTTTAAACCCAGCTATACTAACAGCCCTTACTACATCCTCCGGTAACAGATTCCAGAGTTTGATTACACGTTGAGTGAAAAAATATTTTCTCTTATTTGTCTTAAATAGTTTACCCTGTAGCTTCATTACATGTCCCCTAGTCTTTCTATACTCTGATAGCGTAAACAATTGATCCACGTTTATCCGTTCCACTCCATTCATTAATTTATAGACCTCTATCATATCTCCCCTCAGCCGTCTCTTCTCCAGGCTAAAGAGCCCTAACCTTCTTAGCCTCTCTTCATAGGAGTAGCCTTCCATCCCCTTCACCAATTTGGTAGCTCTTCTCTGTACTTTTTCTAATAACGCTATGTCCTTTTTAAGATACGGTGACCAGAATTGCACACAATATTCAAGGTGCGGTCGTACCATGGAGCGATACAGAGGCATTATAACATCCTTTGTTTTATTCTCCATTCCTTTCCTTATGATACCTAGCATTCTATTTGCTTTCTTGGCCGCCGCTGGCCACACTGGGCGGAGGGTTTTAACATGTTATCCACGATGACTCCTAAATCTTTTTCCTGGGTGGTGGTTTCTAATGTGGAGCCTTGCATCGTGTAACTATAGTATGGGTTGTTCTTTCCTAGGTGCATAACTTTGCACTTGTCCACATTAAATTTCATCTGCCATTTGGATGCCCAGTCTTCCAATTTATCCAGATCCTCCTGCAGTTTTCCACAATCCTCTTGGGTTTTAACAACTTTAAACAGTTTTGTGTCATCTGCAAATTTGATAACCTCACTAGTTATTCCCTTTTCCAGGTCATTTATGAATATGTCAAAAAGCAGCGGACCCAGTACAGATCCCTGGGGTACTCCACTATTCACCTTTTTCCATTGGGAATATTGGCCATTTAGCCCTACCCTCTGCTTTCTATCTTTTAACCAGTTCCCGATCCACAATAGTACACTGCCTCCTATCCCATGACTTTTTAGCTTCGCCAAAAGTCTCTGATGGGGGACTTTGTCAAAAGCTTTCTGAAAGTCCAGATACACTATATCAACCGACTCACCTTTGTCTACCTGTTTATGCACACCTTCAAAAAAAAACATATCAGATTAGTAAGACAAGATCTTCCTTGTCTAAAGCCATGTTGGCTGTCTCCCATTAGGCCATGACTATCTACATGCTGTGTAATTTTGTTCTTTATGATGGTTTCTACCATTTTCCCTGGTACTGATGTCAGGCTCACCGGTCTGTAATTTCCTGGGTCACCCCTGGAACCCTTTTTAAAAATCGGTGTTACGTTGGCGACTCTCCAATCTTCAGGTATTACAGATGATTTTAATGAAAGTTCACAGATTACCAATAGCAGGTCTGCAATCTCATATTTCAGTTCTTTCAACACTCTGGGATGTATACCATCCGGTCCAGGTGATTTGCTACTATTCAGTTTATCAAATAGTTGTAATATATCTTCCCGGTGTAGCGATATTTCTCTCAATTCCTCTGCAGTATCACCTTTAAATACCACTTCAGTCTTGGGTAACATCCCTACATCTTCCTCAGTAAAGACCGAAGCAAAGAATTCATTCAGTCTCTCTGCTATAGCCTTGTTTCCTCTTACTGCCCCTTTTACCCCTCTATCATCTAATGGTCCAATTGACTCTCTCACAGGCCTTTTGCTACGAATGTACTTGAAAAAGTCTTTATTTTGTGTTTTTGCTTCCGTAGCAAGTTTCTTCTCAAATTCCCGCTTTGCCTGCCTTATCAATGCTTTGCATTTAACTTGCCAGTGCTTGTGCTGTTTCCAGTTTTCATCATTTGGCTCTTTTTTCCATTTCCTGAAGGTTGCTTTTTTGGCAGCAACAGCCTCTCTGACCTCATCTTTAAACCATGCTGGCAGTTTTTTGGACTTTCTTCCACTTTTCCTAATGCGTGGAATACAGCTGGTCTGGGCTTCAAGGATAGTATTTTTAAATAACACCCAAGCTTGCTGTAAGTCTTTAACCTTTGGAACCGCTTTTAGTTTTTTCTAACTATATTCTTCATTCTATCATAGTCTCCCTTTTGAAAGTTAAAAGGTAGTACTGTGGATGCCTTTACTATCTGTCCTCCACTAATTAAATCAAACATGATCATACTATGCTTGGGCCCATGGAACCAGATCTAAGGCCGCCGCCATCGACCCCAAAAGCTGCAGATACCGCCAAGCAGTTGGAGCTTTCACACGCAGAAACGCCGACACCTGCCCCAGAATCTTCTGCACTCTGTCGTTCGGAAGAAAAACTGAACCTGCCTCTGTGTCGAACAACGCCCCTAGGTAAGTCAACTGTCAGACTGGTTCCAAATGGCTTTTCGCATAGTTGATGACCTAACCTAACTGCTCGAGGAACTGATGTTCGACCCTGATTGGAATATGCAAGTAAGCCTCGGTGAGATCGATGGACACAGAACTTCGCCCTGTCGAACCGACCGTATCACTGACCGTAACGTTTCCATCCAAAAATGGGGCACTCGCAAACAACGATTTACGTGTTTGAGATCTAGGATAGGTCGAAAAAAACCTTCTTTTTTGGGAACCACAAAATAAATCGAGTATCGACCTAAGCCGCACTGGTCTGCAGGAACCGGTACTACAGCATGAAGATGCAACAAGCGCTGCAGAGTCTCCCTGACGGCTTCCTTCTTTGCCTGCGGACCGCACGGGGATAGAACAAAAGCTTCTGGGACCGGCTGAGCGAATTCCAAAGCACAGCCGTCTCTGATAATTTCCAGAACCCAACGGTCCGTGTTCATGCTGGCCCAGGTGGAAAGGAACTGTTGTAACCAACCGCCCACTGGAATCTCCACCTGGACTGGCCTCGCTTCATTGGGACTTTTTAGCTGAGGTCTGCTGAGCATTAAAGTAGCCTCTGTTGAATCCTCTGGCACCTCGAAAGGACTGCCCCCTAGCTACAAACCGTCCCCGCTGATAAGGAGTGAAACGCGCTCCCCGGAACCTACGAAAGTCTCGACTGTGACCCCTTTGCAGGGTCCCTAGCTTTGCCGCTCTCGGACGATCCTCCGGTAGCCGACCCCCTTTGGAGTCTCCCAAATCTTTAACAATCTTTTCTAACGCCTCTCCAAACAACAACTTTCCCTTGTACGGAAGCTTACTGAGACGTGCCTTAGAGGACGCATCTTCTGCCCAATTCCTAAGCCATAGGAAGTGTCTGGCGGCAATAACTGAAGCCATAGACTTCGCAGAAATGCGAACCAAATCATAAAAAGCATCCGCTTGATAGGCAGCAGCAGACTCCAGCTTAGCCATGTCTGCTGCAGCTTCCTCTATTCTTTCCGTAGATTGCTACCCTTGCAGCCAGCGGATAAAGGCCCGGGAAACATAAGCCCCACAAATAGAAACTTTTAGAGCTAATGCAATGGAATCAAAAGCTTGCTTTAGCAGCGCCTCCAATCTATGATCCTGCAAGTCTTTGAGGGCTGTACCCCCTTCAACGGGAATGGTGGTTTTCTTAGTGACCGCTGAAACCAACGCATCCACCTTAGGCATCCGCAAAAAGTCCCTTTCGTCCTGAGGCACAGGGTATAGCCGAGCAATCGAGCGATCCCCTCTAAGAGAAGCCTCTGGGAACTCCCATTCAGACTCTCATCTGTTTGATAACCCTATGTACCGGGAAACACTTCTGCTCAGATCTAAACCCCTGCAATAAGGGATCCTCTAGGGGTTCCTGTTGAACCGATGGATGACTATATTTAGAGCCGCCAGCGACTGAGAAATCAATGCTCCCAGCTCTTCTTTGCGGAACATCCTAAAGATATTGGGATCTTCTCTCGGTCCCAGCTCACCTTGCTCCAATTCACCTGGCCAGGCTTCCAGCCCTGCCTCCGAGAGAATCTCACCTTCTTCAGCCCCTTGAGAAGGAGAAGTAGGTGGCTCCTTAGCTTCCACGCTCCTGTCCTTACCCTTCAGCAACGAAGAGCTAGCCTCCCCCAGGTCCTCAGCTGAAGGACCGTCAATCTGGGATCCAAAAAGGTTGTCAGAGCTAGTAGTGTGAGACAAATGAGACTTCTTTAGAAGATAAGCTTTATGCAGTGATAAATTCCGGAGAGAAATAAGACCCCAGGGTCTCCTGCAGAGCTGACATAGGCTGCTGCTGCAGTCCCACCGGCTCAGCCTGCTTGACTGACTTAGATTTCTTTTTCTGGGGCTTACTGTGCAGCGCGGGAGAAACGGCCTGATCTGTTAAAATGGCCGCCATTCCTGCTCTTTCCACAGAGCTGTGAGCCAGAGACAAAACCCCCTCAGGAGACTTATCCTCCATTGCCTGCACTGCTCGACCGCTAATGACCGTAAAAAACGAGGCTTTACATTGCAATCGGGCCCCCCCGACCTCCGAAGTAACGGCCCCACGGGAACCCGAAAACACATGCTGACTGAGCCGCCAGAACAAAGATCAAGCAAGGAACTGCCGTGCCGATGAAAAAAAACCCAAAACTCTCTCTAAAACCCAAAAAAACCACTGCGGAGAGAGACCGTAACATTAAGGAGTCTTACCGGCACTGACTGATCAAAGTCTCACAACCCCCCTCCACCGCTTTGCCGCTGCTAGCGGTAAGTCGGGGAAGGGCCGTTAACCCGAGGTAAGAAGAGGAACCTGGAGCTCCCAGGCCTGCTTGTACCTTCTCCTATCCCCCGCTTCTTGAAGAGGCAGGCTCTACCCCCAGAAGTCGGATGCAGAGCTGTCAGCAGAATAAGGGGAGCTTCCCCGAATCGCCCTTGCTGCAGCTTACAGTGCGTTCGTCTGTCTTTAGCCAGATCGCAATTCGTGAAGGAGATCAAATTATTATTTTTTTTTTGAAAGGACTGCTAGGAAGTAAGGTCCTTTTCCCCTGCCTGTTCTCTTCTCTTTATTATTATTATTTTTTTTTAACACCTTATCTAACTACCACAACTGTATTATTCATGTCTCTGGTGAGCTGGGTCAAACGACATCCTGTTCAGCTGCTGAGGACTGAAAGACTGATTAGCTGACACCAGAGGGAGCTGGGTACACTGCCAGGAAATCTTTCAGATTTCAGTCCTCAGCTGCTGGAACGGATTGACCACCAAAATGTCCTGGACTGGCCTGGAGAGACGAATAGGAATGACCGCTTATGAAATAGTGGCTGGCATAAAAGAACTTGCTTTGGCATCAAGAAGTGTACTTTGCTGGTGGTGGGCATTAGCATAGGTAGAATTTTGGGGGGGGGGGAGCATGGGCAGGGCACGTGAGTACACACAGAGATTATAAAATGCTATCATTTATGTAAGCACTTGAAAATTTAGAGCTGGTATAAATGTCCATGCCTATGACATGCGTTATGGAGTGGAGGAGTAGCCTAGTGGTTAGAACACTGGCTTGGTAACCAAGCAACCAGGGTTCAATTCCCACTAGCACTCCTTGTGGCCTTGGGCAAGTCACTTAACCCTCCATTGCCTTGGAAGAAAGGCCTGGCAATCTACTTCCAGTGACACTGCCAAGAAAACCCAGGAGTTTCTGGGTCGCCAGGAGTCAGGACTGACTCAAAGGCACACATTGCAGTTTGCAGGTAGGAACTATTTAAAGACAGCAGACGTCAGGATTCTTGCCAATTGCCCTCCAGAGCTCAGCTCTTACACGTCCATCTTCACCAGCAACCAGGCTCCGCCCCATGAACAGGGCTTCTAACCCTCCTAATTTAATTTCAAATTCAGAAAGTCTTCTAAACATGTTATTAAGGATAATACATATGAGAATCATAGAAAATAATTTCAAAAATGTACTATAGTTTTTGTTCAATATTACAAGAACATAAGGAAAATACACTGCTAGCCATGAAGTTGTGTTTACAGTACAAAGCAATAATAACCTTGAGGATCCAGGTTTCAGGCCTAGCATATCCCAGCTGTCTTTGCTGTTACGGATCCTACGAATGGAATCAGCTTGCTCTTTGGTGAATCCAATGTTAATGTACGACATAGGTCGTTTGCCCCCATTCTCACATAAATCAACAATGGCAGAATAAAACACCTGAAAATAAAGAGTTGTTAAGGTCAAAACAGCTTTTTCTTTTACATACATTTTTATACAATTTTAACTTATTCAGTCAAACTTTAAAGCAACAAAAGCTGCTAACCTGTAAGAGCAGGATGAATTAAGCATACACAAGTGGATAAACGTTACTGGAGACACAGAGATGAACAGCTCTCCCAAAGCTGAGAAATAGTGTTGGATTCTGAGCATGAGAAAGCGTAGTTACTCACCTGTAACAGGTGATCTCCGTGAACAGCAGGAATTTAGTCCTCAGATATGGGTATCGTTGGTACCAACGGAGCCTGCGCGGGAACGCTCCCCAGCGTCCAATAGGAACGCTTTTGGGAGCATCCCTCAGCACATGCGCGCTGCCTTCCCACCTTTCCAACTGTCCCTCTTCAGTTAAGTTTGTAGCTGAGTGAAAGGATAGAGGAAGAGAAGAAAGAGACAAAGAGAGAGAGAGACAACTCCTAGGGGAGGTGGGTGGGTTGTGAGGACTAAATTCCTGCTGTTCCCGGAGATCACCAGGGCTATCTCCCTGGCATCTTCAGCTAGGGAGTCCTCACATATGGGGACTCCCTAGCTGAAGATGCCAGGGAGATAGCCCCAGGAAAGTGCCACTGTCGAAGGTGAGAATCCTTCCTCCCATGGACCTCTGGCATCCCACCAGGGTTGGTGGGTAGGAGTTGGTTTAGGTTTGAAAGAGATTTTGAAGAACAGCTTGGCCAAAGAAGGCATCCCGACGGGAGGCTTTATCTAGGCAGTAGTGGGCTGTGAAGGTGTGTACTGAAGCCCAAGTGGCTGCTCGACAAATGTCATCGATAGACACAGAGTGGAGATTAGACATAGAAGCTGCCATGGCGCTCACATTATGAGCTGTAACATGGTCCTGAAGAGGAAGACCCTTACTCTCATAAGTAAAGGATATGCATTGGGCAATCCATTTAGATAAAGTTCTTTTGGAGACTGGAAGTCCCAAATGACTAGGGTCAGAAGCTATAAAAAGTTGTGAGGACTTTCTATGTTGCTGTGTTCTTTGTATGTAAAAGGCCAAGGCTCTTTTACAATCTAAAGTATGAAGGTTTCTTTCTGCATTAGAGGTGTGAGGCCTCGGAAAAAAATACAGGAAGGTAAATTGATTGATTTAAATGAAAATGCGAAACCACCTTTGGCATAAAATGTGGGCGATTTCGAAGAACAACCTTATCATGATGAAACCTAGTATAAGGAGAATCAGCCACTAAAGCTGGCAATTCACTGATGCGACGGGCAGAGCTGATTGCAATTAGGAAGATGACCTTCCAGGTCAAAAACTTAAGGGCTGCAGTGGCGGCCTCATGAGCTGCCCGAGAACTAGATTTAGATCCCATGCCACCGGTGGTGGCTTGATGGGAGGTTTAATTAATAAAAGGCCTCTCATAAATCTTGATAGGAGTGGATGAGAGGAAATTGGGTGTCCATTTAGAAGAAGCTGCAATTGCATTAAGATGGACTTTTACCAAATTGGTCTTTAACCCAGAATTCGATAAGTGAAGGAGATACTCTAGTATTGATTCTAAGGGTATGACCAGGGGGTTTAACCCCCTCTTGGAGCACCATATAGTAAAACGTTTCCACTTGAAGGCATAAGATCTTCTTGTGGAAAGTTTCCTAGAAGCCTGAAGGATATCTTTTACCTGCTGGGACAGGTTAAAATCCTGGCGGTCTAAGCCTTCAGCAACCAGGCTGTGAGATGCAGGGACTGGGGATTCGGGTGCCATAGCATCCCGTCCTCTTGGGAAAGGAGATCTGGAGCATTCCCTAACTCCAGAGGTGCTGCTTGAGAGAGATGCAGAAGCAGGGAATACCACGTTTGGCGTGGCCATCGTGGTGCTACGAGAATCATGTGACCCCTGTCTCTCTGAAGCTTGAAGAGTGTTTTGGGGATGAGGGGAATAGGTGGGAAGGCATAAAGGAAGTTCTGACCCCAGTGAAGGAGGAAGGCATCCCTTGCCTGACAGTTGTGCGCCGGAATCCTGGAACAGAACCGGGGAAGTTTGGCATTCAGTGGACTTGCAAAAAGGGAAGTTTGGCATTCAGTGGACTTGCAAAGAGGTCTATGTCTGGAGTGCCCCAGAGATGAAATATCTTTGCCACCTAGTCTAGGTGGAGTGACCACTCGTGAGGTAGCAGTACTCAACTGAGTTTGTCTGCCCAAAGGTTTTGAATGCCTGGAAGATATAACACTAGAAGGTGAATTTGATGCTCTCTGGCGAGGGCCCATAGTCATAAAGCTTCGTTGCATAACGACAGAGAGCCCGGCTTGTTCACATAGAACATGGCTACCTGATTGTCCGTCTGGACTAGGACTGTCTTGTAGCTGAGCTGGGCGTGGAACACTCGAAGAGCTAAATAAATTGTCCTTAATTCCAGGTGGTTTATGTGTAAACCAACCTCCTGTGGAGTCCAGGTGCCCTGGGTAGAGAGATGATCCAGGTGTGCTCCCCAACCCACCTGTGATGCATCTGTTGTTAGGGTGGCCTGCAAGAGGGGTTGATGGAAAGGAGACCCCACTGTCAGATTTTCTAGTGATTGCCACCATTGGAGGGACAAAATTAGTTGTTGAGAGATTGTTATTTTGTCCGACAAATGACCCGTGGCCTGTGTCCACTGTGTGGAGAGGGTCCACTGAGCTGCTCGCATGTGGAGGCGAGCATATGGGACTACATGAACTGTGGATGCCATGTGTCCCAGTAACTGCAGTAGCTCCCGAGCAGTGAGGGAGGATTTGCCTGCTGTTTGGGAAGCTAGCTGCATTATGCGAAGACACCGGGCTTGTGGAAGGAAAGGCCTTGCCTGTCTGGTATCCAGACAGGCTCCTATGAATTCTAGGCATTGGGAAGGAACTAGTTGAGATTTTGGGAAGTTTATTACCAATCCCAAGTATTGGAGGATTCGCATTGTACAGGACAGTGCAGTGCTGGCCTCTGCCACTATGGAGGCTCGAATGAGCCAGGCGTCTAAGTAAGGGAAGACAAAAATCCCCAGGGTTCGTAGAAATGCAGCTACTACTGCCATGCATTTCATGAATACCCTTGGTGCTGAAGCCAGACCAAAAGGAAGAACCCTGTACTGGAAATGTCTTCCCCTGAAAAGGAAACGTAGAAATTTCCTGTGATCTGGATGGATGAGAATGTGAGTGTATGCATCCTTTAAGTCTAGAGAGCAAAGCCAGTCCTGGCTTTGAAGGTATGGCAGAAGAGTTCCTAGAGAAATCATTTTGAATTTCTCTCGAAACAGATATCTGTTCAATTCTCTGAGGTCTAGAATGGGTCTGTGTCCTCCTGTTGTCTTTGGAATAAGAAAATAGGGGGAGTAGAACCCTGCACCCTGTTGAAGAATGGGTACTTCCTCTATTGCTCCTTGGGCAACAAGTGTGGAGACCTCGTGATCTAGCAGATTGTCTGCAGAGGTTTGTGAATTGAATTGCTTTAGAATTGTAAGAGGGGGTATGCTGTGAAAAAGAAGTTTGTACCCCTCTCCTACAATGGACAAAGTCCAATCTTCTGCTGTTATCTGATGCCATCTGTTGACAAAGTGGCATAACCTGCCTGGAATATTGGGGGTGTTGGAGACCCCTCAGAGGCAGGGAGGCAAAGCTCTCTAGGAAGGAGTCAAAGCCCGTGAGGGGGCTGAACCTGGAGAGCTGGTTGGGCTCTCGGGCCTTTTGTTTCTTTTGCTGTCTAGCTTGTCCCTTTTGGGCAACCTGACCTGGAGTCTGACTCTGCTGGGTATAGGAAGGCTAAAACCTCCTCTTTTTGCTAAAAGAGGGTTTTTTATAAGGCTTCCTTTTGGCTGGAGTGGCTGTAGACTTTGACAATCTATCTAAGGTAGAATTGTCAGCATCTAACTCGTTAGCCTTTTCCTGCCAGTTCTTGCCAAAGAGATTCTCCCCTGTGCAAGGAATGTTGCCTAACTTGTCCTGTACCCAAGTCTCAAAGTCTGATGCCTGTAGCCAGGCAATCCATCGTGCACCAATAGCAATAGCAGAAGTTCTGCTGATGCATTCGAAGCAGTCAAAGGCTGCACGACTTGGAGACTTGGAGACATCCTGAGCATGCTTAACTAGAGCAAGAAAATCTTGTCTCTTATCATCTGGGAGAAATGGGTTCATAAGTTCCAAGTCTCCTGTGACTTCTTTGAGGAACATTCCCATATATAGGATATATGAACTGATCCTAGCTGAAAGCATGGAAGCTTGAAAAGTTCTGCGCCCAAAAGCATCAAGAGTCCTGCATTCACGACCTGGAGGATTGGATGCATGCCTCTTTGCACTTTTCATCCTACGCATGGCTGATTCCACTGCCATTGAATGGTGTGGCAGCTGAGTTTTCTGAAATCCAGGACATGGTGGAACTCGATACATAGTATCAAGTCTCCTAGAGTGAGGAGAAGTAGTCAGAGGTGTCTCCCACATTCTGAGCATCAAGCTATGCAGAATTTCATGGATAGGCAGAGTGGCTGCTTCCTTAGGAGCTTTAGGATATTGGAGAATTTCCAATTCCTTTGCTCTGGGTTCCTCTTCAGGAGCTACTGTGATTGAAAGACCTTTGGCCATATCACGGATGAAATCCTGAAATGACATGTCCTCTGGAGGTGACATTCTGCGTTGGAGAGAAGAGGGATCTTCTAGGAGAAACCCTCTAGTGCCATCAGAATTGTCAGAGTCTTCGGAATCGGAGGAATCGAAGTATTCCTGACCCCGATGCTCTTGCAAAACACGATTCCGGTACCGATCGAAGTCGGTACCAAGGTGACCCGGTACCGCTTTGTCAATTCCAGCCAGAGATGGCATGGGAAGAGTCCCCACCGGGGCCAGTACCGTCGGTATCGGCATCGTTGGTGTCGGTACCGGTGTCTATACTGGCATCGGTGTTGATGTCGGTACCGGTGTTCTTGGGACCACCGATACAGCAGCTGAAAGAAGAGCTGCGATACTGCTTTTTAAAATCTTTGTTAGTGATATAGCAGAAGGGCTGTCGGGTAAGGTTTGCCTCTTTGCAGATGATACCAAAATCTGCAATAGAGTAGACACCCAGGAAGGTGTAGATAACATGAGGAGGGATCTAGCTAAGCTTGAAGAATAGTCTAGAATTTGGCAGCTGGGATTTAATGTTAAAAAATGTAAGGTCATGCATTTGGGCTGCAGCAATCCAAGGGGGCAATACAGTATAGGAGGTGAAGTACTTTTGTCCACTAAAGAAGAGCGGGACCTAGGCGTGGCTGTGTCTGATGATCTTAAGGTAGCTAAACAGGTAGAAAAGGCGATGGCAAAAGCTAGAAGGATGCTTGGGTGCATACGGAGAGGAATGGCTAGCAGAAAAAAGGAGGTGATAAAGCACAGTTACTTACCTATAACAGGTGATCTCTGGGAACAGCAGGAATTAGTCCTCACATATGGGTACGTCGGTACCGGCGGAGCCTGCGCGGGAACGCTCCCCAGCTTCCCAAAAAGGAAATCTTTTGGGAGCATCCCACAGCGCATGCGCGCTGCCTTCCCGCCTTTCCTAACCAACTCTCCTCAGTTCGAGTTTAAAGCTGAGACAATAGAGAGAGAGAGAGGAAAGGAAAGATAGAGAGAGATACAACTCCTAGGGGAGGTGGCAGGGTTGTGAGGACTAATTCCTGCTGTTCCCAGAGATCACCTGTTACAGGTAAGTAACTGTGCTATCTCCAGGAACAAGCAGGAATGAGTCCTCACATATGGGGACTCCCTAGCTAAGATGCCTGGGAGATCCCCAAGGGTATGAGACCCTGAAGGGTTCCTCGTCTTCCTATGGATCTCAGGCATCCATCCAGGGAAGGAGGGCAGGAGTTGTTCAAGAATGGAACAGGTGTCTGAGGACAGCCTGACCAAACAAGGCATCCCGGCGGGAGTCCTTGTCCAAACAGTAATGGGCTGTGAAGGTATGAACCGAGGCCCAGGTGGCTGCTCGACAGATCTGGTCGATGGACACAGAATGAAGATGAGCCATAGAGGTGGCCATGGCCCTCACATTGTGAGCTGTGACATGGCCCTCCAGAGAAAGGTTCTTACTCTGGTAAGCAAAAGAAATACACTGAGCAATCCAATTGGACAGTGTTCTCTTAGAGACTGGAAGTCCTAAATGAGAAGGATCAAAAGCAACAAAAAGCTGGGAAGACTTTCTATGTTGCTGTGTCCTGTGTAAGTAAAAAGCAAGAGCTCTTTTACAATCTAGAGTATGAAGGTTCCTCTCTGCACTGGATGCATGAGGAGCTGGAAAAAAGACAGGTAAATATACCTCTTGATTAAGATGAAAAGGTGAGACCACTTTAGGCATAAAGTGAGGATTTGTCCTAAGGACTACCTTATCATGATGGAACCTTGTATAAGGTGGATTAGCCACTAAGGCCTGCAATTCACTGATGCGGCGAGCAGAAGTGACTGCAATATGGAAAATAACCTTCCAGGAAAGAAATTTCAAGGAGGTAGTGGCTAAGGGTTCAAAAGGTGGCTTCATAAGCTGACCAAGAACCAAGTTTAAGTCCCATGCCACCGGAGGAGGTCGAATGGGAGGTTTTGTTAAAGTTAGGCCTCTCATGAATCTTGCAATAAGAGGATGAGAGGAAATAGGTTGTCCATTGAGAGGCTTAAGGGATGCTGCAATAGCACTCAAATGGACCCTTACTGAATTTGTTTTAAGGCCTGCATTGGAGAGATGCAGGAGATATTCCAATAGAGAATTCACAGGAAGTGCCAGAGGGTCAAGACCCTTTTGAGCACACCAAATGGAAAATCTTTTCCACTTAAAAGCATAGGAACGCCTAGTGGAAGGTTTTCTGGAAGCATGGAGGATATCCTTCACTTGCTGAGAAAGATTGAAGTCTTGAAGGTCTAGGCCTTCAGTAACCAAGCTCTGAGGTGAAGGGACTTGGGATTTGGATGCCACAAAGTCCCTTCCTCCTGGGACAGAAGGTCTGGTGCAGCTCCCAAGTCCAGGGAGGGGGCTTGGGAGAGATGCAGAAGTAGAGGGTACCACACTTGGCGTGGCCAGCGTGGAGCTATGAGGATCATAGATCCTTGATCCCTCTGGAGTTTGAACAGAGTCTTGGGAATCAAAGGAATGGGTGGAAAGGCATACAGGAAGCCCTGACCCCAATGAAGGAGGAAGGCATCCTTGGCCTGAGCTCCCTGACACGGAATTCTGGAACAGAACCGGGGAAGTTTGGCATTCCACGGACTTGCAAAGAGGTCTATGTCCGGGGTTCCCCATTCCTGGAAGATTCTGAGTACCTGATCCATGTGCAGGGACCATTCGTGTGGAAGCAGAACTCGACTGAGTCTGTCTGCCCAAGAGTTTTGGATTCCTGGGAGGTATACTGCCAGGAGATGGATTTGATGCTCTCTGGCGAAGGCCCATGATCTTAGAGCTTCGTTGCAAAGCGACAGAGAGCCAGTTCCTCCTTGCTTGTTTATGTAAAACATGGCTACTTGATTGTCCATATGAATGAGGACTGTCTTGTAGCTGAGGAGGGTATGAAAGACCTTGAGAGTTAGGAATACTGCTCGAAGTTCCAAGTGGTTGATATGAAGAGAGGTCTCCTGTGGGGACCAAGTGCCTTGGGTGGAGAGGTCTTGTAGATGAGCTCCCCAACGTGTTTGGGAGGCATCTGTTGTGAGGGTTGCCTAGGGCAACAAAGGTTGGAAGGGGGACCCCAGCAACAGATTTTGAGTGGACATCCACCATTGGAGAGACCAAAAGAGACGTTTGGAGGTTGCTATTTGGTCTGAGAGAGCTCCTGAAGCTTGAGTCCACTGGGTGGACAAAGTCCATTGAGCTGCTTTCATGTGTAGGCGAGCATAGGGTACCACATGTACTGTGGAAGCCATATGGCCTAGCAGCTGTAGCAGCTCCCTGGCAGTTAAGTGGCTCTTTGACTGAATCTGGGAGGCTAACTGCACTAGACGTTGACAACGGGCCTGAGGAAGGTAGGCCCTTGCAGAAGTGGTGTCCAACCAGGCCCCTATGAATTCCAGGGACTGAGTAGGGGTGAGCTGGGACTTTGGGAGGTTTACCACAAGTCCCAGGTATTGCAGAATGTGCCTGGTGCGGTTCAGGGAGATCTGAGCCTCCGACTGGGTTGGAGCTCGGATGAGCCAGTCGTCCAGATATGGGAAGACAAATATTCCCAGAGTGCGTAGAAATGCAGCAACTATTGCCATGCATTTGGTGAATACTCTTGGAGCAGAGGCCAGACCGAAAGGAAGGACTCTGTATTGGTAATGTTTTCCCTGGAACAGAAAACGTAGGAATTTTCTGTGAGATGTATGTATGAGGACATGAGTGTACGCATCCTTGAGATCTAGAGAACAAAGCCAATCCTGACTCTGCAGGTATGGAAGGAGAGTACCTAGAGAAAGCATCTTGAACTTCTCCTTGCATAGGAATTTGTTCAATTCTCTGAGATCTAGAATGGGTCTGTATCCCCCTGTTTTCTTTGGAATGAGAAAATAGGGGGAATAAAACCCTGACCCCTGTTGAAGAAGAGGAACTTCTTCTATGGCCCTCTGGGCCAGAAGGGTAGTCACCTCCTGATCCAGAAGGTCGAGGAGAGATGTGGGAGAATTGAAGTGTCTCACCATGGTGTAGGGAGGAAGGTCTGAGAAATGAAGTTTGTAGCCCTCTCTTATGATGGAGAGGGTCCACTGCTCTGATGTGATTTGCTCCCATCTGGGAGCAAAATGAGCTAACCTTCCTGGAATGGTGAGAGGTTCTGGCTGTTGTAGAGCCAGAAAGGTTAAGTTCTCTAGTATCAAGTCAAAAACCCTGAGGAGGTTGGGACTGCTGAGTTGCAGCAGCCCCTGTAGACTTAGGCCTGGCCTGCTTAGGTTGCTGACGCTTAGTGGTAAAGCGACCTGTAGAAGATTGTTGGCCAGAAGTGGAAGGAAACCTGCCCTTTTTGAAAAAAGACTTTTTAAAAGTCTTTTTCTTGGCAGGAATGGAGGTAGACTTTGAAAGTCTATCCAGAGCAGAATTCTCTGCATCCATTTGAGTGGCTTTTATTTGCCACTCTTTGCCAAAGAGATTTTCACCTGTACAGGGCAGATTTCCTAAGCCATCCTGAACCCAGGGTTCTAGATCAGAAGCCTGGAGCCAAGCAATTCTGCGAGCAGCTATGGCAATGCCTGAGGCTCTGCTGGCACCTTCAAAGGAGTCAAAGGCTGCCCTGTTGGAAAACTTTGAAATGTCTTGAGTATGCTTAAGTTAAAGGAGGAACTCATCCCTTCTATCCTCTGGAATAAAAGGGAGATAGTTGTGCAGCTTTTGTGCAACTTCCTTTAGAAACATACCCATATAAAGGCTATATGAGTTGATTCTGGCAATAAGCATACTGGCTTGGAAGATTTTCCTACCAAAAGCATCCAAGGTCCTGCATTCTCTTCCTGGAGGAGCAGAAGAGTGTCTTTTGGTACTCTTTATCCTTTTCATAGCTGACTGCACCACAATGGAGTGGTGAGGAAGCTGAGTTTTCTGAAATCTAGGACAAGGAGGGACACGGTACATAGTGTCCAATCTGCGAGAATGAGGAGAAAGGGTGAGAGGAGTCTCCCATAAGTCAATCATATGTTCATGAAGAATTTCATGAATTGGCAAGGTGACTGCCTCTCTGGGAGCCTTAGAGTATCCTAAAATATCTATTTTTTTTGCTCTAGGCTCTGCTTCAGAGGTTACTGAAATAGAGAGTCCTTTAGCCACTTCTATTATGAAGTCTTGAAAGGACAAATCCTCTGGAGGAGACATTCTCCTTTTTGGAGATGCAGGCTCCTCAGGAAGGGTAATGGATACTTCAGGAGACTCATCTGATGAATCAGAATCATCAGAGGAATCGAAGTATCGTTTGTCCCCTTCCAATGATCGATACGCGTATCAATCGGTACCGACATCGGGCGTCCCCGGTACCGGATCGGTACCGAGAAATAGCCCTGGACAAGGAACCTGAGTCGGTATCCTGGCCGATGTCGATGCAGTCGGTACCGGTATCGGTGCTGGTACCGGTACCGGTACCGGCGCCGGTACTGACAACGGAACTCGTTGCGGTACCGTTGGCGTTGCAGCTTTAATAAAAGCCATTATAGCCTGCTGCATGGATTGAACAGTGTGATCCATGGATGCCATGACTGCCTGGATGTCGGTACCGGGAGATTGTGCCGGTACCCCAGAGCAGTCTAACAGGTGATCGGTCGAGGCCGTGCTATCGATGTCAACCTGTAACCCCATAGGAGGAGCTTTGGAAGCCGGAGCTTCCCGCCGGGGTTGTTTGGCTGGGGCAGGATCCTCGAGGGCAAGCCCGGAGGCATCTCGATACTTAGAGGGAGATTTGCCCTTCAAGGACCTGCTAGGATTATGTTTGGTTACCTGAGACCCATCGGGAGAGGAAGACCTGGAAGATGTCGATGCCACTGCCGGTGCATCCGTGGGAAACAGCACATGGAGCTTGGCTGCTCGGTTCTGTAACCCTCGTTTAGACATTAAAGAGCAGGACGGGCAATCCGGAATGGAGTGTTCAGGACCCAAACATTTAAGACACCATTCATGGGTATCTGTAACAGAAATTGTACCGCTACACTTAGTGCATGTTTTGAACCCGGAGGCTGGTTTTTCCATGAGGGAAAAGTTTCTTTTGGGCCTGGAGGCCTAAGAAGAAAAATACACCAAGTGAGGAAAAAATATATATATATATTTTTTTTTTAGAAAGAAAAGAAAAGAAAAGACCGGCGGTACCGGTCCGGCGTCAGGGAAGGCAGACACGCGACCAAAGAAATAAATTAAAATAAAGAACTTCTTCAGCGGTGACAGGAACACGACCTGCTGGCTCCGCGGAAAAGAAGAACTGAGGAGAGTTGGTTAGGAAAGGCGGGAAGGCAGCGCGCATGCGCTTTGGGATGCTCCCAAAAGCTTTCCTTTTTGGGAAGCTGGGGAGCGTTCCCGCGCAGGCTCCGTCGGTACCGACGTACCCATATGTGAGGACTCATTCCTGCTTGTTCCTGGAGATTGCCTCTGTATAAGTCTTTGGTGCGACCTCATTTGGAGTATAGTGTGCAATTCTGGAGACCGCACCTTCAAAAGGATGTGAACAGGATGGAGTCGGTGCAGAGGGTGGCTACTAAAATGATTAGTGGGCTTCATTATAAAGCATATGAGGACAGACTTAAGGATCTTAATATTGTGATGGCGAAGACAGCCAAGTCCCTATGGAAGTGGAAAAAGTACAGGCAATTTCCCTTAGGCAGAGGGAAAGGGAAAAAAATGCTCAGTTTAAAAGTGCAGCTAAGGTTGAAAAAAAGAACCTGTCAAAAGTTGTTGACCAAAAGCCACGCCCCAGCTCCATAGCAACTGAGGGTGGTGATGCAGCACAGCTGGGGGCGGGGTGGAAAGATACCGGCCAGTCACATGGTTATAAGCCCCAGAGAACAGAGAGAGAGAGACTCACAGGATCAGGAAGATTCTCAAGCTTCCCGGGAGAGGAAGGGAGATTAGAAAGGATCCAAAGAGAGGCAAGGAGATTGCCAGGACACGAGAGGAAGAGAGCTGACTCTGTTTCAGAGGAGGAGTCTGCAAGGGAGCCTTACTCAGGACATGAGGTTCATGTCTCCAGGAGAAAGAGAGACGAGAAGGCTGCTTTAACACAGAGACAGCATGGCCAGGGAAAGAGCAAGGAACCCCTGCTAAAGAAACTCCCAAAAGGTAATGCTGACAAAGCTATTAGCCAGAGGTCTCAGGAAGAGTTCCCAGACAGCCAGCTCCAAGTGTTTAACCAGAAGCAAGGTTACAGGAAGCCTCTCAGCAAGGAAGGGTTAAATGTTTTAAAACTGGTTCAGCGTATGCTGAGAGACCAGGAAGTAATTAGCAGAGAGAAGAATTCTGTGCACCGAGGGAAAGCACAGCTGTTTGTTGACGACGTCACAGAACACTCTTGCTCAGACTGCGAATCTATGGATATCGGGGAAAACATTCTTTTAAGTGAGCTGGAGGAGCCAATGGAATGTGAGTTATCCCAGATAGTAAAATAATAGTGTGTGAATATATGTGTTGAAGAAAAACTCCATTTCTTTGCTATGCCTAATGTGTTACAGAGCTGACAAGTTTTAATTAGTATGCTTGCTGCCATGAATGAGACTTGATCAGGAGTGCTGCTAGAAGTCTCAGAACAACTGATTAAAACCAGTAAAAGCTCTGAAACAAAAGGAGAAAAGTTTTACTGCTGGAATTGTTTGCATTGAAGATTTCAATGAACATTTTTGTTTGAAGCACTATGAAGAGAAGCTTTATAAGTGAATGGAAAGTTTTGTTTGCTGAAGTAAGCAATTAGTTTTTTTTCTTACCTGAGTTTCCTGTGAATAAGTGTACCCGTGTTATACCAAGCTTCATTGTGAAGTTCCCGCTACTAAGGGAGGCTAATAAAAATATTCCTGCGTTTGCTTTCAAATCTCGGCTCAGCTTTTGCTTTACAACTACACATGCTCTGAACACTACAACTCCCAGAAGCCTTTGCTTTGGAAGTTACTTGAAAGTAACATTCGTTCCCCCTTCACCTCGTCAGGCAGCCGCCTAGGCGGGGGAAGGGCGCGACAGGTGGCGTAGTATTAAGGATCAAGCCTTGGTCACGTGGTCCTAAAAACACCGGATTTACAAGGAAGAAGAAAGAAGAAAAAAGAAAAGAGGAAAAGTGTTTTTTTTTTCTCTTTGGGCTGTGATACAAGCTGCTGCTGGAGAAGGCCAGGATCAACAGCTGAGGATCGGAGTGGAGCAGTTCCGGAGGCCGTTCCTGTTGCTTGATAAGCCTGAGTCTACACCGGCTTAAGGTAATAGGTATTCATAAGGGAATACAAAAGGACACCAGAGCCGGGTGGGACTGCAGCAGTACAGCAGGGTCAAAGGAGAGAGGGCCTACACATTGAAGGGCCGCACTTGGTGTTCTTTCTCTGTTTTCTCTCGTTTCAGCTACTACCCAACATGGAGCAGGCAGAGCTACTAAGATGGATGGCTGAGCGGTTCCAAGAACAACAGGAAATGTCAGCACGGACCCTAGAACATACGGCAGCCATGCTCCAAGCACAGCAGAAACCCTTGTTAGAGAAGATGGATGGTTGGCTGGGCCTGCAGAAACCGACAGCGGAGACATCAAGGACAATACCAGGTTACTTGGGTGATATCCCAGGGTTGGGCATATATGGTACTGGGACATTTTCCTTTGGACAGTTAACCAAAGAGGACAATGTGGATGATTTCCTCGCCGCATTTGAGAGAGTGGCCTTGTTATCAGGCTGGGATGAGAAGCAGTGGGCCATACGCCTTGCCGCTTCATTAACTGTGGAAGCGCTAGCGGCGTATAGAGCCATGCCCGTAGAATTAGCTACGGATTACAAAGAAGTGCAAAAGGCGATAAGAGACCGCCTAGGGCTAAGCCCCATGGTCTACCGCCGCCTTCTGAGAAGCGCCAGGTTAAAGTCCGGTGAAACACCGTGCGCGCTATGCCAACGCATTAAGGGGTTAGCGGTAAAATGGCTAACGCCCGAGACACAGACAAAAGAGTCTTTATTCGATAGTGTCATATTGGAGCAGTTTATGGACGCTGTTCCGCGAGAGATGAGGTCCTTCCTGATCCTACAAGACTGCAGGACCACAGAGGCAGCGACCGCACTGGCCGAGCGTTACCTGGAGGCCAGTGTGGCGAGCCCAGTTAAAGTAGGTGGTCTGTTCTCCGCAGTAAATGTAGCATCAGAAAGGAAGGAAAAACATATATGGAAAGAAGGTGTGAAAACAATGTCCTTAGCTAAACCTGATTATGTAACCAGGAAATGTTTTGCATGTGGGGAAGAAGGCCATATGAACAGAAACTGCCGAGCTAGGACAGCATTGATGACCTCCCGCTCTGAAGAGAGTGGAGAGGGTTTTCTCCTAGAGGTAGAGGTAGAGGGTGTAGCTGTGGAGGCTTTATTGGACTCCGGAGCGGACCTGTCAATGATTTTGAGGAAGCTTTGGAGAGAAATAGCATCCCGGACTGGTCTGACTCCCGAGCCTCAAGAAAGGTCCATAAAGATAAGGTGCATTCATGGGGCAGCCTCATCGTACCCCATTTATACTGTGTCTGTGAAAGGCTTAGGGATAAAGCGCCAAATACCAGTTGCAGTAGTCCCCAGGCTCCCACAAGCGCTAGTCCTAGGAAGAGATTGGCCCCAGTTCAGGCGTGGGATGGCAGAGGGTCTTCAGAGCAAGGCAGGTAAAGCGTTCGCTTTAGCATCACCCAAAGCCAAGGAAAAAACCTCATCAGGGGCTTCACCTCATTTGGAGGGGGGGAGAGTACCCCAGGTAAAGGAGAGTGAAAGAGAGCAAGTCCCACCTATACGTATAGGGAGCACTAAGGCAAGGCCAGTCCCTCAACCATTATTTGGAACCCAGCAGCAACAGGCAAGAGGGGAGGTAGCTAGGAGGGAGGACACCCCTAAGAAATGCCCATTTGTTCTTAGGTTTTGTCGCACTACCCCCAATGCCAAAGTTCCTAAGCGGGCTACCCAGATGGCAGCTGGATTTGACCTATGTAGTGCCGAGGAGACAGTTGTTCCCCATCAGGGAAAGGCCCTAGTAGAGACGGGCATACAAGTGCAAATACCCCCAGGTTGTTATGGGCGTATTGCACCCCGTTCAGGCATAGCCTGGAAGAATTTTATAGATGTAGGCGCCAGCGTAATCGATCCGGACTACCGAGGGACGATTAAGGTCCTACTCTTTAACTTTGCCAAGGAGGATTTCAGGATAAACATAGGGGATCGTATAGCCCAGATGATTTGTGAGCGGGTGGGTTTTCCGGCCCTGGAGGAGGCAACGGAATTAACTCCTACCACCAGGGGGACCGGAGGTTTTGGATCCACCGGTAAAACAGCGGTGAAAGGTTTAGCTGCCAGTTGTGAGGTGACCGAGGAGGAGGATCTAGGGCCGCAATTACCCGATTGCAAGGCAGATCCAGTCCCCAGGTTAGGGGAGGAACTTTCCTGGTCCCAGCAGCAGGAGATATTAGGGCTATTAAAGAAATATCCCGATGTGTTAACGCCTATTCCAGGTGAGACAAGACTCGTGGCTCATGAGATTGTTACCCTTCCAGGGGAGATAGTACGCCAGAGACCCTACCGGTTGCCTGAGGCAAAACGCCAAGAGGTAGTTTCCCAAGTGCAGGACATGATTAAGATGGGGATAATCGAAGAGTCCCATAGCCCCTGGAACAGCCCCATAGTGCTGGTACCCAAGCCAGACGGGACAATGCGGTTTTGCATTGATTTCCGTAAGGTGAATGCCATCTCCCGGTTTGACGCCTATCCCATGCCCAGGATAGAAGAGTTGCTGGACAAATTAGGCCAGGCGTCTTACCTGACTACCCTTGATATGACCAAGGGGTATTGGCAGATTCCCCTCACCAGGAAATCTCGCCCAAAGACCGCATTCAGTACCCCTATTGGTTTGTACCAGTTTCGTCACATGCCTTTTGGATTGCATGGGGCCGCTGCGACTTGCCAGCGATTAGTTGATGTCATCCTTCGTCCTCATCAACAATACGCGACTGCGTACATGGACGACATAGTGATCCATAGCTCTCGCTGGGACGAGCACTTGGCACGCATTGAGGCGGTTTTAAAGGCCTTGCGTGGTGCGGGTATTACTTTAAACCCAGCCAAGTGTATGTTTGGGGGAAAGCAAGTAAAGTATTTAGGACATTTGGTAGGGAGGGGCACAGTAAAACCCCTGATAGAGAAGGTAGAGAGTGTTAGGACATTTCCTAGGCCCTTGACAAAAAGGCAACTCCGTGGGTTCCTGGGTTTAATCGGCTATTACCGCCAATTTATTCCCCATTTTGCTACCAAGAGCGCTGCCTTAACAGAGGGGCTGAAGAAAAATGCACCTAACCAGGTCAAATGGTCAGTGGAAGCAGAACAGGCTTTTTCTAGTCTGAAGGAAGAGCTATGTCGGGCACCCATATTAAGGGGGGTGGATTTTAGTAAATCCTTTATCGTACAGACAGACGCCTCGGACACAGGGTTAGGCGCTGTGTTGTCCCAAAAATTTGAGGGAGAGGAACATCCGATTATGTTCCTCAGCAGAAAATTGACACCACCAGAGAGGAAATACTCGGTAGTGGAAAGGGAATGTCTGGCCATAAGGTGGGTGGTGGACGCCTTGCGTTTTTATCTGACAGGCTGCAAGTTTTTATTAGTGACGGATCATGCCCCGTTACGCTGGCTAAATCAGATGAAGGATCATAATCCCCGTCTTACCCGTTGGTACATGGCCTTACAGGCGTACGACTTCCATATAGAGCATAGGGCTGGGAAGTTACACACCAACGCTGACGCCCTTAGCCGTATTACGTGCTGTGCTGAAGAAAAAGCGCCAGCCCGTAATATCTTAAGTGGGCGGATATGTGATGGCGAAGACAGCCAAGTCCCTATGGAAGTGGAAAAAGTACAGGCAATTTCCCTTAGGCAGAGGGAAAGGGAAAAAAATGCTCAGTTTAAAAGTGCAGCTAAGGTTGAAAAAAAGAACCTGTCAAAAGTTGTTGACCAAAAGCCACGCCCCAGCTCCATAGCAACTGAGGGTGGTGATGCAGCACAGCTGGGGGCGGGGTGGAAAGATACCGGCCAGTCACATGGTTATAAGCCCCAGAGAACAGAGAGAGAGAGACTCACAGGATCAGGAAGATTCTCAAGCTTCCCGGGAGAGGAAGGGAGATTAGAAAGGATCCAAAGAGAGGCAAGGAGATTGCCAGGACACGAGAGGAAGAGAGCTGACTCTGTTTCAGAGGAGGAGTCTGCAAGGGAGCCTTACTCAGGACACGAGGTTCATGTCTCCAGGAGAAAGAGAGACGAGAAGGCTGCTTTAACCCAGAGACAGCATGGCCAGGGAAAGAGCAAGGAACCCCTGCTAAAGAAACTCCCAAAAGGTAATGCTGACAAAGCTATTAGCCAGAGGTCTCAGGAAGAGTTCCCAGACAGCCAGCTCCAAGTGTTTAACCAGAAGCAAGGTTACAGGAAGCCTCTCAGCAAGGAAGGGTTAAATGTTTTAAAACTGGTTCAGCGTATGCTGAGAGACCAGGAAGTAATTAGCAGAGAGAAGAATTCTGTGCACCGAGGGAAAGCACAGCTGTTTGTTGACGACGTCACAGAACACTCTTGCTCAGACTGCGAATCTATGGATATCGGGGAAAACATTCTTTTTAAGTGAGCCGGAGGAGCCAATGGAATGTGAGTTATCCCAGATAGTAAAATAATAGTGTGTGAATATATGTGTTGAAGAAAAACTCCATTTCTTTGCTATGCCTAATGTGTTACAGAGCTGACAAGTTTTAATTAGTATGCTTGCTGCCATGAATGAGACTTGATCAGGAGTGCTGCTAGAAGTCTCAGAACAACTGATTAAAACCAGTAAAAGCTCTGAAACAAAAGGAGAAAAGTTTTACTGCTGGAATTGTTTGCATTGAAGATTTCAATGAACATTTTTGTTTGAAGCACTATGAAGAGAAGCTTTATAAGTGAATGGAAAGTTTTGTTTGCTGAAGTAAGCAATTAGTTTTTTTTCTTACCTGAGTTTCCTGTGAATAAGTGTACCCGTGTTATACCAAGCTTCATTGTGAAGTTCCCGCTACAAAGGGAGGCTAATAAAAATATTCCTGCGTTTGCTTTCAAATCTCGGCTCAGCTTTTGCTTTACAACTACACATGCTCTGAACACTACAACTCCCAGAAGCCTTTGCTTTGGAAGTTACTTGAAAGTAACATTCGTTCCCCCTTCACCTCGTCAGGCAGCCGCCTAGGCGGGGGAAGGGCACGACAATATGTACACCTTAGAGGAAAGGTGGGATAGAGGTGATATGATTGAGATGTTTAAATACCTCCGTGGCATAAATGTTCAGGAAGAGAGCCTCTTTCAATTGAAAGCAAGTTCTGCTACGAGGGGACATGGGATGAGGGTGAGGGGAGATAGATTCAGGAGTGATATGCGGAAATATTTCTTTACGGAAAGAGTAGTGGATCCATGGAATAGTCTCCCAGTGGAGGTGGTAGAGATGAGGACAGTAACTGAATTCAAAAAAGCATGGGACCAAAACAGAGGATCTCTAAAGGTAAAAAGTGGACTGTTGTAGTTGTTGATATGGAAGGACAGACTAGATAGGCCATGTGGTCTTTTTCTGTCATCATGTTTCTATGCGCTCGATAGCAAGAAACCTCTGGTCTATCTACGCTGCCGATGCCTGGGAGTCGGTACCGGTAAGAATGCCCGGAACCCCCGAGCATGGCACAGGTAGTTCTTGCGAGTTTGAGGCCTCGAGAACATCCTGAAGCCCCATCGATGCTTTGGAAGCCAAAGCCTCCCGCCGGGGCTGTTTTGCCGGTGTGGTTCCCTCAAGGGCAATGCCAATAACCTCTCGATGCTTAGCAGGAGAGCTACCCTTTGAGGACTGGCTTTTATGTTTAGTTACCTGAGATCCATGGGAGGAAGAAGAGGCCCTTGACGATGTCGATGCAATGTATCTACAAATAACAAAATTGGTCTTCTTCTTGAACGTAATAGATTATTATATAGCAAGGATGCGTTCAATCTTCAACATACAAAAATAGTAATAATTTAATATTTTATGTTACTATATGGCACTAGCGGTTTCCATAGGTCTCAGTTGTCTTGTGGCTAAACCTTAAGACTCACGTCTATTGGCTAAAGCCTTGATCACATCAATGACCTTTCATCAAAGGAAACCTTTTTTTTAATTTTCAACAATGTCCTAGCCAAACGTTCTTTAACACAACAGGGTATCAGTGAAGGTTCACTCATAAACGTGCTAATGTCTCTCCACCAAGCTAGATCCAGCTAGCTCAGTAAACTTTATACTGTAACACTGCACTTATCTGAAACTTCTTCAGTGTATCCCAAAGTTCATGGCTTTAGCTGGACATTTGTAATCTTTGATCCCAACGCTCCCACGGGGTACCGCTATGGCGTTTCACAGTTGCCAGTTTCGTCAGGGGATCTGCTGTTAGTGCTCTAAGTAACAAAACAAAACAGTGCTTAACTCATAAACTGCGTGCCCAAATCCAATGTCCACTTTGTGATATCTTTCTTTCTATGTATATTCGTACTCAACACTTACTGTTTAGCAATGCTGCCCGCGTCTATCGTTCTTCTACGGAGCAGTCCGGTAATAGCCAGGCTGTACTAAAAAACGCCGCGCATGCGGAGTACTGAAATGACTAAAGCTTTATAGCCCAACCTCATACCCGTGAAACGCCATAGCGGTACCCTGTGGGAGCGTTGGGATCAAAGATTACAAATGTCCAGCTAAAGCCATGAACTTTGGGATACACTGAAGAAGTTTCAGATAAGTGCAGTGTTACAGTATAAAGTTTACTGAGCCAGCTGGATCTAGCTTGGTGGAGAGACATTAGCACATTTATGAGTGAACCTTCACTGATACCCTGTTGTGTTAAAGAACGTTTGGCTAGGACATTGTTGAAAATCAAAAAAAAGGTTTCCTTTGATGAAAGGTCATTGATGTGATCAAGGCTTTAGCCAATAGACATGAGTCTTAAGGTTTAGCCACAAGACAACTGAGACCTATGGAAACCGCTAGTGCCATATAGTAACATAAAATATTAAATTATTACTATTTTTGTATGTTGAAGATTGAACGCATCCTTGCTATATAATGATGCAATGTATCTGGCATCTGAAGAAAAGAGGGTACCAAGCTATTCGGCCTGGTTCTGTCTTCCTCTTTTGGTCATCCCCATGCAGGAGAGACATTCAGTTGGAGAATGATCAGGTCCTAAACATTTTAGACACCAATCATGGGTGTCAGTGATGGAAATGGTACCGCCACACTTAGTACATAATTTTTGAAACCACTAGTTGGCTTTTCCATGATTTAGGAAAATGGGGCCTAATGCCCAAAATGGCGCCTAGCACCAAAGAGGAAAGTTTCTGAAAAGAAACAGTCTAAGTTTAAGTTGTTTTTGTTTTGTTTTGTTTTGGTATGAAAAGAAAAAAAAAGAACCTGCGGTACCGGTAGGCGTCGTGCGGTAGGCAAACGCGACCACAAGAAAGAAATTTAAAGACGGAATTTTCTGCGGTGACAGGGAATAGATCCTGTGGGCTCCGCATAAAACGAAGAACTGAAGAGGGACAGTTGGAAAGGCAGGAAGGCAACGCGCATGTGCTGAGGGATGCTCCCAAAAGCGTTCCTATTGGACACTGGGGAGCGTTCCCGCGCTGGCTCCATCGATACCGAGGATACCCATATGTGAGGACTACATTCCTGCTTGTTCCTGGAGATACCCTTTCTGCACAGTAGTCTCCTCAGTTCATGAAGTGGGAATGACTGTGTGCTTAAATAATTCTGCTGTCTACGGTGAATGCTTCCCTCACTTGATTTGGTTGTATTGGAAGAAGGCGATAAGTCTCTACATAAGGTGAAAAAGCAAAAATGGCCAAAATGGATGACTGAAGAAACTCTGAAAATTGTCCAGAAACACAGAGAAGCTAAAGGCAGAGGAGAAAGAGGCAATCGCAGAACTCAGAGATTTCCTATGTGCAGGAAAACAGGACAAGGAAAAGTACTACAATGACACATGCAAGGAAATAGAATCAGAAGCTATTAGAGGAAGAACAAGATCGGCTTTCCTAAAGCTACAAGAGTTAAAGAAAAAATTCCAGCCTCGAATTGGACTGCTACAAGATGCTCAAGGATCAATGCTGAATGATGCTGAAAAGATCAAGAAAAGGTGGAAAGAATATACAGATTTTTTATATGATAAAGATCAAGCAGACCAACAGCCGTTTCAATCTTTATCTTATGATCCAGAATCATTGGTGATGAGGGAAGAAGTTGAAGCAGCACTGAAAGCCTTATCAAAGAACAAAGTACCAGGCATTGATGGCGTTCCCATAGAAGTATTACAGCAATCTGTTGCAGCTGTTACCATGCTTACAAGGTTCTGCCAGGAAATTTGGAAGACAACATCATGGCCAATTGACTAGAAAAGATCTGTGTTTATACCAATACTGAAGAAAGGTGACTCGACAGACTGTGGAAATTGTCGCACAATCACTCTGATCCCACATGCCAGCAAGATTATACATGGAACAAGAACTGCCTGATGTGCAAGCAGGGCTCAGGAGAGGAATGAGAAACAATATCGTGGATGTGAGATGGATCCTTGAAAAGACAAAAGAATAACAAAAGGATATCTATATGTGTTTTATTGACTATAGCAAGGCTTTGACTGTGTAAACCATGAGAAACTCTGGGCCACATTAAGAAGCATGGGTGTATCAGAACACCGGATCGTTCTCTTGCACAACTTTTACATTGATCATGAAGCAACAGTTTGAACAGAACTAGGAGAAACAGAATGGTTTAAAATCAGCAAAGGTGTACGACAAGGTTGCATGCTTTCCCCTACTTCTTTAATTTATATGCAGAACAAATCATCAGAGAAGCAGTACTGTATGAAGACAACAGAGGTGTGAAGATTGGTGGAAGACTCATCAACAATCTTCTCTATGCTGATGATACCACATTACTGGCTGAAAGTGAAGATGATTTGAAACATTTGCTTCTCAAGATCAAGGAATATAGTCTTTAAATGGGCCTGCACCTTAATGTTAAGAAGACAAAGTTCATGACAACTGGCAAAATGAATAAGTTCATTGTTAACGGAGAAGAAATTGAAATAGTGGACTACTTTAACCTACTTGGATCAACTATCAATAAAGAAGCAACAAGCAGTCAAGAAATCAGATGACGCATTGCTCTTGGAAGAATGGCTATGAAGGACCTAGACAAGATTCTCAAGAGCAGAGAGGTCTCTCTCCATACAAAGATTCGACTTTTTCAAGCCATGGCATTTTCAATAACATATAGACGTGAAAGTTGGACAGTGAAAAAGATAGACAGGAAGAAAATTGATGCCTTTGAATTATGGTGCCTGGCGACGAATACGGTGTATACCATGGATTGCCCAAAGAACAAACCAGTGAGTACTAGAGGAGATCAAATTTAAGCTTTCCTTAGAAGCTCAGATGACAAGACTTTGACTTTCATACTTTGGACACATCATGCGAAGAGAGAGGTCATTAGAAAAAGACATCATGCTTGGCAAGGTAGAAGGTCAACGCAAAAGAGGAAGGCCAGCAATGAGATGAAGCGATACAATAACAGCAGCTACGGGTGCCAGTCTGTCAACAATGAGCTGCCTGACTGAAGACCGAATAATTTAGGACAACTATCCAGAGGGTCACCATGAGTCGACACTGACTTGACAGCACTTAACAACAAAACGGTGAACACTTATTGTTATAGGCAAGGAACTTTGAGTTCTCCATCAATAAGCAGGATTGAATCAGGCACATAAGTGGGTGACTAACATTCAGGGTTCCTCACTGAAGTTATTGGCAAATAACAATGAGAAAGCTGAATAGATTACACAGACAGATAGCTCAATATTGCTTGAATAAAAACAGCATTTCTGAGTGAAGAATGGTCCGGGTAGTAGTGTGAAATGAAGGTATGACATGATAATCAAGTAGCTGATTTGGTTATGTTTTCTAGCAAAGCAGATTTTAAAGTACTAAGTGCAAGTTCTGAAGATAGGAGGGTGGAGTGAGCTGGGGTTTGGAGGTACCAAAGTATGAGTCTGGAAGGTGTGACACTGTGAGCTTTATCAATGGGAAGTGTGGAACAGAACTGGAGTGAGAGTGAGGGAAACAATTTGGGGGACGATATTCAAAGTGGTTTATCCACTTAACAGGATCTGCTAAGTGGATAAACTACACCATGCAATGCTGCTGAATATCCTCTCTAACACCTGTGGCACTGTTCGGACAGTGCAGGGGTGGTCCGTGAGCGGGGTGAGGGTAGTCCCAGTACTTATCTAATGAGCAGCCATTTTCAGTCCACTAAGGGGGGCATTCCGAACGTCAAGGGCCATATACCTGCAGGCTGGACATCCAACCCATGCCCAGCTCCACGGCCCTATTCTGCCGCCAGCCTTCCCCGCATGTATACAGCGTTTGTGCGGGAGGCACTGGATGTGGGCGGGAGGGGGCAGTGGTAGGGCGGAGCAGGAGAGTGGCCAGCTGCTGGAACATACAGAGCCATTTCAGGTCAGGCCTCTGTACGTTCCCCAGCATCTCCTTGGACAGCCAGGCTATTCTACCCCGATGGTGGAATACGTTCAGGAGGCCTTGCTGATCGTGTGCTGCACACCCCTGCACCCCTGAGCCCTGGCCTTGCCGTGAACCTGCAGCCATGATCTGGGCCATAGGGGCCTTCAGTGCCAGCCGAACCATGGTCTGCAGGGACGGGTGTGAGTGATGGCATTCCGAGCCACCAAATAGATGGCTCGTTGCCATGGTGCGGAGACGCCACTGCTCTCTCGCCCCAGCAATGGTGTTCTTGCATCAGGACAGGCGTCACCCCGCATGTCGATCTCCTTGGCCATCGCGGGTACGTCCGGGCCCCATGGCGGCAGAATCAAGTCTATCTCGGTACATCTGCATTCTGGATGGGCACTGTGGCCAGGCGTACAGGGCACAGAACTGGCCTCCACCTGGATAAGTAACAGCTGTGCCAGTTGCTGCTGAAACCAGATATTCAATGCCGGAGGATATCTGGATTCCGGTACTGAATATCTACTTTCACTTTTGTCTGCGGCAGCCAGGCACCTTAAAAATGCTGACCGCTGCGAGCTGAATATGTACAAGTGTGGGTGTGAAACAAAGATGGAAATGGATGGGGAGGGCAGAAGTAGGACTAACGGTGGGAGGGGGAGGGAAGAATGCAAACTCGGGGATTGAGAAGAGGCTCAGAAGGGCAGGGATTTGGGCTTTGTTGGGAGGAGAACCATTCCCATGAGGAAAATAAGAATAGGACCAATGTGATAAGCAGAGACATGGGTAGGGGTGCACCTACTCCTGCCATATAGCTGGGCAGACTAGATGGGCCATACTGGTCTTTATCTGCCGACATTTACTATGTTACTATGTGTAGATAACAAAAGTAGGACAAAGAACTATGTTCATTTTATTGATATATCAGCTTAGAGAAATGTTAATTTCTAGGTTTTATATCTTTGTATTTTGCATAGTAGGAGAGAAATATTACTCCTGGGAGAGTTTTGCGCAAAATATAAAAATTCTGCATGCAGTATTTTAATTCTCCACTCTTTGAATCTACCCAGGTCTATTCCCTTTCTCACTTTTACCCCATCCCTCCTTACCCATCCATATCTAATCTCCTCCATTGTTTCCTTCCTGCATAGCTCCAACTACCTTTTATTTCCCTCGTCACCTCAGGCCTAACCAACCCTGTGAGTTTGCTGGGGATGAGGGGCAGCCCTCGCTTATCCTTTGAAATGAGATATGGGAAAAAGATCTACTTTTTGGGATCTACCAGGTACTGATCTGGACTGGCTACTGTCAGAAACAGACCAAGGTCCACTGAGCCCAGAATAGTTTTTGTTATGACCTTATGAGTGGTGATCTACAGGAGTGTCCTAATTAATGACAGGATTGCAGTTCTCAAAATATTTTTGTCAAGGAAAAAAAGACCATGAAATGGCTTTTCTGTTTATAAAGATTTCAGACCTCTGCTCTAAAAAGTTAAATTCCCATTTTTTCCATCTCTTTAAATATTAACGGTTTTTGAATTTTTGGTCTCTGTATATAAGCTATTTAGAATTTTTTTTTAAATTGTTAACATGGTTTTTATTTTCCAATATTTGATACTACATGGACCACTATGAAAAAAATCCCTCTGGTCTTGTTCCTGCAATCTCTCCCTGAATTTCCTTGTGAGGCCCGATCAAAGACCAGAATTGAAACCAATAGAAAAGCCATGGCAAGACTTGTAGGCTGCAGTCCACACACAATCCCCAGACAAAGTGAAAAACCATGAGCTATTCTGTCAAGAAAAATGGGCAAAAGACATATCATTCCATTGTGCAAGGCTGGCAGACACTTATTCTAGAGAAACACAAGAAAGGTGGTAGCTCTACAATCCAACAAATGGGCTAGACAATTTTTATTACAGCTAATAATGTACAGTAACAAAATTATTTAACATGCATACACAAACAGAACACAGAAATTATTATAAAAGACCTGACATGTTTTGGCGGCAGCCTGCTTCAGGGGGTCCATTTAAAACGTGTGAAAACTGTGGTGAGGAAACCACTGCTGAACCTAGAAATACACAGGAAAATGAGTCCTGTCACTTTAAGGCAGAATGTATCAAGGGTTTCCCTAGTAACCAAGAGTCTGTGACTCAGAGAATAGTCATCCCTAAGCCCCGCCCACAGCAGCACGTCAGGGAGAAGCTTGACCCTAGTCACATGTGCTGGGAGCAAGGTGTGGCTCAGGAGGAAGGAAAGTTTAAAAAGCTGATATGCAGTAACACAGGAGAAGTGGAATGAGAAGTGGTAAGAAGGTGCCACTCTTGAGACGGAGAAGCAGCACGGGAAGAGAAGGACAAGGAGCATGGAGAGCAAGTGAGAGAGTGCTTGCAGAGCATGAAAGGCAGAGTGTAAGAAACACTGGAAGCCAAAGAGAGAAGCTTGATGAGAGATTGCCAAGCACAGCTGAGGAAGCAAGGCACGAGAGGCTGGTGCAAGCAAACGAAGGTGCTGCAGCTGAGAGACAGCATGACTGGCTTGCAGAGCAGAGAGAGTTTCTAAATACCTCAGAATCAAGGCAAGTGTGTCCTTCTCAATTCCTAGACAGGAAATGCCCACAAGAATTAGCTATAGAAGGGAAAGCTAATTCTAGTTATAGACAAAGTACCAGGATAAAGGGAGAAAGCTTATCCAAGCACCGAGTAGCTCACTTAACAGAAGAGCTACTACAAAAGCAGGCTCTACTTAAGAAGTTAAATGAACTAATAGAGAAAGAAAATAGCCAGCTCTCTGTTCAGATACCTTTTGATGTAAGTGAGAGAGATAGTGTAGAGGAAATGGACATAACAAGTGTGGAGAACAGTACCGTGGATTTACAATGTGCTATATGTCAGGTCTCTGATGTGGAAGAGTCCTAGAGAGCAATTGTATGTATGCCGTGCTTAGGAAGCAGCCTAATTCTGAAGACGTCACAACTGAAAGAAACAGCTGAGTTCAACTGATAAGGTTGAGAGCTGGATGTAAATGTTCAAGGGATATTTAAAAGTTTATTTTGCTGCAAGAAGTTTGTTCCTGCAAAGGAGAAAACGTTTAAAAGTTTTGGAAAGTGACAAATTTTGATTTACAAGCAAAATTGTGCCTGTTTCTTTGAAGTTTGGAATAGAAAGCAAAGTTATTCCTGGTTTCTTTTTGAAGCTGTACTGTGGATTAAAAACCTCCTTTATATAATTTACCCCTCGCGTCCTGTGTATGAAGGAACCCCTGAATACATTGAATAAAATTCTCTGTCTTACGCCTGAACCCTTGAGTCACAACTCCTTGCTTTAATATAGGACTACAATTCCCAGCAGCCCTCCTGGCAGCCATTTTGAGGGAATCTTATTTTAAAGCCAAAAGGCGACCTCACCTGCTACCAGTTACCTACCTGGCCAGGCGGGGGCGACAAAACATAAGAAACTTATATATACACATATAATAATGTGGGTCATTAAGTGAACATAAGAACATAAGATATGCCATACTGGGTCAGACCAAGGTCCATCAAGCCCAGTATTCTGTTTCCAACAGTGGCCAAACTAGGTCATATGTACCTAGCAGTTTTCCCAAGAGACACAAGTTCCACAATGCTTGTACTGGGTCAAGCATTGATATCTTCGGTCACTTCTTAATAATGGTTTATGGACCTTTCCTCCAGGAACTTGTCCAAACCTTTTTTAAACCCAGCTACACTAACAGCCTTTACTACGTCCTCCGGTAACAAATTCCAGAGTTTGATTACACGTTGAGTGAAAAAATATTTTCTTTTGTTGGTCTTAAATAGTTTACCCTGTAGCTTCATTGCATGTCCCCTAGTCTTTCTATATTGTGATAACGTAAACAATCGATCTACGTTTACCCGTTCCATTCCGTTCATTAATTTATAGACTTCTATCATATCTCCCCTCAGCCGTCTCTTTTCCAGTTTAAAGAGCCCTAACATTTTTAGCCTTTTTTCATAGGAGTATCCTTCCATCCCCTTTACCATTTTGGTGGCTCTTCTCTGAACCTTTTCTAAAATCGCTATATCCTTTTTAAGATACGGCGACCAGAATTGCACACAATATTCAAGGTGCGGTCTCACCATGGAACGATATAGAGGCATTATAATATCTTTTGTTTTATTTTCCATTCCTTTCCTTATCATACCTAGCATTCTATTTGCTCTCTTGGCCGCCGCTGCACACTGGACCGAGGGTTTTAACATGGTATCCACAATGACGCCTAAATCTTTTTCCTGGGTGGTGGTTCCTAATGTGGAACCTTGCATCGTGTAACCATAGTTTGGGTTGTTCTTCCCTAGGTGCATAACCTTGCACTTGTCCACATTAAATTTCATCTGCCATTTTGATGCCCAGTCTTCCAATTTATCAAGATCCTCTTGCAATTTTTCACAATCCTCTTCGGTTTTAACAACTTTAAATAGTTTTGTGTCATCTGCAAATTTGATAACCTCACTCGTTATTCCACTTTCCAGGTCATTTATGAATATGTCAAAAAGCAGCGGACCCAATATAGCTTGTCAAAGAAAATGTATAGGAAGGAAAACCTGTGGGAGCATAGACAAAACAAAAAACAATAAAAAAAAACAATAAAAAGTGCTGAATAAAAACTGTGTAATAATTATAACAGAAAACCCCCCATAAAAATGAAGGAGAACACTGAATAAAAACTGTACAAACTTCTGAATAAGAAATATAAATAATAATCAAAAGTTATAACCACTAATACATAAGTGATAAAAGAGGAGAAAACTGAATAAGAACTAATAATGATCAAAAATAAAAACACAAAAAGGGGCACGTTTACTAATCTGCGGGAATCATTTTTGCATTTACCTTGCAGCATATGTAAAAATGTTGTGAAATAAATGCAAATCTTATGCGCTATCTGCAGGGGGAGTGGCGAGCATCAGCACTGTAAATACTGCGCAGGGCATCTGATTACCACACAAGTACCCTGTATCGGCAGGTGCCAGGGGTAATTCTGGGCTGCCTGCCGATACAGGGAATGCGGGCTAAAGGGTGGGAGGAAGGGAACTACTTGCTCTGTCCTCCCCTATCTCTAGCAGCATCCTGCAACCCCCCTGTGGCAACCCTTGGGCCACATCTCCTTTTTTTAAAGGGTGCTAGTGCCTCGGATCTACCGATCCATGACACCAACACCAGGGAAGGCCAACCTCTTCCCTTATAACACCATCCTCCCCCAGACAGCACCCAAGCCTTACTGGATGCTGACCAGGGGGTGGTGGGTCTTCGGGGTACCCCACTTTCCCCCTGGAAACACAAATCCCAGCTAGGCAGTCAATCCCTCTGGCCTCCTAACCCCCTAAAAACAGTTGCCAGTGAGACAGTTGGCCCCCCAAACAGATCCCGGCTGGACACTCGGGACCCCTGCCAGCCCTTACTTTAAAGTTCCATGGTGGTTTAGCAGTGCTGCCCCCTAGTGAGATGACACAGACGTTGGCATCTTCTTGTAGGTGGCAGCACTGTGAGACTGGCACCATTTTCTATAGTGCCGGAGAAACAGTAGAGGCGGGGGCAGGGGTGAATACTCCTGCCTTTTCCCGTTGGACCACTATGGAACTTTAAGGTAAGGGCTGGCAGGGCATGGAGAGGTCCCAGAGTGTCCAGTTGGGATATGTTTTGTGGGGGGTGGGGGGAGAGGCAGACTGCCTAGCTGGGATTTTGTGTTTCCAGTGGGTTAAGGAGGTGTCTCAAAGCACCCCCCCCCCCACCAGCCAAACAGCTTTCCATAGGAGTTGGAAGCTGTCTGAGGTGGGGAGGGGAGGTTGGCCTTCTCTGGTGCTGATGCCTCAAATTAGCAGATCCAAGGCACCAGCATCCTTCTGCAAGGAGGGCTGCGGGGGAGGGGGGAGTCAGCATGTTGCTTCTGTCTCTTGGGGTGACCTTATCTGCAGCCACGATAGCAGTGATTTGGGCAACCAGGTGTGACAAGTGCTCAGGTGCTAGCTGCCTCCTATCGCCACACCTTTATCCTGCCCTGATCCTGCCTCCACCCCCGCCTCATTTTCCACACGAAATGCTGCTACCATGGAAAATTGCCTATGGTAGCTGTATATGACCGTGTTAGCTGTCACCGCAGTTTGATTTTTCCCACATTAGTGCCACAATGACAGCTAATGCCCTTTAGAAAACATCCCCCAAAGAAAAATAAAAACACTCCTAACCACTCTTAATGGAGAAAAAATGTTAAGAACATAAGATATGCCATACTGGGTCAGACCAAGGTCCATCAAGCCCAGTATCCTGTTTCCAACAGTGGCCAATCTAGGTCACAAGTACCTAGCAGTTTCCCCAGAAGACACAAATTCCACAATGCTTGTATTGTGGCAAACAGTGGATTTCCTGGGTCCCCTTTAATAATGGTTTATGAACCTTTCCTCCAGGAACTTGTCCAAAGCTTTTTTAAACCCAAGTAAACTAACAGCTTTTACTACATCCTTCGGTAACGAAATTCCAGTGTTCGATTACACGTTGAGTGAAAAAATATTTTCTCTTATTAGTCTTAAATAGGTTACACTGTAGCTTCATTACATGTACCCAAGTCTTTCAATATTTTGATGGTGTAAACAATCGATCTATGTTTATCCATTCCACTCCATTCATTAATTTATAGACCTCTATCATATCTCCCCCTCAGCCGTCTCTTTTCCAGGGTGAAGAGCCCTAACCTTTTTAGCATCTCTTTATAGGCGCATCCATCCCCTTTACCATTTTGGTGGCTCTTCTCTGTACCTTTTCTAATAATGCTCTATCCTTTTTAAGATACGGTGACCAGAATTGCACACAATATTCAAGATGTGGTTGCACCATGGAACAAACTAGAGGCATTATAAAATCCTCTGTTTTATTCTCCATTCCTTTCCTTATGATACCAAGCATTCTATTTGCTTTCTTGGCCACCGCTGTACACTGGGCAGAGGGTTTCAACTTGTTATCCATGATGACGCCTAAATCTTTTTCCTGGGTGATGGTTCCTAATGTGGAACCTTGCATCATATTACCATAGTTTGGGTTGTTCTTCCCTAGGTGCATAACTTTGCACTTGTCCATATTAAATTTTATCTGCCATTTGGATGCCCAGTCTTCCCATTTATCAAGGTCCTCTTGCAATTTTTCACAAACCTCTTGCATCTTAACAACTTTGAATAATTTTGTGTCATCTGCAAATTTGATTACCTCACTCATTAATCCCATTTCCAGGTCATTTATGAATATGTTAAAAAGCAGCGGACCCAGCACAGAACCTTAGGGTACTCCATTATTCACCTTTCTCTATTGAGAAAATTGGCCATTTAGCCCTACCCTCTGCTTTCTATCTTTTAACCAGTTCCTGATCCACAGTAGTACACTGCCTCCAATCCTATGACATTTTAGTTTCGCCAAGAGTCTCTCATGCGGGACCTTGTCAAAGGCTTTCTGAAAATCCAGATACACTGTATCAACTGACTCACCTTTGTCTACCTGTTTATTCACACCTTCAAAAAAACATAACAGATTAGTAAGACAAGACCTTCCTTGGCTAAAGCAATGTTGGCTGTCTCCCATTAAGCCATGACTATCTACATGTTCAGTAATTATGTTCTTTATAATAGCTTCTACCATTTTTCCTAGTACTTACATCAGGTTCACCGGTCTGTAGTTTTCTGGATCACCCCTGGAACCCTTTTTAAAAATAAGAGTTACATTGGCCATCCTCCAATCTTCAGGTATTACAGATAATTTTAATGCTAGTTCACAGATTACTAATAGTAGGTCTGCAATCTCATATTTCAGTTCTTTCAACTCTCTTGGATGTATACCATCTGGTCCAGGTGATCTGCTACTCTTCAGTTTATCAAATAGTTGTAATACACCTTGCCGGTGTATTGATATTTCTTTCAATTCTTCTTTGGCATCGCCTTTAAATACCATTTCTGTCATGGGTAACATCCCTACATCTTCATCAGTAAAGACCGAAGCAAAGAATTCATTCAGTCTCTCCGCTATGGCCTTATCCTCTCTTAGTGCCCCTTTTACCTATCTATCATCTAATGGTCCAACTGAATCACTCACAGGTGTTTTGCTACGAATGTACTTGAAAAAGTTTTTATTATGTGTTTTTGCTTCCACAGCAAGCTTCTTCTCAAATTCCTTCTTTGCCTGCCTTATCAATGCTTGCATCTAACTTGCCAGTGCTTATGTTTCCAGTTTTCATCATTTGGCTCCTTTTTCCATTTCCAGATAGATGCTTTTTAGGCAACAACAGCCTCTCTGACCACACCTTTAAACCATGCTGGCAGTTTTCTGGTCTTCCTTTCACTTTTCTTAAAGTGTGGACTATATCTGGTAAGGGCTCCCAAGATGGTATGTTTGAACACCACCCATGCTTTATGTAAATCTTTAACCTTTGCAACTGCTCCTTTTAGTTTTTTCTTAATTGTTTTCCTCATTTTATCATAGTCTCCCTTTTGAAAGTTAAAAGGTGGTACTGTGGATTTCCTTACCGTCCTTCCTCCATTTATTAAATCAAATGCAATCATGCTATGGTTACTATTGCCAAGTGGCCCCAACATCCTTACCTCTTGCATCAGATCTTAAGTTTCAGTAAGGACTAGGTCCAAAATGACTTCTCTGGTTGGTTCATGAACCAGCTGCTGCAAGAAGCAGTCATTTATTTCATCTAGAAACTTTAACTCCCTAGCACGTCCTGCGATGACACTGACCCAGTTGATACCAGTGTAATTGAAATCACTCATTATTATTACTGTGCTGTAACTTTTGTTAGCTTCCTTGATTTCTTTGTTCATGCTTCAAACTTAAGCTTCAGGGGGCAGGATCTGTATAACAAAAGTCTAATCATTAAGAACCAAGTTAAAATGAAAATGAATTTAAACTTCATCTAATTACTATATCAGGTATGACCTTCCCGAATGATAAGAGCAGAAACACTCTTCCAAGCATTGGTGCTCTTTATAAGCTTATAAGAAGCTACTGGGGTCACAAAAAATCTACATAGACAGCAAGGCTAATTAATCCCGTGGCAAAATGACAGGACTACATTAAAGCAAGCCACAGTATTTGTCAGCCAACTGGCCTTACTCAAAAGACAGCCTATTGCATCATAGCAGAACAGCCATAGAAAATTAAAGAGTAAAAGAGCTGTCAGCAAAAAAGTACATATGAAAACTTACCCTGCAGGAATATTGGGACTCACAATGCCAACTGGTAAAATCTGAGGTAGGAACAATTGCCTGGGCGGTATAGCGTAGTTACTCACCTGTAACAGGTGATCTCCGGGAAAAGCAGGAATAAGTCTTCACATATGGGTATCGTCGGTACCGACGGAGCCTGCATGGGAACGCTCCCCAGCGTCCAATAGGAAAGCTTTTGGGAGCATCCCACAGCGCCTACGTGCTGCCTTCCCGCCTTTCCAACTCTCCCTCTTCAGTTGAGTTTATAGCTGAGACCAAAGGAGAGAGTAGACAAAAAGAGAGAGATAGAGACAACTCCTAGGGGAGGTGGGTGGGTTGTGAAGACTTATTCCTGCTGTTCCCGGAGATCACCTATTACAGGTGAGTAACTACGCTATTTCCAGGAACAAGCAGGAATGTAGTCTTCAAATATGGGGACTCCCCAGCTGAGAGATGCCAGGGGGATGACCCCAGCAAGCTGTGAACCCAAGGTGAGATGGGTCATGCTTCCTCCCATGGATCTCTGGCATCGAAACCCGGGACGGCGGGTAGGAGTTGTACTAAGTCTGAAAGAGATGCTGGAGCACAGCCTGGCCAAACGAGGCATCCCGACAGGAGTCCTTGTCTAAGCAATAGTGGGCTGTAAAGGTGTGTACCGAAGCCCAAGTGGCTGCTCTACAGATGTCATCAATGGACACAGAACGAAGATTAGCCATTGAGGTTGCCATTGCTCTCACATCGTAAGCTGTGACATGGCCTTCGAGAGAAAGTCCCTTACTCTCATATGCAAAGTATATGCAATTTGCAATCCACCTAGAGAGAGTTCTTTTGGAAACTGGAAGTCCCAAATGACTAGAATCAAAAGCAACAAAAAGCTGAGAAGATTTTCTATGTTGCTTAGTTCTTTGAAGGTAAAAAGCTAAAGCTCTTTTACAATCTAAGGTATGAAGATTCCTTTCTGCGTTAGAGGCATGAGGCCTAGGGAAGAATACAGGAAGGTAAACCGCTTGGTTTAAATGAAAAGGCGAAACCACCTTTGGCATAAAGTGAGGATGAGTACTAAGAACTACCTTATCATGGTGAAATCTTGTATAAGGAGGATCCACCACTAAAGCCTGTAACTCACTGATGCGTCTTGCAGAAGTGAGGGAAACTAGGAAGATGACCTTCCAAGAAAGAAACTTTAGAGCTGTAGTGGCTAAAGGCCCAAAGAGCGGTTTCATGAGCTGCCCGAGAACAAGATTCAGATCCCATGCCACCGGCGGTGGCTTAATGGGAGGTTTTGTTAAAAGTAAACCTCTCATAAATCTCGCTATGAGTGGATGAGAGGAAATAGGTTATCCATCCAGAGGTTTGCGAAAAGCAACAATGGCACTAAGATGGACCCTTACTGAATTGGTCTTAAGACCAGAATCTGATAGATGGAGTAGATACTCCAGACGTGATTCGACAGGCACTGTATGGGGGTTGAGTCCCCTTTGAGAACACCATACAGATAATCTCTTCCACTTAAAGGCGAAGATCGCCTTGTGGAAGGGTTCCTGGAAGCCACAAGGATATCCTTTACCTGTTGAGATAGGTTGATATCCGGAAATCCTAGGCTTTCAGTAACCAGGCCCTGAGGTGCAGGGACTGGGGATTAGGGTGCAATAGCGTCCCGTTTTCCTGGGAACGAAGATCTGGAGCACATCCCAACTCCAGAGGTGTGGCTTGAGAGAGACGCAGAAGCAGAGGATACCACATCTGCCGTGGCCAACGTGGAGCTATGAGTATCATATGACCTCTGTCTCTCTAAAGCTTGAACAAAGTTTTGGAATGAGGAGAATGGGTGGGAAGGCATAGAGGAAGTCCCGACCCCAATGGAGGAGGAAAGTATCCCTTGCCTGACAGTTTTGAGCCAGAATTCTGGAACAGAATCGGGGAAGTTTGGTATTCTGTGGACTTGCAAAGAGGCCTATATCTGGCATTCCCCAGATTCGAAACACTCGAGCAAACTGAGTGCAGAGACCATTTGTGTGGCAGCAGTATTCGACTGAGTTTGTCTGCCCAAAGATTTTGAATGCCTGGAAGATATACCACTAGAAGGTGGATTTGAAACTCTCTGGTGAGGGCCCATATTCGCAAAGCTTCGTTGCATAACGACAGAGAGCCTGTTCCGCCCTGCTTGTTCACATAGAACATGGCTACTTGATTGTCGGTCTGGACTAGAACTGTCTTGTAGCTGAGATGGGCCTGAAAAACTTGGACAGCATGGAAAATGGCTCTGAGCTCTAGGAGGTTTATGTGAAGACAAGGCTCCTGTGGGGTCCAGAGACCCTGAGTTGATAGATCGTGCAAGTGAGCCCCCCAACCCAACTTGGACACATCTGTTGTTAAGGTGGTTTGGCATAGAGGCTGCTGGAAAGGAGAACCCACGAGAAGGTTTTCCAGTGGCTGCCACTATTGTAGGGACAAAATGAGACGTGTGGAGTTTCTGATTTTGTCCGTTAACCAACCCAAGGCCTGCGTACACTGAGAGGATAGGGTCCACTGGGCTGCTCGCATAGGGAACCACATGGACCGTGGATGCCATATGCCCCAGAAGCTGAAGCATCTTCCGAGCAGTCAGGAAGACCTTCATAGCTGCTTGGGAGGCCAGCTGTACTATACAAAGACAATGTGGCTGTGGCAGGAAAGCCCTTGACTGCCTTGTGTCTAGACGAGCCCCTATGAATTCTAGAGACTGAGAAGGGGTGAGATGAGATTTTGGGAGGTTTATGACCAGTCCCAAGTATCGAAGGATTCGCATGGTGCAAGAAAGAGCGAAGCTGACTTCTGGAGCTGTTGATGCTCGAATGAGCCAGTCGTCTAAGTAGGGGAAGACAAATATTCCTAGAGTTCTCAGGAATGCTGCTATTACTGCCATGCATTTTGTGAAGACTCTTGGGGCAGAAGCCAGACCGAAGGGAAGAACCCTGTATTGGAAGTGTCTTCCCTGAAAAAGGAATCGAAGGAATTTCCTGTGATCTGCATGGATGAGAATATGTGTATATGCATCCTTTAGATCTAGAGAACATAGCCAGTCCTGACTCTGAAGGTATGGCAGGAGTGTTCCGAGGGAGATCATTTTGAATTTTTCCTGGAACAGATACTTGTTTAATTCTCTGAGGTCTAGTATAGGCCTGTGTCCTCCTGTTTTCTTTGGGATGAGAAAGTAGGGGGAGTGGAACCCCATACCCTATTGGGGTATGGGTACCTCTTCTATTGCTCCCTGAGCAAGAAGTGATGTGACCTCCTGACCCAAGAGATTGGTAGCAGGGACCTGAGAATTGAACTGTCTTATAATTGTAGGAGGGGGCATGCTGTGAAAATGAAGTCTGTACCCCTCTCGTACAATGGACAGGGTCCAGTTTTCTGATGTTATTTGTTGCCATCTTCTGGCAAAATGGCATAACCTGCCCGGGATTGTAAGGGGTTCTGGACCTTTCAGGGGCAGAAAGACTAAGTTCTCTAGGAAGGAGTCAAAGCCCCTGAGGAGGCTGAGTCTGTTGAGCCGGTTGAGCTCTTGGAACTTGTGGCTTCCTCTGCTGTCTGTTCTGTTGTTGCCCCCTCTGGGGAACACGAACTGGGCAGTGTTCCTGATGGGTGTAAGATGGGTAAAATTTCTTTTTCTTGTTGAAATAGGGTTTCTTGACTGACTTTTTCTTTGCTGGGTTGGCTGTAGACTTTGATAGTCTGTTCAAAGTAGTATTTTCAAATTCAATCTGATTGGCCTTGTCTTGCCAATACTTGCCAAAAAGATTTTCTCCTGTGCAAGGAATGTTTCCCAATTTATCTTGCACCCATTGTTCTAAGTCTGATGCCTGAAGCCAGGCAATACGACGTGCACCAATGGAAATAGCACAGGTTCTGCTAATGCAGTCAAAGCAATCAAAGGTTGCACAGTTTACAAATTTAGAGACATCCTGGGCATGTTTGACCAGAGTAAGGAATTCCCCCCTTTTTTACTTAGGGAGAAGAGGGCTTGTGAGCCCCAAGTCACCTGTAACTTCTTTGAGGAACATTCCCATATAGAGAATGTAGGAGCTAATCCTGGCTGCCAACATTGAGGATTGGAATCACCGAAGCCCAAAGGCATCGAGCATCCTTGATTCACAGCCCGGAGGATTGAAAGAATGTGTTTTAGGACTCTTAATCCTATGCATCGCCGATTCCACTACCATTGAATGGTGTGGTAACCAAGTCTTTTGAAAGCCAGGACAGCTTGGAACTCGGTACATGGTATCGAGTCGTTGAGAGTGTGGAGACACCGTTAAGGGAGTTTCCCACATTCTTAGCATAAGATCATGCAAGATTCTGTGAATGGGAAGAGTAGCTGCCTCTTTAGGAGCCTTAAGGTACTGAAGAATTTCTAATTCTTTTGTTCTGGGTTCCTTCTCTGGAGTCACCGTGATTGGAAGACCCTGAGATAAATCACGTACAAAATCCTGGAAGGACATGTCTTCTGGAGGAGACATTCTGCGTTGAGGAGAAGGAGATGGATCCTCCGGAAGGATAGCTCTAGTACCGGCAGAGTCATTGGAATCGGATGATTCAAAGTATCTCTGTGCCGGGTGTTCTTGCAATGCACGGTACCGGTATCGCTCAAAGTCTGTATCGGGGTGTCTCGGAACTGATCCGTCGATAGCTGAGATAGACTCAAGGCTTGGCATGGGGGGAAGTATACCCGCCGAGGCACTCAATACCGGTACCGGTGTTGGTACCGATACCTGTGGAACCATTTGAAGCGGTCTTAGCGGTACCGATGCTGCTAAGAGGGCTGCTTTACTGCGTCTGATAGCGAGGATTCTGTGATCCATTGCTCCTGCCGATGCCTGAGTGTTGGTACCGGTGGAAGCGGCTATGACCCCAGAACATGGCACCAGTAGTTCTGCAGAGGTGGAGGCCTCTGGAACATTCTGGAGCCCCATTAATGCTTTGGAGACCGAGGCCTCCCGTCGGGGCTGTTTTGCTGGTGAACTTTTCTTGAGGGCAATGCCAGTGGCATCTCGATACTTTGAAGGAGATCTACCCTTTGAGGACCAGCCAGAAGACTTAAGTTTAGTTACCTGAGATCCATGGGAGGAAGATGAAGCCCTGGAAGACGTTGATGCAACTGACATCGTATCTGCGGCAAAAAGGGTACCGAGTTTTGCAGCTCTATTCTGCAGGCCCCTCTCTTGGTCATCTTTCTGCAGGAGAGACACTCCGATGGAGAATGGTCAGGACCTAAACACTTAAGACATCATTCATGGGTGTCGGTGAAGGATATGGTACCGCCACATTTAGAACATTTCTTGAAACCACTAGCTGGTTTCTCCATGTTTGAAGAAAAATGGGCCTAGTGCCCAAAATGGCCCCTAGACCCAAGAGGGGAAAGGCCCCTGAAAGAAAAATCTTTTAAAAAGCTAGTTTTTTTTTTTTTTTAAAGAAGAAAAGAGAACCGGCGGTACCTGTAGGCGTCGAATGAAGGCAGACGCGACAACAAAAAACAAAAGAATAAGGATAAATTTTTCTGCGGTGACAGGGTATGCGTCCTGTCGGCTCTGCAGAAAACAAAAAACTGAAGAGGGAGAGTTGGAAAGGTGGGAAGGCAGCACGCAGGCGCTGTGGGATGCTCCCAAAAGCTTTCCTATTGGACGCTGGGGAGCGTTCCCATGCAGGCTCTGTCGGTACCGATGATACCCATATGTGAAGACTACATTCCTGCTTGTTCCTGGAGATATCAAATGTCTCAATAAAGATAAAGATCACACGAGTGTACCTCTGGCTACGAAGTGCGCCATGAAGCTACAAAGATTTGTGTTTTATTAGTTGTTGAATCCAAACTATGGAATGCTTTGACTCCTACCACTGGTGGCATTGTGAGAGAGTCAGAAAGACCATTAGATGGTAGAGGGGTAAAATGGTCATTAAGGGAGGACAAGGCCATAGCAGGGAGACTAAATTAATTTTGTGCTTTGGTCTTTAAGTAAAAAGATGTAGGGAAAAAAACCCATGCCAGAAATGATATTTAAAAGGTGATGTATTGGAGAAATTGAAACAAATCTCAATAAACCTGAAAGATGTAATACAGCAATGTGTTTAACTAAAAAACAGCAAATCAACTGGACCAGATGGTGTACATCCCAGAGTACTGAAAGAATTCAAAAATCAAACTGCAGACTTACCATTAGTAATCTGTAAACTATCATTAAAATTGTCTATATTTCCTGAAGATTGGAGAGTGGCCAACATAATGCCAATTTTTAAAAAAGATTCCAGGAGTGATCCGGAAAATTACAGACCAGTGAGCCTGACATCAGTGCAGGGCAAAATGACTGAAACCATTATAAAGAACAAAATTACTGAACATATAGATTGTCAAGGTTTAATGGGACAATGCCAATATGGATAAAGCCAAAAAAAGCCTTGTCTCAATAATCTGCTATATCTGTTTGGAAAGTATGCATACAAAATGTTCCCGCAGGAGCCAGGATCGCCCAAGGATAACCTGGTGTGCCCCCTCCGCCCTTGGGGACGTCCTCCCCACAGGGGCCCACAGACATCCGCATTACTGGCCTCTTTTTTCCCAGCCGCCTGACCCAAGGCCTGCCTCCCACAACCTGGATCGGGCGGCGGGGACCTCACGCACCCGGCCCCGGGGGTGGTTCCCCTGCCCCAATCGGCCACAAAATGCTGCTTATACCACTTCTGAGGTGTTATAAGCAGCATGTCCCAGCAGGCCTGGCAGCACGTACAGGCTGTACATACAACCGAAGCCAGTCCCTGCTCCGTCCCCTCCCACCTCCCTGCCGGCTCTCCCTGTCCTGAAGCACAAACGCTATGGAGAAAACAGGTGGAGGAATAGGATCTAGGTGGATTACGGGGCTGCACATCTTGGCAGGATGTTTGAGAATGAGGGCCATAGTGTAAATGAATTTTCTGAAAGCCTTTGACAAAGTCCCCCAAGAGAGACTTGAGCAAATTAAAAAGTCATGGGATAGGGGGTAGTGTACTATTATGGATTAGGAACTGGTTAAAAGATAGAAAGTAGGGCTAAATGGCCAATTTTCTCAATGGAGAAAGGTAAACAGTGGAATACCCCAGGGATCTAGTACATGACCTAGAAATGGGAATGAGTGAGGTGACAAGTGAAAAGTTATGCACTTAAGGAAGAATAACCCAAACTACATTTGTTGTTGTTAAGTGCTGTCAAGTCGGTGTCGACTCATGGCGACCCTCTGGATAGTTGTCCTAAATTGTGTTTGGTCTTCAGTCAGGCGGCTCATTGTTGACAGACTGGCACCCATAGCTGCTGTAACTGTATCGATCCATCTCATTGCTGGCCTTCCTCTTTTGTGTTGACCTTCTATCTTGTCAAGCATGATGTCTTTCTCTAATGATCTCTCTTTGCATGATGTGTCCAAAGTATGAAAGACAGTCTTGTCATCTGAGCTTCTAAAGAAAGCTTAAGTTTGATCTCCTCTAGTACTGACTGGTTTGTTCTTTGGGCAGTCCATGATATACACAGTATTCTCCGCCAGCTCCATAATTCAAAGGCATCAATTTTCTTCCTGTCTATCTTTTTCACTGTCCAACTTTCGCATCCATATGATGTTATTGAAAATGCCATGGCTTGAAAAAAGTTGAATCTTTGTATGGAGAGAGACATCTCTGCTCTTGAGAATCTTGTCTAGGTTCTTCACAGCCATTCTGCCAAGAGCAATGCGTTGGCAGATTTCTTGACTGCTTGTTGCTTCTTTATTGATAGTTGATCCAAGTAGGTTAAAGTTGTCCACAATTTCAATTCTTATTGATTTTGCCAGTTGTCATGATCTTTGTCTTCTATACATTAAGGTGCAGGCCCATTTTAAGACTATGTTCTTTGATCCTGAGAAGCAAATGTTTCAGGTCATCTTCACTTTCAGCCAGTAATGTGGTATCATCAGCACAACAAAGGTTGTTGATGAGTATTCCATCAATCTTCACACCTCTGTTGTCTTCATACAGTCCTTCATATAATTCTAACCCAAGCAGTAACTTTAGGGTCCATCCCTAGGGTGCTCAGTTTGTTTATAAGTCGCCTGTGAGGAACAGTGTCAAAGGCTTTACTGAAATCTAAATACACCACATCTAGGGCTCTCCCTTGGTCCAACTCCCTGGTCACCCAGTCAAAGAAATCAATCAGATGAAAGATACGAGGAGCTGTAGAGTGAATGCATTTATAGATCAGCAGGAGAAGTTTGAATTGGATGTGGAAACGGATAGGGAGCCAATAAAAGTGACTTGAGAAGAGGGGTAATATGATCATGATGAGGCTGGCGGAAGATTAGCCGCACAGCAGTTTTGAACGGATTGAAGGGGAGAGAGATGATTTAGAGGGAGACCAGCAAGGAAAAGGTTGTGGTCAACAGTGTCAAAAGCAGCAGAAAGGTCAAGAAGGATGAAGTTTGAGAAAAGGCCCTTGGATTTTAACAGGAACATGTCACTGGAGACTTTGGTAAGAGCTGTTTCAGTAGAATGTAAAGGATCCAGGAGGGCTTGAGAGGAGAGAAAGTCGAGGCAACGGTGGTGAACCGCATGTTCAAGTAGTTTAGAAATGAAAGGGAGATGGGTCGATAGTTAGAAGGATGGGTAATATCTAGTGAGGGTTTCTTGAGGAGAGGTGTAACTATAGCATGCTTGAAGGCTGCAGGGAGAGTTGCAGTGGAGAGTGATAGGTTGAGAATATGAGAGATGGAAGGGACAACAGTTGAGGAAATAGGACTTAGGAGACAAGTGGGAATAGAATAAGAGGTGCAGGTAGTGAGTTTGGAGGAGGAAAGAAGGTGTGTGGTTTCCTCCTCAGAGATCATAGAAAAGGAAGAAAGGGTAGCAGAGGTAGAGGGGAAAGTTGGGAGTGGAGAGGGGTAGGAGGGGAAAGCGTAGTTACTCACCTGTGACAGGTGTTCTCCAGGAGCAGCAGGAATCAGTCCTCACATATGGGTGATGTCGCACCGACGGAGCCCTCGTGCAGAGCATTTCCCCAGCTTTCAAGGGTGCCATCTTGCTCAGTCTTTCTTTTTCCGTGGAGCCCAACAGACGTAGTTCGTGTCACCCAGGAAAAAGTAGTTTTTTTCTGCGATTTTCGCATCTCTTTATCCGGTTCGACACGGGTTCCCCTTCCTGCCTGGGCTCGGTACACCGGTATCAAGTCCGGAACTTCTTTTTTCGGTTTTTGTCCTTTGTGACTAGTGGAGGAGTCAAGCAGCTCCGGCCGTGTGGGCCTGGATGCCACCCGCCCCGACGCCGAGGGCACTGGCATCAACAACCTCGGCCCCGAACGGGAGGTCGAGGGAGACAGTGGCCGAGGATCGACTCGAGACTTGATTGACTCGAGGATCGGCTCGGCCTCCGGGGTCGACTTAGACATCGAGATCCCGGTGGTTGGGGCAGATGCACCAGTCAGACCAGCGATCAGTACCCGCTGATGCTCCATGAAGGCAGCCAGGCTGCTCTCCAGGGCCGTCAGCCTGAGTCCGAGCTCAGGAGACTCCGCAGCCCCTGACTCGGGCCCCGACGGTGTCGGGCCCGACATCTGGTCTCTCGGGGGAGAGTCCACGAGGACAACAGAAGTTACCTGACTCGGGGACTCCGGCTCCAGGCGAGGTTGCTTGGTCGGCTGCTCTGACTCCGAGAGCCCGGGACGGCGGTCAGGGCTGCGTGACCTGGCCCTCGAGGATCCAGATGCCTCCACTGACACCGCCCTCACGAGCTTCTTCTTCCTTTTGTGCTCCCGGGTGGGAGACCCCCCTCTCAGAGGACCCACGACGCCGCTCAGGGTCAGACTCCCGAGATGTCGAGGCCTCTGACGAAGTCCGGGCCTGGCCGGACGCAGACTCCGAAAAGATTCTTTCACGTTGGTGCTGACGGCTCCGAAGCGCCTTCGACGACATCTTGCCACACGGGCCATAGACCAGCGGGTCATGGTTGGGCCCGAGGCATCGGAGGCAGCAGTCGTGTGTGTTGGCGAGAGACATAAGTTTCTTACACTGATCACATTTTTTGAACCCGCTGGCAGCCATGGGGGGAAAAAGGGCTGCCAGTGAAAATAACAGAAAAAGCATGAACGCTAGTCACAAAGGACAAAAAACGAAAAAAGAAGTTCTGGACTCGATACCGGTGTACCAAGCCCAGGCAAGAAGGGGAACTGGCGTCGAACCGGATAAAGAGATGCGAAAATCGCAGAAAAAACACCTACTTTTTCCTAGGTGACATGAACTACATCCGTTGGGCTCCACAGAAAAAGAAAGACTGAGCAAGATGGCACCCTTGGGAGGAAAGGGAACCATGCGTGGGCGTTGCATTCCCAAAGGCTTTCTTTGAAAGCTGGGGAAATGCTCCGCACGAGGGCTCCGTCGGCGCGACATCACCCATATGTGAGGACTGATTCCTGCTTGGTCCTGGAGAAGTAGCTGACTTCATGGGGAACTGGAAGGTGATCTTGTGGATTTTGTCATGGAAATAGTTAGCCAGGGTTTGGACAGAAAGGGAGGGAGGGGTCGGAGGAAGAGGCACCTTGAGGAGAGAACTGAGAGTAGTACAGAGATGACATGGGTCAGAGGCAAGAGAGTCAGATGGACATAGTAGTATTGTTTGGCGAGTGCTATTGCTGACTGGAAAGAGACAAGCATGAATTGAAAGTGGAAAGTCTGCTAGGGAGCAGGATTCGAGCCAAGCACACTCAGCTGAATGGGCACTGGAACGTAGATAGCAAGTAGTGGAAGAAAGCCAGGGCTAGGGTATAGTACACCTTACAGAAGGTTGCATGGACGAAGGAAGAGCATCCACAGCAGAGGAGAGTGTAGCGTTATAGGAAGCTGCTGCCTCACCAACAGACTCAGATGACATAGTGGAGGAAAGAGGTGATGAGACAGTGGAAGAGAGAGCCAAAGGGTCAACAGCATAAACATTCCTTAAAAGGTTGGAGGAGACAGAGCTAGGCTGAGGCGGTGGATGACGAAGAGTGAAGCTTAGCAGGTGATAGTCCGATAAGGGAAGAACAGTTACAGAAGTTTGAGGGTAAGCAATTAGGGAGGAATACAAGGTTGAAGCAGTGGCCATGCTGGTGCGTGGTGGCAATATTACAAAGCTGGAGGTCGAATGAGGAGATAAGGGAAAGGAGCTTTAAAGCATAATGATCAGAGGGGTTATCAACATGAATGTTAAAATCTCTGAGAATAGGAGTGGGTGAAGAGGAATCCAGAAAGAAGGAAAGCCATGAGTCAGTCAGTGAGAAAAGTAGAGGTGGATTTGTTAGGAGATCGATAAATAACAGCCAACCAGAGAGGTAGTGGAGCAAAAAGGCAGATGGAGTTGACTTCAAAGGAGGGAAAGGAGTAAGACTGAGGTAGCAAGAGGGGTTGAAATTGGAAGAAAGGAGAAAGTAGAAGCCCAATACCATCACCATGGCCAATGGGCAAGGCGTGTGGGAGAACTGATAGTCGCCATGTCAGAGAGCAGCGACTGATGGAGAGTCTTCTGGGAGGAGCCAGGTCTCAGAGCAAGAAGATGGAGAGCATTAGAGATAAAGAGATCATGAGTAAAGGCAAGTTTATTTGAAATGGAGTGTGTGTTCCACAAGGTACATGAGAAAGGGAGAGACGAAGGGGAAAGGAGAGGGATATCAATAAGATCTGAGGTAGAGTAGTGGATCCGTGGAATAGTCTCCCAGTGGAGGTGGTAGAGATGAGGACAGTAACTGAATTCAAAAAAGCATGGGACAAACACAGAGGATCTCTAAAGGTAAAAAGGGGACTGTTGTAGCTGTTATGGAAGGACAGACTAGATAGGCCATGTGGTCTTTTTCTGTCGTCATATTTCTATGTTTCTATGAGGTGACAAAAATCTAGGGGGGCCAGGGTTGGGGTTGATATCTCCGGATGAGAGAAGGAGTAGAAGAGTGTGGGGCAGAGAGGAGACAGCACAGTGGAAACAAGGTAAGGTTGTTTTAGAGAAAGAGGAGATGGCTGAATGAGAGTAAGAAAATGGTGATGCTCAAGAGGCTTTCCTAACCAGGGCTCTACAGATCAACAAACAGTAAGGATCTGAGGGTTTGTTTGTTTGTTTTTATTATATTACATTGCTAGCTCTCTGACTGGGAGCTCTTAAAAGGGTTTTTTGTATATTTTTTAAAGCAAGGTTACTTTCTTTTTGGTGCTTTAGGGGAACTTTCCTTGAGCACAGTAGGTTGCTGAACTCTAGTAACCTCCTCAGGTTTAGAAACTGCTAACACCTAATCAGGTGTTAGTTCCCTCCCTACCCACCCCGACTCCCACCCACCCCTAGTGAGCAGTCTTGCTTTATAGGGCACCTCCCCCTTTAACAAATCACAGAAAATTGGACCAGCACATTTTGAATATAATTAAAGAGATTTAACTGCTTTTTCTATGAAAGGACAGCTGCGAAACCGGCTGGTACTTGGTAGATCTCTCTCTTTTGCTTTAACAGATACCTAAGCTCCACGAACAGAACAATGGCTGGGAAAAATCGTATTGCTAAAGCTGTTGCCCCCGTTACAGCTTCTGCCTCGGTCCAGACAGAGGTCCTAATGCCAGTTGAAGGACCAGTTCCATGTGCAGGGTGCCTGCATGCTGAAGCTCTGAGGAAACAAGTGGAGGAACTCAGAGAGGAGGTGGCGAGGCTGAGGAGCATTCAAGACAGTGAAGTACATTGATGAGATGCTTCTTGCAGCAACCAAGCTCTCCAGCACAGGAGAAGATGGGTGCCAACAGAATGTCGATGGTTGGACACAAGTCACCAGGGCCTGCAAAATCACCAATCCAACTTCTCCAGCCCTTGAATTGAAGAACCATTATGCAGCCCTGGAAGTGGAGGAGGTGAAAGCATCCCTGGAAAGGGAAGAACCAGAGTTCAAGTACCCCAAAGTTGCAGAATCAGTGACCAGAAGGAAACGAAGGGTAGTGGTGGTTGGAGACTCTCTTCTGAGGGGTACTGAGGCGTCCATCTGCCGACCAGACTTGATGTCCAGAGAGGTATGCTGTCTGCCTGGTGCCAAAATCCAAGATGTTACAGAGAGTTTGCCGAGACTCATCAAGCCCACTGACTATTACCCAATGTTGCTAATCCATGTTGGAACAAATGATACTGCCAGGTATACCTCGGAACATATCAAAAGTGACTTCATGGCTCTGGGACAGAGGGTGATGCAGTTAGGTGCACAGGTGGTGTTCTCTTCAATCCTCCCTGTTGAGGGTAAAGGCCAAGGCAGAGAGGCTCGCATCCTGGAGATGAATGCATGGCTGCGTGGATGGTGTCATCGAGAGCGTTTTGGTTTCCTAGACCATGGGATGCTGTTCCAAGGGTTGCAGAGCAGAGATGGCATCCATCTGTCCAAGAAAGGTCAACGCATCTTTGGTAGTAGATTGGCTAATCTACTGAAGAGGGCTTTAAACTAGATTCGTTGGGGATAGGTGAAGAAAGCCCCCAGGTAAGTGAAAGCCCCCAGGTAGGTGATACATTAAATACCTTTATGGAAATGGGTAACAGGGGTAACATATGGAAAGCAGTGTGTATAAATGCCCGTAGCATGGGAAATAAGATCCCTGATGTTGAAGCTTTGGTGGGAGTGGCTGACTTGGATTTAGTGGCAGTAACAGAAACATGGTTCACAGAAAACCATGACTGGGATGTAACTATACCTGGCTATACTTTATTCAGAAAGGACAGGGTAGGAAGAAGGGGAGGAGGAGTGGCACTATATGTAAAAACTACTATTAAAGCTTTGGAATTACAGAGCTTAAAAGGGAGAGAGGAGGCATTGTGGGTTAAACTAGAAAGAGGGAAAGAGAAATCTATTTGCATTGGTGTGATATACAGACCTCCCTCACAAGAGGAAGAGGTGGAGAGAGAGTTAATTGAAGACATACGCAGCATTGCTAGGAAAGGGTAAGTGCTACTGATAGGAGATTTCAATATGCCAGATGTTGATTGGCACATTCCTGCTGCAGTATCATCTAGAAGTAAGGAGATCCTGGATTCTCTACAGGGAGAACTATTCAGGCAATTGGTAACAGACCCCACACGTGAAGGGGCCATACTGGACTTGGTGCTTACCAATGGTGAAAGTATTTCTGATGTTGTAGTGGGAGATCATTTTGCATCCAGTGATCACCAGATGGTGTGGTTCAGTATTAGGACTAGGGCTATTAGAATCCATTCCAAGGTGAGGATCTTAGACTTTAGGATGACTAACTTTGCGAAGATGGGCCAATACCTCAGGGAGTCGTTAGTGGGATGGGAACAGCTGGGGGATGTAGAAAAACAGTGGGCAAAACTGAAAGGGGTATTTTAAGGGCAACCAACCTTTTTGTTAAAATGGTAAATAAAGGCAAAAGGAAAAGGAGACCGCTATGGTTTTCGAAGGAAGTAGCTGAAAAAGTGAAGAAAAAGAGGAAGGCCTTCATGAAATACAAGAGATCACAGACAGAGGAAGACAGGCATCTGTATTTGGAAAAACTTAGAGAAGCTAGCAAAGTAGTTAAGAAGGCAAAGATTCAAAAGGAGGAGGAAATAGCCAATGCAATAAAATGGGGGGATAAGACATTTTTCAGATATATTAGTGAGAAGAGGAAGGGCAAAAGTGGTATTGTCAGACTCAAGGGTGCAGGGGGGGAATATGTAGAAGCTGATAAGGATAAAGCGGAATTGCTTAACAAATATTTTTGTTCTGTGTTCACAGATGAAGAACCAGGAGCAGGACCTCAGAAAACACCCACAAATAGGAACAGAAGCGAGGGATATCTTGAACAATTTTCAGAAGACTGTGTTCGTGAGAAACTAGCTCAACTTAAAGTAGACAAAGCGATGGGACCGGATGGGATACACCCTAGACTACTGAGGGAACTTGGGGACGTTCTAGCAACTCCACTGACTGACCTTTTCAATGCCTCATTGGAGTCGGGAGTGGTGCCAAAGGACCGGAGAGAGGCTCATGTGGTGCCTTTACACCAAAGCGGAAGTAAGGATGTGGTTGAAAACTACAGGCCGGTTAGTTTAACTTCGGTGGTGAGTAAATTATTGGAAACGCTGCTGAAAGAGAAAATAGTGAGGTTTCTGGAGTCCAGCGGATTACAGGATCTGAGGCAGCATGGATTCACCAGAGGCAGGTCTTGTCAGACAAATCTGATTGATTTCTTTGACTGGGTGACCAGGGAGTTGGACCGAGGGAGAGCTCTAGATGTGGTGTATTTAGATTTCAGTAAAGCCTTTGACACTGTTCCTCACAGGCGACTTATAAACAAACTGAGCACCCTAGGGATGGACCCTAAAGTTACTGCTCTGGTTAGAAAATGGTTGGGTGGGAGGCGACAAAGAGTACAAGTAAATGGAGCTCACTCTGAGGAGAAGGATGTTACCAGTGGTGTGCCCCAGGGATCTGTCCTTGGTCCGATTCTTTTTAACATCTTTGTTAGTGATATAGCGGAAGGGCTGTCGGGTAAGGTTTGCCTCTTTGCAGATGATACCAAAATCTACAATAGAGTAGACACCCAGGAAGGTGTAGATAACATGAGGAGGGATCTAGCTAAGCTTGAAGAATGGTCTAGAATTTGGCAGCTGGGATTTAATGTTAAAAAATGTAAGGTCATGCATTTGGGCTGCAGCAATCCAAGGGAGCAATACAGTATAGGAGGTGAAGTACTTTTGTCCACTAAAGAAGAGCGGGACCTAGGCGTGGTTGTATCTGATGATCTTAAAGTAGCTAAACAGGTAGAAAAGGTGACGGCAAAAGCTAGAAGGATGCTTGGGTGCATACGGAGAGGAATGGCTAGCAGAAAAAAGGAGATGATAATGCCTCTGTATAAGTCTTTGGTGCGACCTCATTTGGAGTATAGTGTGCAATTCTGGAGACCGCACCTTCAAAAGGATGTGAACAGAATGGAGTCGGTGCAGAGGGTGGCTACTAAAATGATTAGTGGGCTTCATTATAAAGCATATGAGGACAGATGTAAGGATCTTAATATGTACACCTTAGAGGAAAGGCGGGATAGAGGTGATATGATTGAGATGTTTAAATACCTCCGTGGCATAAATGTTCAGGGAGACAGGCTCTTTCAATTGAAAGCAAGTTCTGCTACGAGGGGACATGGGATGAGGGTGAAGGGAGATAGATTCAGGAGTGATATGCAGAAATATTTCTTTACGGAAAGAGTAGTGGATCCATGGAATAGTCTCCCAGTGGAGGTGGTAGAGATGAGGACAGTAACTGAATTAAAAAAAGCATGGGACCAACACAGAGGATCTCTAAAGGTAAAAAGTGGACTGTTGTAGTTGTTGATATGGAAGGACAGACTAGATAGGCCATGTGGTCTTTTTCTGTCATCATGTTTCTATGTTTCTAAGAGCTGATGACAGGGTAGAGGACAGGACGGAGGGGGAAGTGAGGATGGTAAAGGGGAGACAAGGAGGGGAAGAGAGAAGGTGTTGGTAGGAGGCGAGACAATTAGGTAGTATGAAGAATAGGAAGACAAAGTGATGAGGAGCCACAGAAGGGAAATGGAAAGATAAACAGAGGCCAGAAGAATTAGTTGCACCTGTGTTTAAGTCTCAATGTGTGAATGAGACTATGGTGCAAGGAAGAGGGTTTGTGATTTATTAGGAAATGGGCAACAGTCTGGGGAAAGGAGCGGCTTTTCCAAAGGGATGAGCTCCACCTTAACAGGGATGAAACCCGGATGCTGGCATTAACCTTTAAAGAAGGAGATAGAGCAGTTTTTAAACTAGATAATAGGGGAAAGCAGACAGTCACCCAAGAGTGCATGGTTCAGAAGGATGTATCCTTGAAGGATACTAGCAAAAGAGGGAGGTTAGTGCATTCCGACAGAGAGGTTCCAGTAAAGATAAAAGTAACCCAGATAACCATAAGTACAGAGCAGACAGATCTGAAAGATTCCAAATTACCCCTGTCTACTAGATTAATATGAATAAAATATAACCTCTAAAATGCTTGTATGCAAATACTAGAAGTCTAAAAAATAAGATGAGAGAGTTAGAATATGTAGCCCTAAATAAGAGGTTAGATATGATTGGTATCTCAGAGACCTGGTGGAAGGAAGACAACCAATGGGACACTGTGATACCTAGGTACAAACTATATCGCAATGATAGAGTAGATCAAATTGGTGGAGGGGTTGCTCTCCATGTTAAAGAGGGCATTGAGTCACACAAGATTAAAGCTGCAGGAAACAAAATGCAGTGTAGAATCTCTATGGATTGAAATTCCATGTAAAAAGGGGAAGGTAATGGCAGTGGGGATGTACTACCGACCGCTTGGCCAGAATGAACAAATGGATGATGAAATGCTCAAAGAAATCAAAAGTTACAACACAGTAAATAATAATGGGTGATTTCAATAAGCTTGGTATTGACTGGGTCAGTGTCATGGTAGGACTTGCTAGGGTGATGTGGAGCTTGATTCAGAGAGAAACACGTCCGGGCCGTCTGGATGGCACCAAGCAAGATGGGCCCATTTGGACCAGATTCTGGCCGCAGGATGGCCTGGTGTGTCCTTGTGGGGACGTCCTTCCCGCAGGCACCCCCGACTCTCGTGGCTCCGGCCCCCCTTTTCCCTGCCCTGGGGGGGATCCCCGGCCCCAATTGTGCCGTAAGTGCTGCTTATTCTACCTTTGAGGTGAAATAAGCAGCATGTCCCCAGTAGGACGTACCTGAATCGGCGCTGTACATGCTGCTGGGCTGGCCCTCCCTGCTCTGCCCCCTCCCGCCCCCCGCTAGCTCTCCCCATCCTGAGCATCAGGACATACAGGGAGAGCCGGAGGGGGAAATTGGGCCCAGACGGCTTGCGGCTCTGCAACCTGCGGCTCTGCATAAGGCCCAAAGTTTCTAAATGAAATAAATGACTGCTTCTTGGAGCAGCTGGTTCATGAACCGACAAAAGGGGAAGCTATTTTGGACCTTGTCTTTAACTGAACACACGATCTGGTGCAAGAGATAAGGATGTTGGGGCCAGTTGGCAATAGTGATCATAGAATGATCGCATTTGATTTAATAAATGGAGGGAGGACGGCAAGGAAATCCACAGTACTACCTTTTAACTTTCAAAAGATAGACTATGATAAAATGAGGAAAACGGTTAAGAAAAAACTAAAAAGAACAGCTGCAAAGGTTAAAGATTTACATCAAGCATGGGTGTTGTTTAAAAATACTATCTTGGAAGCCCAGAGAGCATAGTTATTCATCTGTAACAGGTGATCTCTGGGAACAGCAGGAATTTAGTCCTCACATATGGGTGACATTGGGTACCGATGGAGCCTGTGCAGGAAGCTCCCCAGCTTCCAACAGGAAAGCATTTGGGAGCAGTCCACTGCACATGTGTTGGTGCCTTCCCACTCTTCTAACTGACTCTCCTCAGTTGAGTGTATAGCTGAAGAAAGTCGTTTGTTGTTTGCTAGGAGAATGAGTCTTTGAATTCGGCCTTGTAGGAGAAAGGCCTTGCACTGGGTGGTGTCAAGGACGGCTCCAATGAATTCCAGTCTTTTCATGGGGATGAGGTGTGATTTGGAAAGTTTATCAGGAAACCTACAGACTGCAGAAGTCCTATGGTTTTGGACTGGGCTGAGCAGAGTTCTCGAGGGGAGTCTGCCTTTATGAGCCAGTCGTCTAAGTAAGGGAAAGCAAAAAAACTTTGTTGATGAGCAGATGAGCTGCTACCACGGCCATGCATTTTGTGAAAACCTTTGGTGCCAAGGCCAAGCCGAAGGGAAGAACTCTGTATTGATAATGCACCCCTTGGCATATGAACCTGAGATATTGCCGTGAGAGGGATGGATGAGTATGTGAGTGTAGGCCTCTTTGAGGTCCAGGGAACACAGCCAGTCATTTTGTACTGAGGTGCGTACGTGCAGCTTTGAGAGGTTAGTGACATCATATGGAAAAGATGTAAAAACACACTTATCAGTAAATGGTGGACAGAGAGAGGGTAAAAGGCAATCATGAGATATAAACATGCCAGCTTAGCATGAAGAAGAACATATGGCCCCCCAGTATAGTTGTCAGAACACGGGGAGTTGAAGAGATATATTTCTTGGGAACTGAGAGGTGGGAGAGAACCAAACAAGAGAACCAAGCAAGAAAACCAGGTAAAGAATTGAGAGGGGAGCAGAGGTCAGATAACAATATAAATCTGACAAGGCCCAGACTGATAATTGCAGACATGGGCCCAAGAAAGGTCAACGGAGAGGGGTACAGACATGAGTAGAATAACATCACACAAGTGGGGCCCCAGACAGCTGGAACAAGAATGAGCTAATTAGAGAAGAATTAGAATAGTAAGAATCGTCCTGTGCTACGGTATATAATATGACAGGACCGGATACACGATGAGTTTGTTTCCTGCACAATGGAGGCTGTGTGGGGTATGGATTCCCTGGGTTCTCCCCAGTATCTCTTTTTGTTGAGTGAGAGTTTTGTGTGTATGTATTGTGTGTGTATATGTCTATTATTTCTCTTATGTTCAGGAAAGCCTGTCACACTTGCTATTGAGTCAGAGATAAGACAGCATTCATGAAGGCAGGACCAGACATTCTGACTGTTAATTGTTTAGAAATCTGCATCTAAGATAAGAAAGAATGACCTTGTTTGCAGTGAGAAGTGGCAAGATCTGTAATCCTACTGGACAGTTTTCCTTTGTTCTTAGTTTTCTGTTTCTGTAAGATAGGGAATAATAAAAAAGATCCTTTTGGGAAGAAAAATCTGTGAGATAGTTATTACCATGTACGAGTGTGTTGCCTTGTGGTAGGCTATGGCCTAGCATGGCCTGCTATTATGAAAGGCCTGTAAGTTAGGCCTGGATCCTAACTCCCATTATAGCTAGAAAAGAACCAAAAATCTGTGAGAAATGAGAAAACTGTTTTAAACGGCTTAATAAGAAGTTTTTATGAATTCATAAGTCTTCCATTATTCTCTTGTGTGTGAAAGAACAGAAATGTTTCAATACATGGATTTTGGAGCCAGGGATAACCTTGCAGTAGAAAAGTAACGAAATCAAGAACTGCACCATTGTTAGAGCAATCTTAAGGGAGGGGGCTGGTTGCTAGGCTCCGGAGGGATTTCTAACTGGACAGGTGCAGGGAATGTAAAACCAATGAGAAGTTTGCATGTATCGAGCTAGAACCAATAGAAAGTTCTCATGTATCAAACTGAAAAAGAGGTATAAATGGTTATGTCTCTGTATAAACTTTTGCTCAGTTCCTTTTTGTAGGGATTATAAGGTTTAGGTATATGTTCCTGGTTCATAATCACTCAATGGTCTTTATTCTGCTCTAATAAAAATATATATATATCAACCAGTCTGTCATTACAGTGGGCAAGAAGAAACAGGCCAGCATAAATATATTATAAGCCTTAGAAAAGTGTATGCTTGGATTGAAGGGTCCATGCAGAGACTTTTTTGCAGAAGGCACATACACAGGAAACCATGCAAAGAAGAATATGCTGAGCACATCAAGCCCTGAAGAAAAAGACAGTTGATGGTTGGAAGGTATGGCGTAAGAGCAAACGAAAAGGAACTTGAGTGGGTATTAAAACAGGAACAAGGGGATAGAAAGGAAGTAACAGGAAACAGATGGCAAGAGGAGATGAGATACAAGGGGGGAGATAGATTTGGGAGCTGTGCACGTATACGGAAATCAGAAAAATGTATATTTAACACGACTATTGTACTCAGTGGGAGGAGGGATTCTGATGTCTGAGGACTGACAGAAATTCTCCTCTCCCTTGCCTGTATTTGTCCATCAGTTATCTAATAAACAGAGATTCTGATTGCACCTGTACTGACTTTTTGGATCTGGACTATACAGGAAATTAGTGATAATTAGTAATCGGTCTCTTGTAAGTAACAGGGCCTTACAATTTGTGCCGAAACCCGGGATTGGGCTACGGGTGGGTCTTTATGACCAAGATACAAATTTAAAGATTTGGATTCCCCTCAAGAAAGAGGGAAGTACTTTTCCGGTGCGTAGTAGAGACCGGAGAAGAAGTGAGTGACGATTCCCTAGGATGATGGCGGCTGTAATGATGGCGTCGTGAGTATATTTTTAACCAAGCTTGGTAAGTGTTGTTTAATTTTTGTCTTTGTTATATGCATTTTTGTTTTTGTTATATGAATAAAGTGTAAGAATAATTTGCTGTTATAAACTGGGACTGAGTGATAAGTGATTGAGACAGTACGTGTCATCTGACACGAAGCGTGTGTGTTCTTGCTCACGGTTCCATACCTCCGCGAGGAGATTGGCTGGGCTTGAACGAAGCAAATTCTTGTTTGAAAGGTGTCCTGGACATTTCGTGCACTTCCTTCCTCTGTAAATAAAGAGGGTGGGTATTGAGACCCTTAAATAAAAGGTTGCACGTAGGAATCATGTCTCTGTTTAGGAGAAAGAAAGATGGCAATCAGGACATAATGGTAAACCAAATTTCCCCAGTGACTCCAGTCGAACGGATGATGAGAGATAATCCCTTATTAGGAAAGGAAATATTGAAAGTTTGCCTTAAATGGGCAAAATGGAGCGTTGCTCCTGGAACTCCTCTTGGCTGGCCACCAGAGGGGTCCTTTGATGGTCGTTGTTTAGTAAAAATTAGGGATTATGTTTTATTTCATAAAACTGGGGCTAGTCAGCTGAAACACTTAAGGTACATTTCCATGTGGATGAAACAGGTAGATCCAAAAACCCTCAGTAGTGATGATCCACCCCCCTATTGGACAACAGAGAGTCATACAATGGCAGCGATAGGTTATGCAGACCCTTCCATAGATTTAGACCCCAAGGAGACAGAATTAGAGGACAGACCTAAAGATAAAATTAAAGACAAAAGACCAGCAGAAATACACAAGGAAAGAGTTAGATACTGGGATGAGAAAAAAACACCATCTCTTATTGAGACTCCCCCATGTAATCCAATATATCCCCATCGGGAATTGGAAGACATAATGCGAAATAGTAACTCCCAACCATGTAGAAGATCCCGGTCTGCATCTCCCCGCCGGGAACAGCATACGGGATGGGTTCAGGTAGCAGGTAAATTACATTTGACCCCTGATCCAATCCCTGAGCCCCCGGTATGTGACCAGTCATTGCTGGGGTCCACAGGGGGTGATCAAACCCAAGTACAGTCCACTCCCTTTGTCCTTGACTCCATTAATTGCGATAGGTCTCCAGTGATGTCAGCGGACAAATTCCCTGGTAGTATTGATTTACCAGAAGGTCAATGGGAGCGTGATTATTTTTCTAAAAAAACATGTGAGAGTAGACAGGATATTAGGAACCGGACGACCAGAGCCCACGAATATCACTGCCTACCCGTGCAGAATTCTAAAGAAGCAGTTCAACCTAAGAAAACCCCTGTAGATTTTGTTTTTAATGAAGAAGGAGGTGAAGGTTTTTATGTATATCATTGGAGTTCAAACTTACATGGGTGGACTACAGCCTGTGCCCCTCAAATGAGAATTTGGCCAGAACAAGGGTCCCTGAATACTACAGATTTAAACCTAGCTCGTAGATGTATCCGTGGAGGGGAGGGAGATCCACAATGGGACTATAAGTATATGGAAGCAGGTTTAAGGGTATGGGAAAAGTATGAGGGACAAGATCCCAATAACCCCAAAACACTTAATCATTTGATATTTCCCGTGCGGCATACTCCCCACGGGCAAGAAATATATATCCCTTGGAGTTTTACTGATATGGCTAATCTGGCCGAGCAACTCCCTCCCCTGAATAAGGGAGCGGGAGCGTGGATACAAAAATTTGAACGATTAACAGCAGGTTATACTTTAGCAATTGGAGATGTAAAAGCCCTACTAGCCCGAATTTTGGGTAATAATGCGGCTAATCAAGTTTTTCAAAATGCCCATATCAGAGGGGTTATGGTACATCATCCCCAGTATGATGGGGCACTTTTTAATCTTTATCGTAATATGGTATGGGACTCCTTGAGGGACATTTATCCCACCCAACGAAGTATGGGACCCCTTACTTCAATGCAATTTAAGGTTGGGGAAGATATTAGTGCTTATTTGGCTAAATTTCAAGATTTATGGGAGGCCCAGATGGGTGTACCCCACAATGACCCTAACATGGCTCTCATGTTTTTTCAGACTCTCTGCAATACCTTACCTTTGCCTATCCAGTTAAAGCTAAAAAAACATAGTGGCATTAGAATCAGAACCATGGCAGAAACAACAGGCACATATTTTTCATTTTGTCAGACAAGCTGAGGAAGAATTGAATAAACCAGAGAGGGACAGAAAGGCTGCCCAAGCTCGTTTATTCAATTTATAATTGAAAGAAATAGAACAGGAGAAGAAAAAGGGAGAAAAGGTCAGCAGATACAAAATTGATAAAGGCTTTACGCCAACAAGTAAAAGAGCAGCAGAAACAGCTTGATGAAATCAATGACGATTGTGAGAGTGACAGTAGTGTAGACAGTGATTCTGAAGACATGTATAGACAATTCATGCGAGTTTTGAATGTTCAAAAGCATGGTCAGCTCACGAGTCAGGAACCACGATCCTTCCCCAGACAAGAGCAGGACAGGGAGAGAGATTTCACTTGTTGGCGGTGTGGTGAGAGGGGTCACCTGCAACGGGTCTGCCGTGCCCCACTACCGGGAGGGCGGCGACGATATGACCAAGGTCCCCCACCACCTGAAAGACCCCGCCAATACCCTACCTGGCAGCCCCCAAATAGGACAGGCTATGGCAATAGGGAAAATAGACAATGACTAGGTATATATAATATGCAGGTGACACTGGGAACAGAGGAGCCCCATATTGAATTAACTTTGAATGACCAAGTAATGAAATTCCTAATTGATACTGGAGCTACACTTTCTGTTCTGAACACCATGCCCATAGGTGGAACCATTGGCAGAGACAGTGTAATGACTACTGGGTTTGATGGTAAGCCAGTAAAAACCCCCGTGACTAATCCAATTTGGGTGAAAGGGCCACAATTTGCCATCTTCCATAGTTTTTTGTATGCCTCTCACTGTCCTATATATTTGATGGGACGAGATCTAATTGTAAAAGCCCAAGTCACCTTAGTGGCAGGAGCATTTCAATCCGCAGGGATAAGTGAAACTGGCACTTACCTCCTTAGTCCATATGGGCGGGTACGAGGTACACCGGTTCACATACGATTAAAACAAGGGAAAGAGGGTCCAAAATTGCCCCAATACCCCTTGCAGCAGGCAGCTATAGAGGGTGCACGAGAGGAAATTAATCAGCTTAAACTACACGGCATAATAGAACACAGTACTTCGGCATATAATACTCCTCTTTTTCCAGTTAGTAAACCTAATGGAAAGTGGCGCATTGTGCATGATCTTCGTGCACTTAACCAAGTAGTGGAAACTCAATTTCCGGCAGTTGCAAATCCAGCCACCACATTGAATACAGTACAACTGTACAAATATTTTACAGTATTAGATTTGAAAAATGCCTTTTTTAGTGTAGAAATTGATGTTGATTCTAGACACTTACTGGCTTTTATCTTTGACCAAGTACATTACCAGTGGACACGACTACCCCAGGGGTATGTCGATAGTCCTAGTATATTTTCCCAGATTCTCTCACAAGATTTACAGGATTTCAATTCACATCTCCCTGGAGAGATGCGTTTGCTACAATATGTAGATGACATTTTACTGTCTGGGTCAGACCATGCACAAATGCAGAAGTACACACAGAAGTTAATACAGGAACTGCATGAGAAAGGGTACAAACTAAATGCAGAAAAAGCACAACTCGTGCAGACAGTTACCTTTTTGGGGTTTCAGTTAAGCCAAGGATCTATTCAGGTGGGAGATAAGACAGTACAACATGGCTTACAGTTACCTGTCCCCAATACAGTGAGAGAACTTCGTTCTGTTTTGGGTACCCTGAATTTCTGTAGAAATTGGATCCCAGTTTTTAGTTCTCGGACTCTTTGTTTCCGCCCTTATTTGAAGGGTGGTGTAAAAAATTCAGACAAAATTACTTTAGACCCTTGTGCTGTAAGCGTGCTCCAGTCTATTTTGGAAGATTTAAAGTGTCTTCCAGCCTTACATTTGCCGAATCATCACAAACCCTTTCAATTGATGGTAGTGACAGGCTCTCAGGCTTGGGCAGCCATACTATTTCAGGACAGGGTTTCTACTTTGGCATTCTTGTCTGGTACTTTTGGGTGTACAGAACTCCCCCTTCCTGACCTTGAAAAAGTAGTCATTGCGGTCGCAGCAGCAATAGAGAAAGTTTTGTCTATTTTCACTCCCACTACCCTGATTCTCTATCAGTCCATTGAACTGAAGGCTATTCTAAACAAAGACACGTTACATTTGTCCCCGACTAAATTACAGCAAGCCTGTGCATCTATCTTGAACAGTGGAGTGATTTTCCGCCCTCTCACTGCCTCCACGTGCCCACTAAGTTGGCTACAGACAGCGGTAGATGTTCATACCCCAGTATGTGACTCCCCCTATGAGGAAATTTTATCCATTATGGTATCACCCTCTGACATGCCACCAGATAGTGAAATTTGGTTTACTGATGGATCAGAACAGAAGGGTGCTGTAGGATTTGCTGCTGTGCTGGTGACCCCTGATGGAGTGTCTGAGCATCGCTTACAGTATGCTCTGGACTCGGATCAGGGATATTCAGCACAGGCAGCTGAATTGTGTGCCATATTAGCTGTCCTAGAGGAACGTCCGGAAACGCCCCTGGTTTTCTACACTGACTCACAGTATGTTAAAAAATTGTGTGGGGAGTACCTCCAGATTTGGTTACAGCGGGGATTTGTTACTTCATCTAGTAGTCAGCTTGTACACAAATCATTGATTCTATACTTGTATGACCTGTTACTGCAGCGCCAGCAGAAAGGTATTCTAACTTCTTGTAACTGGGTCCCTGGCCACTCCAGACATTATGGTTTCTTACATTTCGGAAATGCTCTGGCTGATGAAGCAGCTAGACAAGTTACAGATGCTGTCCCCATTTTAGTTACTACACGAGCAAAGACTTATCCCTTACCCTCACTCCGGGATTATCAGCAGAATTTTCTGCAAGATGAAGTGCAGAAGTGGAAATTGTTAGGATGTTCAGAGCACAAACAGTTGTGGGTTCACCCGTCCGGAAAGGCTTACATTTCACTCTGGTCTTTACAACAATTGTGTCACTTGTTACACTCTGTAGCCCATGCCCCTGCCTCCAGCATTTGTGCACAAATATCTGGGCTCTTCTGGTACCCCTGTCTTAGGGCCAGGGTGCAGGAATTGTGCCAGCAGTGTCCCCAATGTTTAGAGAATTCTCCTGTGAAGGGCAAACAAATGCTACAAGGTCATCTCCCCGTTGTTCAGGGTCCGTTCATTTCCTGGTATGTAGATTTCACAGATATGCAGGTCCGTGTAGATGGATACAGATTCCTTCTTGTCTGTGTCTGTTCATTCTCCAAATGGGTGGAGGCTTTTCCCTGTAAACAGGAAACTACAGCTGAAGTTTTCAAATGCTTTTCACAACATTTGTTTCCCCGTTTTGGCATTCCCCAAACTGTTTATTCTGATAATGGTTTTCACTTCCGGAATCAATTAATGCATCTTTTCTCTACAGCAGTGAACCTGCACTGGAAGTATGTCTCAGTCTATCGCCCCACTTCCAATGGTCTCGTCGAACGGACCAATGGCCTGCTCAAGACTGCACTGCGTTTGATTCAATCAGACAAAAGTTTTTCCTGGTTACAGGCCCTGCCTTTAGCTTTGTTTCAGCTCAGGAATCGCCCATTGAAGAATGTTGCTCTAACACCACATGAAATATGTACTGGCAGGCGATTGTTGCTATACAATCTGTCTGAAACGTCTGTTTCCTTACCAGACTCTATATCTCCTTACATTGCAGGTCTGTGTTTAGCCTTAGCAGAAATCTCCCGATGCTGTGCCATCCGTGATCAACATCCATCTCTTCCCAAGGAAAGTCTGATTCCAGTTGGGACCAAAGTTTATCGCAGAAATCCTCATCGAAGTTCCTGGCAAGATCCAACATATTCAGGACCCCATATTGTTTCTGCGTCCACTCCTTTTGCTGTTCTGTTGGACTCTGGCCAAACCTGGACTCATATTGCCCACCTTTGGGTTCCTTGAACTGTGCTTTGGACTTTGATTAATCTTCTATAACATGTCTGCCTCTCCTGCTCTTAAGTATGCCTTTTTATATTGTTTCATGTTATTTGTGATTCTCCTAGCATGGCTTTTATTTTTCATTTGTGTCCCTGCCACTAAGTCACCCCCCACCACTACCACCTCCTCCCTGAATCGTTCCCTTAGGTCCCTCCCTCTTCCCAATACCTGGAAATCAACTATCCTTGATGGTCAGTTAGCTATGTTTTTAAATAATCAAAGTCCTTCTGTCCTTTCCCGTCATCCTAGAGCTACAGCATCTGCCTCCAATTTATGGCAATCATCTGTTCTGGATATTTTACGCTTAACTAATGTTTCTGATTGTTTAATATGCACCCCCATCCCTAAAGCTGTAAAATATGCTCCCGTAGCGGTTTATCCTTTGTCCCTCTCGGAATTAATGGGAAAGATCTCTTGTTGGGACAACAAAAACTTTACTGCTCCATGTTTTGAATCCATAGACTGTACTGACACATGGGAGTCTGTGAATGCCTCCAGTGAACCTTTCTTTGTTTATGTTCCTTTAGAGATGCGATTTACTTATTGTCTTGTGACTAATGCATCTCTTTCATTTTCCTCTCGCTGCAATATTACTTATAATGTCCAAAATGCTTCTTGGCATATAGCTGCTGGAACATTTGTTCCTCGCCATGGTAATTCTACGTATTTGTCACAATTTACTGCTAACCCCTCCACCCTGTCCCCGGCAGATAATATCACCCTAGTGCCTTTGCTAGTGGATTCCAATGATTGGCAGGATACCCTACTTGTGGGTCCCTATTTACCTTCTGGTCATTATGATTACTGGCTTGGAGGTAAAGTCCCTTTTAGTTCCTGCTATACTCCCCAGTCTCAGCACTCTACCTACAGTCATGGGAAGTTACAATCTAACTTTTATTTGGGTAATATTAATACATTTCCAAGAAAATGGCGTTCCTCTACACAGATTTCTGCTTTAACAGGTCACTATTTTCTTTGTGGGGAAGCCTTATTACAGAAAATTAATATTTCTCACTTGCCCTGTACCCTTGTCCGTGTATCTCTCTATTCTGCCCTTATTCCTTTAAATGTTTCACACAAAACTCATTCACTCCTCCAGCGAGTTAAACGCTCTCTAGTAGGATCAGGTCCATGGGATGCGAAGGTTTCTGAAGATGAGGCCATACAGGCATCTTTTGAATATATTAATTCTACTTACCCCTTGACCAAAACACGATTAGATGCTTTATCATGGACAGCATGGATTCCTTTTGCTACCCCTGCCCTCACTGCTGAATTAGGAATGGCTATACGCCGGTTACAATGTTTGCTTCATGTACAAATGAAAGCTGTTACTGATTCTATAACTAAGCTATCAGAGTCCCTAGAGCAAAATACCCAAATGACCCTACAAAATAGACAAGCGCTAGATTTGCTCCTTGCTTCTGAGGGAGGTCTTTGTTCTTTTATTAATGCCACTATTTGTTGTACGGTCATAGCGAATCATTCAGTGTTTGTGCTTAATGCTATGGATAAGATACGCCACCTGTCAGATTTACATATTGATGACTTTAAGGGAGGACTGAATGTAGGTAATTGGTTTTCATCCCTTACCTCCTGGTTTCACTCGCTAGGTACTGGTCTAAAAGGCCTTTTAATTTCTGCTGGCATCTTTTTAATTTTTGCCTTGTCCTTTTGTTGTATTGTTTCTCTTGCCATTTCCTGTTGTAAGAAACAGTGTACCAAGGTGTCCACTTCCCTTATGCCTGTTCAAACATGCCATACACATGTGAATGTTTCCTATGCTGCAGTCCCCACTTCAGAATTCTCTGACTTGGTCTTATCTCCTCCACAATAAAAAAAAAAAAAAAAAAATGGGCGAATTGTAGGGATTATAAGGTTTAGGTATATGTTCCTGGTTCATAATCACTCAATGGCCTTTATTCTGCTCTAATAAAAATATATATATATCAACCAGTCTGTCATTACAGTGGGCAAGAAGAAACAGGCCAGCATAAATATATTATAAGCCTTAGAAAAGTGTATGCTTGGATTGAAGGGTCCATGCAGAGACTTTTTTGCAGAAGGCACATACACAGGAAACCATGCAAAGAAGAATATGCTGAGCACATCAAGCCCTGAAGAAAAGACAGTTGATGGTTGGAAGGTATGGCGTAAGAGCAAACGAAAAGGAACTTGAGTGGGTATTAAAACAGGAACAAGGGGATAGAAAGGAAGTAACAGGAAACAGATGGCAAGAGGAGATGAGATACAAGGGGGGAGATAGATTTGGGAGCTGTGCACGTATACGGAAATCAGAAAAATGTATATATTTAACACGACTATTGTACTCAGTGGGAGGAGGGATTCTGATGTCTGAGGACTGACAGAAATTCTCCTCTCCCTTGCCTGTATTTGTCCATCAGTTATCTAATAAACAGAGATTCTGATTGCACCTGTACTGACTTTTTGGATCTGGACTATACAGGAAATTAGTGATAATTAGTAATCGGTCTCTTGTAAGTAACAGGGCCTTACATTTTGAAGCTTTGACTGACTGGGCCTGTGCACAATAAACTGGCTTGGACCCTGTCAATTGACTCCTGGATTTATTCATTGACTGCACTTTGCTACAACATATTCTTGGTGCGTTGGGCCGGGAAATGTGAGTGGTAAATGGTATTCAAGTGAATAATCCACGTAATTCGCCTTGAGGTTTGGTCCGGTTGGAACCATGTCTGCCCGACCGCAGGGGAACTTCTCATGCGCCGCTGATCACTTTGTATCGGAGAGGGTTCCGCCTGCCTCGGCGGGCCATCGGGTCCAGCTGGCCAACAGCTCCGACCCGGGGGAGTCCAGGGTCCAACCCACGAACTGGTTTGGTATCAGAAACTGGATCCGGTGAGTAGATATTTTCTTGTTTAAAAGTCAGTGCAGCCTGGGGAAACAGTCTTGCATGAGTATGCGCAAGACTGATTTGGTATAGTTGGTATAGACTAACTGGGAAAAATCTCGCATAAGTATGGGCGAGACGAGGGAGCCTGATCACCTCCCATAAGGGCGGTCCTAGTAAGCTCTGCGTAAGTGAAAGCGTAAGCTGAAGCCATCGACTCTTCTTGTTTGAAATAGTCAGTTAGTCAGAAAAACCTGGGCACTTGAAAAATGATTTCTTGTTAAAATATGATTGCTTGTGTGAGTGAGAAAAGGAGGAAGCGTTTGGTGTTCATCTGTTCTTACTGTTTGTTGTTTGTCTCTGATTTTTGTTATCTGTTAAAACCGCGCATTTCCCTTCTGGTATGATGTAAGATTATTCTGTTGGGTAATTTGTGACAGTTTACCGATTAAGAAATAGTAGTAAGAAAATAAGAAAAGACGCAAACGCTTATGCTAGAGTCACTGTAAACTCAAGAAGCTGTTTCACTCATTTCAGTTTTCCTTTCACACAGCATGAAGCTAGCTAGCGGAGAGAGACGGGGCGTGTTTGAAGAAAGGAATGTGCAGTGTCTTTTTAACCCTGTGAAGGCTTAATCTCAATACTTTGTAGCTGGGTTAATTTGTGCTTATTTCAGGAAAACTGTACCTGTTTTATTCAATATATTTTAATAAGTGATGTTCCTTCTGCTATGGTCATGTATTATATATCATTTGATAAGAATGTTTAGTCAGGATTGTGGATCCCGATAAGTTTTGGGCTTAGCCTGGAAAGGGTTAAGTTCTTATTAACCCCTTTCGAGTTCCTGTACTTGTACGGACCAAGTGAGAAGAATTTTTGTAGGGCTATAGGTATAATGCATTTGTGGGCTTAGCTTTGTTTTGTGTTATTTATGTTCAAACCTTCAGTAAGTACTGTAATGGTTTAAATAGGAAATGATAGAAAAATTCAGGAAACTGCTTTTGTTTTCCCTTTGTCCTACGAAGTAGAGGTTAAGAACCATTCCGAGCCAGTAGTACCAGATCGCGACTTGAAAGTGATTTAAATCCTGAGTGAATAAGGAGTTCATCGTGTATGAATTCTAGTTCCTGATATACTGCAGCAAGCACTTCATAGAAGACATACTTATTGTTAATAAAAATAAGATAGGAAGGAAAAAAAATGTATATGTATTCTAGATATCCACCCACTTTATGGAAAAAGTATTCAGAATGTCTTTTGAATATCTGCTTCCTAAAACTGTAGGATTTAAAGTAATTTCTTTTGCAGAGACATGCTGATTACGGCTGGCAGTTAGTTTTCATGCCAAGTAATTTTATTCCAGTCATACGTAACAGATATGTGGCCGTCATGTTAAGAGCTATAGTTCTTTCTGTTGGGATTGTTGTTATAACATGTTGCAAAATAATAGTTTTATATTTTAAGGACTTTATCTAAATTGTACTTATTTAGAATGAGCACACATCCATTATGCTTAGTCCACAGGAAAATGCAGCCTGGCTGGTGTGTGTGTGTGTGTGTGGGGGGGGGGGGGGGTCACAGTCCATGCAGATTTTGTTAAAGTGTATGACTAGGAATTTTAGCGAGGGATTTGCTGGAAACTACAGAAATGCTCTGTGAAAGGGAGTGCATGGCCCTGTATTTATTAGATTGTACAGAGAATGTTCCCTGATCAGTTCCCCTACATAGGATTCCCGGTTAAATGTTTGAGAAAAAAAACAACTGCCCGTTTATTATCTTTATAGGCCAGTTCCCTCAGCTCTGCCACCACCCCGGGCAGAGCCTGGGGCAGGGGGGGGGGATACCTCCCTGCAAATGTCACCAGCCACCTCTGCAGCAGGAGGACGTGCACCCCCTCTTGACCGAAAGCCCCGGCACAGTTTAAAGTACTCCGAGTAGACCACAGTCCACCGATGACACTACAAGCAGGGATTCATTTGCTAGTTCAGCCCGATTACCGTATGCCTTCAGATGTACAACTACCAGTAAAAGGGAGGGTCACGTAATCCCATTGCACTAGGTCCAGGGCCAGCTTTGCACTAGCCAGCTCACCAGCTTTGTTTCTGCCACTGATTTACTGAACTGAAAGCTGCATTATGCCTCCTACACTGAGAAACCATAGGATTTGATTGAACTAATGAACAGTATTATGCAGACCCATCAGCCTTGATGGTCCGAAGTGGGATCCAAATAGCGCAGGCAGCCCTCACTATATACCCCATGCGATCCAGCAGCCCAGGAGAATTTGCGTTTTTGTCAGTCAGTCCCAGAGAGATATAAAACAGAAATTGCAGAAACTGGATGGATTTGCGGGCATGACAGTTAATGGAAGTAGCTCAGAAAGTATGTGAATCGTGAAAATGAATGTAACAGAGAAAGTGAATGTAAAATAAAGAAGAAAGCAGATCTTCTTGCTGATACTTTAGTTGAATGATGTGGAGGAGGTTTTCCTAATCGAAGGAGCAGAGAAAGTGAAAGGGGTCGTGAAAATGATCGGGCCCCCACTGGGTGTGAATCAGTGCGCCCACTGCAGAGAAGAAGGACATTAGAGAAGTGAATGCCCGTATCTTGACTCCACCCCCAGGAGGGGAGGAGGGAGTATTGATTTTAGAAAAAATAAACCGAGCACAGTGTTCCAGCAAGAGAGGGAAGCAGCCATTAAGTGAGTGGCAGCCAAAGAGGGCTACAGCATGGATGAAGACTAGGCCAGACCGGACTTCAAGTTTCCCTGGGTCCCCAGGAGCCTATGGTCAGTCTGAAAATAGGGGACCAATATATGGACTTTATGGGGGATACAGGAGCAGAATACTAAAGCCAATAGCCCCTTTGTTTTCTCGATGCATCACCATTGTCAGAGCTACTGGGGCTAAGGCCACAAAGCCTCTCCTGCAGAACCGCATGTGTGAACTAGGGGGACAGAAAATAACGCACCAGTTCTTGCATAATGCCCTATTCCACTTCTGGGCCGAGACATGCTTGTTAAGCTCCAGGCACAAATATCTTTTGCTGAAAGGGGAGAAATGCAAATGACTGTGAACCCAAAGCCTGCTGGATTGATGGTGCTGACTGTTCCCCGAGAAGAAGGGTAGCGGTTCTATAGTGCATCTCCAATCAAGCCAGCTAGTTCCTGTATACCCACCAACCTTATAGCCCCACCTGAAGTATAGGCAGAAGATAATCCACCTGGCCTAGTGAAGAATATAGCCCGTCATTGTCACCCTCAAACTAGGAGTGGCACCAGTGCATGTGAAGCAGTATCCTCTCCCTCGACCAGCCATTGAAGGAATCCACTGCCATTTGATGAAACTGCTGAAGTATGGACTTCTCAAGGAATGCCAGTCACCCTGGAAAGCGTAGTTACTCACCTGTAACAGGTGTTCTCCAGGAGCAGCAGGAATCAGTCCTCACTTATGGGTGACGTCGGCGCCGACGGAGCCCTCGCGGAGCAATTTTCCCCAGCTTTCAAAGAAAGCCTTTGGGAATTGCAGCGCGCATGCGCGGTCCTCTTCCCGCCCAAGGGTGCCATCTTAGCCAGTCAGATGACATAGCTAAAAAGATAGCATAAAAATTTGCAAAAAGGTAAAGCAGACGATTGCAACTCCAAGGGGAGGAGGGAGGGTAGTGAGGACTGATTCCTGCTGCTCCTGGAGAACACCTGTTACAGGTGAGTAACTACGCTTTCTCCAGGACCAAGCAGGAAGTCAGTCCTCACTTATGGGACTCCCAAGCTCAAGGCTACCGGAGACCCTAAGCACAAAAATGAGCTCCCTCTAGCTCAGCAGCACAGAAGGAAAGGATCTTCGCTGAAGTATTACCCACCGGTAGCCCACATCCGGGATGGAGGGTAGGAGTTGCTCAGACCTCAAAGAGATTACGGAGGACTGCCTGTCCGAAAGCACTGTCCCTACGGGACTCCCTCTCGAGACAGTAATGGACCGCAAAAGTCTGGCTCGAAGACCAAGTAGCGGCCCGGCAGATGTCTGCCAGCGGAACAGAGCGGAGGTAAGCCACTGACGTGGCCTTTGCCCGAACGCAATGAGCCGTGACTCGACCTTCCAAGGAGAGTCCGGCTGCCCCATAAGCCCAAGTGATACAGTCCGCAACCCAGATGGACAGCGTACGCTTGGAGACCGGGAGAGCCCCAATTTATTGGGGTCAAAAGATACAAAAAGCTGAGCAGCTTTACGGTGCTCCCGCGTACGGTCAAGGTAGAAGTTCAAAGCCCTTCTACAGTCCAGGGTATGGAGGACCGTTTCAGCTCGGCTGGAGTGTGGTCTGGGAAAGAAGGTTGGAAGTACCACCTCCTGATTGATGTGAAAAGGGGAGACCACTTTTGGAAGAAATTTTGGGTGAGTCCGTAGGACTACCCTATTTTTGTAGAACCGAGTGTAAGGGGGATCAGACACGAGGGCCTGCAATTCACTTACGCGTCTAGCGGAAGTGAGGGCTATCAAGAACAGTGTTTTCCAAGACAGAAAACGGAGAGAACAGGTAGCCATAGGTTCAAAAGGCGGACAGGTGATCCGCTGCAAAACCACATTCAGGTCCCAGTCAGGCGCTGGCGGGCGCAGAGGTGGTTTAAGTAGAAGGAGACCTCGGAGAAACCTCGCTACGAGAAGGTCGCTGGAGAGAGGTCTACCGTCCACCGGCACATGATGTGCCGAAAGAGCACTGAGGTGAACTTTGACAGAGTTGGACTTAAGTCCCAGATTAGAGAGGTGTAGCAAGTACTGCAAGATCACCGACACCGGGCAGGAGAAGGGATCCTGAGACTGTTGGGTACACCAGACGGCAAAGCGACGCCACTTAAGGGCGTAGCATTTGCGGGTAGAAGGCCGTCGCGAAGCCAAGACGACCTCCTCCACCTCTGCCGGCAGGAGAAGGGGAGCAAGGACTACCCTCTCAGCAGCCAGGCCATGAGGTTGAGAGACCTGAGGTTGGGGTGTAGTAGAGACCCCTGATCCTGAGTGAGGAGATCCGGTTGTACCCCCAGAGGGAATGGATCCTCCACCGCTAATTGCAGTAGGAGCGGAAACCACGGCTGTCTGGGCCAGCGAGGGGCCACCAGGATCATGAAGGCTTTGTCTCGGAGAACCTTGAAAAGAGTCCGAGAGACTAGCGGGATGGGAGGGAAAGCGTACAGAAGGCTCCCCGACCATGAAATTAGAAAAGCGTCCGCCGCAACCCGAAGGGGGTGTGGCTGACGAGAGCAGAAGCGAGGAAGCTGCCGGTTGTGAGGACTGGCAAAGAGATCCACCGTGGGGAGGCCCCACTTTAGGAAGAGCTTCTGAACTACCAAGGGATCCAGACGCCACTCGTGCGGCTGGAGGATCCTGCTGAGTTTGTCCGCCAGGCAATTCTCTTGGCCCGGGAGATAAACTGCCTTGAGGAGAATGCCGTGACTGACGGCCCAAGAGCAGAGCTTCTGTGCCTCCCGGCAGAGGAGGAAGGAGCCCGTGCCCCCCTGCTTGTTCACGTAGAACATGGCAACTTGATTGTCCGTCTGGACAAGGACGGACTGGTGGGAGAAAGCCTTGAGAGCCAGGCGGATCGCCCTGAGCTCCAGGAAGTTGATCTGCTGAGCAGACTCCCACGTGGTCCAGAGGCCCTGAGTACGTGCCCCTTGGCAATGTGCTCCCCAGCCCAGAAGGGATGCATCCGTGGTCAGCACCCGGGTCGGCTGAGGTGACTGGAAAGGCATTCCGAGTATCAGGTTCGGCTGCCGAAGCCACCACCGGAGAGACGATATCAGCGGCTCGGAGACGCGCACTAGGTCTGCTAGGCCGCCTGTGGCTTGTCGCCACTGTTGGCGGAGACACCATTGAGCAGGCCGCATATTCAGGCGGGCATTGGGGGTCACATGGACGGTGGAAGCCATATGGCCGAGCAGTCTCAGGAAGCGCCTGGCGGAGACCAGGGGCTGGCTGCGAAAACGGTCGGCTAGGTCCATGAGCCGTTGAGCCCTGTCGAGCGGTAGGTACGCTCGTGCCTGAGGAGTGTGGAGCCTTGCGCCGATGAACTCGAGATCCTGTGAGGGGAGCAAAGTGGACTTTGCGAAATTTATAACAAAGCCCAAGTGCTGCAGAAGAGTCACCGTGCGGCGTGTGGCGCTGGTGACCTCCGGAGCGGACGCCGCTCTGATGAGCCAGTCGTTGAGGTACGGAAAGACATAGAGGCCGTGAAGCCGGAGATGGGCCGCCACCACCGCGAGACATTTTGTGAAGACTCGCGGTGCGGAGGACAGGCCAAAGGGCAGTACTCTGTACTGGTAATGATTTCCTGCCAGCACAAACCTTAGGTACTGGCGGTGGCTTGGGTGGATGAGGATGTGCGTGTAGGCATCCTTTAGATCCAAGGAGCATAGCCAATCTCCCTGCTGGAGGTAGGGCAGAAGGATTCCAAGGGTAAGCATTTTGAACTTCTCCCGCACAAGGAACTTGTTGAGGTTGCGCAAGTCCAGGATGGGTCTGAGGCCTCCTGTTCTCTTTGGTATTAGAAAATACCTGGAATAAAAGCCTTGACCTCTCAGGTGGTGTGGCACCGGTTCCACCGCCTGTTCCTGCAGAAGACCTGCTAACTCCTGAAGGAGTAACTCCCTGTGCAGGGGGGGTCGTGGAGGTTCTCCCGGAAAAAAGGAGGGAGGGACCTGGTGGAAGTGGAGAAGATAGCCTTCTCGCACGACTTGAAGCACCCAGGCATCTGCGGTGATGCTGGACCACCTGTGGGCGAAGTGAACCAGCCGGCCTCCGGTGCTGGGAGGGACCAGCGGGGGGGGAGAGGCTATGCTTAGTGAGTCAAAAACCCCCACCCTGCTGAGCAGGGGCTGGTGGTGCAGGCTTGGGGGCTTGCTGCCTACGGGACCCGTTACCCCGTCCCTTGGCCTGCTGGCCCTGTTGGGGAGCTGCAGGGGCCTGATAATGGGGGTATTGTTTGTAGGCAGCCGCCTTCCTCGGGTAAAAGGACTTTTTCCCCGAGCCCTTCTTTTTCTGGGAAGGGGCAGAGGTCTTCCTAGAAAGCCTGGTCCTGGTGAGAGTCTCAGTCTCAATTTGTGCAGCCTTTTCAGCCATTGGCTTGCCAAAGAGGTTTTCGCCTCGGCAGGGGACATCGACCAACTTGTCCTGCACCCAGGGCTCAAGGTCTGACGACTGAAGCCAAGCCTGTCGGCGGGCACCGATGCCGGCTGCGGCCACTCGAGCCGATGCTTCAAAGCCATCATAGGCTGCTCGGGACATGAACTTTGAGCATTCCCGAATGCCAGTGGACAAGGCCAGGAACCTCCGCAAGGGTTCCTCGGACAAACCAGCGGAGAATCCGGCTAGCTCTTTAGCCAGATCTCGGAGATACATGCCCATGTATAGCTGGTAGGTCTGGACACGACATGCGAGCATAGAGCCCTGGAAACACTTCTTACCAAGGCCATCCAGGTTACGGGCCTCCCTGCCAGGAGGCACCGAGGAGTGCATCTTCTGGCTCTTAAGACGATGCATGGCCGATTCCACTACCATGGAATGGTGTGGTAGCTGTGCCTTTTGAAAGCCAGGAATCTTGCGGACTCGATAGATAGAATCGACCCGCTTGCTCAGGACCGGCGAGGAGGCCGGACTCTCCCACATGCGGAAGAGTAGTCGTTCCAGCATAGGAGGAACCGGTACAGTAAAGTGTTCCCTTGCGGGAGAGTCATACTGGAGGGCGTCGAGCTCTTCGGCTCGAGGCTCCTCCTCGGGGTCCGCAGGGAAGGCCAAAGCCTTGGCCATATCCCTGATGAAGTCCGAGAACCGGGCATCCTCCGGGGGGGACTGCTTCCGAGGCTCGGACTCCGGTGAGTCCGAGGGGACACACCGAGTCCGGAAAGAATCAGGTGACTCTTCCTCCTCAGACTCCCAGACCGACTCCGACGAGGACTCGGTGGGGTCGGCCCGGGCAGGGCGCGGCGCCTGCCGCCCCGACGCCGAGGGAGTCGGCGTCGGCGACCTCGGTCCCGAACGGGAGGCCGAGGGTGACCTCGACCGAGGATCGACTCGAGTTCGCATCGACTCGAGGATCGGCTCGGTCTCCGGGGTCGACTTGGACGTCGACGTCCCGGCGGTCGGGGCAGCGGCGCCAGCGAGGCCAGCGAGCAGTGCCCGCTGCTGGTCCATGAAGGCAGACAGTCTGCTCTCCAAGGCCGTCAACCTGAGTCCGAGCTCAGGTGACCCAGCAGCCCCCGACTCGGGCCCCGATGGCGTCGGGCCCGACGTCGGCTGTCGCGGAGGCGAGTCCAGAAGGACCACAGGACTTACCCGAGCAGGCATCTCCGACTCCAGGCGAGGTCGCTTCGTGAGGTGCTCCTTCTCCAAGGACCCGGGGCGGCTGTCGGGGCTATGCGACCTGGCCCTCGCGGAGCCAGGAGCGTCCACCGACGCCGCCCTCGCGGGTTTCACCTTCCGACGATGGTCCCCGGAGGGAGAATCCCTGTCGGAGGAACTCCGGCGACGGTCCGAGCTGGAGCCTTTGGACGCGGAGGCCTCCGACGAGGTCCGGGTACGGCTGGGGTCAGCGAAGATCCTATCACGCTGATGCCACCGACTTCTCAACGCTTTGGAGGACATTTTGCCGCAGGGCCCACAGATCAGTTCCTCATGATCTGGGCCCAGGCAGCGGAGGCAAAAGTCGTGTGTGTCAGTTAGTGACATATTTCGGTCACACTGACCACACCGCTTAAACCCACTGGCAGCCATCGGGGGAAAAAGGGCCCCTGCGAGGTCAAAGGACCGGGCTGCCAGGGAAAAATCGAAAACGAAAGCTGACTAAGTCAGAAAAACCGAAAAAGGAAGAGGACTCGTGACCGGCGTCGCGAGTCCGGGCGGGGGAAAAAGACCGGCGTCGAACCGAAGGAAAAAGAATAAAATAATGAAGGAATATCGACTTTTTCGCGGGGACAAGACGGGGACGTCTGTAGGGCTCCGCGGAAAAAAGAAGACTAGCTAAGATGGCACCCTTGGGCGGGAAGAGGACCGCGCATGCGCGCTGCAATTCCCAAAGGCTTTCTTTGAAAGCTGGGGAAAATTGCTCCGCGAGGGCTCCGTCGGCGCCGACGTCACCCATAAGTGAGGACTGACTTCCTGCTTGGTCCTGGAGAACACCCCCTTCTCCCAGTTAAGAAACCTGGGACAGGGGATTACCGCCCAGTACTAGATCTGAGGCCAGTGAATGATGCAGCTGAAACTATACACCCAGTGGTACCAAAATCCTTATATTCTCTTGGGACTGATCCCCGCTGAGGCTACTCATTTCACCATCCTGGACCTGAAAGATGCCTTTTTCTGTGTGCGCCTAGCCCCCACCAGTCAACTTTTGTTTGTTTTTGAATGGCAAGACCCCACAACAGGAAGGCGGGGCCAACTCACCTGGACTAGATTACTTCAAGGATTCAAGAATTCACCTACTCTCTTCAGTGCTATTTTAAATCAAGATCTTTCCAGCTACTATGTGAACCCAGGAGAAAGGGTTCTTCTCCAGTATGTGGACAACTTGCTTATAGCCACCAACTCAGAAAGTGAATGTCTACAAGTCACCAGTGAACTCTTGCACCTTTTTTTAATGAGGCTGGATACAAAGTCTCAAGAGCCAAGGCGCAATTATGTCAAACAAGTTAAATACCTAGGATTCCAGTTGTCCAGCAGAATTAGACGCCTGGGACCAGAACGCAAAGAAGCTGTATGCAGTATTCCTACTCCAACCACCAGGAGGCAAGTGAGAGCCTTCTTGGGTGCCGCAGAGTACTGTCGTATATGGATCCCCAATTTTGCGCTGCTAGCAAAACCATTGTATCAAGCTACCAAAGGAATGGAAAAGTCTCCATTGGAATAGGGACTTGAACAGGATGCAGCCTTTTGATCTTTGAAAACCGCTCTGATGTTATCACCAGCTCTGGGTCTACCAGATGTCCAGAAAACCTTTCAATCTCTATGTTCATGAGTCACAAGGAAATGTTCTACGAATGTAGCCTATTTGTCAAAACAATTGGATGTAATTGCAAAAGACTGGCCCCTTGTTTGAGAGCTGTTGCAGCTACAGCCCTCCTAGTGAGCAATCTTCAAGTTACTGTACCACACTCTGTTCTAACCATTATGAAACACAAAGGAAACTTCTAGCTAATTCACGAATGTTGAGGTATCAGAATATGCTGTGTGAAAACCCCCAGATACAATTGAAGGTCAGTCAAGCTCTGAATCCTGCTACATTGTTACCAGTTGGTCTTGAACCCCCTGATCATGACTGTTTAGAAACTATGGACACTATATTCTCAAGTCACCCTGATTCGACTGATGTTCCTTTGGAGAACCCTGGACGGACTTTCTTTGTAGATGGAAGCAGTCTTGTCATTAATGGACATTGTTGTGCCAGATATGCAGTAGTGACCCTTGATCTGGTAGTTGAGTCCTCAGCCCTGGCCCCAGGAACTTCAGCACAGAAAGCTGAACTGATAGCTCTTACTAGAGCACTGACAATAGGAAAAGGGGCTCTGTCTAACTGTGTACCCAGATTCCAAGTATGCCCTTACAACCTTGCATGCACATGGGGCCCTGTACAAAGAATGAGGGAGGATAACCTCAGGAAACAAGTCTCCATTAAGTATGGCCCTGAGATACTGATATTATCAGATGCATACTGCCTACAGATTTCAAAATTTAGGAAAAGTAGAATGTATGAATAGAACCCTGAAATCTCAGTTGTCCAAACTTTGCCAAGATGTTCATCTGAAGTGGCCCCAGGTTCTTCCTATAGCCCTTCTTAGGATATACTTAGCCCCTGCTAAGTCTTTAGGAGTTTTCCCTTTTGAGATTCTGTATGGGCGACCCCTGCCTATTGTATAGGAGATAAAGAGAGATATAGAACAGATTAGATCTGAAATTACTAGACAAAAACTATTGGTTTTAAATTCTGTTTTGCAGTGTTCATACGTGGGTACAAGACCAGCTGCTCATCCATCTAACAGAACCCCTGCATCCTCTCAAGCCTGGAGTCTCGGTGTGGATCAAAGAGTGGGGAAAGGTACCGTCGACACCGCATTGGAAGGGACCTTATGTTGTCATCTTGTTAACCCCAACAGCAGTTAAAGTTGCAAAACTCGAACCCTGGATTCATCACAGTTGAATAAAGTTAGCAGTCATTGATAGCAATGTAGAAAGGAAGGCAGCTACAAAGATATTAGCTATGTGGCAATATTATCCTATGCTATTACACCTGTATAATGTGTTAATTGACTAATGAGTGATTTCATTCTCACCCTTTCTCACTTGCGGGTGAGAATAATCAAAGGAGGGAATATGGTAGGCTATGGCCTAGCATGGCCTGCTATTATGAAAGGCCTGTAAGTTAGGCCTGGATCCTAACTCCCATTATAGCTAGAAAAGAACCAAAAATCTGTGAGAAATGAGAAAACTGTTTTAAACTGCTTAATAAGAAGTTTTTATGAATTCATAAGTCTTCCATTATTCTCTTGTGTGTGAAAGAACAGAAATGTTTCAATACATGGATTTTGGAGCCAGGGATAACCTTGCAGTAGAAAAGTAACGAAATCAAGAACTGCACCATTGTTAGAGCAATCCTAAGGGAGGGGGCTGGTTGCTAGGCTCTGGAGGGATTTCTAATTGGACAGGTGCAGGGAATGTAAAACCAATGAGAAGTTTGCATGTATCGAGCTAGAACCAATAGAAAGTTCTCATGTATCAAACTGAAAAAGAGGTATAAATGGTTATGTCTCTGTATAAACGTTTGCTCAGTTCCTTTTGAAGCTTTGACTGACTGGGCCTGTGCACAATAAACTGGCTTGGACCCTGTCAATTGACTCCTGGATTTATTCATTGACTGCCCTTTGCTACAACAGTCTGAGTGTGTTGTCCGGTATAAGGAGAGATTTTGTTCTGTATAAGGAGAGATTTTGTTCTGTATAAGGTGAGATTTTGTTGGGAATTGTAGGTCCTCTCTGTGATGTTTCTTTTGTTGGGAAGTGATACGTCCTTCCTGAGTGGTTTCCCTTCTGGACGGAGGAAGGTGTCAGCTTGGGAACTGTCTGGCCAACAGTCCAGATGACCCTTAGTTCCGTACAACAGCCTGGGCTTTTTGGCCTATTTGGGCCCCTGCTGTTTTTGCTGCAAAGGGTAGGTAGGCTGGGAATACTGATAAAACCTCCTCTTCTTGGGATAGACGGTTTCTTTTGACTGGGCCTTCTTTTTTTAGATGGGTCAGATATTTTTCTCGACAGCCTTTTGAGGGTGGTGGTGTCAGTTTCCAGCTCACCAGCCTTCTCACGCCAGTTCTTTCCACACAGGTTCTCACCTGTACAGGGGATGTTAGCTAGCTTGTCTTGTACCCACTGTTCTAAATCAGAGGATTGAAGCCATACTAGCTGCTTTGCTCTGATGACTATGGAGGAGACTCTATTAGATGAGGGAAAAGAAAGAAGGGTATCTTCCGCAAACAAACAACCAGGGGGAACCAGCGGAGGAATGACCACAGCCTACCAGAGGATAATGAAAATTCTTTATTAAGGACCCAACTAAACAAGTTTCGGCCGCAGCCTTCGTCAGGGGTCTAAAAAACAAAAGTACATTAAATCAACCACAAAATTAAAATAAAATCAAAAAAATGATAATACAAAAATAAAAACAAAGAAATATAGATATGATACATAAAACTATGTTATAGTTAACACATTACCAGGAAACCACACAGATACCAGCGTCTATGTGGTACAGTGGACAAATCTTCCCAATCTGTAAAAAGTATAAAAATGTCAACCATAAATGAAAGTAATACAAAATAAAAACGTATAATATATACATATAAAACATATGCAAAGAAATAATAATGGGGGATGATAAATACAAGTGACTAAAACACAAACATACAAAGTGGGACCCCATTGTGTCCAACCAGCAGTGAACGATACATTGTATAAAACTAAGGTAAAATTGGGCTAAAGAATTACATGGATACAAAAAATACAAAATAACACCAGATAAATAGCAGGGGACCAAATATGACATATGGCATAAAAACAAGGTTTAAGCACCAATATGTAATACATGCAGACAACTAGACCAAATCAAAAGTCCTATTGCATGTGAACAGCAGTAAACAGCTCATTGTCTAAATGAGTATAAATGCAAGGGTAACATTAGGACATAGTATAGTTAACAAATAAAAAGAAGAATAAAAATTTTTTAAAAAAATATTAAGAGAAGATTTTTACAGTGCAATTAGCTATAAATATAATCAAAAAAGTGCATGAGTAGACAGACACAAATAAGGTTATCTATAACCATGCAATCATAAAAAAACCACTAAAAAGTATAATCCAAATGAACAGCGCATCACATAACTCATAGGTTGAGAACCAGCTGATAAAATTATACTAATCGAAGGTCACATCAGAACAATAAATGGTAAACAGGGGCATGGATGAAAAATATATATATCACATGAATGACAACTTCAAAAAGCTGATTTCAGAAAACGTGTGAAACATAGGGGAGGAATTATCACTTTTGCAAAGAACATCATCAAAATAACCTTTGACTTGACCCTATAAGCAAGAAATGTATTGGGGACCTTTAAAAAAATATACCAATTAGCTGTATAGGCAATAGAGGATAAAAACCAAAAGAAAACCGTTCGTGCATACAAAACAGTTATAACCCAGAGGTCCAACGCAAATAATAAGATAACCCATGTAAGTGGAGCATATGGAACTATTAACATAAGAGGTTATGTGCGAGAAAAATGTGAAAGTGAAAGAATTAGAACAAATAGTTGAGCTATGTATCTGTGGCGACCACAGAGCCACCGGGATTACACATCTAAAAGGCGGGAAAAAAAAGGCTTTGCGTTGAAAAGTGAAACGCCGGTCATTAAAAGTTACAGCATGAAGAAAAGGAGAGAATGTGCCAAAAATAGTGAAGCTATGCGTCTATAGCGATCACAAAGCCGCCGGGATTCCACATCTAAAAGGCGGGAAAAAAATGTTTCCGTTAAAAAGTGAAAAGACGCCAGTCATTGAAATAAACAGCATGAAAGAGAGAAAAATGTGCCACAAGTCGGTAGACAATGTGCAAACTGTAAAAGAACTACTTTTGAGCACGTCCTAGGATGTAAACAGCTGATTACCCGATGTGCGTTATACAAAAGGATATAAAAAGAAACTAGGATTACACGATGACTTGAAAAGATACCCACAGCATACGAAGTGCCGGGGAGGTGCAATGGATATAAAGAGGAACTAAAATTACACGAAGACTTGAGGAAATAGTCTACAGCATACGAGGTACCGGGGAGAGCAACCGTGTAAGGAGAAGTTAAAAACCTTATTAAAAAAGGGGGGAAGAACTTTGTTTGAGATAACAGAAAAATGGGAAATTAGAAACGCTGCATGACAGAAAACCATCATATAGAAATGTAATATAAAAAGGTTGCAGAAGTATAGCACAAATAGCAAATAGCAAAAGAAAGACATACCTGCACACAGAGTCAGAAGCGGGAATGGACCGCGCAGGGGCACATGGGTACTATTTAAAGGGGTGGAGGGCTCCCCCTACTGGCGTTAGGTGCAAACAGGACCTCCAAAAAAGGGGGGGGGGGGAATTTTGTTTCTATTTAAAACGAATAAACAGCGGGTAGGGGACTCCCCCTACTAACATTCTATCTTATAGTTAAAAAATAAAATAATAAATAAAAGATAAAAAATAAAAAAATATATTATCATATATGATAGATGATAAAAATAAAAATAAAAATTATGTTAGAAATAAAAACCGAGGAGTGACAACCATTATGTCATGAGGGAAACAAAACCCATAGAAAAGGGGATTTCATCAAACTAAAATTACATTGGTAGAGAGGGGAAAAAAAACCAACAACAAAGAGGCCATTGAAACACCTAATGACAACTACACAAAAATATTGAAAAAGTAGGGTTTGAGCAATATACAATATATTGCGCATAAAACCCTCAATAAAAAGGGGGGAGGGATATGAAATTTTAAATACGTGAATAAAAAGATAAATAATATACAAAGTAACATAAAAAACAATTATATTTTGCCATAATCAATAATATGATGATAAAAATTATGGGATAAAAATAGGATAAATAAATAATTAAAAACAAAAATTAAAAAACAATGGTATATGAGTTGTCATAAATAAGGGCATAACGGAAAATTCAAAGGAATGCATTATATTCAATTTCCTTATTTAATCCTTTTGGATGAACGGTGTCAAGTGAAAAAATGTATCTTTGTTCCTCTTGAATTAGTTTTAAATTAGGGTTTCCCCCACGAGGGGAGGGGAACACTCTCCTGATGACGAAAAACTTTATATCATTAATATGGTGTTGGGATTCAATCCAATGTGACACCAAGGGAGCAGTGATGATACGTCTTTTTACACAACTTTTATGTTCTTGAATGCGGGTACGAACAGCACGAATAGTTTTACCGACATACAAGAGAGGGCAGGGGCACATGATGACATACACTACATGAGTAGACAAACAATTAGTGTAGGCCTGTAATGGATATTGGATATTGGTAGAGGGATGCGTAAAGGAATCTTTCATTTCAATGGCATGTTTACAGATACTACATTTATTGCATTTATAATGACCCTTTACTTTCCGATGAGGCATAGAAACCGGAGGCATGAATGAAGAAACTAACATATCACCTAAGTTGCGTTGTCTACTGTGAGCTATTGTAAGGTGTAGGTTTGAAAAACAGGGGCGTGTTTGTAAAATATGCCAGTGGGCTCTTAGGGTTCTTTGTATTCTAGATGAGAGATGAGAAAAACGGAGCACGCAAACAAATTTTTCATCAGATTGCTTGTCTTTAGGCAGAAGTAACTGTGTTCTGGAGGTAGAACGAGCTCGTACAAGGCCCTTTTGGACACATTCTTTGGGGTATCCCCTATTGTGAAACCGTGCTGCCATATGGGAGGATTTTTCTTTAAAATCATCCTTGCTAGAACAAAGGCAGCGCAGTCGCAAAAATTGTGACAAAGGAAGGTTTTTCTTAAGGTGACTGTTATGAAAACTATCAAAACGAAGAAGTTTATTACGGTCGGTGGGTTTACGATAGATAGTAGTGGTGAATCCTTGCTGTGATTTTCCTATGAGAATGTCAAGGAACGGAAGTTCTGTGGCGCTAAATTGCATCTTGAATTTAAGATTGGTATTTAAACTGTTGAGCCATTCATGAAATTGGTATAACTGAGAATCACTACCTTTCCATAATACCAGAATGTCATCGATATATCGCTTCCAGGAGATAATGAAAGATGCAAAGGGACAATTCTGTAAGTAAGACTCTTCAAATTGTGCCACATACAAGTTGGCTATATCGGGTGCCATGGCTGCACCCATAGCTGTACCCTTTATTTGCTGAAAGAAGCGTCCGTCAAACAGAAAGTGATTTTTTGTGAGTGCTATATGAGCCAAATCAACCAAAAAATGAGTCGGAATGCGGACAGGTGGAGTGCGTTGGTCAAGGTATTTAGTGATAACTGCGATGGCCCCATCTTGTGGAATGTTGGTGTAGAGTGACTCGAGATCAAAGGACACCAGGGTGATATCTGCAAGATTACCATGAAAAGTATTTAAAAAATTGATGATATGTGCTGAATCTCGAACATACGTAGCGATAAGCGGTACGAAGGGACGTAAAAAGATGTCGATAAATTGGGACAAAGGCTCAAGGACTGAACCGATGCCAGACACTATGGGCCTACCGGGAGGGGATTGAAGGGACTTGTGGATCTTTGGTATGGTGTAAATAGTGGGAATGGTGGGATGCGAAACCTGTAAAAATGAGTGTTCTGATGTGACCTTCGATTAGTATAATTTTATCAGCTGGTTCTCAACCTATGAGTTATGTGATGCGCTGTTCATTTGGATTATACTTTTTAGTGGTTTTTTTATGATTGCATGGTTATAGATAACCTTATTTGTGTCTGTCTACTCATGCACTTTTTTGATTATATTTATAGCTAATTGCACTGTAAAAATCTTCTCTTAATATTTTTTTAAAAAATTTTTATTCTTCTTTTTATTTGTTAACTATACTATGTCCTAATGTTACCCTTGCATTTATACTCATTTAGACAATGAGCTGTTTACTGCTGTTCACATGCAATAGGACTTTTGATTTGGTCTAGTTGTCTGCATGTATTACATATTGGTGCTTAAACCTTGTTTTTATGCCATATGTCATATTTGGTCCCCTGCTATTTATCTGGTGTTATTTTGTATTTTTGTATCCATGTAATTCTTTAGCCCAATTTTACCTTAGTTTTATACAATGTATCGTTCACTGCTGGTTGGACACAATGGGGTCCCACTTTGTATGTTTGTGTTTTAGTCACTTGTATTTATCATCCCCCATTATTATTTCTTTGCATATGTTTTATATGTATATATTATACGTTTTTATTTTGTATTACTTTCATTTATGGTTGACATTTTTATACTTTTTACAGATTGGGAAGATTTGTCCACTGTACCACATAGACGCTGGTATCTGTGTGGTTTCCTGGTAATGTGTTAACTATAACATAGTTTTATGTATCATATCTATATTTCTTTGTTTTTATTTTTGTATTATCATTTTTTTGATTTTATTTTAATTTTGTGGTTGATTTAATGTACTTTTGTTTTTTAGACCCCTGACGAAGGCTGCGGCCGAAACTTGTTTAGTTGGGTCCTTAATAAAGAATTTTCATTATCCTCTGGTAGGCTGTGGTCATTCCTCCGCTGGTTCCCCCTGGTTGTTTGTTTGCGGAAGATACCCTTCTTTCTTTTCCCTGTGTTTTGAAGACCACCATGGCCTACACTAAATGGGACAACATCTTCAGTTATTCTGAAGACCATCTCAACCGCCTCCTGCAGGAACCTCCTCTTGTAGAAGATGCAGCCGAGGATATAAGCCTCGCAGATCGGTGGATCGATATGATTCGCACCAGGAAGGCCGTGATTCGATATGAACTTCATTACGCAAGTCTATTACAGTATTGTAGAGTGAAAAGAATTCCACGTGGTTTGAGAATGACTAGAGAACCTAATATGTTCCGTGACGATAAAGCTTTTATTGATCGATGGTGCGCAATCCTCAACAAATGCTCTCTCGATCTTATGGTCCTCCTGGCCGAAACCTCCAAGAAAAAGGCTGACAAGATCAAGGAAGAAGCAGACAGAAAGATGGACTCCCTTAAATCTGATGACAGACATTTTAATAGACTTATAGATGATTACAATACCAAATTAGAAGAGTACCGTAAGGAAGTGAAAAAGGGCAAACTCGACAAACATAGACGAGATGAATTAGATTACAAAAATGGAAATGTTTATCTGTGGCTTAAATCCTCTTCCTCCTCTAACAACTCACGTCAAGTTAGCTTCAAGGATACCCTTCTAGAAGATCACAAATCTAGACAATACGATTCTAACACATTTAGACAGGAAGACCCTACCACCTCTCACGGATACCGCTCCCCCCTCCGTAACAATGTAGCTACACGTAAGAAAAAGTTTTCACCAACACGCAGAACTAGTGACACATACGAGAGGCACACTAAACGTATCAGAAGCAAATCTGAAGAATTGTTTGCCTCCCCTGCTTCTATCCCTCTTCCTCAGTCTCCTAATACATCACAAGATTTTTTAATCGAGGACCTTTGGGAGAAAGAATCAGTGCGACGCCCCCCCAAAAAAACTTCATTTCCGCCCATGGAGTTCAGGGGAAGGGGCAGAGGCAGAGGCAGGGGCAGTTTCTTTCGACCCCCCTACAGTCGCTCATACGACCAATATTAACTCCTCAATCACATACTATTGAACCTAAAGATTCCAATGATCTCCCTGTTTTCAATCTGTCCTCAGTCACTCTCACCACATCAGAATTAGCACTTTTGCAAAAAGGTTTTTCTTTTGTTCCCACTGCCAAATATGATGCTTTCCAAACCAGGCTTGACCTCCACAAATTCTTTCGCAAATTACGGATCAAAATGTTTTTCTCTGACAAACCTTCAGTTTCTAATGACCCATCGGTTATACGGAATAAATCACGTTGGTATCCGCCTACACCTGTGGATAGTGCCTTACAATCGTTTATGGATTGTGTTCTCCGTGATGTCACGTCTCTGGAACGGAAGTCTAAATGTCGATATAATAATCTCACACGCGACGAGTGGTCAGCCTTGCATACACTCAAGGAACGGCAAGACATCATTATCAAGCCAGCAGACAAAGGCGGCGGCATTGTTGTAATGGACCGGGCCTATTATATAGAAGAGCTTACCAATCAACTCACAGATGCTAACTTCTATCAGATACTCTCACATGACCCCACCTCGACCATTAAAAAAGACATCGACTCTTTGCTAATGTACAGTTTCAATGCCGGATTCTTGACCTCCCGTGAACACTCATTTTTACAGGTTTCGCATCCCACCATTCCCACTATTTACACCATACCAAAGATCCACAAGTCCCTTCAATCCCCTCCCGGTAGGCCCATAGTGTCTGGCATCGGTTCAGTCCTTGAGCCTTTGTCCCAATTTATCGACATCTTTTTACGTCCCTTCGTACCGCTTATCGCTACGTATGTTCGAGATTCAGCACATATCATCAATTTTTTAAATACTTTTCATGGTAATCTTGCAGATATCACCCTGGTGTCCTTTGATCTCGAGTCACTCTACACCAACATTCCACAAGATGGGGCCATCGCAGTTATCACTAAATACCTTGACCAACGCACTCCACCTGTCCGCATTCCGACTCATTTTTTGGTTGATTTGGCTCATATAGCACTCACAAAAAATCACTTTCTGTTTGACGGACGCTTCTTTCAGCAAATAAAGGGTACAGCTATGGGTGCAGTCATGGCACCCGATATAGCCAACTTGTATGTGGCACAATTTGAAGAGTCTTACTTACAGAATTGTCCCTTTGCATCTTTCATTATCTCCTGGAAGCGATATATCGATGACATTCTGGTATTATGGAAAGGTAGTGATTCTCAGTTATACCAATTTCATGAATGGCTCAACAGTTTAAATACCAATCTTAAATTCAAGATGCAATTTAGCGCCACAGAACTTCCGTTCCTTGACATTCTCATAGGAAAATCACAGCAAGGATTCACCACTACTATCTATCGTAAACCCACCGACCGTAATAAACTTCTTCGTTTTGATAGTTTTCATAACAGTCACCTTAAGAAAAACCTTCCTTTGTCACAATTTTTGCGACTGCGCTGCCTTTGTTCTAGCAAGGATGATTTTAAAGAAAAATCCTCCCATATGGCAGCACGGTTTCACAATAGGGGATACCCCAAAGAATGTGTCCAAAAGGGCCTTGTACGAGCTCGTTCTACCTCCAGAACACAGTTACTTCTGCCTAAAGACAAGCAATCTGATGAAAAATTTGTTTGCGTGCTCCGTTTTTCTCATCTCTCATCTAGAATACAAAGAACCCTAAGAGCCCACTGGCATATTTTACAAACACGCCCCTGTTTTTCAAACCTACACCTTACAATAGATCACAGTAGACAACGCAACTTAGGTGATATGTTAGTTTCTTCATTCATGCCTCCGGTTTCTATGCCTCATCGGAAAGTCAAGGGTCATTATAAATGCAATAAATGTAGTATCTGTAAAACATGCCATTGAAATGAAAGATTCCTTTACGCATCCCTCTACCAATATCCAATATCCATTACAGGCCTACACTAATTGTTTGTCTACTCATGTAGTGTATGTCATCATGTGCCCCTGCCCTCTCTTGTATGTCGGTAAAACTATTCGTGCTGTTCGTACCCGCATTCAAGAACATAAAAGTTGTGTAAAAAGACGTATCATCACTGCTCCCTTGGTGTCACATTGGATTGAATCCCAACACCATATTAATGATATAAAGTTTTTCGTCATCAGGAGAGTGTTCCCCTCCCCTCGTGGGGGAAACCCTAATTTAAAACTAATTCAAGAGGAACAAAGATACATTTTTTCACTTGACACCGTTCATCCAAAAGGATTAAATAAGGAAATTGAATATAATGCATTCCTTTGAATTTTCCATTATGCCCTTATTTATGACAACTCATATACCATTGTTTTTTAATTTTTGTTTTTAATTATTTATTTATCCTATTTTTATCCCATAATTTTTATCATCATATTATTGATTATGGCAAAATATAATTGTTTTTTATGTTACTTTGTATATATTTTATCTTTTTATTCACGTATTTAAAATTTCATATCCCTCCCCCCTTTTTATTGAGGGTTTTATGCGCAATATATTGTATATTGCTCAAACCCTACTTTTTCAATATTTTTGTGTAGTTGTCATTAGGTGTTTCAATGGCCTCTTTGTTGTTGGTTTTTTTTCCCCTCTCTACCAATGTAATTTTAGTTTGATGAAATCCCCTTTTCTATGGGTTTTGTTTCCCTCATGACATAATGGTTGTCACTCCTCGGTTTTTATTTCTAACATAATTTTTATTTTTATTTTTATCATCTATCATATATGATAATATATTTTTTTATTTTTATCTTTTATTTATTATTTTATTTTTTAACTATAAGATAGAATGTTAGTAGGGGGAGTCCCCTACCCGCTGTTTATTCGTTTTAAATAGAAACAAAATCCCCCCCCCCTTTTTTGGAGGTCCTGTTTGCACCTAACGCCAGTAGGGGGAGCCCTCCACCCCTTTAAATAGTACCCATGTGCCCCTGCGCGGTCCATTCCCGCTTCTGACTCTGTGTGCAGGTATGTCTTTCTTTTGCTATTTGCGTTATACTTCTGCAACCTTTTTATATTACATTTCTATATGATGGTTTTCTGTCATGCAGCGTTTCTAATTTCCCATTTTTCTGTTATCTCAAACAAAGTTCTTCCCCCCTTTTTTAATAAGGCTTTTAACTTCTCCTTACACGGTTGCTCTCCCCGGTACCTCGTATGCTGTAGACTATTTCCTCAAGTCTTCGTGTAATTTTAGTTCCTCTTTATATCCATTGCACCTCCCCGGCACTTCGTATGCTGTGGGTATCTTTTCAAGTCATCGTGTAATCCTAGTTTCTTTTTATATCCTTTTGTATAACGCACATCGGGTAATCAGCTGTTTACATCCTAGGACGTGCTCAAAAGTAGTTCTTTTACAGTTTGCACATTGTCTACCGACTTGTGGCACATTTTTCTCTCTTTCATGCTGTTTATTTCAATGACTGGCGTCTTTTCACTTTTTAACGGAAACATTTTTTCCCGCCTTTTAGATGTGGAATCCCGGCGGCTTTGTGATCGCTATAGACGCATAGCTTCACTATTTTTGGCACATTCTCTCCTTTTCTTCATGCTGTAACTTTTAATGACCGGCGTTTCACTTTTCAACGCAAAGCCTTTTTTTTCCCCGCCTTTTAGATGTGTAATCCCGGTGGCTCTGTGGTCGCCACAGATACATAGCTCAACTATTTGTTCTAATTCTTTCACTTTCACATTTTTCTCGCACATAACCTCTTATGTTAATAGTTCCATATGCTCCACTTACATGGGTTATCTTATTATTTGCGTTGGACCTCTGGGTTATAACTGTTTTGTATGCACGAACGGTTTTCTTTTGGTTTTTATCCTCTATTGCCTATACAGCTAATTGGTATATTTTTTTAAAGGTCCCCAATACATTTCTTGCTTATAGGGTCAAGTCAAAGGTTATTTTGATGATGTTCTTTGCAAAAGTGATAATTCCTCCCCTATGTTTCACACGTTTTCTGAAATCAGCTTTTTGAAGTTGTCATTCATGTGATATATATTTTTCATCCATGCCCCTGTTTACCATTTATTGTTCTGATGTGACCTTCGATTAGTATAATTTTATCAGCTGGTTCTCAACCTATGAGTTATGTGATGCGCTGTTCATTTGGATTATACTTTTTAGTGGTTTTTTTATGATTGCATGGTTATAGATAACCTTATTTGTGTCTGTCTACTCATGCACTTTTTTGATTATATTTATAGCTAATTGCACTGTAAAAATCTTCTCTTAATATTTTTAAAAAAAAAATTTATTCTTCTTTTTATTTGTTAACTATACTATGTCCTAATGTTACCCTTGCATTTATACTCATTTAGACAATGAGCTGTTTACTGCTGTTCACATGCAATAGGACTTTTGATTTGGTCTAGTTGTCTGCATGTATTACATATTGGTGCTTAAACCTTGTTTTTATGCCATATGTCATATTTGGTCCCCTGCTATTTATCTGGTGTTATTTTGTATTTTTTGTATCCATGTAATTCTTTAGCCCAATTTTACCTTAGTTTTATACAATGTATCGTTCACTGCTGGTTGGACACAATGGGGTCCCACTTTGTATGTTTGTGTTTTAGTCACTTGTATTTATCATCCCCCATTATTATTTCTTTGCATATGTTTTATATGTATATATTATACGTTTTTATTTTGTATTACTTTCATTTATGGTTGACATTTTTATACTTTTTACAGATTGGGAAGATTTGTCCACTGTACCACATAGACGCTGGTATCTGTGTGGTTTCCTGGTAATGTGTTAACTATAACATAGTTTTATGTATCATATCTATATTTCTTTGTTTTTATTTTTGTATTAACATTTTTTTGATTTTATTTTAATTTTGTGGTTGATTTAATGTACTTTTGTTTTTTAGACCCCTGACGAAGGCTGCGGCCGAAACTTGTTTAGTTGGGTCCTTAATAAAGAATTTTCATTATCCTCTGGTAGGCTGTGGTCATTCCTCCGCTGGTTCCCCCTGACTCTATTAGATGACACAAATGCGTCAAAGGCCGCCCTGTTCATGAACTTGGACATGTTCTGGCTGTGGGACAAGACTGCTTGGAAGGCTGGACGTTTCTCTTCTGAAAGGAAAGGTAGAAAGTCCTCCTTATTCAGCTCCTTAAGGAACATCCCCATATAGAGGATGTAGGAGTTGATTCGTCTAGCTAACATGGAAGCCTGGAAAGTACTAGGTAAGCGAAGGAATTGAGGGTTCTCAATTCCCGGCCCGGAGGAAGGGATGTGTGGGTTTTCCCGTTTTTAATGTGGCACATCGCCGATTCCACCATCATAGAGTAGTGGGGAAGCTGTGGCTTCTGAAAGTCCGGGCATTCAGGGACTTGATACTACATCGACTTATGGGGGAGATAGTTAAAGGTGTTTCCCACATCCTCAACATTAAGTTATGGAGGTTGCGATGCACTTGAAGGATGGTGACTTCTTTAGGCGCAGTTGGGTATTGCAATATCTCCAACTCCTCTGCCCTGGGTTTCGGCTCCGAAGCAGCAGGGTGGAAAGTCCTGCTGCCATGTCATGAACGAATTCTTGAAATGACATGTCCTCTGGCGGGGATTTCCTTTGGGTACTGGATTGTGGAGGACAGGTCTCCAGTGCCAAATCCCTAAGATCCTAGGAGTCTAGTGATCGACGATCCGAGTCTGAGGAATCGGAATCGGACTCCGGAGAATAGTGATGGTGCCGGTGTCAAGTATCGTTCGATGTCCTCCAGTTCCATCCAATGTCTGCACCACGAGATATCTGAGCTCAGTGGGAACTGAGAAGATAACGGCATTGGGGGTGCCGTTGGCATCAGAACCGGTATTGAGGGCATCGAGGACATTGGAACCAGCATCCAGAGCATCGGAACCAGTGTCAAGGGCATAGAGGATGTCGGAACCATCAGTTCCTGCTAGGACGATACTGGTGGAGGCATTGAGGTCGAAGCCGGAGGCACAGTCTCCGGGGCCGAGGGCATTACTGGCACTGAGGCCATCAGGAGGGCTGCTAAGGTCTGTTCTAGAGTCAGCATGTGCTGCTCTAGAATGGTCACCTGTGCCTGGTCACCAGATAGAGCAGAATTGGCTGCCATCGTATCTGGGCAATGTATCGAGGGTTTGGTAGAGAATGGAGCCTCAGGAACCTCTCGAATCCTCACTGAGGCTTTGGAGGACAAGTCCTCCCACCAGGGATGCTTGGACCGATGACTGGAGTCGGATGAAGTCCGCAATGACTCCCAGTGTGAGTGGGAACGTTTGTAGGATCGCTCACTTGATGTCCTGGGCTTACCGGGAGTGTCCTTGGGTCCTTTGCGATCTCTAAGGGTTCTCGGGGAAGGGACTTGTCCTTCTTCGGGCATGAAGGAGAGGGGTTTTGGTTCTCTTCTCTCCATGTGCTTGGTGGTCAGAGAACTCGATGATGCCCTTGAAGATGTCAAGGCCAAAGACAGGTTATCTGAGGGGAAGAGTTCCCTGAACTTTATGGCTTGGTTACCGAGGCCCCTTTTAATCATTTGTTTACAGAGGGCATACTCGGTAGGAGTATGATCTGGACCGAGGCATTTAAGGCACCACTCGTGTTTGTCGGTGACTGAAATGGTGCCAGCACACTTCGTGCACTTCTTAAAGCCACTGGTGGGCTTCTCCATGCTGTGGGAGAGCAGGCCCAAGGATAGGCCTCAAGGGACAAAGAAGGTCCTGAGGGAAAAGTGGGAAATATCTTTTTTTATATATATATTCTCTCCAAGAGAGGAAAGGATAATGAAATAAAAGGTGGAAGAAGAGATTGGTATCGAACGATAGGGGGTGAAGGCAAGGGTTTCTTCAGCAGTAGCAGAAGTTAAACCTGTCAGCTCCGTGGAAAACAAAGAACTGAGGAGAGTCAGAAGAGTGGGAAGGCACCAGCAAATGTGCAGAGGACTGCTTCCAAACACTTTCCTATTGGTAGCTGGGGAGCTTCCTGCACAGGCTTCGTTGGTACCCAATGTCACTCATATGTGAGGATTACATTTCTACTTGTTCCTGGAGATCAGATGTATTACACGCTTTAAGAAAAGTGGAAGGAAGGCCAAACAACTGCCAGCATGGTTTAAAGGTGAGTTCAGAAAGGCCGTTGTAGCCAAAAATGCATCTTTCGGGAAATGGAAAAAGGAGACAAATGACAAAAACGGGAAACAACGCAAGCACTAGCAAGTTAGATGCAAGGCATTGATAACATAGTAACATAGTATATTTATTTATTTTACATTTCTTATATACCTCCTTTCATGATAGCAAGGCAGTTTACATTGAACAAACTGAAATTACATTGAACAGGGCATTATAACTTGGAGATAACTATTTTACATGGAACATGGGCTATGGAGGGTTAAGTGGCTTGCCCAAGACCACAAGGAGCAGCTGTGGGACTAGAAACCCCAGTCCTTCCGGCCCTATATGACGGCAGATAAAGACCAGTATGGCAGCAAGAGTAGGTGCACCTACCACTCTGTGCAGATCACTCCTCCCCATGCCTTTGTTTAGGGGTGTACCCCCGGCTCCGTGTAGATCACCCCTATTTGTACAGATATAAGAGATAGTTATGTTTAGTTTGATTTTATCCTGTTGCTATAAAGTGTTGGGAAATTTGATTTAAAGTCTGCCTTGGATCTGCTTATATATGTATATATTGGCTTTATATGACTGAACCCTTGCCTGGTGAAACTACACAGGAGGATGGATGGCACAGAAGACAAGAAGACAATAGCTATATGAGAGTATATGCTTGCCATAAGATAATGGATGCGGCCTGCTATAGAGGATTCTGGGTAACCATATTCTGGATAGGAGTATGCAGAATATTGGGCCTAGTAAGAAAAAGTACAGGTCAAGCAAAGAATTCTAACTAATGAGCACAAAATACTCTCTGACTGGTTTCAATTAGTGCCAAGAAGAAGGAAAAATACAGGAAGGGTCAAAGGTCACAGGCCATGCATAGATGAACAGACCTAAAAGCAGATCCAGATGTATAGAGGTCACAGGCCATGCATAAATGAGCAGATCTAAGAGCAGGTCCAGATGTACAAATGTAAAGAGATTCTCCCCTGGGGAAAAGTGACACCTAAGTAGTTATGATGGATTCACTGAGGCTAATTTGAAGCAGACATTTGAGACAGGGAGAAATGTATATAAGGCAGCCATTTTGGGGGATTGTTGGGCAGTGTTTTCTCCCCCTTCACAGAGAGAGGAAGAAAATGCTGTCTGCCATTTCTATAGACAGACCTTGCTGTTCTGCATGATGCTGGAATAAAAGTACGTAAAGCAACTGCTGTCTAAGTAATTCTTTGATTGGTGATATTTGGGCAACTGCTTGTGAGAACCAGAAGCCACAAAAGGGATCCACTGTGTCTGTCCCATGCCATTTTGAATTCTGTCACTGTATTTGACCCCACCACTTCCATCGGGAGGGCATTCCAAGCATGCACCACCCTTTCATTGAAAAAGTATTTCCTGGCATTGCCTTTCAGTTTACCCCCTTGCAGCTTCATGTTATGCCCTCTAGTTTTACTGCTTCTTCATCTCTGGAAGAGGTTTGTTTGTCCATTAATACTCTAAGTATTTAAAAGTCTGAATAATATCTCCCCTGTCCCTCCTCCCCTCCAGAGTGTACATATTTAGATCTTCAAGTCTCTTCTCATAAGTCTTCTGACACAGGCTCCAAATCATTTTGGTCGCCTTCCTCTGAACCATTTCCAGTCTTTTTATATCCTTTGCGAGATATAGTCTCCAAAACTAAACACAATATTCCAAATGAGGTCTCACCAGGAACTTGTACAGTGGCATTAGTATCTTTCTTTCTGCTAGCAATTCCTCTTTGTATGCACACAACACAGCCCTCACACAACTAAGTTTCACCCTCACTGCATGTATAACACACCCACTTTACCTGATTGCTTGCTGTGATACCACCTTGATTATTAAGATAAGGCGGTTTAGAAATACTGTTAAATAAATAAATAAAATAAATAAATCCAGCATCCTTCTAGTCTGTAGCCGTGTGTTAAAGGCAAAAATATAATGATGAGGTTTTATTCCCCTTCCCTTGTGGATTTCTGTTTTTCTCATACAGCAACAAAGAACTTAAACAAAACTGTTTCTTCACAGCAAAATGAAATGTACCTTTTTCAAACAGGTATAACAAGGCTCTTGCTTCCTTCATTTAACAAAGAGACGTAATCTCATCTGAGATATATAGCGTGCAATCCATAGCACTGGAATCAATGTCCTGGTTAGTGTTTTCCCATTGCATTTGCTCACCGTCAGAAATTGTACATGGGTAACATTCACCACAGCTATTATTTATACAACTCTCTCTCGAGGCAGCAGTTCTTAAGGCAGGAAACTGTTCTGCATAAGGAGGGTCCTGGAGACCTGTACTGAAGCCTGTTTCTCTGAGGCTTCCCCTTTCTCTCCATCAAGGATTATCCTCCCAAGTATTAGCTTTTACTTTCCTAGCCGAGCCCACCTCTTGCCCCTAGAGAAATGGGTGTACTTAGCTCTGCTTCTGGGGTGGCTGGCTTCCACTCCTTCCGCTGTAAACCAGGCTCCTTTATTTGGGCTGTAGCCTGATTTTCCCCGAGAGTTCCACTCAGCAGTTGTCTGGTCTGGGCTGTAATAACTTCCAGGAAAGGTTTCCCTTCTACTGCTATTTGCTGTCGGGACCCAGCTTGTGCTTCCTGGACCCAGCAAGTTCTCCTGCTTGTGACCTCTGCCCTCCAGCTGCTTACTCACTCTCCTCGGGACGATGCCCCTCTGGCTTGGGAGACTTGTGCACGAGCACTTCCAGCTCTCTCTGTGTCAGCTGCTCTTCCCTTTGCTGCACCTCCCTTCGCTGCTCCTCCATTGGCTGCACCTCCCTCTGCGGCACCTTCCCCTACTGGGATTTCCCAGCCACTTTTATCCTCCTGGCTCCTGCACGTTGTACGTGCTTCCTTGCCCAGGTGGACGTGATTAGCTTTCTGGCTTTCTACTGCGTCACACCCAGTGTAGGGAAAGTTTGTTCTACTATTCTCTGGGTCCTTATAACCTGAATATGCTTTCTGCCCAGGTGACTGTAAGGTAAGCTCTTCCTTTTCTCCTGTATCCATGGGTTCTGTGCTGGCCACTGTATCACACTAGCTAGGGAAACCCATCATCGCAGGAAGGAGTTTTTAGTCCTGCGCCCATGGTTTCTTCAGCTTGGTGGTTTATATTTTTTAAAGTATCCATGTAAATGTTTGGTAAAGCTGCAAATTAATTCTTTTATTTTTCTTTATCCTTCTCAATTGATTTCCTTTTTGAATTCTAAGGGTTCAGAGGGGGGCGAGTGAGCAGGTCTCCCTGGGTGAGTATTGATTTTCTGGCTGTTGATGTCTGCAAGTTTCCTTCATAGCTTGGTTTAGATTTTCCTTTCTTGGATTCTTCATATTATGAGCTAGTGGAGGGGTTTACTTTTTGACTTATTTGCTTGTTACTTTTTCTGTATTGCATTTTCTGAAGTATCCCCCTTTTCTGTTGCAAATGTGTTAACTTGTAATATTTTGAAATATCAATAAAATATTAAAATAAAATGAAAAAAAAATCTTAATTGCCAAACATTAGACCACTCTTCCAGCTTTTGTAGATATTTCCTTATGTTATCCACTCCCTCAGAGGAGTCCACTCTGTTGCAAGTTTTCATATCATCTGCAAAAAGACAGACTTTTCCATTCAGTCCTTTAGCAATATCACTCACAAATACATTGAAAAGTACCGGTCCCAGGTCCGAACCCTGGGGCACACCGCTAATCATCTTCCTTTCATCAGAGTGAGTTCCGTTTACCATCACCTTCTATTGTCTGTCAGTCAACCAATTTCTGATCCAGTTCACCACCTTGGGACCCATCCCCAAGCTGTTGAGTTTATTGATAAGCCTCCTATGAGGAACAGTATCAAAGGCTTTGCTGAAATCTAGGTAAATCAAATCCACTGCATGCCCTTGATCTAGTTCTCTGGTCACCCAGTCAAAGAACTCAATCAGAATTTTTTGGCAAGATCATCCTTTGGTAAAATCATGTTGCTTTGGATCATGCAACCTGTTGGTTTTGAGAAAGTTCACCTTTCGCTCATTCAGGAGCACCACCATTACTTTTTCTGCCACCAAGGAAAGGCTTACTGGCCTGCAGTTTGTCACTTCTTCCCTATTACAATTTTTATTAAGAGGTACCACGTCAGCCCTTCTCCATTCCTGCGGAACTTCTTCTGTCTCCAAGGATCTATTTAAAACATCCTTTAAAGGCCCTGCAAGAACCTCTCTGGGCTCTTTCAGTATCCTGGGATGTATCCCATCCGATCCCATGGCCTTGTCCACTTTCAGTTTTACAAGCTGTTCTAACACACAAGGCAGGCAAAGAGAGAATTTGTAAAAAAGCTTGTGGAAGCAAAAAAACATAATAAAAACGTTTTCAAGTACATTCGTAGCAAAACACCCGTGAGAGAGTCAGTTGGAATATTAGATGATAGAGGGGTAAAAGCGGCACTAAGAGGGGACAAGGCAATAGCAGAGAACCTGAATGAATTCTTTGCTGTGGTCTTTACTGAGGAAGATGCAGGGAAGTAACCCATGCCTGAAATTATATTTAAAGGTGATGCATCGGAAGAACTGAAAGAAATATTGATAAACCAGGAAGATGTATTAGAACTATTTGATAAACTGAAAAGTAGCAAATCACCTGGACCAGATGATATATATCCGAGGATGTTGAAAGAACTGAAATATGAGATTGAAGATCTACTTTTAGTACTCTGTGAACTATCATTAACATCATCTGTGGTAGCTGAAGATTGGAGAATGACCAATGTAATGCCAATTTTTAAAAAGGGTTCAATAGGTGATCTGAGAAACTACAGACCAGTGAGCCTGATGTCAGTACCAGGCCAAATGGTAGAAACCATTATAAAGAACAAAATTATGTAGATAGTTATGATTTAATGGGAGAAAGCCAACATGGATTTAGCCAAGGATGGTCTTGTCTAACTAATCTGTTATATTTCTTTGAAGGTGTGAATAAACAGGTAGACAAAGGTTAGCCGGTTGATATAGTGAATCTGGATTTTCAGAAAGCTTTTGACAAGGTTCCTCATTAGAGACTTGTCGAAATAAAAAAAAGTCATGGGATAGGAGGCAGTGTACTATTGTGGATCAGGAACTGGTTAAAAGACAGAAAGCAGAGGGTAGGACTAAATTTCCAATTTTCTCAATGGAGAAAGGTGAATAATGGTGTACCCCAGGGATCTGTGCTGGGTCCGCTGCCTTTTAACATGTTCATAAATGACCTAGAAATGGGAACAAGTGAGGTGATCAAATTTGCAGATGACACTAACTTATTCAAAGTTGTTAAAACACAAGAGCGTTGTGAAAAATTGCAAGAGGACCATGATAAATTGGAAGACTGGACGTTCAAATGGCAGAAGAAATTTAATGTGGACAAGTGCAAAGTTATGCACCAAGGAAAGAACAACCCAAACTATGGTTACACGATGCCAGGTTTCACATTAGGAACCACCACCCAGGAAAAAGATTTAGGCGTCATCATGGATAACATATTGAAATCCTCCGCCCAGTGTGCAATGGTGGTAAAAGAAAGCAAGAAGAATGATTGGAATCATAAGGAAAGGAATGGAGAATAAAACAAACAAAATTATAATGCCTCTGTATCGTTCCATTGTGCAACCGCACCTTGAATATTGTGTGCAATTCTAGGTATCTTAAAAAGGATATAGCAGCTGCTCAACAGGCTTCACAACTGACGCTCGTGGTGGGAATTGATGCCGAGAAGGCCTTTGACCGTGTTAGTTGGGGCTTTCTTTGGTGAGTGTTAGACAAGATGGGGGTTGGTCCCAATTATACCCGTTGGGTCCGTAGTCTATATCAAAACCCTACGGCATGTGTCCGGGTTAACGGGGGTCAATCGAGGAATTTTCCGTTGGAAAGGGGTACTCGCCAGGGATGTCCTGTCGCCGCTGCTGTTTGCCCTGGTGATGGAACCCTTGGCACAAAGCTTTCGCGAACATCCGGGCATTATGGGGGTCTGAGTGGGCCCTACTGATTATAAAATTGCACTCTTTGCGGATGATATCATATTATTGTTGGTGAAACCTGTTGCGTCCCTCTCAGCCGCTATGCAGCTTTTTGAGACCTTCTCTCATGTGTCTGGATTCAAAATCAACTATACTAAATCTGATTCTTAATGTTGGGGTCTCGGAAGCAGTTTGTGCGGAATTGAGGGCTGCCTACCCCTTTCGGTGGGTGGCAGGTGCTCTTCGCTATTTAGGTGTGAACCTGACGGTGGAACGGACGGCGCTTTTTAAGGCCAATTAAGATCCGCTTCTCCAGCAGGTCCGACGTGACCTGGAGTCCTGGGCTAGCTTGATGTTATCCTGGTTTGGGCATATAGCGGTAGTTAAGATGGTGATCGTTCCACGGTTTTTGTACCTTTTCCAGGTACTTCCTATACCACTGTCTCGGGGACTATTGGCACTTTGGCAAACCATGCTCATGAAGTTTATATGGCAGTATAGAAGGCCGCGTATAGCACGTCGAATTCTTTATACACGCACCCACTCTGGGGGCATGGGGGCGCCTAACCTTCATTGGTACTATGTGGTGGCGCAGTGTCGTGCTGGGGTGGAATGGATGAATCCGGATAGCTCTAAACGTTGGGTTCGATTGGAAATGGATATCGCGGGTGGAGCGGGTCTGGGGGATCGGCTGTGGCTTGGTCCCAAGTTGCGGAGTAGTTTGGGTTTAAGCAATCCATATATCCTACATACTCTCCGATTCTGGGACCACTCCTTTCGACCGCCGGGGGTAGTCCTGACTCCTCTGGCGCCTATAGTGGATAACGCTATGTTTCCCCCTGGGATGACTGATCCGATTTTCCGGATTTGGGGGCATAAGGGCCTTAGCCACGCTGGGCAATTGTTTGACGAGGGTAAGTTGCGATCGTTTAGCGCGCTTCAGGAGGAATTTGACCTTCCCGACTGTCATGTCTTTCAATACACGCAAGCGGCCCACTGGGTTCAGGCTCGCGCCGTTCGGCCTCACGTAGCCCATGATTTTATTTTTTTTTTATTAGAGTTTTAACAGCATAACAAGTTAAACCAATACAATTCAGGGCAATCAGAAATAATACAAAAGGTAACACCAACGTTACAGTAACACAATATGATTAAGTCCACAGCGTGATTTGTTGGATATAGAGCGCCTCTGCGAGGGGTGTACTACCACGAAGGGTCTTATAGCGGCCTTATATGCCCATTTGCAGATGCAGCAACCAAGATTAGGCAAGTATAGAGAGCAATGGAATTCCGATTTGAGTCTTCACTATTCTAAGCAACAATGGGAGCAGGTAGAGGGTAAGCTGTGGAAGAGTTCGGTGGCGATCAGTGTCCGTGAAACTAACTATAAGTTATTATACAGATGGTATATGACGCCTGAGCAGATTGCTCGGGTGTTTCCAGGGGCCTCGGGTCTATGTTGGCGGGGCTGTGGACAGAAGGGCACTCTGGAGCACGTGTGGTGGTCTTGTCTTCGCATCCGTACTTTCTGGAGGGGGATTCAATATCGCCTAAAACATTTAGTTGGGTTGACCATTCCTTGGGACCCGGGCATTTTCCTTTTTGGTGTTAATGTGCCTGGGGCACGGAGTCCTCAGCTGGCTTTGATTCGACATGGTCTGAATGCGGCTCGGCTATCTGTCGCTACTGCTATCTGTCGCCTTTTCTGCCTGGTTGGAACGGATGTGGGTTACGTATGCCATGGAGCGCGGGGTGGCAGCCGGTAAATTACAATTGACATGCTTTGAGCAGGTGTGGGAAGCCTTCGTCCTACATTATGGTTCGTGAACGCCCGAGGGTTCTCTATATCCCGTGGGAGGGCTGGTCCCCTGCCTTCCTGCGAGGCAGTGCCCCAGAGTTCCCCCCTTCTGCTTCACGAGCGCTGGTTGGCCGGTCCGCTCCCTTCGCTTGTAGTAGCTGTGGAGGTTCATGGGGGGGGAGGGGGGGAGGATAGAGAGGGGAAAGGGGAAGGGTGGGGGATTGGAGGATGGGGGGCTAGACATTTTGTCCTGGGAGTGCTTCTCGCTGATAGATGGTGGGCGGGAGGGAGGTGGGGTAGAGGGAAAAAAGGGAAGAAGTGGAAATTATCAAAAAAAAAAAAAAAGGCATTTTTCTGGATTATTCTTTGCTGATTGTGATTTTGGCATTGTTATCTTCTGCTATTGTATTATGCATGTAGTTTATGTTCTTCTGTGTCTAATTGCTGCCTTTCAATAAAAAAAAAAAGGATATAGCAGAATTGGAAATAGTACGGAGAAGAGCCACCAAAATGGTAAAAGGGATGGAAGGATACCCCTGTGAGGAAAGGCTGAAAAGGTTAGGGTTCTTCAGCCTAGAAAAGAGAGGGAGATTTGATAGAGGTCTATAAATAATGAATGGAGTGGAAAGGGTAAATGTAGATTGATTGATTGTTTATGCCATCAAAAAGTAGAAAGACTAGGGGACATGCATTGAAGCTACAATGTAACCAGTTTGAAACTAATAACAGAAAATATTTTTTTTACTCAATGCATAATCAAACTCTGAATTCGTTACTGGAGGATGTAGTACAAGCTGTTAGTGTAGTTGAGTTTAAAAAAGGTTTGAACAAGTTCCTGGAGGAAAAGTCCATAAACTATTATTAAAGAGGATCTGGGAAATCCACGGCTTGCCCTGGAATGAGCATTGTTGATCCTGTGTGCCTTTCTAGGAACCTACTAGGTACTTGCGACCTAGATTGGCCACTGTTGGAAACAATATACTGGGCTTGATGGATCTTGGTCTGACCTAGTGTGGCATATCTTATGTTCTTATAAAAGAGAAAGTGCTGTGGATTGTGTTAGAAAGAGGAGATGGCACTATTATCCACACTGATGTAGTCTACAGGCCTCCAATTCAAACTGAGGAAATGGATAGAGACTTGACCACTGATATTGCAAAGGTAGCAACGAAGAGAGAAGTGATCATTTGGGTGACTTTAATCTATCAGACGTGGATTAGAGTATTCCTTTTGCAAATCTGGAAAGAAGTAAAAAGATTATGGAAGCCTTTCAAGAAGCCTTGCTCAGACAAATGGTGATGGAACCAACCAGGGAAAGTTCGAAGCTGGATTTAATACTCACTAATGGAGATGGCGTGGCAAATGTCCAGGTGGGTGCCCATGTGAGCAGCAGTGATAATCACACAGTGTGGTCTGAGGTAAAAGCCAAGGTAGAATCCAATCACAGCACACTCAAAGTCCTAAACTTCAAAAACTCTGACTTCAGTAAAATGGGAAAGTACTTGAAGGAGAAAGTTGGCAGGGTGGGAGGAGAAAATGGAAGTGGAATTGTAGTAGGCTAAGCTAAAAGACACAATAAAAGAGGCAACGGATATATATGTAAGGAAAGTAAATAAAAACAAGAGAAAAAGGAAACCTATATAGCTCACCAAAGAAGTGGCTGCACAAATAAAGGCAAAAAACACGCTTTCACAAAATTCACAAAATTCAGAAGATCACAAACTGAGGAACACAGAAAATAATTTATTTATTTTATTTTATTCATTTAGATTCTCTTATATACCGCGCTATTCTGCATCAGTGCGGTTTACATTGAACAAACTGAAATTACATTGAACAGGGCATTATAACTTGGAGATAACTATTTTACAGGGAACAGTGGCTTGCCCAAGACCACAAGGAGCACCTGTGGGACTAGAAACCCCAGTCCTTCTGGCCCAAGGTTGCTGTCCTCTAGTTGGATTTGAACCCCGACCTTCCGGCCTGAAGTACCTTGCCCCAACCACTAGGGCACTCCCCCACTCCATATGGGATAAAGCTAAATACGGGAATACGGGATAAAGCTAAAAGAGACAAAGAAAGAAAGAAGGATAGCAAAAACAAAGGCAGAAGAAAAGATGGCTAAAGATGTGAAGCATGGAGACAACACCTTTTTCAAGTATATTCGGGAGATGAGGAAGATCAGAGGTGGAATTGGAAGATTCAAAAAAGTGCCGAGGACAGATTTGTGGAAAGTGACATTGAAAAAGCGAAAAAGCTGAACAAATACTTCTGCATTGCATTCACTAAAGAAAATCCTTAAGAAGGATTACCTGTGATTGACAAATATACAAATGAGAATGGAGTAGATACATACCACACTATGCACAGAAGATGATGTGTTTGAACACCTTGCAAAACTAAAAGTGAATAAGGCCATGGGACCGTGATAATGAAAGAGCTCAAAGAGGTTCTGGCTGGGCCTTTAAAGGATGTTTTTAATAGCTCCTCAGAGGTTCCACAGGACTGGGGAAGGGCTGATGTGACACCTCTTCATAAAAGTGATAATAGTGAAGAGGTGACATACTATAGGACAGTAAGCCTTATTCTGTGGTGGGAAAAATAATGGAGATGCTCTTGAAAGAAAGCATAGTAGACTTTCTAGAAACCAATGGATTGCATGATCCGAGGCAACATGGTTTTACCAAAGGAAGATCATGCTAAATAAATTTGATTGAGTTCTTTGAATGGGTGACCAGAGAAGTAGATCAAGGGCATGGGATGGATATGATATACCAAGATTTCAGCAAAGCCTTTGACACTGTTCCTCATAGGAGGATTATTAATAAACTGAGCAGCCTGGGGATGAGTCCCAAGGTGGTGAAAAGACGGTGGTAAATGGAACTCATTCAGAAGAGAGGAAGGCGAGTAGTGGTGCCCCGAGCGGAGCCCGGACGATCGGAACCATCCAGAGACGTCGCCTTTGAGGGTTTCTTCCTTCTCTTCAGTTCCCTTGAGGGAGACCCCCTCTCCGAGGAACCCCGATGATGCTCGGGTTTGGAGTGCTCCTCCCGAGGCATGGAGGCCTCAAATGAGGTCCTGGCTCTCGGAGGCATGGGGGAATGAGGGAAAATTTTATCATGCTGCTGCTGGAGGCTCCTCAAGGTCTTCGAGGACATCTTTTTGCACAGGCCACAGACTGCCGAGTCATGGTCCGGGCCGAGACACCCGAGGCAGCAGTCATGCGTATCGGTGAGGGACATGATTTTCCCGCACTGATCGCACTTTTTGAACCCACTGGTAGCCATGGGGGGAAAAAGGACCCCAGCAAGGTTGAAGACCCTTCGGGCTGCCAGCAAGGGAAAAAAGGACGCGAAGACGTCCCAAGACAGAAAAACAAAACTTAGAGGAACCGACCCGATACCGAGGATCCGAGGTCAGGGAGGGAAAGGGTACTGGCGTGAGATCGGAGACAGCCAAAAAGGCACAAAAAATCATTTTCTGGGACAGGGACAGACTACGTCTGATGGGCTCCACAGAAAAAGAAGATTGAGCAAGATGGCACCTTGGGCGGGAAGAGGACCACGCATACGTGGTAGCAATTCCCAAAGGCTTTCTTTAAAAGCTGGGGATTTGCTCCACGCGGGCTCTGTCGGCGTCGACGTCACCCATATGTGAAGACTGACTTCTTGCTTGTTCCCGGAGAATGCTTAATATATTTGTGAATGATATTGCTGAAGGATTGAAGGGAAAAGTCTGCCTTTTTGCAGATGACACGATAATTTGCCACAGAACGGACACTTCTGAGGGACTGGACAACATGAAGAAATATCTACATTAACTGGAAGAATGGTCTAATGCTTTGCACTTCTTCACATTAAATCTTAACTGCCAAGTCATGCACTTTGGACACAGAAATCCAAAGGAACTGTATGTGATAGGGGGCAAGAGGTTGGTATGAACGGACCAGAAGAGGAACTTCAGAGTGTGATAGTGTCTGAGGATCTCAAAATGTTGAAACAATGTGACAATGCGGTAGCCAAACCAGAAGGATGCTGGGCTGCATACAGAGAGGAATAACCAGCAGAAAGGAGGAGGTATTAATGCCCATGTACAAGTCGCTGGCGAGGCCTCACTTGGAGTCTTGTGTTCAGTTCTGGAAACCATATCTCACAAAGGATATAAAAAGATTTGAAATGGTTTAGAGAAAGGTGACAAAAATGATTTGGAGCCTGCAATAGAAGACATATGAGAAGAGACGACCTAAATATGTATACCCTAGAGAAGAGGAGGGAAGGGGAGATATGATATAGAGCTTTAAATATTTAAAAGGTATTAATGAACAAACAAACATTTTTCAAAGAAAGGAAAACTGTAAAACTAGAGGATATATGATGAAACTGCACTCACCATCCCTGGGCCGTCACTCACCATCCCCGCAGCACAGCTCCCCTGATCAGTGTAAACCTCCCGCTCAGAAGCTCCTGCCCAATCGGGGCAGTGGGAGGCCGTTAAAAAGCACTGCCGATGGGCACACCCGTGCCTGGTGGGCCCACGCCTGAGGGCCTCGCCAGAGAGCCCTTTGGCATGGCCCTTAGGCGTGGACCATGGGCGGGGACATACTACCACACACGAAGGCCAAAGACAAAGCAATCCAACCAACTGACAACAAGACAGTACAACAAGCAAGACAACCCAGGAACAAGCAGTGGAAACAGAACTACTGAAGCAAAGGTACTGTTATAACCAGGCCACCATGTTCGATGACTACATTCCCCTACACACAATATTACAGCTACCTACAGGCAATCTCTATAAATAACTGGAACTGCCTAACATATTACACCCCAAAATCAAAACAATAACAACAACAGATACCACAAAAAAAAAAACGTACAGAAGGCTCAAACCCATTCCTCTCACCCCAAACCATATCACAACACCAGCTACCACACCAGCACTCCTAATCTCCCTGATAAATGCACGCTCAGTGAGGAATAAACTTCCCATACTCCAAGATCTCATCACTTCTCTCAATATTGACATTTTCTGCGTAACTGAAACATGGCTGACGGAATCTGACACAGTACTCATGAACCAGCTAACACCACATGGATACAGTCTTTACAACTGCTCCCGAGCCCATGCCAGAGGAGGGAGGGTAGCCATACTAGCCAAATCCAAGCTCCACTTCCGGAAATATTCAACAGAAACCACAGAGGAAGCAGACATCATTGCAATCACCAACAGATGACTCACAATATGCCTGGTATATCGATCACGACATCAAATTCAGATCTGTCAGACATTCTCAAGCATGTGACAGACATCACTAACTCCACGAAAGAACAGATAATCCTCGGTGACTTCAATCTCCCATCCCTGCAAGAGAAACAAGCTGATGTGTTCCATGAGGCAATGAAGACAATGGAACAAACAAATTATCCATGATTCAACCCATCAGAGGGGTAATACCCTCGATCTCATCTTCCTCAACGCGCCAGACGGCACGGTAAACAACAATACAAAGATCACACCTGTCCCATGGTCGGACCACCATCTTATTACCTTCAGAAGTTCATACCAACATTTACCCATTAAGGAAAAAGACCAGCTGTCAAGAAGATTCAAACCTTTCAACAAGAAAGAATTCTTACAACAAGTACTCCCAAAAATGCAGGCTGAATCGACTGAATAGAAGCCCTGACCAGCAATTGGAATACCATAATCACATCAGCAGCACAAACAACCACCCACATAGGAAATAGAGCAAGACCAACAATGGTGCGCTGGTATACACCCACAGTATGGAAATTAAAGACACAGCTCAGACGCATCGAGCGAAGATGGAGAAAGTCGAAGAATGAAATAGACAGAATAAACTACATGAGTGAGCTCGACAAATACCGCACTGAAACAGATAATGCTAAGAGAGCATATCACAAGAAGATTATAATATCATCAATTAACAAACCACACGAGCTGTTTGATATTATCAAGATGTTAATGAAAACCCCTAACACTGTGAGCCAACTCCCAAGCTTGCAACCACAACTAGCGGCACAGTACAAGCAGCTTCAACAACAACCCAGCCCGCAACCCGTAACAGTAAGAAGTGACTTTACTATGACCACAAACACTGAATGGGGAACATTCGCGACTATTTCTAAAGAAAGAATCAAAACCACCATATCAGGACTCAACACCACAACCTCCCCGCTCGACCCTTGCCCGGTGGAGTGGATAAAAAAGTCAAAACAGGAACTTAGCGCTGCTCTGGCAAACATAGTAAATGCATCATTCAAACAAGGCAAAATGCCCAACAATCTAAAAACTTCCATCGTACGACCATCCCTCAAAAAACCTGATCTCGACCCATTGGAACCCACCTCATACAGATCAATAGTGAGCCTACCATTCACTGCGAAGATAATTGAGAAAACAGTCCAACAGCAACTGCAAGATCACCTGGAAAAGAACACCCTGGATCCTCAGCAGCATGGGTTCCGCCCCTCCCATGGAGTTGAAACCCTCATGGTCACTCTCCTTAACACCCTAACCAAAGGCATACAGGCCAAATAGGCTGGTTATGCACTGATTTTTCTGGACATTTCTGCGGCATTTGACACAGTCGCAACAACATTTTCCTGTGTAGACTACAAGAGATTGGCATACAGGACAAAGTACTACAGTGGTTCCAATCCTACCTAACAGACACCAACTCATTTGAACCATCACCGCTACCTCCCCCACTTTCAGCAAACTCAAGGAATACCACAAGGGTCCTCCCTCTCAGCCACACTCTTCAACATCTACCTTCAACCCCTCTGCGCAATAATATGGTCTCATAATATCAACTTCCACCTGTATGCGGATGACATTATGCTCTATGGACCCATCATGACTACCAATCCAACAAATCCAAAACTAATGGACTGCTTCAATGATGTCTCCAAATGGCTACAAGAAAACAATCTCGCCATTAACCTAAAAAAATACGGAAGCGTTATTTGTAACCAAGGACCAAACCTTCACCCCCCACCCCACCATTCCTCACTCTGAGCGCAACTAAAATAAAAGTCCAAACCGATGTAAAATATCTAGGAGTCATCCTTGATCAAACACTTTCATTTAAACAGCAGGTTGCAAAAGCCGCAAGATCAGTATTCTTCAAAGTAAAGATGGTACAAAGGCTCAGACCACTCATAGACCCACAAGACTTCCGCACAGTTATGTAAGCAATGACACTACCGCACTTAGACTATTGTAATGCAATCTACCAAGGACTCACGGCCACCACCATCAATCCACTACGAACAGCCCTCAATGCAACAGCGAGGATCATTCAGAGGGTAAAGAACCACGACCACATTACCCCTGTCCTAAGAGAACTCCATATTCTCCCACTAGAAGCACGAATAAAATATAAAACACTGGTTCTGATACATAAAGCTCTTCACCAACAGCCACCATCTTATCTGCAAACCCTGTTAACTCAGACAAACTCTGGAAGACCAACACGACAGACCATGAACAATACACTCATTGTGCCACATGACAGAACAAAATTTAATCATCAGACATGTAACTGTGCATTCGATCTTTATGCACCCTCACTTTGGAACTCTCTTCCAACCCAAGTCTGCAGCAACAATGACCTATCTGCATTTAGAAAGCAGTTAAAAAAACCTTCTCTTCCGGGAGCACCTAGGGTCGACACAGAACAGCACCCAATGAAGTTCTCCAAGGCGGATTAAGACAGCAGAGAAAGCCAGAACTGTAAATAAATCCAATCTATGAATAAGACTGAAGAGAGAGTCTGAAATGTAACCATGACTGATACATCTCACGAGAATGTAAATATGTTATACTCCCCCTGGTGATAGTATACTCCTTTCCCTCGTGTAAAAACAAATAACCCTGTTCAATGTATCCCCCCTTGTTTACTGTAAACCGCTTTGACCCGGTGAAAAGCGGGATATAAGCACGACTAAATAAATAAATAAATAAAATAAAAGATGGTAAACTTAAAAGCAACATCAGGAAATACTTTTTCACTGAAAGGGTGGTGGATGCTTGGAATGCCCTCCCGATGGAGCTGGTTGGGGCAAATACAGTAATGGAACTCAAAAAGGTATGGGACAGACACAGTGGATCCCTTTATGGCAGGAGCATGAAATCAAAGCAGATTTGAATGTCTTTTATACTTCTATAGATGAAGGGGGTGACCTGCATGGAGAAGGGGTTACAATCCTGGGCAGCGGCATAGGGGAGTGGCCTGCGGGGAGTGGTAGGTACAACCCTACACAAAAGCCACCTTACTGGGCAGGCTGGATGGACCGTGCTAGTCTTTATCTGCTGTCATATACAGTGTTACTATGTTATCCAAACAGAAAAACCTGCAGGTATGGAACACCAAATTGCTCCTTTTCACCATCTTCAGTGTGTATTTAACAAATCCTTCCCTCTGCTAGTAATGCCAGCTGGTGCAACTTCAGCCAACATACTACAGGTTTCAGCAATCCCCCTATAGTCCTGGTGATAGGGGCCGAGTCTCGCATCCAGTGCTACATGATTGGTTTCTTCAAGGTGCAATAGCCTCAAGCAGCCTATCAATAGTGGCTTTGCTGGTCATAAAAGAGTTTGGCAGGGAAAACCTTCAAGCCACTTTTCACCACTATAGAAATTTAAAAAAGCAAAAAACCCTCAAAAATGATAAATGTAGCCATTTGGAAAAGGGACACTAGCTTGAAAATCCTCTAGTCATTTAACTACTTTTTATATGGTAAGCTTGCCCTAAACCTGTGTTCCTTGTTTCTGATGCTAATATAATGACAGCTATGAACACACACATGCCATATAGATATAAATTTTAAAAAGCAGCTATTTCATTTTCCTAAATACCTCAAATTATGACGCAGCAATCCATCTATGAATTTATAAAAGGTACTAAAGTGTTAAAGGGGTTTGCTATATAAAAGAGCCACTATATGATAATCCTTGCTAATAACAAAATCATGTTTCTTGTGTAATCTTTATTTAGTATTAGCATTTATACATTCATCTACCCAAAGTGACAGAAAAAAGGGGAAGACAACTGGGCAAACCGGACCTTTATTGTTGGGTTTATATTCAAAATCTTTGTCTGGACGGCCAATGGGAGGCTGTTCAGATAAGGATTCTGACCCAAGATATTCAGCGGCACTATCCATATAGTGCCACTGAATATAATTAAGAGACCGCCCTAGCACTATCCAGTTAATGCAGGGGCAGTTGGTGCTAGGAGGATAAGTGCTGATTTCATCCAGATATCTGGATAAGTGCCGGCTGAAAATTGCACTACCTTAGACTGCATAAAAAGCTGTCCTAAATTGCTATGAAGATAAGTGGCAACTGAAAATCACTGCTATCCAGATTAGGCCAACACTTATCCGTATAGCAGTGCTCAACCTGGATATTCAGTGGTAGCTATAATCCAGATACTGCCGTGGAATATTTATTTTATTTATTTATTTAACAGTATTTCTAAACCGCCTTATCTTAATAATCAAGGTGGTATCACAGCAAACAATCGGGTAAGGTGAGTGTGTTATACATGCAGTGAGGGTGAAATTTAGTTGGGTGAGTGTTGTATTGTGTGCTAGATTGGTATGAGCTATGTACAAAGTGGGCTATATACAGTGGTTCTAAATACATTTTCCATACATACATTGTTTAGGCGGGGTCATGTGCTGTTATACATTCTCTGGGGTTATGTGATGTGTCCATAGTGTTCTATGAACAGCATGGTTTTCAACTGTTTTCTAAAGTCCTTGAGGTCTGTGGTTGCCCTCAAATCGTCTGGTAGTTTGTTCCATATTGTTGGAGCAGCCATGGAGAGTGCTCTGTCCGTTGTGTCTTTGCGTGTGTTTTTGTATTCACTTGGGGTGCTGACTCGGTTGTGTGTTTGAATATCCCGCTGATACTTAAGCACCGTGCGACTGCTGTGGCACTTAAAGAGCAGCCCTTTTGAAACTCAAGCCCTATGTTATTACTTTTGGCAGTCACATTTGACCGCCAGTAAATCCTCTCCAGTTTAATAAATTTGCTAACTCTCATTTCTTTTGTAATAGACTGTTTTTTTTTGCATGTGGGCCAGTTCCCTGCCAAGAATGGGTCTGCAGTTCAATTCCAAGGCCTGCTCCTGTTCCCTAGGCACTCTGGGCTTGAGTACAGCTGAGGGTGTATATACAATTGCTCTAAGAAGGAATGGTATGTGTCACTTTCTAGCAACATTACTGGATGATTCCCTCCTCCATATTGAAAAAGGGGGATTGGTTCAAGCTAATGTATACTTTAGAATCCTTGGTTTGTAGCCTCATGGCCTGTGGGTAGACTCAGCTATACATGACTCTATGATGCCGTGCATCAAAGCAGAACTGAACCTGGTTGACTGAATCTAAAAGCAGTGAAGGATAATACTGAGAAGAAGAACAAAGTGGAAAAAAAAGTTAAAGCATCATATTCACAATACCTGGAACATCTCATTGATGCCTTCTCCAGTCTGTGCTGAAGTTTCAAAGTAAAGAAAGCCTCGGCCTTCAGCCCAGAGCCGGCCTTCACTTTCATCCACACAGCGATGCTTGGAACAGTCAATCTGTGAGAAATCAGAAGTGGAAATGAAAATTAAAACCAAACAGTCAAACAAAAAAAAAACCCCTACAGCATATTCCTTAAAGCGTTTTCAGCATTTCAGAATAAGAACATGGATAGCTGACATTCACACGACTTCGCTATGCCACTGACTAGCAAGTGCATCTGCAATCTGGAACTGTACTGGGACAAGCATATTTTACTTCAGTCTTTATGTGATCTCTGCAAAAGAACAGTTCTTTATGGAATGGTGCACACAGTCACTACACATGCAATGAACAAGTACTGTTTTTTATTTTCCTACTTAGACTTTAATAGAGAAACCACACAGATTAATGACAATTTTCAGGTGACTAAAAGGATATGAACATGCAACAAATATCTTCAGCTGGATGGAGTTTTTCCATACTCACAGTTTAACATAAGAGTGTAGGATTTTTCACCTGACAATACGGCAAGCCCTATAGCCCCTCCCCCCACCCTGCAATTGGTTATCTGCAATAGGAATTCTCTGAGGCAGCAGGATTCTAGTCCTCAGATGGGGAGATGTCATTCAATGAAGTTTGTGTCAGAGTGGTTTAAACAAAGCATAAGAGCTTCTGAAAATGTTCCCTACATGTACAGAGTTCCCAGATCTGTATCATTACAAGTGGCCACCTCAATTCTGTACAGTTAGAACTACAGTGGTGTGCAAAGTCTGGAATCACTTGTGAGTTTTGTGTTTTTCGTACTTTCTAATGTTTTTTTTTTAAATTTTGTATTAGCCCAGCATATTCATCTTTCTACCACGTTAAAAGGGATACATTTGGCTATTAGAATTGACTTTTTTGTATTCCTTGCTTCCAATTTAAATACTTTACAGACACTGTTAGATAGCTACTGCGATTTTTGTGGATCCTGTGTCCATGTTATTTCTGACCAATCAGGAGGCTGGTTTCACTAACCAATCACAATGCAGATACCTAGCCAATAGTGCAGCTATAAAAACGCGCAGAATTTTTGAATATCATATGCTTTCTGGATCGACCATGAAGATGACTCAGACCCTGACTTTGGAGGAGCGTGTTTGTGTGTCCTTTATGAGAGAGGAAGGATTTTCAAGCTGTCAGATAGCCAGGAAAGTTGGCTGCAGTCAGAGCGCTGTTGTTAAGATTTTACAGAAGAAGAAAGAAATGGGTTCAGTGGTGGACAAGCCTTGTTCAGGTCGTCCACGTGCATCAACATCACGCCAGGACCGCGCACTTCAATGCATTTCACTGACTAATCACAAGATGACCTCTCTTCAGCTACTTCCAGAGTGGTCAGATAAGAGTGAGGTCAGTGTCAGCTCATCAACAGTTCTTTGCCGGTGCCTGCAGTTTGGTCTCTGGGGCTGCAAAGCACGGAATAAGCCACTGATGACTGACATACAAAGGTGCAACCGGATCGTGTGGGCGAGAAAGCACTCAACCTGGTCGACTGAAATGTGGGAAAAGGTGCTAGTCAGCGATGAAAGCACCTTCTGCCTGTTTGGTAATCAGGCCCACACCTATGTGAGGAGATTTCCTGGAGAGGAATTCAAGCCTGAGTGTCTCAAACTCACTGTGTAGCATCCTTTGAAGTTCATGGTCTGGGGCTGCATGGCTGCCAGTGGCAAAGGACGTCTTCACATCGTCGATTGAATGGTCAACGTGGCCAAGTACATCACCATACTGCAAAAGTGCATGGTGCCATCAGCACACCAGCTGTTTCCTGGCCAGTTCCTGTTCGAGGATGACAATGCACCCTGCCATCGCTCCAGACAGGTGATCAACTGGAAGCAGTGGAACAACATCAAGTCAATGGACTGGCCTGCCCAGTCTCCAGATCTGAATCCAATCGAGAACCTATGGCACAAGGTGGCCTAGGAAATATCCAAGAGGCATCCAACATCAAAGCGTGAACTGATTGAGTCACTCATTGCAGCTTGGAACCGCGTTGTCACCAACAATCACCTTGTCAGACTGGTTCATTCAATGCCGACAAGGTGCAGTCAGGTGATCAAGAACAAAGGGTGGCCCATCAAATACTGAGCCATCACTGACACATAAAAATGGCCTTTTTCAAGGCCACATACATTAATTTGAAGGAAACCTAGCGTGCGTCCATAATATTTTATAGCATACTTACAATAATATATCGTTGGCCAACGATGTACATTACGCGATTTTGACAGAAAATCTATCAACAGGACAACTATGGGGACTAACTCAGAAAATAAGGTCCAAACCATTACTAAAAATTGGCCCTAATAGCCAAATCTATCACTTATCATGAGATACACAGAAAAAGCCACTGGGAGGAAAAAGAAATGAAGATATAAGGTCACGAAGTTGAAAAAACGTCAAATTTGCAAGAGATTCCAGACTTTTGCACACCACTGTAGGAGAATCCAACTTCTAGGGGAGGCAGATAGCTTTTGTGAGGCTTGATATCCTGCTGTTTTCAGAGAACATCCATTACAAGTATGCAATCTCACTTTCCCTGAAGACAAGCAGGATCCCTGGCTACAGCTGCTTTTAAACAAAATAGGGGAAAACCAGAAAAACACCCCACAAAGCCAAAAGGGCACCATCAGGCCATCTTTTACTTTGTTCAAATAGGCAATCTGGAAATACAAATGGGGCCTAAGTGGGATGGCATTGGATTGCAAGCCTCAAAGGGATGCTTTCAGGGCAGACTGTCCAAACCTATTGTCACATCAGGAGTCCCCATTCAAACAAGGAGATGTTAACATGTGGACAAAAGTCCATATTGGAGACTGATTTCACCTGGGTCATCAATGCCACCATGACTCTGACATTCTGAGCCTTGACTTGCTCATCTAGAACAAGCCTGCCTGGGGAGAAGTAAAAGATGTAATCTACTATCTGATTAGATAATGAGTGCTTTTTGGAGGCAGTAACAGGCTTATTGGGATCAAATGAAACAAAGTTGGGTAAATTTTCTAAGGTCTTTAGGCTGCACCAGGCAGAGGGATAATACTATTTTGCGATCTAAGTTGTGTAAAACATGTTCACCTTTGTGGGGAAAATGTTCAAAGAACAATTGATTGATTAAGGTAGAAATCGGATACTATCTAAGAGCAGGATCTGGGGGTTACTGAATCTGATGGCCTTAAGGGGTTAAACAGGTTGAAAAGGTAAAGACAAAAAAGGATGCTTGGGTGCACAGGGAGACGAACAGCCAGCAGGTCATAGTGCCTTTATATACACAAGTCTGTGGTGACCTCTCATTTGGAGTGCTTTGTGCAATTCTGGAGACTGCATCTTCACAAAGATATACGTAAAACAGGATTATGTTGGTAAGAGGGTGGCTACTAAAATAATCAGTGATATTGGTCATAAAGCTGGGCACAGATTTAAAAATCTCAATATGTATTCTTTGGAAGAAAGGTGGGAGACGGAAGATAAGATAGAGGTATTTAAATTCCTCGGTGGCATAAATACAGAAGAGGCAGGCCTCTTTGAATTGAAAGGAAGCTCTGGAACAAGGGGGCATAAGATGAAGGTGAAAGGGGATAGATTCCAGAGCAGTGATTCATAATATTTTTTCTGTTGGGACACACTTGACAGACAATGCTCGTGTGTGTGATTCACAGCACATGTGATCCTCATGGACCTTTCGACTGACATAGTATAGTAGCTAAATATAAACATATTCTGCATCTGCAAAAACCCTATAACAGGTGTAGATCAAAACTAGGACACTTCTCCATCAAAGTAACCATACCAAAAATATTCTGTTACACACATCATTTGAGTAACAGCAACATAACGTTTCCTACTATCAGGCACAATGGGCACGATTCTGTCCCAGACATAGATCCCCTCTGTGCATCCAGTCTGAACCAGACACACAGAGGGGATCACGATTCTGATCCCATGGGACATGTTTAGCCCCACTGGATCAGAACTGTGAAGAGTCCTGCATGTGCAGGCCAGGACAGCGCTTCTGTCTGCCTGCATGTGCAGGACTGCACCTGGTTAACTCAGTCAGGGCTTTTAAATGGAGCCGCAATGCCAGCTGCCAAGAAAAAGGGTTTATTTCCCACAGCCTGACCCCCGATCTGACCTAAGGCCAGGGTTGGGCTGTGGGGAATAAACCCTGGCTCCCCTGCCCCATCCACACCAGAAAAAACAAATGTCCAGGGAAGTTATTCCACCTCGGAGGTGGAATTACTTCCCCGGACATTTTGCCAGCCTCAGACATACAGGGCCGACATTAGAATTGGCTCTGTACATCCGGGGCCTGCGATTGCCCACTGCCTGCCCACTCTCCGCCCCCATCTAACGTCCCCGCAAAACCAGCAGGGAAGTTATTTGGGGGTAGGTGAAGCCATGAATAGTGGGGATGGATGGCCCAATGGGACATTGGGCTCAGAATAACCCCCATTGTGAAAAAACACAAAATCTGAAAAAAAATCACCACTCACATATATAGCAAATATGCCATAACACAGCAGCATTAATTTCTATGATTCAAACAGCTAGAACTTTACCAAAGAAATGGCAGAACTACAAATATTACATTGGGCCGTAAAACACTACTATATCTACTCCTCAAAAACAGAACAAGTGGTACTGCTACAGATCTCTACACAAACTACACACTAATGCCACCATACCTTGTTTACATGCAAAACATCAACAGACTCTCACCAAATAACAGAACAAGGGACCACAATTTAGCAATAGAAATATGAAGACAAAAATTGAACTGGGAATCCCAAGAAATCTAATTCAGTAGGTACTGCAACATTGGAAAACTAAAAATAGAAATGCATTTCCTCTTGTACTGAATAAAATACAAAAATATCCGCAATGTACATCTCCCAAAGAGAACCTTTTCCAGTTAATAAATTAAAAATAAAATATTTGTGTCTGGGTTTTTAGTTTTCCAGTCACATTAATCCCAGTTTCTCTTTTCTGCTTTCTTTGTCTGTCTTCTGTCAACTCTTTCCAGAGTTTGCTGTCAATTTATCCTATCTTCCTCCTTTCCCTCCCTTCATCAGTCTCTGACATATTGATCATTCCTTTCTTTCTTTCCTGTTTCTCTGTCCACTCAGATTTCACCCTTTCACCTTCTAGTCCTCCATTTCTTTGTTTTTAATTTTCATGTACCTATCAACTTTCAGTCTCCTGCCCAGCTCATCTCCCCAGGTTCTGCCATTTCCCCCATCTCACTCCCTGCTAGGTTCTCTTATTCATAGTAACATAGTAAATGTCGGCAGATAAAGACCAGTATGGCTCATCTAGTCTGCCCAGCTATATGGCAGGAGTAGGTGTGCACCCCTACCCATGTCTCTGCTTAGTGGTGCACCCCTCCCCATATCTTTTGTTTCTTTGTTTAGGGGTGAACCCACTGCTCCTCCCCCCATCGCTCCATGTAGGACACCCGTATTTGTTGAGAAATTAGATGATTCCGTTTATTTTGATTTAATCTTGTTGCTGTAAATCTGCTATATATGTGAGTAATTATTTTTTTCAGATTTTTTATTCCCTTCAATCTTTCACCCACTCCTACTACATTTCTAACCTCTGTACTCACAATTCTCCTCTCACTTGTGCCTTTTCGACAACCCCACCCCCAAGGTTCCACATCATGCCCAGCATCTACCCTCCTTTCCCACCTACCCACCCTTGTAACCCAGCATCTCCCCTCTCTCTTTCTCCCCACCTTACGCACCCACTCTTATAGTCCAGCATCTCTCCTCCCTCTATTTCTCTCTCCCTCATCTACCTACCCACCATTAAAGCCCAGCATATCCCTCTTTCTCACCTACCCCCCACTTACACGTGTTCTTGTATAGTACTCAGTATGCCTTGAAGTTCTATATAAATGACTAATAGTAGTAGTAATAGTAGTAGCCCTGTATCTCCCCTCCCTCTCTCTCCTGCACCCACTCTTGTAGTCCATTTCCCGGCTCTCTCTCAATCTCTTGACCATCTAAACATCCCTCCCCCCACCACCTATCAATTCACCCATTCATGTAGCCTGGCATCTCCCCTCCTCTCCCTTCCCCGTCCACCCTGGTAGCATGATATTATTTCCTCCTCTAGCCCACATTTGTAGTCTAGCATCTCTCTGCCCCTCTGCCACTATAGTCCAACATTTCCCTGCCCCCTCTCTTCTTCCCCTCCCAAACAATGCAGCATCTTCTCTTTCACCTTCCCCTTCTCCATCCATGTTGCAGCATCTTCCTTCTTCCATTCCCCAACCCAACAGTGCAGCTTCCCTCCTTCTGTGGGGGAACCAGAGCAAGCAGAGGCAGGAGGCAAGGTCGCATCGACCCTGTCAATTCTTTAGTTGTACGTTAAGGCGCGCTCCTTCCCCAGGTTGTAGTACCAAATGGTGCTTTATGTGATTTCACTTCTGGGTGTGTGGAGCACATCCGGAGCTGAAATCCTAATAAGAGCAACGGGTGCTATGACGCAGAGAAAGAACATGGCTGAACACACATTAAAGAAGAATTGCTGGGACCTGTATGGTCATGTCCCCTGCCCTTGCTGTTTCTGCTGCTTGTGCTGGCTCCATGATACAAAATCCTGGGTCTTCACAGCATCTCCTGCCCCTTCATGTGCTGGCTCCGCGACACACCTCCCAAGTGCTTGCGACACACTGTGTCACAACACACTAGTTGAGAAAGCGTAATTACTTACCTGTAACAGGTGTTCTCTGGGAATAGCATGAATCAGTCCTCACATATAGATGACGTTGGTGCCGACGCCGACGGAGCCCACGTGGAGCATTTCCCCAGCTTTCAATGAAAGCCTTTGGGAATGCTACCACGCACGCGTGGTCCCCTTCCCGCCCAAGGGTGCCATCTTGTTCAGTCAGATGACATAGCTTAGGCAAAAGACAAAAACAGGTAGAGGAAGCAACTTCCAGGGGAGTAGGGAGGGCTGTGAGGACTGATTCCTGCTTTTCCCGGAGAACACCTGTTACAGATGAGTAACTACTCTTTCTCCAGGAACAAGCAGGAAGTCAGTCCTCACATATGGGACTCCCTAGCTCCAGCTGCCGGGACCAAAACCATGAAAGCACCAATGGTGACTATCAGGGGAGGCCACCAGTTGCAGAGGACAAGTCCCTACACAGAGACTCTGCAACGCCCAGCAATCCTCGTCGCTAAGAGTCCAGAAGCCTGTCCGAAGGCACTGTCCCTGCGGGACTCACTCTCTAGGCAGTAATGTGCTGCAAAGGTATGCACTGAAGACCAGGTGGCGGCCTTGCATATGTCTGTCACTGGTATCGAGCTCAGGTTGGCCACTGAAGCAGCCATGGCTCTGACGTAATTAGCAGTGATCCAGCGCTGCAAGAAAAGGTCTGCCTGCTTGTAAGCGAAGGCAATGCAGTCCACCACCCAAGAGGACAGAGCCCATTTGGTTACTGGCAGCCCCAGTTTACTGGATTTGAATGAGACAAAGAGTTGGGGCACTCTGCGATGGTCCCTGGTCCTATGAAGATAGATGGACAGGGTCCTCTTGCAATCCAAGGTGTGAAAGACTGACTCCACCTCGCGGGAGCGAGGCCGTGGAAAGAAGGTAGGGAGAACCACCTCCTGGTTGAGGTGAAAAGTAGACACCACCTTAGGAAAGAACTTGGGATGTGTCCGCAGCACTACTCTGTTCGTGTAGAACCGGGTGTGGGGAGGATCACCCTGCAGGCAGAGGTCATAGCCACCAGGAAAGCCATCTTTCAGGAGAGGTATCTCAGGTGGCAGGTGGCCATAGGCTCAAACGGCGGTCTGGTGAGCTGGGACAGCACCACATTGAGATCTCATTCTGCTGCCGGAGGGTGGGGGGGGGGGGGCTTGACAACAGAAGACCCTAGAGGAATCTAGAGACCTGGGCAAGGTTGAGAGGGGCTTCCCCTCTACAGGGTGGTGGTTCGCAGCTATGGTGCTGAGATGCACCCTAACTGAATTAGATTTCAGACCTGAGTGCGAGAGATGCAAAAAGTACTGCAAAATGAATTGTACCTGGCAGGAGAATGGGTTCACGTTCCTGTCTGCGCCCAGATGTAGAACCTCCTCCACTTGAAGGCGTAAGCCCTCCTAGTGGAGGGTTTCATGGAGGCCAGGAGAACCTCCTTGACCTCCCTCGTGAGGTGGAAAGGGGCCAACTCTACCTGTTCAGCAGCCACACTGTCAGCGTTAGAGCCCTCAGGATGGGGTGCAGGAGGGAGCCCTCCTCCTGTGAGAGGAAGCCAGAGGCCTGGCCCAAGGGTACAGGGGCTGCCATGGACAGAGAGAGCAGCAGGGGGAACCAGGGTTGCCTGGCCCACCTGGGAGCCACCAGGATCACTAAGACATGCTTGCTCTGGATTTTGAACAGACACTTGGGTATCAAGGGGGTCGGCGGGAATGCGTAAAGCAGGACCTGTGACCATGAGATCAAAAACACATCTGCCGCCACCCTCCTGTGGTGTGGTTGAGGGGAGCCGAACCACGGAAGCTGAGGTGAACAGGTCCAGGCAGGGCCTGCCGTAGAGCTGAAAGAGCCTCTGGGACACTTCGGGGTCTAGGCACCACTTGTGTGGGCGGAGGACTTTGCTGAGCCTGTTTGCCAGGGAGTTGTCCTGGCCCGGTAGGTACACTGCCCTTAGGGACATGCGGCTGCGCACTGCAAAGGAATGAAGTGCTATGGTCTCCTGACAGAAGGAGTAGGAGCCCGTTCCAACCTGTTTGTTCACGTAGAACATGGCCACCTGATTGTCGCTCTGAATGAGGATCAGAAGGCCTCAGAGCAGGTGGCAGAAGGCCTACAGGGTCAGAAAGATAGCCTGGAGCTCGAGGAGGTTGATCTGCAGGAGACATTCCTCAGGAGACCAGTGGCTGAGTGCGCTGGTCCTCGCAATGTGCACCCCAGCCTGCCAAGGAGGCGTCTGTAGTCAGAATCCTCTGAGGTGGTGGTCCCTGGAAAGGCATCCCCACCCTGAGATGGTGCAAGGGCTTCCACCAGGTAAGGGAGGCCGCCAGCTGCCGGGTGACTACCACCCTGTCCTTCAGTCTGCCTGTGGCCTGAGACCACTGAGACCAGAGGCACCACTGGGCCACTCGCATGTGTAGGTGGGCTAGGGGTGTAATGTTCACAGTTGAGGCCATGTGGCCCAGCAAGTGCAGGAGCCAACGGGCTGGCACCAACCTGCAGGCTTGCACCTCCCTGGCCAGCTACATCAGGCAGTGAGCCCTGTCTTCTGGGAGGAAAGTAATTGTCAGCAGAGTGTTCAGCTGGGCCCCTATAAATTCCAGGGTCTGCGTTGGGAAGAGCCTGGACTTGGGGTAGTTGATGACGAAGCCCAACTGATGGAGGGTGTGAATGGTCAACCTCGTGAACCAGTCCGCCTCCCCTGTGGTGCTACCCCTGACGAGCCAGTCATCCATATAGGGGAAGACGTGAGCTCCTTGAAGGCGCACATGTGCGGCTACTGCGGCCAGGCACTTCGTAAAGACTGTTGGAGAGGAAGCGAGCCCGAATGGGAGCACCCGGTACTGGAAGTGCAGACCTCCCATCACAAACCTCAGGTATTGCCTGTGGGAGGGATGAATCAGGGTGTGGGCATAAGTATCCTTGAGATCTAAGGAGCAAAGCCAAAGCCAGTCTCCCTGGTGGAAGTAGGGCAGCAGTGTTCCAAGGAAGAGCATCTTGAACCGCTCCCTCACCAGGAACCTGTTGAGGTTGCGTAGATCCAGGATAGGCCAGAGACCTCCTGTCCTTTTGGGGACAAGGAAATACCTTGAGTAGAAGCCCCTGCCCCAGAGGTGGTGGGGCACAGGTTCCACTGCCTTGTCCCTGAGCAAGTTTGCAAGCCTGGTGAAGGAGGGGATGGAGTGGCTCCCCTGGAAAGTACTCTGGAGGTCTTTGTTGCAAGTAGAGGGAATAACCCTCTCTCACCACCTGCAGGACTCACTGGTCTGTAGTGATGGCGGCCCAGCTGTCAGCGAAGGAGGCCAGTTGACCCCCTGACTGAGGGGGCGCTGATGCGTGGGGCTTTGGGCTTCCTAGACCCATGCCCTTGGCCCTTTTGCTGTGCGGGTAGGTGAGGCTGACCCTGGTAAGGCTGGTAATGGCCAGCCGAGGGGTAACCCTTTTTCCTCGGGGAAAAGGGTCTTCTTTCCCAAGGGCTTCTTCCTGGGAAGAGCCTAGGTCTTTTTGGAAAGCCTCTGCTGGGTAACTACCTCGGCCTCAATCTCGGCGGCCTTATCAGACATCAGCTTCCCAAAAAGATTCTTCCCATTACATGGCACGTCCAGGAGTTTCTCCTGCACTTACTGCTCCAGGTCCAAGGTCTGCAACCACGCCTGGCCCCGATGCCTGCGGCCGCCACCCGGGCTAAGGCTTCGAACCCATCTAGAGAGAAACTTGGAGCAGTCCCAGACAGCACGAGTCAGGGACAAGAAGTGCTGGAGAGGTGTGCTGGAGAAGTTCCCCGGCGAGGCCTGCCGAGAAACCCGAGAGCTCTTGGACCAGGTTCTTCAAATTTATCTCCATTTACAGCTTGTAGGCTTCTATATGACACCAGAGCATGGCGCCCTGGTAGCACTTATGGCCCAAGGTGTCAAGGGTACGGACTTCCTTGCCTGGGGGCACAGACGAGTAGGTCTTTTGACTCTTAAGCTTTTGCATCGACGACTCCACTACCATTGAGTTCTGAGGGAGCTAAGACTTGTGGAACCTGCATCTTTCCGAACTTGGTAAATGGCACTGACACACCGACTGACCACTGGCACTGAGGTTGGGGTCTCCCAAATCCAGAGCAGAAGCCTCTCGAGGATGGGTGGGATTGGGACTGTGAGAGTCTCCTTAGGCGGAAACTTGTACTGCAAGATTTCCAGCTCCTCAGTGCGCAGATCCTCCTTGAACTCCGTCTGCACCGAGAGAGCCTGGGCCATGTCCCAAATGAAATCATGGAATGCCACATTCTCGGATGGGAATTGGTGTCAAGGTTGTGGGGGTGAAGGCTCCGAGGGAATGTCTCGATGCTAGGAAGTCTCGGGAGAAGTCTCGTCCTAGGTCTCCCATTCAGAGCCCGAGGATGTCGAGGACTCGGCTTCAGGGGTAATCCCCAGGAACTGGGGACCACCTGAGGACTCATGGTCAGATCTCCACAGGCTCAGTGGGGAGGACCGGGACCTCTACCAGGGCCGAGGACTTACCCAAGGCTAGCGGTGCTCGGTGCCTGATTCGACACCCCAGGCATTCCCCGAGGCCGGGGGGCCAGGTGTTGAGGCCGATGATGTTGGGAGTCCAGACATTAACGCCTGCTGCAAGGCCAGAATGGAGGAGAGACTCTGCTCCATGGCCGCCATATGGGACTCGAGACCCGATGGCTCAGCAGCTTGGGGCGTGGACACCGAGGGCCTTGGGTCTCGCGCCGATACTTCAGAGAGTGCATCATCCAGGAGGTCTATGGGTTCCCAAACCCTGGCGCGGTCACCGCCAGCTGAGGGCTCCTGCTTCGAGAGTTTAGGAGGGTGCTGCACCGAGTCGCCTGTGTCCCACCACTGGACCTTCCCAGGTTTTGTCAGCAACTCGGGGGGGGGGCCCACACCTTCTTCTTCCTAGGAGGGTCTGGTGACCTACGGAGGAGAAACCGATGTGGGACTCTCTAGACACCTGGACCTCCCTCGAGGAACCCCCCTTCAAACTGGGGGAGGGGTTGAGTCTGGCTTGAGAAACGGCTTCCCCTACAACTCTGAACGTTTCCTGTTGGTCTTGGGCATCATGGCCTTGCACCGGTCACAGGAGGAGCTGTCATGGTCCGGGCCCAGACAATGGAGGCAGCAATCATGAGTATCAGTAACCAATATGGTTTGGCCACATTGGTCACACTTTTTAAACCCACTGGGAGTCATGGTGGAAGAAAACCTGGCTGGGATCGAGGACCCCGGGGTGAAAAAAGGCGCTAACGCCGGTCAAGGAGAACCGAGACAAAAAGGGGACCGCACGAGGCCAAGAATGCCACTGGGGTGCCCGACTTGAGGCGGAGGCACTACAGAGCCGAAGTCAAGAGTTTGGAAAGGAAAGAATCACTTTTTCCGGGAGAGATGAGGACCATGTCCATTGGGCTCCGCAGAAAAAAGGAGACTGAACAAGATGGCATCCTTGGGCGGAAAGGGGACCACGCATGTGTGGTAGCATTCCCAAAGGCTTCTTTGAAAATTGGGGAAATGCTCCACTCAGGCTCCATCAGTGCCGACGGCACTCATATGTGAGGACTGCCTTCCTTCCTGCTTGTTCCTGGAGAACTGCTGCTCCAGAGTAATCTGAGGAAATATTTATTTATGGAAAGGGTGGTGGATGTGTTGAACATTGTTCCAGCAGAGGTGGTGGATTTGAGGACTGTATCTGAATTCAAGAAAGCATGAGACAAGTGCAGAGAATCTAAGGGAGAGGAAGAGATTGTAGAGTGTAGTAGTTGGGAGGACTGAATAGGCCGTATGGTCTTTAACTTGTCATTTTCTATGAGCCAGATATTCGAAAGGCATTTAGATGGGTTACAGCCCAGTAAACCATGTACATACCTTAAATCTGGATTTTCAATGGCACTTACAAAGTTAATGCCATTGAATATCTCCTTCTAACTCCCCTACATGCCCTGATGCTATCTGGTTAGCATTGGGGTATGTTGGGGGCGTTCCGGGATGGAATGGAAACGGCGACAAGCGATGACCCTTGGTTTGAGGAAATGTATCTGGTAAGGTTATTCCTGAGCAAAATCGAAAGGCCCCAAACATGGAGGCCATAGGCAAATGAGCTGCATAAGCGGGATTGGATGCATCTGTAGTCTAGACTATTTGGGTTGGCTGATCAGATCCAACTGATTCAGTCACCGGGACACAGAGAGTCCCTGAGCTGATGAGTGACATGGATGTTGTCTTGTAAGCTCCAAGTGGGCTGTAGCCACTGAGATTGCAGGATCCATTGTGCTCATACTTATGCTGACTCATTCCGGGGCAGGTACATGGACTATCGATGTCCTGAGGCCCAACATGGTACATACTGATATTTGTAGACTTTTTTCCTACACCATGGATATCCAAGTAATCTTTTCTTTTGTCCAAGTTGAATGTGGTATCACTTCCAATTAAGATGAAAGGCTCAAGTGGGACTTGGGATAATTTATCATAAACTCTAACGATCCCAATTTTCAGATTGTTGTGCTCTAATTCCATAAGATCTTCTTGAAGATGGGCTATTGACCAACCAATTGTCCAAACAGAGAAACGTGCATATTCTATTAGCATAAGTGTGCTGCTATCATGGCTAGTTATTTTGTGATACCCATGGTGCTGATACTAGGATGAGCAACTGGAGTTGGCATTTTCCTATTACAATTTGGAGATACATTTAACTCACAGGAAATATGTCTGTGTGGATGTAAACATCCTTCAAATCCAGGAAGCACAGCCAGTCTCCTTTCTGGAAGAAAAGGAATTAAGGTGTCTAGGGAAACCATCTTGAACTTTTTTCCCTTATTAGGGATTTGTTTGAAGCCTTTAGGTTTAGGATGAGATCCCTCTTTTTTAGGTGGGGGGTGGGGGTGAGGGCCAGAAAATACCTGGAATAAAATTCAAGCTCTTTTCCCCAGTAGGCGGGTTCAGTTTCTTTGGTATCTAAGAGGAAAGAACATTCTTTAATAGCACATCCTGATGCTAAGAGATGGTAACCATAAAGTTCATGATGGGACGTTAGTGGTATTTCCAGTAGACAAAGACTATATTTGTTCCATACTATGTTGGAAACTCAAGTGCCCAAGGTTATACTGGACCAATAATTTATGTAAAACAGCCTTCCAGACCTGTAAACCACGTAAATACCCCGAAACGGGATATTCAGCAGCACTAACATGGTTAGTGCTGCTGAATATCCATGGGTACCGTCGCTACACACCCCCATGCTAACTGGTTAGCATCAGGACGTTCCGGGGGCATTCTGTGGTCAGAACCTGGGGATAACCGATCTGCAGCAATATTCAGCCACTGTCCAGTTATCCCTCAGTGGCAAAAATAAGGCGTAGCAAAATCTAGCTTAACTTTTGCCGCTGAGGCTAACCAGGCAGTGGCTGAATATTGCTGCTGCCTGGTTAGCTTCCTGCTTCTGTGGCTGACCTGGATATTCAATGCAGATATGGCCCCAGCATTGAATATCCGGGTTTAGTGTACAGCAGTGACGGCTAGGCACCATAATTATGCTAGCTGTTGCCACTGAATATCAGGCCCAGAGTATAAACGCTTCTTCAGTGAACAGATGAGGATGGCAGGTTTGAAACAGTTGCAGAGAGAATCTGAACTCTGATGCTTCAAAACATCAATGATTTCTTCAAAGAAGGCTAAGGAAGTGGTGCATCTCCCTTGCAGGATATAAAGACCTGTCAGGTAATTCGTGTCTCCCACCAGCATGAGCCACTATGGATCTCTGTGACTAGCCGTTATTCCTTCTAAGATTTATGACACGGCTTTTGGCTCTTTTTGTGAGCTGCTGTGTCTTTTTCCCTCCCAGAGGAGACATAGCTTTGGTACATCCCACTTGTCTGGACTGGTCTAGCAGGACAATATGGAAAGTGACATTTTACTTACCAAATAATGTCTTTTCCTTGAGTCCTGCTAGACCAGTCCATAGCCTGCTCCTGGAATGTGTTTTCTCTGTTCTTCTGAGACTGTACCCTTGGGTCTGCTATGATTTCTATATTTTGCTCTGCAGGTTCATCTTCTATGAACAACCTTCTCTTTATGTTTTTCTGTACATAGTTCTCTACTGTTTGATTGCTCAATGTTGTACATGTTGAGGTTGTGTGAGGCCTGCCATGTTCTCCCATATGCTTTGGGATGATACTGAAAAGACCTCTGGTAGCTGAGGTATATAAAGGCATGAGAGTGATGTCACTGAAACCTGGGCTTTTCACTGGTTCTTTGTCTCCACCAATCTGCTGGTAGGGGAACACAACCCACTTTTCTGGACTCAAGGAAAGTACATTATCTGGTAAGTAAAATGCCACCTTATGTTTCCTGAAAATCTTTTACAGCACCGGCCCTCTTCCAATTTGATCCACTCTATCATATCCACCCTATCATTGCAATATAAGGTGTATCCCGATATTACAGCATCCCATTGGTTATCCTTCTTCTACCAGGTCTCCCAGATACCTATTATATCTCTCTCTTCATTCTGTGCTATATATTCTAACTTTCCTATCTTATTTTTAGAATTCTAGCATTTATATAGAGATATTTCAAGGTATGTTTGAATTTATAACCTTTTTAGCTGTTGACAGTCTGCAATTTTTCAACTATTTTTGCTGTTTATTTAAAGGACACCTGGGCTACTTTAGCCTTATTGAAACCTATTAGGATTGCCCAAAATTCCGTTTTGATAGTATCCTTACTCTGAACTATGCATTTGTGAGCGACAGTCAGATTTTCCCCAAGTTCCATTTTAAAAGCTACTCTCTCTCCTTTTTAAACATTAGTACCAACAGTCAAGGTGAAGCCCATCTTTGCAGAATGGGCTCCCCCTTCCCCAGAATGTAGCACAGCTACTAACAAATCTAAATCCTTACTCCCTGCTCCATTATCTCTGGAGCTCTGCCTGTCTCTTGTGCCCTGCAAGTGGAACAGGAAGCATTTCTGAGAATGCTACCCTGGAGGTCCTGGATCTCTATCTAAAAGCTTAAAATTTAACTTCCAGAACCTCCCTCCCACATTTTCTTATAACATTAGTACTAACATGTACCAGAACAGCTGGCTCCTCCTAATATTGTCTAAAATCCTATCTAGGTGATATGTGACAAAATGATCCTCATGTCCACCAGTTATCTACATGCCTAATGACTGAACACCAACTAGAACAGTCTTTCTAACTCTTCCCCCTTGGGCAGAAGCCCCTGGAAACACATTCTCGGTTCAAGAGGATATTGCATCCCCTGGGGAAGGTGGATCCTGGCTACAGGATCACTTACTGCTACACCAGGGTGATGCCCTCTTTCCAGATGACTTCTCTTCAAGGCAGCACAGAGACTGCAAGACTGGAGATAGAACTTCTCTAATGTTCCTGTAGGTCTCCTCTATATACCTCTGTCTGTCTTAACACTTCAAAGTCTGCTATTTTAGCCTCCAGAGATCAAATTCATTCTCTGAGAGCCAAGAGCTCTTTGAACAGAGTATGCACACATGACCTCTCACCAGCTGGGATATAATCATACATGTGGCATTGTGCAAAAGACTGGTTAGCCCCCATTTCACTGCTGGACTACTGTCTGAATCTGTGTATTGATGAGTTCTTTAATTATTTAGAGTTGTTAAGGGAGTAGGGATACCTAAAATAATATGAAAGCCTCCATGATTTTTTTGGTATAATTTATTCTGACAAGCCAAATGCAGAAAAGAGACTGACGCGCACGTAAACAGCAAAGGAAAAGCAAGCGCACACAGTAACGTCAAATGTATTTAAAATATAGGCAAATGAGCTGTGCATATTAAAATGGCATGCTAATATTGTCTGTGCCTAATGCAAAGAAATGCAAAGAGGATTTTATAACCAGCCGAAGCGCCAATATCTCTACGCCTGGGTCTGAGGTGCGCATGCTCCTGCACTGCCATCTTAAAAGAATGGCAGCACCTGGCCCTGCACAGGGCCAGGCACCGCCATTTTTCAAGATGGCAGCGCAGGAAAGGTAAATTAGACTTACCTGCTAATTGTAGTTCCTTTAGAGACTCAAGTCTAGTCCCGACCTCTGGGTTTTGCTCCTCCTCCAGCAGCTTGGAGACTGAGAAACGTCATCCCTTTTCTGATGACACTGGTATATCCTGCGAAGATCTGCCTCTCTGCTCCAGTTATCTATTGACAAAGCAAACTCACCAGAGCAACAATTAAGTAGTAGCACCAAATAGTACTATAATGAATATAACTGTACCCAATATATATATATATTTTTTTTTGAAAAACCTTCTACTGCAACTTATCTCAGAACTATTCAGGCCTGCTCCCCCTGGAAACTGAGGAGAGCGACCTATTTGAAACCCTGATCTCTATCCGCCCGGAACTCTTCCCGGTTTTGCTCTTCTGCTTCAGGCCTAGCTTCCTGAAAGAAACGACTGGGAGGGATCCGGGACTAGACTTGAGTCCCTAAAGGAACTACAATTAGCAGGTAAGTCTAATTTACCTTTCCTTAGCATCCCTCAAGTCTAGCCCCGACCTCTTGGTATGTAACAGAGCAGTAAATCATCGGGAGGGACCCGCTAGACCAGCCTGAAGCACTGCCGATCCGAAACACGCATCCCCCTGTTGCTGAACATCCAGATGGTAATGCTTGACAAAAAGAAGCAATGGCGACCACGTCGCCGCCTTACAAATCTCTACCGGTGACACTAGACCACATTCTGCCCAAGAAGCCGCTTGTGCTCTAGTCGAATGAGCTCTCAAGCCCTCCGGCACCGGCTTCCCCTTCAAGATATAGGCTGATGCTATGGCTTCCTTAATCCACCTGGCAATGGACGCCCTGGACGCCGACTCTCCTTTTCTCGGCCCCCCAAACAACACAAACAGCCTCTCCGATCTGCGGAAACCTTTCGTCCTCTTGAGATACTTCTTTAAGGCCCTACGCACATCCAAGACATGAACTTTATTGATGGAGGAGGCCACCGTCGCATCCCTGAGCATCGGCAAGGATATCTCTTGATTCAGATGAACCAGAGAAATCACCTTGGGCAAAAAAGATGGCACCGGCCGCAACACCACCTTCGAATCATAGAAGGACAAAAAAGGCTTCCTACAGGATAAAGCTTGCAACTCTGAAATTCTTCTAGCCGAACGGATCGCCACCAGGAACACTACCTTGAGCGTGAGATCTTTCAAGGAAACCCTTGACATAGGCTCAAACGGTCCCTGACCTAACGCCTCCAGCACAAAAGGAAGACTCCACCTAGGCACTACCTGCCTACATGGAGGCCTAATAAGACTCACCGCCCTTAGAAATCTCCTAACAGCCGGGTGAGATCCTACCGATGTACCTGCTACTTTCCCTCTGTAACAAGCTAACGCCGCTACCTGCACCCGCAGAGACGCCGCAGCTAAGCCTTTCTCCACACCACATTGTAAAAAGGCCAACAGTTGCAGGATCGAGGCCCTCAACGGCTGCAACTGCTTCTCCAAACACCAGCTCTCAAACACTCGCCAGACCCGAATGTACGCTAACGAAGTTGATCGTTTTCGAGCCCTTAACAACCTCTCAACAACCGCCGTTGTATAGTCTCTCTTCGCTAACCGTGCCCTCTCAATAGCCAGGCCGTAAGCGAGAACTGATCACGTAAGGCATGCGTAGAGGCCCCTGTGTCAAGAGGTCCTTCCGCCGAGGCAGCCGCCAGGGCTCCGCTATCAGTAGACGACGCAAATCCGCGTACCAAGGTCTTCTGGGCCAATTGGGGAGCTATCAGAATCACCTTGCCTCGATAACCTTCGATGAGCTGCACCACCTTTCTGATCAGCACCCAAGGCGGAAATACGTAAAGGAGTTGCTCCTCCGGCCACTCTTGAATGAGAGCATCCAGGCCCTCGGACATCTGCTCTCTTCTTCTGCTGTAAAACCGACCGACTTTCGCCGACTGAAACGTTGCCATGAGATCCATTATTGGTATCTCCCAACGACTCACCACCATTTCGAACATATCCTGGTGCAGAACCCACTCTCCTGGGTCCACCTTCACACGGCTTAAGAAATCGGCTTCCACGTTGTGCACCCCCGCTACGTGCGCCGCCGATATCACTGGCAGATGAACTTCGGCCCACTCGAACAATTGACTGGCCTTGGCCTCCAGAAGGGCACTACTTGTGCCGCCCTGCCGGTTGATGTAAGCCACCGCGGTTGCATTGTCGGAAAACACCCGGATCGCTTGTCTGCGCAGCTCCTTCTGGAACACCCGCAGCGCGAGAGTTACCGCTCTCAACTCCAATCTGTTGATGGCCCAACTCCTTTCCTGCTCGTTCCACTGACCCTGCGCGAATCTGCCTCGAAAGTGAGCTCCCCAGCCGGACAGACTGGCATCCGTCATCAGGGGCACCCAAGAAGGCGCCTCTAACGGCATCCCTTTCTCTAAATTCCCTTGACTTAACCACCACTGAAGAGCCTGCCGCACCTCCGCCGGACACGCCAGGACCTTCTACAGGGAATCATTTTGGTGAGACTAGCGCCTGAGCAGAGCCCTCTGTAAAGGCCGCATGTGAACTCTCGCCCATGGAACCAACTCCAAAGTCGCCGCCATGGTTCCCAACAATTGTAGGTAATGCCACGCTGTAGGCCTCACCCTGCCCAGAAACTGCCAGACTAGGGCCCGCAGCCCAGCCGCCCGTTGCCATGGCAGAAAAATCCGCCCTGCCTCCGTATCGAAGCGGGCACCCAGATATTCCAGTTGCTGAGAGGGAGTTAACTTGCTCTTCGACATATTGACTACCCAGCCTAGGCTCTGCAAAAACTCTACCACTCTCTGTGTTACTGCCTCGCTCTCAGCTCTCGACTTCGCTCGTATCAACCAATCGTCCAAGTACGGATGAAGGAGGATGCCCTCCTTTCGCAACGCTGCCGCTACCACCACCATCACCTTAGTGAATGTCTGAGGGGCTGTGGCCAGCCCGAAAGGCAACGCCCGGAACCGCAAATCTGAGAAACATCTGGTGCTCCTGCCGGATCGGAATGTGCAGGTATGCTTCCGAAAGATCTAGCGCCGTAAGAAACTCGCCCTTCCTTATCGCGACAATTACGGACCGTAGCATTTCCATGTGGAAATGGGACACGCGCACACACCGTTTTAGCCTCTTGAGATCCAGAATTGGCCGAAAAGTTCCTTCCTTTTTGGGTACTATGAAGTAAATAGAGTACCGACCGCAGCTGCATTGGTCTAAGGGAACCGGTACAATTGCCTTTAGATCCAGCAACCTCTGTACCATTTCCTTCACTGCCATGGCCTTGTCCGGCGCCTTGCAAGGGGACTGAACAAACGAATCCTTTACCGGCCTTTGAAATTCGAATGCATAACCTTCTCGAATCACTTCTAAGACCCATTGATCTGATGTTATTTGGGCCCAGGCAGCATAAAAATCCCGTAGATGACCTCCGACGGGTACCGCCTCCACCTGGGCCCCCCTCACTTCATTGTGATTTTCGAAAGGTTTGTGGAGGAGGGGGAAGAGTCCGCGAAACGCCTTCCTGCTCCTTGAAAGGGACGAAAACTCTGGTTCCGCCTGGGAAAACGCCCTCTCTGAGCCTGACTGAACTTAGGAAAACAGAAATGACGAAACTCCTTCTGTTGTCCTCTGGGAGCTGGCATCGACTGTCCCTGTCTCCTCGGTTTATCCTCCGGCAGTCTACCCCCTTTGGACTCCCCTAGGTCCTTAACCAACTTCTCCAAATCCTCTCCAAACAGTAGCCGCCCCCTGAACGGAAGCTTACTTAGCCTGGCCTTAGACGACCCATCCGCTGCCCAATTGCGCAGCCACAGGTACCGATGGGCTGATATTACCGAGGCCATGCTCTTCGATATGCCCTGAATGAGATCATAGTGTATGTCAGCCAGATAAGCCGACCCCGACTCCAACCTGGCTGCCTCCACAATCGTACTCTCTTCACGCTTTCCCTGAAGCCGCTGCGACCAGTTAAGGCAGGCTCTTGCCACCCATGCCCCACAGATCGCCGCATGTATGGAAAGCACATTCACCTCGAACACTTGCTTCAGCAGGGCATCCAGCTTCCTATCCTGAGAATCTTTGAGAGCAGTACTGCCCTCCACCGGAATGGTAGTCCTCTTCGTCACTGCCAAAATGGCGGCATCTACTTTCGGGGCCTTAAACAATTCGCTATCCTTCTCCACCAAAGGATACAGGCACCCCATAACCCTGGAACCTTTGAGACTTGCCTCCGGCACATCCCATTCTTCCTGAATCATCTCTCGAATCACTCTATGAACTGGAAATGCCCTCTGAATTTTCCGAAACACCTGCAACAAAGGATCCTCTAATGTCTCATCCTCTGCAGGCCCAGGCGGTGGCATATTAAGAGCCTTCAGCGTCTCCAAAATGAGCAGTGACAGCTCCTCTCTCCTAAACAAGTGGACCACTCTAGCTTGGATCCTCCTTGTCTGTAATCTCGCCTTCTTCCACCTCGCTCTCCATTTCCAGCTCCGGGTCCTCTACATTGGAGGGAACCTCCTCCGAGATCACCGACTGATCTTTCAACTCCATCTCCGCCCTGGGCCTCTTAGCTCCGCTGCCTGCCGCTCCCGAGCCCCCAGGAGTACCCGGCCTCTTTACTACCCTCTTTTCCGCTATCGCGCCTGCCGTTTGCCCCTTTAGCTGCCCTTCCAAGGCCTGTTGCACCAAAACCACCAACTGCTGTGAAAGAAGGGCCGCGAACCCCTCTGGCAACGATGCCTGAGAGGGCAGGGGATCTGGCGTGGATGAGGTACCAGCTACTGGCTCCCGACTCATCACCCCCACCGGCACAGCCTCTTGCTCTGCGCCTGGGGCCTGTGGTAGAGCTCTCCCCTCCAAGGGACTCTTCATTGTGGCTGCTTCCTGCATGCAGCCGCGACACACTCCCGCTTCAGATAGAGCGCCCTTTCTAGAGCCGCATACCAGGCACAGGGCCTTAGATGGCATCGCACCCGAAAGGGCCCCTTGACTTCTTCCTTTTATCAAGCCTTCCCACCAGAACACAGAGACCCCACTCTGACTGTGATCCCTGCGCTTTTTTTTTTTTATTTGCTACCACCAAGGAAGGCTTTCACGAGTCTGAGCTACACCAAGCTTCTCCCCTTCAAAAGCAAAGCTTCCCGCTCAAATGAAAGGCCTTCATAGGGCCCGATTCACTGACCGCGTTTTAAACGCTTGTCGCCACGCGGCCAGGCTCCCCACGCCGTTTCGCGCCAGAAACAAAAACTGTTGCTTCTCACACGCCCTGAGACCCCGGAGCCCGCTTACCTTTCCCGGCGGCTCCTGTCTCCGTGTCCTCAATAACGCCGCTGCTGCGCTCCACCGACTTGCTTATTTCAGCGTCGGGAGCTCCGCAGAGCAGAGCAGGAACAGCAATTCAATGGCTCCCGTCTGCCGGCACTTGCCAGCATGTGTGGCTTAGAATCAGCGGTTCGCAGGCACAGCTTCTGCATCCGCTACAGCTCTCTCTGAATGCGGTGCTCCCTGCTCTCCTCGGAGCCCCGCTGTTCGGTAATACAACCCCCTGGCCCTACTAAGAAGGAACGAAGGGGGGGGGGGAGGGAGGGGAAAGGTAAAGAGTGAGAAGGCCTCAACAGCTCTTTTTAAAGCTACAGTTCTTTTCCTAACGTAAACTACTCCAACATCTAATCCCCAAACACTATAAAAATAACAATCTTAAACAACCCAAACCAAAATTTAAAAATGGACTGTCACTACTTAAGTGCTCCTCCAGTGAACCAGGAGCCCTGGTCCACTGATCCTCCAGCTGCTTGGAGACTGAGGTAACTGGAGCAGAGAGGCGGATCTTCGCAGGATATACCAGTGTCATCAGAAAAGGGATGACGTTTCTCAGTCTCCAAGCTGCTGGAGGAGGAGCAAAACCCAGAGGTCAGGACTAGACTTGAGGGACGCTAAGGAACAGGAGCATGTCGGCAATGCTCCTGCTCCATTGTAAAGGTACCGGGAAGGGGGTGGGGGTGGGGTCTGGGGCTGCTGGGCCACTAGGCTTATTTTTAATTGGGTGGGTGGGGAAATCGGGGATGCTGGGCCATCAAGGATTTGATTTCTGTCAGGGGCACCGGCCCCCCCCGACAATATTTTGATGGCATTGGGTGCTTTTCCCGATGCCTGGATCGTCTGAGGGGGGAACTGCCATCAAAATACTGTTGGGATGCATATGCAAATTAGCCACGCAGTGCCCCTGTTTCTCTGGGAGAGCTTGTCAAGCTTGCACGACTTATGTGCACATGTGTTTGGCTTGCTTTCCCAGTTTAAAGCCCTCATTTATGCCTCAGTTTAATACATGGCTAATTTGCATATGTATCCCTTTTTGCATGTCATCACTGAAGTCGTGCGCTATTGGTGTGCTGCATAATGGTGTACAGAGTTAACAGTGTGTGTCTTCAGAGCCAGCTTTTTGCATCTTCCCGTATGTGATAATGCCCCGGAATTCCTCTCTCAGTGCCCTTAACCGGATAATCATAGAAGTTATAGTAACTGGATAAGGGCTTCTGAATATCGACCTTGGTGTTTTTAAACATATTCCCTCTTGCTTGTAAGCATTTCACTCACCCGTCTTAAGTTTCCCATTGGTTCTTATTTGCAGTTCCCTTTTCAAATGGGAAATATTTGTAGGGGAGGGGATTTGGAAGCAGAATGTAGCTTTAAGAGAACATGATACCCTTTAGCTGGTCTCACAGGATCAATCCTGAAACAGTGCAGAACTGCCATCCTAGAGAACTCATGAATACAAGCCACACTCTAGTGCTTTCCCAACTTTTATTCCTTGTGACCTCGTTTTAGCAATTGAAAATTCACGTGACCCCAGATGATGAAATCAAAATAGCAGGTCTCCAGCCTCCTTTCCTTCATCTAAAGCAGAAACCAGGGGCAGTCAGCATAGTGCCCTTTCTGTCAATATTCAGTGTGAGCCTACAGACCCCAGTACTCAGCATGAGTTTCCAGTCCAACAAGAAGCTTACCCAGGAGGGGGCAAGGGCCATATGCTGACTGGTGACTACCACTACTTGGCATTGGTCAGAGAGAAAGGGAAATGGCCATGTTTCTGTGACTCCATCCTCTGATGATGTGACCACATTTGGGGTCCTGACCCCAAGTTTGGGAATCACTGCTCTAGATCATCACTGTAAATGAAAGCATCCAACATGCTTTAGCCAATGTTTTTTTTTTTTTACCTTGTTGGCACAAACAGAAAAGATGATGTTCTCGAGGTTTGCCTGAGGCCCAAGATCTTGCTTCATCTCTGCCAGCCAAGCATCTAGAGCATCAAAAGACTCTCTTTGCCCAACATCATACACTAGAAGAACACCCTGAGTATCCTTGTAGAATTCATTACGGACCTGGAAAATACAAATAAAATGTTTCAAATATGCTCTGTATGTTAAGGAGTTAATGTTCCTAAACATGCTTTAAGTAATTTTGTTTCATTTCCATTTACTACATACATGTAAACTCTCCATACGGTTTACAACACAAAATATAAAATACATATATACAATAATAAAATGATCAATTTTACACCTCAACAGCAACAAACTGCGTAAACACAAATGTTTTCAATTCCTTTTTGAATTCCCCAGGAACAGATAACAATGAAATTTTATTGAAAAAAAAAATCGGCCACATAAGTAGATACAGCTAGCATATGGTAACATTCATAACAATAATGGAATTTATCCAACCTAACAACACACACAAATACCCATCTCCTCTTCAGATGTCCTGCTTATTATCGAGTATTCCCTCTAAATTAAATTAAAATGATTTGCACTTGTAAATATGTTGTCTGCAAAATACTTTTCTTGTAAATAATTCTTACAATTTAATGTATTGTTCTATGTATCTTGGTTGTTCATTGCAAACCACCCTTGATCTCGGGAAGGGGCGGTATAGAAAAACTTACAAATAAATAAAATAAATATGTAGAACATTTTTTATTGATAACATTTTCAAGCAAATAAAACTGCTTACAACAAAAATAAGATTAACAAACAGGAATATGCCACCAAAATAAGAATCTTAATGGACAAAGAAGTACAAGCCTACAGACTTGAATACCACTGTTAGCCCAGCATGCCAGAGGGGGTAAGAAACAGAGAAATAGGAATCACAAATAGGACAAATTCTGGGCTGCACAGATGAAAAGGAAGTCGGATTCTTACTTCTGAGTGATGTTCTAGTTAGAGCAAAGTAAGAAGGCCAGGGCACTTCAGATCCTCTACCAGTTACTATAATCAGAACTATTAATTCTGCCAGTGTCTAATTTAGGTGCTCCTATTACTGCTCCAAATTCACCATAGCTCATTCCTCCCTGGTCCATGTTTTACCTCCCGATGTGCTCAGCACTCCCATCTCCACCAGGGGCCAACATAATTAATCTCTTATCGCTCCATCATTTGGGGCTTATGTTGGGGAAGAGGGGAAGAATCTGCCTGCATCCATGGTCCTGCTCGAGGAACTTGGGCCCCTAGAGAAAAACTAAACAGCTCCATGGAGGAATTGGGTTCTCTACTCCGAAACCATAAGAACATAAGAACATAAGATATGCCATACTGGGTCAGACCAAGGTCCATCAAGCCCAGTATTCTGTTTCCAACAGTGGCCAATCTAGGTCATACGTACCAACTTCTAGTGAGGACCTCCAAGGTCACGCAACACTGGCCCAAGTTAGAAAAGCATTAATCGAGCCAGCACGTTAGAACCAGATACTTCTGTGCTGGGTGTGGGAAGGACCACATGGATTTTCCCATTATGTTTCATGAATGAAATATCAAGACCCAAAATAAATGCCAGCAACTCAGACCCTAAGAGTCGCCACCTTAACATACTGTTTCCCAGGAAGGTTTTAAGAAAAAAAACAGCGGTCTCTGGGGAACACAGCAAGTTTATAAAGGGAATGCATATATTTTTTCTTATATAACTGCCAATTTATATATACAACTTTCAGCAAAAGTGTAACACATATTTGTTAAATGTGTAAGTCAGCCAGTTATATTAATATACTTATACATTTAAGAAATATGTGTACAATAAAACTCCACTTAACTCTGCCTTGGAAATTTCCCACTTTAGATATGGATAAAAGTTTGCATTAGATGATATTGTGTGTAGATATAGAATATGTTCTACATGTACAACCAAATTTACATAAAACTATAGCAAAATCACTAAATAATGGTGGCTGAAGTGTACACAATGGTCAACTGAGAAACCCATTCTGGTATGAAAAACAACCTCTTCGCATAAAGACTGAAATATTCTTCAGTGGAGCCCACCACCATCTGCAACTGAACAGAGCCAAGATAGTGCTTCTTATCTTTTCCCCTAAACCCACCTTCCCCTCCCCCCTTTTTTTTTATTTCTGTGGATAACACTGTCATCCTTCCTATTTTTTCATCTTGTAACCTTGGGGTCATCTTTGACCTCTCTCTCTCTCTTTCTCTGTATATATGCAGCAGACTGCTAAAAAACTTATCACTTATTTCTCTATCACCAAAATGTGTCCCTTCCTTTCTGAACACTCTCATAACCTCCTGCTTAGACTACTGCAACTTGCTCCTCACAGGATTTCCTATTGAACTGCCTCTCTTCCCTTCAATCTATTCAGAATTCAGCTGCATCACTTATCTTCCGTCAGTGTCGGTACTTTCACATAACCCCTCTTCTCAAGTCATCATTGGCTTCCTATCCATTTTCGAATGCATTTCCAATTTCTCTTGCTGAGCTACAAGTGCATTCATTCTGCAACTTCTCATAACCTCTCCTCTCTTATCTTATTTATTTCTTGAATTAATTAATTAACTTTTATATACTGTACTATTTCGAAATCAGCATGGTTTACATGGAATATGAACAATAAAAACGTTTTACATTGAATAGGCATAAGACAGGAACATTAGATAATTAACAGTGAACAGGGAGGTCAACTTGGGCAGTACAGGGGAACTAAATTACAATTAGGTTAACTGGTTCCTAAGAGGTTAGCATAGAGGAAGTTGTCTCTGTGGAACTGATATCTGTGGGATTGGCAGGCATTGCCTCTAGCATATCTATGTTGTGTGGTCATAGAAAAGTTGGAACAAACAAGTCTTTATGGCTTTCCTAAAGGATGAAAGGTCGGAGATGGCTCGGATCAGCGCAGGGAGGGTGTTCCACAGGATTGGTGCATATAATAAGAAGGCTCGGTTCTTGGCGGATTGGGTGCTCATCCTTATTGCTGAAAGGGTAGTTAGCGTGTTCGCCATGCTTGTTCTCCTCATTCTTCTGTTCGGGGTATGTTGAATGATTCCGTCAAGAGAGACTTCTGACATGTCGTGTAGAATTTTAAATGTCATCAATAGGGCTTTGTAACTCAGATGGCTCACTATTGGGAGCCAGTGTAATTGCTTTAAGATGGGCATAACGTGTTCAAATCTGGACGCTCCAAACAGTGTTTGGACTACTGTGTTCAAGGCCAATTGAAGTGGTTGGAGTTTGTGTGTGTTTTGGCAGACCATGGAGGATCATATTGGCATAGTCAAGGTGAAGGAAGATGAGTGCCTGTAATACAGTGCGAAAGTCAGTAGTGTTCAGGAGTGGGCGTAGATGACGGAGGGTCCTTATTTTATGGTATACTGCTTTGGTAATGTGATTTATGTATGCTCCCATACTCAGTCGTTGGTCCAGGATGACTCCCAGGTAGCGCACTTCCTGCTTCGTCATCAGTTCTACATCTTTCACCCGCAGAGAAGTTGATGGGGTGAATGTTTGGTTTTTGGTAATAAATAAAACTTGTGTCTTCTTGCAGTTCACCTTAAGGTTGTGTGTGAAGAGCCGATCTGAGACGACAATGAAGCATTCTGTAATCTTGGAGAAGTTAGGACTGTCTGTGGAGAATGAAGTGTATAGTAGGACATCATCAGCATAGATGTGGTATAAAATGTTATATGACTGTATTATTGAGCAGATCAGCTGAATGTAGATGTTGAAGAGCAGGGCAGATAGAGATGTACCCTGCGGGACTCCTTGTATCTGCTGGTATGTGCTTGATGTCTGTGCGCCTATGCACACCTGTTGTTGGCGACCAGTCAAGTAAGATCTACACCAATTAAGGGCTAAGTTCTGTATTCCTTTTTGTTGTAGGTGGACAAGCAGAAAATTGTGACTGATTGTATCAAAGGCCGAGGCGATATCCAAGAATATTAGGATGAAGTCCTGCTTCTTTTTGTCTATTCCGATAATGAGTCTGTACAGAAGGATTTCGACCCTGTGCTGCTGATGGAACTCGTGCTGCTGTGGGTCAGGCGGAGCATGGGAGTCGATGTGATCCTGGATTTGTTGCTGGACAATCTTTTCAGTTATCTTGGCTAGGAATGGGAGGCTGGATATGGGCCTATAGGTGTTTAGGTCCAGAGGATCTAGTTTATTGTTTTTTAGTAATGGTCTGATGGAGGCAGTATTCAGGGGGCGATGGTAGCACACCTGTGGCCAAGGAAAGCTATATGATTCTGGCAATGATTCTGCTAAGGTTGGATCGCGCTGACTTGATCCAAAATTCAGGGCATGAGTCTGCTGGAGATGTGGTGGTGTTAATCCCACTTATGATGTTCTTGATAAACTCAGTGGAGCTCAGGTGAAAGGTGTTTAGCTTGGGGATAGCAGTGTCTCCAATTGGGGGATTATCCGAATGAGGGCTACTCATATTTGTTTTGTTCTGGAAGTGTGTAGCAAAGACCTGTGGGCTGGGGGTGCCTATCGGATATTGCTTAGTTGTGTCTTTTATGAGGGATTTAATAATTCCGAAAAGCTCTCAGGGTTTGTTTAGAGAGTGCAACATGTGGTACTCCTTTTGTTTCTGATCAATTGCTTTGTGGTGTTCTTGTAGGCTATTTATGTATGAGACTTGGTACTGGGAGAGTTTCGAGTGCTGCAATCGTCATTGCAGCTTCTTGAGATGTATTAAGGATTCACGTAGATCGGCGGTGAACCATATGGCTATGTGATTCTTCCTGATGGACTTTGGAGTGTGGAGTGTGATAGGAGAGAGGCTTTGCTTAAGGTGTTGTTCCATAAGTCTACTAGCTCGTCCAGCTTGTAGTGTTAGTATTAAGATCCTGTAGAGTTTCTTCAAGGAAGGATTCTTTGTTAAAATATCTGAAGCGATGGGCCGCTGATGGGGCAGTTACAGAGGCACATGTTCTTTTGAGTGAAGATGAGGGTGCAAAGATAAGGTCCAAGGTGTTTCCTCTTGTGTGGGTGGGTGTATGTATTAGTTGTTCATAATTCAATACAGTCATTGCGACTAGAAAGGCTGTGAAGGTAGCACAGGGAGGATGAAATTGTCTAGCAGCCAGAGTGGTTTTCTTTGGGTAATCCGGATCACTGTTCCCTCTAAGCTGTGCGCGTGTGCGTGCGCACACACCTCGCCGAGCGAGCGCACATACTTTACAACACAGCGCACAAAAATTACGGCTCTGAATCTGATAGAAAACAACACAGATGTCGTAAAATTTAAAAGTTATGATTGCAATTACTAGGAATTTCCCACTTCCTTTAGTAATCGTCTATTTTCATTTAATTTGATTAAAATCAATGTGGTGTACATACTGTATTCTGACGTGTAGTCAAATTTTAAAGTATATAACTCCGAGAGTCGTTATGTGGCGCACAAAAATTTAACCTTCCTTCAAAAGCTGCACAGCTGATATTTTATGCGCACACAGCCTACAGAAAATTAGAGGGAACATTGATCCGGATGAATGCTTTCGCAAACTGCTGCACCTTTGATGCGAGCCCTGCAAGGAGATCAAATGAACAAATCGGGCACTGGACGTTGAAGTTCCAGAGCATACTCTTTTTGAATGATCTCCAACACCCACCGATCGGATGTGATTTGAACCCAGGCTGGATAAAATTCCCGGAGTCATCCTCCTACGGGAACAAAATCTACCTGGGTGTTCTTTATCTCATTGTGATTTTCTCGGGTTCGCAGAGGTAAAGGAAGCTGCAAAACCTCTGCCTGCTCCTCTAAAACCTCGAAACCCCTGATTCCTAACAAATTGACGTCCTCTCTGAAACTGACCAAAACGAGTTGGACGAAAACGACAAAAATCTCTATACAGGACTCTAGATGCCTGGCCTGAGAGTCCTATCCTCTGCCTATCTTCAGGCAGTCTACCTCCCTTATAATCTCCTAAACCCTTTACCAACTTGTCCAAATCTTCACCAAAAAGAAGTTTTCCCCTAAATGGAAGTTTGGAAAGCCTTGCCTTAGAAGAAGCATTTGCAGCCCAGTTTTGTAGCCACAAAGATCTTCTAGCTGCGACAACTGAGCCTATACCTTTTGATAATGCTCTGATAAGATCATAATGCATGTCAGGCAAATAGGCTGCTCCAGTCTCTAATTTAAATGCCTCTTCTACTGAATCTTCTACTGTGTTAGCATGCATTTTCTGTGACCACCGCAAACATGCTCTTGCTACCCATGCTCCACAAATGGATGCTTGAATAGACAGCGCATTTATATCAAACACTCGTTTCAGCTAAGTGTCCAACTTTCTATCATAACTATCCTTAAGAGCTGCACCACTCTCTACTGGAATAGTAGTTCTTTTAGTTACAAATGAAACAGCCGCATCTACTTTAGGTGGATCAAACAATTCTCGATCCGGATCCAATAGAGGATACAGACGAGTCATAATCCTTGAGCCTCTTAAACCAGCTTCCGGTATATTCCACGCTTGCTGAATCATATCTTTAAGCACTCTATGAACTGGAAAAGCCTTTTGAGATTTTCTAAACGCTTGTAACAAAGGATCCTCTAATACTGAGTCCTCGTCAGGCTCTGAGATTGGCATATTCAGCGTTTTAAGAGTTTCCATAATTAACGCTGGCAACTTTTCCCGCCGAAAAACACACACTGTTCTAGACTGATCCTCTTGATCTATCAGCTCTCCCTCTTCTAATTCTTCCTCCATATCTAAATCCCCATCTGAATGCAACTCTTCAGATGATATTGAAAAATCTTTCAAATCCTTTCCTATTTTAATCTTTTTACCCTTATGATCACTCTTAAAATTTTGCTGAATTAAAGTAACCAATTCCTTAGAAAATAACGCCGCCAAACCTGAAGAAAAAACGGAAGGCATTACTGGTATATTTGGCATGGAAGAAGGACCCGCAACAGGCTCCGGTAAAAGTTGCGGAGGGGAATCCAGCTCTACCTCTCTTAAAGGTGAAGAAGTATGCCTAACAGCCTCTGCAGAGGCTTGTACAGCATTTTGTATCTCTGCATTTTCCTGAATACAGGATTTGCATACACCAGAATCTGAAGAAATGCCCCTTTTTGAACCACAGACTAGACATTGTGGCTTTAAAGGCATTTTGCACTAAAAATTTTCAAGTAATAAAATATTAAATACTCACAACTACTGCTTATTACTTTACTCTTGCCTATAGGATTGCCCCCTTCAAGCTTTAAAACGGCGCATTCTTTTTTTTTTTTTTTTTTTAGTACTATAGCCTTCACAAATGAGCAGAGCAATCAAATCAAAAACTTTTCTGTTCTATTCCATTGGGTCTCCCTTAGCTAAGTTTTCCGCTTATCAGAGAAACCTGGAAGTATCGGGTTTCAAAATGCCAGCTGATCTTTAAACAACTCGCTGAACGCCGTTGATCTGTGCACATGCCAACACGGCACAGACTTCATTAACTGTGACTTCCAAGAATTGCGCAGCAACAAATACCTGTCGTTGCAGTTTAAAAACGCTTTCTCTGCTTACCGGATCCCCGATAATATGCTCCTTCTTGCCTTGGATGACTCCGGAAAAACTGTGTGGAGGAGATTGCCAATAACAAAATTCAAAGATGACTCTAGCCCGCTAAGTACTCCTCTCCTAGCTGTAGTAGGATCGGGAGACTCACACTCACCTCTCTGCAATCTTTCAAAGAACTACGCGTCTTTGAATCGTTAAATCAATTCCTTTAAAAGAGAGGGGTGGGCATTTTAGAGCCTTTAAAGGTATAGAACCTCCTTTTTTTTAAATAAAGTGAAATAAAATAAAGCAAGCTTAAAGAAGGAAACTCAAAACTAATACTAAAATTAAAATTATATTAAAATACTTAATTGTCCCTCAGAACAGCCCAGGATCCCTAGGCTCTACAACCTGCAGCTGCTTGGAGACTGAAAAAACTGGAGCGAGTGGGCGGTCCCTCAGGTAGTTATACGGGTGACATCAGAAGAATGTCATTGTTCAGTCTCCAAGCAGCTGCAGGAGAACCTGTATCCCAGAGATTCCGGGACTGGACTGGAGTGACGTAAAGGAAGGTTCCAAATGGGCCATCCAGAATGCTCATCCTCTTTAGACAAGAGAGTCTGGGGAATATACAATGTTTTCCAGCTTCCTTCAGAGTCCATATCTTCTTCCTGAATCTATTGTGAAGCATGACTCCTTTAAGAATATGGCTTAGCTGATCCTGACTGGGCTCACTGAACACCCTCTTGTTTTTCAGGGTGACTTTGTGCACATTGATCTTTCTTCACCTGAAATATTTACAGAAACGGTTCTACCTGTTGTGGAGCTGGGAAAGTTCATCAGATTTTTTAAATAGATTATTCCAGTATCATTTTTTTATTAGAGGACATGACTCACTGCTCATTACTGAAACAGGCTGAGAAATGACAGCGGAGACGTCAGACTAACAAAAACAAGCGCTCCAGAGGACATTGTCTCCCAATAAATAGGGACTTAGTACTAAACACCTTCTCCTTGGCCTGATGTTTGAGAGTTGACATTGATGAGGATTGGTGACAGAATTCTTGATCCCTTGGCCATAGAACTCTTTATGCTAAATATGCTTACATCTAGACTCAGAAGAGTCATGGCATCTTTTTAGATGATTTGCTCTCTACTTTTCTGGAAGGATGACTTTTTACCACTTTGTTACTTTGAGGGCCTGCTCTACTTTTGGTTGAGGGTCATGATGCAGACATGCACACACAGTGCAGCTGTGGATGTCATGGATGAGTCCCCTGCAAACGTATAGTTCATGGTAGTTTTGATATTTTAAATATAATAGAAATCAAACCAAACTCAGTCTTGAAGTACAGTGAAACAAAAGAGGAAAATTAATTAAAAAAAGGAAACATGTGAAAGTAAAAACCAGAAGGATAAAATTAAAGAATTCACTGATGAGAGCAAATCCACATCCATTTGTAGAGCAGACAGAAAAACATGAGGAGATTTGTGTGGTGGGTGGCTGCGTGGGAAGGCCTGTGTATGCTCAGAGCTTTCTGTCTCAGTGCCATCATATATCACCCACTTGTGTGGATATCATCTTGCTTGTCAAAGAAATTGAATTTGCATATTATAGCTACCTTGAAAGATAGAACCATTTGCAACTCAAAACGAGTTTTATTAGCCATCCTACTAGTGGGTTATGCTGGTTTCTGGTTATTCCCTTTGTTCATCATGGGGTCATTTTGATTCTTTCAGATAATTTCGAATAATGTTTAAATAGAACACTAATCTGGCCAGTTGCACCACTAGCATATGATTCACGTAGAAAGATTCTCATCCTAAAATTATCCCCAAAATACACTTTTTTTTTTTTTTTTTAGCATGGACACTTCAAAAATCTAAAATATCCAGGGGAACTTTCAAAACTAAAAACATGGCTCCAATTGATATCTATTCTCTACTAACTTCAATACCTCTTAGGGGTATGTTTACTAAACTGCGGTAAACCTACATAACGCGCGTTATGTAACGTTAACAATATTGTCTATTTTGTATTGTATATTAGTGCTGCCAGCAGAACCACCCTCAGGGTACTGTCACCTTAGGGTGGCTCATAAGGTGCCCTATAAAGCGCCTTATAAGGTGCCTTATATGGTGTCCTATAGGGGACATTATAGGGTGCCTTGGCAGACAGCGCACTTTATAATGTGCCCTATGGAGTGCCTTCTAGGGTGCCTTATGTGGCACCTTAGGTTACGCCACTGTGAGGGTGTGTTTGCTGGCAGCACTATTAAAGTACAACTAAACTTCCTCACAACCCAATACTTAACCCTTTCCAGGCCAAGCCTGAAACTTTCGGGATCCAAACTTCTGCCTAAATATTCCTATCAAATGGTATATAATACATGACCATGGCAGAGGGAACGTCACTATTGGAACATATTGCATAAGACGGGTACAATTTTCCTGACATATGCAAACATTAACCCGGCTGCAGACTGTGGATTAAAATATTATAGTAGGCCTTCAAAGGGTTACACATGACGCCTCAGCCAGCCTTATTCGTTAGGCACACTGGGGACTCAAACCCATGACCCTTGTACCATCAGTCTGTGTAGTAACCATTGTGCTACAGCTCTGTTTCTGTATTTGGGTGTCTGTGCGCCTTCTTAACTTAATGCGCAGTAACGCGCCCTGTAACGATTGTTGCTGCGTGGCACCTTATAACGCGCGTTATCGGTAACGATGTACCGCCCATGTCCTTTTTTGGCATTTCTTCCACTAACGCGGCTCCTAACGCGAATCACACTAACGCAGTTTAGTAAACATACCCCTTAATGTGTCTGGACAATATAAAACAGTGGAAGAATCAGTGAAATGTGATTTATTCAAGGCTAGTTCTTCATAGGACAGCTTACTTGCAAATCCCAAAAGATAGTATTAATTGTTTGAAACTTACCTCATAGAAAAAGGGGTGTCCAGCCATATCAAAGATGTTCACCTTAATCTCACGATCTCTCATTTGTACTCTGGAAAATTAAAATTAGAAAAACTGAAGAAGAAAGGATTCAGGTATCAAACATTATATATAGTAGATACAAAATACATGTTACACTATGGTGTTTCTAGTAACTTTCTAGCCATAATGTTGCCCATCTGCTAAAATATCTGGCACTTGTATCTGGGGAAGATCTTTTGGTGGCTGACAGGAAAAAAGCTGGACCCAGGCAGTTAGAGGGGACATTCTACTTGCCAGAATGTCCTTCTTTTCTCGAGTCCTGCTAGACCAGTTCAGACAAATGGGATGTACCAAAGATACAACTTGGGAAGGAGACACAGCCAAAGCCGTGTCCACCTGCATGTGGATATCGAAGTAATAATGCTTGACAAAACTGGAAAGTGATGCTTATTTTGCTGTTCGACAAATTTCTAAAGGGGCTATCGAGCTCTATTCTGCCCACAAGGATGCTTGTGCTCAAACCCTGCAGAACCGGCTGGTTCCAGGGAAGGCAGTAAGATTTTTGTCTTGCTCAGGTCCTTAACCAACTTCTTCAAATTGGCACCAAACAGAAGCTTCCCCTTAAAAGCCAGTTGGGTCAACCAAGCTTTGGAAGATGTGTCTGCTGCCGAGTCCCTCAGCCCAATCCAACACAGTGACACCGTCATTAGGGCATCATCTCTGGCTGCCAAGTGTACCAGATTATACATGGCATTAGAAGGAAGGCCATAGCAGACTCCAAAAGAGGGATAGTAAGCAGGACTTTGGAGTCAGAAGCAATTATTGGGTTTCTAGAGTTGGAGTTGGAAATAATGTACCGACGCAGACTAAATGTAAATGGTAATGCATTAATAATTCCAATTTCACAGACAGCGTAGTTACTCACCTGTAACAGGTGTTCTCCAGGGACAGCAGGAATCAGTTCTCACATATGGGTGATGTCGGCATTGATGGAGCCCTTGCAGAAGCATCCCCCCAGCTTTCAAAGAAAGCATCTGGGAGTTGCTACCACTCAAGCATGGTCCCCTTCCCGCCCAAGGGTGTCATCTTCCTCAGTCAGATAATATAGCTAAAAGATGCCAAAAATAAAAGATGGTAAAGCAGCAATTCCAAGGGGAGGGGGGAGGGTTGTGAGGACTGATTCCTGCTGTCCCCAGAGAACACCTGTTACAGGTGAGTAACTACGCTTTCTCCAGGAACAAGCAGGAAGTTGGTCTTCACATATGGGACTCCCCAGCTACAGGCTACTGAAAGCCCATAGCAAAAACATGGACTCCCTCACGGGGAGCCGCGAGAAGCAGCAATTAAGTCCGTGTCCACAGATCATAGCAGGATCCCTGTGTCTGATGAAAACCAGCACTCTAGTAGCCTGAACACAGAAGGGTCAGAGGATGGGAGTTGCCTAAACCCTGAAAAGATTATGAAGCACAGCCTGGCTGAAGGCACTGTCCCATCTCTCTTTCCAGGCAGTAATGGGCTGCAAAGGTATGGACTGAAGACTAGGTGATAGTCTGGCAGATGTCCACCATCGGGACAGAGCGCATGTTTGCTGCCATGGCCCTGACATGGTGCGCCATGACACAGCCTTCCAGCGGGAGCCCCGCCTGCTTGAAAGCGAGGGCAATATAGTCCACCACCCAGGTGGACAGCGTACACTTGGTCACTGCCTCCCCCAGCCTATTGGGATCGTAGGAGACAAAAAACTGAGTAGCTTTGCAGTTGCCCTGAGTGCGTTGGATATACAAGTGGTGTGCAAAAGTCTGGAATCACTTGTAAATTTGACATTTTTTCAACTTCATGACCTTATATCTTAATTTCTTTTTCCTCCCAGTGACTTTTTCTGTGTATCTCATGATAAGTGATAGATTTGGCTATTAGGGCCAACTTTTAGTATTGGTTTGGCCCTTATTTTCTGAGTTTGTTCCCCACAGTTGTCCTGTTGATAGATTTTCTGTGACAATCGTGTATTGTACATCGTTGGCCAACGATATATTATTGTAAGTATACTTTAAAATATTATGGATGCACGCTAGGTTTCCTTCAAATTAATGTATGTGGCCTTGAAAAAGGCCATTTTTATGTGTCAGTGATGGCTCAGTATTTGATGGGCCACCCTTTGTTCTTGATCACCTGACTGCACCTTGTCGGCATTGAATGAACCAGTCTGACAAGGTGATCTTTGGTGACAACGCGGTTCCAAGCTGCAATAAGTGACTCAATCAGCTCGCGCTTTGATGTCGGATGCCTCTTGGATATTTCACAGTGAGGTTGAGACACTCAGGCTCGAATTCCTCTCCAGGAAATCTCCTCACATAGGTGTGGGCCTTGTTACCAAACAGGCAGAAGGTGCTTTCATCACTGAATAGCACCTTTTCCCACATTTCAGTTGACCAGGTTGAGTGCTTTCTCGCCCAAACGATCCGACTGCGCCTTTGTATGTCAGTCATCAGTGGCTTATTCCGTGCTTTGCAGTCTCGGAGACCAAACTGCAGGCACTGGCGACGAACTGTTGATGAGCTGACACTGACCTCACTCTTGTCTGACCACTCGAAGTAGCTGAGGAGAGGTCAACTTGCAATTAGTCAGTGAAATGCGTTGTAGTGTGCGGTCCTGGCGTGATGTTGATGCACGTGGACGACCTGAACGAGGCTTGTCCACCACTGAACCCATTTCTTTCTTCTTCTGTACAATCTTAACAACAGTGCTCTGACTGCAGCCAACTTTCCTGGCTATCTGACGGCTTCAAAATCCTTCCTCGCTCATAAAGGACAAATGAACACGTTCCTCCAACGTCAGGGTCTGAGTCATCTTCATGGTTGATCCAAAAAGCGTATGAAATTGAATAATTCCCCGCGTTTTTATAGCTGCACTGTTGACTAGATATCTGCATTGTGATTGGTTAGTGAAACCAGCCTCCTGATTAGTCAGAAATAACGTGTGGATATTGGATAATCTCGATCCAGTTTTGACGCAGGATCCACAAAAATCGCAGTAGCTATCTCCCAGTGTCTGTAAAGTATTTAAATTGGAAGCAAGAAATGCAAAAAAGTCAACTCTAATAGCCAAATGTATCCCTTTTAACGTGGTAGAAAGATGAATATGCTGGGCTAATGCAAAATTTAAAAAAAAAGTTAGAAAGTACGAAAAACACCAAACTCACAAGTGATTGCAGACTTTTGCACACCACTGTAGAACGATAAAGCCCTCTTACAGTCCAAGGTGTGAGGACAGTCTCCGCCCTACTGGAGTGACATCTCAGAAAGAAGGTAGGGAGTACTACTTCCTGGTTGAGATGGAAAGGTGATACTACTTTCGGAAGAAATTTAGGGTATGTGCGGAGCACCACTCTGTTCTTGTAGAACCTGGTATAAGGCACCTCTGCCACTACTAAAGCCTGAAGCTCACTAACTCTGCGAGTGGAGGTGAATGCAAACAGGAACACCACCTTCTAAGAGAGGTATCATAGGTGGCAAGTAGCCAGAGGCTCAGAGGGTGGGCAAGTGAGCTGCCCCAAAACCATGTTTTGGTCCCATTTGGTTGCTGGAGGGTGAACTGGGGGCTTTGATAACAGCAGACCCCTAAGAAAGTGGGTCACCAACGGCTGGACTGAGAGGGGCTTGCCATCCATTAGGTGATGGTGTGCCACCAGGGCACGAAGGTGCACCTGGATGGAGTTAGACTTGAGCCCGGATTGCGAGAGGTGGAGAAGTTACTCTAACACTAAACCCACCGGGCAGGAGAATGGGTCAGTCCCGCACCCGGCACACCAGGCCAAGAACCTGCGCCATTTGAGACTATAAGCTTTCCTAGTAGAGGCTTTGCAAGAGGCCAACAGGATCTCCTCTATGTCACCTGAGAGGTTGAAAGGGGCCAGGGTCACCCTTTCAACAGCCATGCTGTCAGCAACAGGGACCCCAGGTTGGGTTGCAGAAGAGAGCCCCCTTCCTGAGAAAGAAGTCCCGGCAAGTTCCCCAATAGGATGGGGGTCTCCACCGTTAATCGTTGGAGCAGTGGGAACCATGGTTGCCTGGGCCACCAATAGGCTGTCAGGATGAGTGAGGCCCTGTCGCGGAGAGTCCTGAACAAGGTCTTCCCAATCAGCAGTGTGGGAGAGAAGGCGTACATGAGACCCTCCGACCATGGGCCGAGGAAGACATCCGCTGTCACCCTGGAGGGGTGGGCCTGCCGGGAACAGATGCGGGGCAACTGGAAGTCCAGACTGGCAAACAGGTCCATCACGTGTTTCCCCCAGATATGGAAGAGCCGGTTGGCATCCCTGGGGTCCAGCTGCCACTCATGTGGCTGGAAGACCCCACTCAGCCTGTCGTTCTGGCCTGGTGAGTATATTGCCTGCAGGAGAATACCCTGTTGGATTGCGTATGAGCAGAGGACCACTGTCTCCCGACAGAGGGCATGAGATCCTGTGCCCCCCTGTTTGTTCACATAGAACATTGCCACCTGGTTGTCCATCTGGACCAGCACTGGCTGGAGACGCAGGTGGTGGCAAAACACTCAAAGGGTTAAGCATATCACTCACGGCTCCAGGAGGTTGATCTGCTGGGTGCTCTCATCTGGTGACCAGCTGCCCTGGGTGCAGAGCTCCTCACAGTGGGCTCCCCAGCCGAGCAGGGAGGCAACCGTGGTGAGGACCCTTGAGGGGCAAGGGGCCTGAAAAGGCATGCCCGCCTCGAGATACTGGGGAGAATGCCACCAGACCAGAGAGTCCGCCAGTTAGCGGGTTACAGAGACTCTGTCTCGGAGGCACCCCATGGCTTGTCCACTGGTCTTGGAGACACCACTGCCCCGCTCTCATGTGGAGGCAAGCATCTGGGGTGACATGGAACTTGGAGGTCATGTGCCTGAGAAGGTACAGAAGAAGCCGAGCGGGCACAGAGGGACGTCATTGTATGTCCCGGGCCAGAGCCATGAGACGGTCAGCTCGGTCCCTAGACAAGAAGGCCTTTGACTGGAGAGTGTCCAGTTTTGCCCCGATGAACTCCAGACATTGTGTCGAAAGGAAGTGAGGCTTGGGATAGTTTATGACAAAGCTCAAGTGCTGCATGGTACGTGCAGTGACCTGCTGCATCTCAGAGGCCATGCCTCCCTTTATGAGCTAGGTAGGGGAAGACAAAGACCCCCCCCCCCCCTGGAGATAGAGGAAGGCAGCCACGATTGCCAGGCATTTTGTGAAGACCCTTGAGCAGACGCCAAGCCGAAAGGGAGCACTGTACTGATAGTGCCTGCCCCCTACTATGAACTGAAGGTACTGCCTATGGTTGGGGTGAATGAGGATTTGAGTACAGGCATCCTTGAGGTCTAAGGAGCATAGTCAATCTCCCTGCTGGAGGTAAGGCAGCAATGTTCCAAGGGAGAGCATCTTGAACTTCTCTCACCAGGAATTTGCTAAGGTTGCACAGGTCAAGGATGGGCCTTAGGCCCCTTGTCTTTTTGGCACGAGAAAGTACCTGGAGTAGAACCCCTTGCCCTTGAGATTGTGGGGCACCGGCTCTATTGCTTTGTCCTCGAGAAGACCTACCAACTCTTTCAGCATAAGGTCCCGGTGGAGGGGAGACCTGAGGGGTCTCCCAGAAAATAAGGGGGAGGTGTCTGAGTCAGGTGGAGGAGGTAACTCTCCCTGACCATCTGAAGTGCCCAGGAGTTGGTGGTGATGGTCAACCACCTCTGGGCATAGTGGGCCAGACATCCCCCTATGGGCTGCTGATCTCCTTGGGGTAGAGAGGCTATGTTCAAGGAGTCAAAAACTCCCCCCTGGCTGGGCTGGAACCAGTGCTTGGGATTTTGGAGCCTTCTGCTTATGAGGGCCATGCCCATGTCCCTTGGCCTGCTAACCCTGTTGGGGAGCTGGGGAGGCCTGAAAAGAGAGTAGTTTCTGTAAGCAGCCCCTTTTCTCGGGTAGAATGACTTTTTTACCCAAGCTCTTCCATCAGGGAGGGGAAGCAGTCTTTTTAGAGAGCCTGGTCCTTGTCATGAATTCGGTCTCCAGCTTGGCAGCCTTGTCGATCATGGGTTTGACGAAGAGGTTCTCTCCTTGGCATGGGACACTGACCAATTTGTCCTGAACCCACTGCTCGAGGTCAGACGACTGCAGCCATGCTTGGCGTCATGCACTGATGCCTGCCACCAATACTCAAGCCGCCGACTCGAACCCATCATAGGCCGCCCGAAACATGAACTTGGAGCACTCACGGACTGCCTTGGCCAGGTTCTTGAACCACTGCAGGGGTTCTTCAGAGATACAAGCTGAGAACCCGGAGAATTCCTTCTCCAGGTCTCTCAGGTACATGCCCATGTACAGCTGGTAGGCCTGGATGCGGGTGATGAGCATCGAGCCCTGGTAACGCTTTCTGCCAAGGGTGTCCAAGGTGCATGCCTCCTTGCCGGGGGGGGGGGGGCACTGAGAAATATGTCTTCTGGTTCTTCAGCCGATGCATGACCGACTCCACCACCATGGAGTTATGCGGCAGCTGTGATTTCTGGAAGCCCCAGCTCCGGCGGACTCGATACATCGAATTGAGCCATTTGCTCACCACCAGCATCGATGCCGGTGTCTCCACATACAGAGCATCAGCCATTCAAGGATGGGAGGGATAGGCACCGTGAGTGATTCCCTCGGAGGAGCCTCATACTGGAGGATTTCCAACTCATCCGCCCGAGGGTCCTCCTCCGACTCAGTAGGGAACGCCAGGGCCTTAGACATATCCTTGACAAAATTAAGGAAGCTCATATCCTCTGGCTGGGACCACCATTGAGGCTCCGAGATGGGAGAGTCTAATGGGATGTTGTGATGGTGACGGGTATAGGGGGGACTCCTCATCCTCTGTCGAGGACTCATTGGAGGGCTGCTCTGTGGGCCTCGGGGGTCCCGATGCTCTGCGGCAGATGCCTGGAACACTTGCCAGGGATGATCGTGGTCACGTTGAGCAGGAATCGGATTGAGACCTTGGCCGAGGAATGGCTCGGCCTCCGGGGATGTCTTCAATGTCAAGGGCCCGGTGGTCAGGGCAAATGAACTGGTTATACTGGACAACAGCGCCCACTGCTGGTCCATGAAGGCAGACACACTGCGCTCCAGGGCTGCCATTCTGGACTCCAGGCCTGAAGGCTTCACAGTCTTCGGCGCGGGCACCGAGGGACTCAGGCCTGGTGTTGGGTCCCTCGAAGGGGAATCCTCAACAAGGATGGTGTCTGGGGACCAAGGCTGGACCAAGGGTTGACTCTTTACGGGGGACCTTTGCAGGCCACTCTTTCTCTGATGCCTTAGATGAGTGTCACGGACTGCAGGACTGATGCCGCATTCAAGGGTTTCTTCTTCTTCCTGGGTTCCCTCGACAGAGACCTCCTTTCTGAAGAGTGACCGCGGGGTCCAGGCTTGGGAGGGTCCACCCGAGGTGTCGAGGCTTCAGACAAGGCCCTGGCCTTCGGAGTCACCGAGGACTCGGGGAAAAACGTATCATGCTGCTGCTGGTGGCTCTTGAGGGCCTTACTGGACATCCTCTTGCAAAGACCGCATTTATTTATTTATTTTATTTACATTCTCTTATATACCGCGCTATTCTGCATCAGTGCGGTTTACATTGAACAAACTGAAATTACATTGAACAGGGCATTATAACTTGGAGATAACTATTTTCCAGGGAACATGGGCTATGGAGGGTTAAGTGGCTTGCCCAAGACCACAAGGAGCACCTGTGGGACTAGAAACCCCAGTCCTTCCGGCCTAAGGTTGCTGTCCTCTAGTGGAATTTGAACCCCCGACCTTCCGGCCTGAAGTACCTTGCCCCAACCACTAGGCCACTCCTCCACTCCCTTTGGCACGAGAAAGTACCTGGAGATGAGTAGTGGTCTGGCCCGAGGCAGTGGAGACAGCAGTCGTGTGTGTTAGTTAAAGTCTGGCCCGAGGCAGTGGAGACAGCAGTCGTGTGTGTTAGTTAAAGACATAATTTTTGAGCACTGATCACGCTTCTTAAAGCCACTGGCAACTATGGGGGGAAAAGTACCCCTGTGAGGTCGAAGACTTGCCGGGCTTCCAGTTGGGAAAAAAGGCGTGAAGACGCCAGAAAAGTAAAGAACGAAAAAAACCCTACAAAAATAGACCCGAACTCAACGCCGAGGCAGCGAGGTTGGGTGGCGGGAAAGTACCGGTGTAATACCGGAAGCGAATATGAAACTCAGAGAAAAAGCAACATTTTCCAGGGACAAGCCAGACGAATGTCTGAAGGGCTCTGCGGAAAAAAGGAGACTGAGCAAGATGGCACCCTTGGGCGAGAAGGGGACCATGCATGCATGGTAGCATCTCCCAAAGGCTTTCTTTGAAAGCTGGGGGGATGCTTCCGCGAGGGCTCTATCGGTGCCGATGTCACCCATATGTGAGGACTGACTTCCTGCTTGTTTCTGGAGAAACTAATTTGATTAACCTATTTTTTTCTTTTTAGAAATAATTGAATTTATACTGAAGAGCGAAGATGGCAAAAACTCAAATTCACAATGGCAAGAAGTGTGTTAAAATCGGCAGTTTTTGAACACTTTACAATCAGAAAAGATAGGAAATATTATTTGTGTCAATGTGTTGTAGACGATGATGGTGAAAAAGTATGTGATGCAAAAATCAATAGTTTTACTGCTTACAAAAATAATGTACCTACAAGAGCATCAAATTTAAAAAGGCACATGCAGAGTCTCCATCCTAAAGTGTTAGAGGCTGTACATCTACTTCAAAGCTAGAAGAAGAATAGAAATCTACTGGAGGACAAACACATCTACCAAAATTCTTGACTTCTGATAAAGTTATCATAACAATGACAACAGAAACGTTCACATCACCGAAATGGTGGTGAAAAATAGTTTACTTCTATCTTTTTTTTCACAACCAACCAACCAACCTTTTTAGGCTTAAATGGAGAAATGGCTAGAAAACGTTGAGTTTCTCTGGAAAGAGAACGTATAAGGAGACTGATAACTGAAGAGTCCAAATATAAGTAAGAAGAACTTTGAAAAAGTCTGAAGGGATGCACTGTCTTTATTAAAATGGCCACCCAATATATTCAACAACCCCCCCCCCCCCCTATGATCCAGACCACTGAACTAGCTAATCAAAAAGATCTGATCAAAAACCAAAGAGCTGAAAGTAAGATTGTATAAATGTTGGGATGTTTGTTGTGCAGGGAAGACCCTCCAAAAAACAACAAACAACTCCTTTTTATTCTGAAAGTATTGTGCCCAAAAGCCAAATAGCTAAGCAGTGCAAAAACAATTGTTGTCATAAATTAATATGTATACTTAGCTGGCAATTGAAGCCTTGGACTGCACAATCCTGAAATGAATGATAACCACAATGCCCGACCCTGGAGCACAGGAACAGATGAATGTCCAGCAAAAGTTCTCTAGGGACCTTGAGAAAGCAGCAATGCAACTGTTGACGTGACAGTTACTGTAAAAAGCAACAAAATCAACATAGATGTAAAACAGCAGAGTCGGAAGCTTCACAGTACTGTGTTTTGAGTCCTCACAGACCATGTGTCAAGCTTTCAGTTAGTAAGGAAAGTTAAAACCAATCTTTGTGTTGCTTCAAACTGAGTAAGTTTCTCACAATCATATATGGGGGAGGAGTAGCCTAGTGGTTGGGGCAAGGTACTTCAGGCCGGAAGGTCGGGGGTTCAAATCCCACTAGAGGACAGCAACCTTGGGCCGGAAGGACTGGGGTTTCTAGTCCCACGGATGCTCCTTGTGGTCTTGGGCAAGCCACTTAACCCTCCATTGCCCATGTTCCCTGTAAGTATTAGTGTATGTGTCTCATGTCCCCGCGTGTTAAATGTATCCCCCAATTGTGTTGTGACTGCTTTGATTGAAGGATAAGGCGGTATACAAAACTGTCTAAATAAATAAAGAGAAACATTTTTCCAGTCCTGCAAAATAGCTTGTAAATAGCTTAATGCAACAGCAGATTAACTTGTAAATGGTAAACTTTAGGACGTTATAATGCTCTTTGAATAAGATGGTGTCTGACGTCACAATGCAGCTGATGGTAAACAACCAATCAAAACATACTCCACCAGTCTATTTCCAAGTTGAGGCCAAGAGGGGATACCATATTCAACTTAAATATCCACCACTGTTCAAGTATCTGTAAATGATGCTCACAGTCACCCCCCACCCCCACTGTGGATCTAGTGGAACATGATCAATGGCCCTCCAAACAAAGTCAGAAAAATTGTGTTGAAATTGTATACAAGGAGAAACTAATGGGGCCGTTAATTTTTTTGTAGCAATTCTGAACCTATGTTCAGTCAAGCGTTTACGGATCAGTCTGATGGTTCTACCCACATACTTCAAACCACATGGGCAGATAAGCAAATAAACAACAAAAGAAGAATCACAAGTAGTGTGCCACTTTGCAGTATATGTTTTTCCTGTTGTAGTGTCTCCCAATCTGGACCCAATTGGGCAGATTTGCAATGTGTGCAATGAGAACTAAGACAAGGAAAATGGCCAGGTGATGCATGTGACAAATGGGAATGATCTGTAATTGCAATAGCATGTATTGTTATGTCACGAATATTATGGCCCGTTGGAAAGCCACTATCAACTCCTTCTGAAAGCAAGAGTGAAGGGTCAAAACATGCCAATGTTTTCTGAGTGTAGCAGTCACCTGTAATGCTCCTATCATATAAGGAAGAATACCTACTATCTTGTGTGGTTGAAAGTAGTGGAATCAGTAGATGCAGTTGAAAAATTGCTAAGAAACCATTCTCGATGAGTGTTTTTAGTCCTTTTATGGGCCCTTAAAATAAAATGCATAGGATATCCTCGTTGACTAAGCCATTTTTGTAAAGCACTAGCATGTAAATGTAACTGTTCATATGTTGCACATATACATCTAAGACGTAAAGATTGACCAAAAGGTAAAGCTCTCCTCAAAGGACCCGGATGATGATTATGGAATCTCAACAAATTATTCTGTTGAACCGGTTTGCAATACTGTATAAAGTCGTGATGTTTCACTGTAAATTGGATATTAGGTTTGATGGCATTAAGCCAGTTCAAAAACAGAAGCAGTGATTGTTCACTATGACTCCATAAAAAGAAAATGTCATCTAGAAATCTCACCCACAGCGATATATGCGAAAACCGGTGTGAGGTATAAATAAAAGAGTTCTCCAGATCAACCATATAAATAGCAGCAACTGATGGGGCCACCATGGCCCCACAGCAATACCAAAAATCTATAAATAAAATTGAGTGTCATAAAGAAAATAATTCCTAGTAAATACCAATGTAAGAAACTGCATAAACAAAATTTTAGAAACCCTATCAGGTAAGGTTAAAAGACTATTTGCTATAACATCCAGAACTTCCTTTTGGTCAATATTAGTGTAAAGTGATACAACATCAACTGTAACCAAAATAGTAGATTCCTTATCTAAATGATGTTGTGACAGCAAAGTCAAAAAGTGCATAGGGTCCTTAATATAGGACTTAAATTGTATGGCTGTTTTCTGTAAGAAATGACCACAAAATTTGGATAAAGGTTCCAAAACGGAATCTCGACATGATACAATTGGACGCTCTGGAGGCATTTGAAGAGATTTATGACCCTTAGGAACTGTATAAATCATTGGTATATGAGGACAAGATTTAATCAAAAACTTCTTTTCTTTGGAAGTTAAACTTCCCAATGTGGCAGCTTGATGAACAACAGCCGAAATTTCAGATTGAAGTTGTGGGGTAGGGTCTCCAGAAAGTAGTCTATAGTATTTATGATCTGATAACTGTGCTAACAGTTGTTGATATTATGAGTGTGTGGACTGTATAACAATTGCCCCAGAGTAAAATCAGTATTGGCTCCCAGGTCATACAATGCCTTAAGTTCAGCTGAAGGGATATTAGAATGATGGAAAAACGATCGCTCAGTCCCGTGCCAAATCTGCCAATACTAGCTGTTGAAACGTCAATATGAAAGGCTCAATTGCCCTCCAACGGAGACCAAGTAGATGGACTGCATACAACTGAATCATCAGAAGAAGAAATAGGCTGATCAGCAAAACTAAGTATAGTCTGTAATTTCTGGAAAAACTTATATAAAGCTTGCTGGATCCTAAAGGGATCATAAGAAGCAGTAGGCACAAATGATAAAACTAAGTTTAAGACTGTCTATTGAATACCAGTTAAAGTGTGAGAGGTAAGATTTACCAATACTGAGGGGCATGTAATTGCATGGGCTGTCCTCTTCAAGAGCCTGTTTGATGTTGCTGTCACATTCGATGGCCAGAATGTATGCCCCTGTGAAAAATCTTCTCAGATGATGATGGTCTTAATTGGGCTTGATAAGCTTTAGAAGGTCTATAATTTTTGTCAGAAGAATCACTATAATCTGTATCCTCTGAAGATGTGTCAAAAGTAACCTGTCTACGAGAAAGTGTAGACTGTCTCCAAGTATACACTCTATCCTGATCATAATCAGCTTTGTCATGATTACATTTTTTAACTTTTAAAGCCCATAGGTAATCATGAAATGATTTAGAGTGTTGTGTAATATCATCATATTGCATCCATAATGAATCATCAGATTTAAATTTGTCCTCAACAACCAACAACTGTTTAATGGATTCCTCCTCTCTTGATAAGCGTTCAACCAATAAAGCAATAAGATCCAAACTGCATTTGTTCAGAATGCTATTCCATTTAGTGAGAAAGTTCTTATCATCTCCAAACTTTGCAGGTGGTTTAAGCATCCGGAGACCCCTTGGTATCATTCGAGACTTAAGACTGAGTAATGGTTGCCCCATGTAACTGAATACGAACTGCTTTTTGCTTTACATTTTTTGCTTATTCAAAGAGAGCATTATAGCATTCTAAAGTTTTTGTACACATGGAACCATTTACAAGTTAGTCTGCTGTTGCATTAAGCTGTTTACAAGCTAATTTGCAGGAATTTGCAGGACTGGAAAAATGTTTCTCTTTATCTGATTGTGAGAAACTTACTCAGTTTGAAGCGACATGAAGATTGGTTTTGACTTTCCTTACTAACTGAAAGCTTGACACAGGGTCTTTGAGGACCCGAAACACAGTACTGTGTATCTGCCGACTGCTGTTTTACATCTACGTTGTTGATTTTGTTGCTTTTTACAGTAACTGTCACATCAACAGTTGCAATGCTGCTTATTCAAGGCAACTCTAGGGGACGATAGCTGGACATTCATCTGTTCCTGTGCTCCAGGTTTGGACATTGCGGTCATTTGTTCCAGGATTGTGCAATCCAAGGCTTCAATAGCCAGCTAAGTACACATATTAAGTTATGACAAAAAATGTTTGGCACTGCTTAGCTATTTGGCTTTTAATTTAATTTTAATTTAATGATTATTTATATACCGCTCCTTCCATTGATCAGGTGCGGTTTCCATATAACAACAATAAACAGGGTGATCTGTTTTTACATATAACAATTTGTAGTTAGGTAATTACAGTTAATTACAGTTAACAAGTAACAATTAACAATTAGAGAACTATGTACAGTTGAACAGAAGTAAACTATATACATATTTTTGTTTTTCATCTTTCTTAATCATTTTGTCTAAGGGTTACAGTGCTTCATTCTTTTGTTGAATTCTTTTTTTGAACTGGCTTTTGGGCACAATACTTTCAGAATAAAAAGGAGTTTGTTTTTTGGAGGGTCTTCCCTGCACAACAAACATTCCAACATTTACACAATCTTACTTTCAGCTCTTTTGGTTTTTGATCAGATCTTTTTGATCAGTTAGTTTATTAAAATGGATGCATGCACGCATCATAGAATCAACTATTTGCCATTAATGTTCGATTTGTTGATGAAAACAATAAAATGATAACTCAGACACATGGAGTAAAGGACACCCAGGCTCATCACAGCAGCGAATATCTTCAGAAGTTAGTGAAAGAAGTTTTAGAAGATTTTGAAATTAAAAATGAACAGGTTCTATGTATTGTAACAGATAATGCTTTAAACATGATTAGCACAATTGGGAAAATGAATAAAGCTAACAAAGAAAGTACAGAAATATCGGAAGATGAAGATGGCATTCCCGCAAGTGGTCCACAAATAGCACAAACAGGAGAGAGCAGTGACATTTTAGATGATATTGTAGAAGTGTTTAAGCTATTTCCAATACAATATATGCGCTAGCTGCACTGTTCGCAAGTATTGCGAAAGTATTTGTTGAGGCTAATATGGGTCTGGTGCTAAGAGCCAGTACATTATCCTCAAAGAAATTACCTCACTGTGAAGTAGAGGAAAATAAATTTGCAATACAGGCAGAGGTCAGAAGCCTTAATGGCTAGAACTAATCCCAGAAGAAAAAACTGGGGGAGTTTAATGAGGTTGGACTTTAGAGGAGAAGCTAAAGCTTCTGTAGGCCAAAGTTTGAAGCTCTTTGTCCTTGGAGCAGAATAAGGCTCTAGGAAAGAGAGGAGATAAATCTGACTGGTTTGCAGAAAAAGGATGGGTCTTTAAGACCCCTCTATCCAAATGAAAGACAGAAAGACATATTTGTAGTAGGCGGTGTAGCCTCCAATTTCTTGAAGATCAGTAATGTCTTCCCTAAGTGATGTCACTTAGGATAATGACTTTACATGGAGAGCTTCAGATGTAACGTAACCGGAAAGGTTATGGTAAAAGAAGGTAGTTTCTAATTACCATAGAAATTGGCTGTCCATTTAAAACACTTTGGTATGCTGGAACAGCATTAACATGGACAGTAACAAATCTTTCAGAGTCAGATATAGATATAGATATATATATATAGAGAGAGAGAGATTCACTTAATAACAAGAAGGGGTAAGGCCTGCTTGAGAATATAGATAAAGAATCTCTTTCTGGTTACACGTGGAAGAACCATGGAGAAGGTTACATACAGTGCAGCTAGCAATAAGAGATGGACTGAAAGATCGTCATGCACCTACTCTCATTGGCAAATTGAGGCAAGTAGCCGTTGCAGCCAGGATTCCTAAAATAGATGCTAGTCTGCAGAGATGTACTGGAAAAGGAGCTATTTTGGATCAGGCAGCACACTGGAGAAACACTTATTTGATGATCAAATGTTTGCTTGAACTAAAAATCTTTCTTGATAATATGGATAACAAAGTGTTTCACTAATTGAAAGCCAGTGGGAGCAGGTGGCACAATTAGAAAGTCTGCTTTCTCACCCTTTTACTGTCACCAAGAAGTTGCAATCTGAGGATTTAAACATCTAGTAGATTCTTTTTGGAGTGGAAAAGCTTGATATATCGCCTGAACAAAAGTGAAGGATTAATTGCTGATGGCATTGTAGCTTCAATGAAAACAAGAGAGGATCTCTTACTGGATAATCAAATCCTGTTAGCTGCTATTTAGATCAATCCAATGAACCGAGGCCATCTGACCCTATGTGGGCTGAGGTAGGACTTCTGGGGGAGGGGAGGCCCTGCCCAGGGAGTCAGAAGCTTCCCCCAGTTGGGTGGGAGCTGGTGTCTGAGGCTTGGGGGCCTTGGGCTTCCGGGGCACATGCCCCTGGTTTTTAGGCTGTGAGGCCTGGTGCTGCTGCCCCGAGTAAGGCTGGTAGGGCCCGGTCTGGTGATAGCCCTTTTTCCCTCCATCCCTCCTCACCAGAATGGGATTTCAGTGTGCTGCTCATATAGCTCACCAGACCGCCATTTGAGCCCTTGGCAACCCGCCACATTCTCTTCTGGAAGGTGGCCTTGACATCTTCCCGGAGAATGAGCGAGCTACAGGCCCTGGTGGCGATCCATCTTATACTAAGTTCTATACAAACAGGCCCTCACTTGGTTTGCAGCTTGTCGTGCTGTGAGGGCTTGTGTGCATCAGTGATGCTGAGAGCTAAACTATCGGTAGTTTAACTACTGGCAGGGTCTCCCAAGATGGACAGGTCTCAGCTGAGATGCCAGACCAAGACAAACCACCCATCTGGGCGGCAGCAGCAGAATGGGATAGTGTTGACGGCAGAGGATCACATTTCTGTGACAACGGCAACAACACCAAACTTAAACTGCGCGGAAGAAAGGCCCAGCAATCTACTTCTGTATCTTGCCATGAAAACCCAATGGATAGTTACAACAAAACAAATTGTGCTGTAGTGCTGGAAGATGAGACCCCCAGGTTGGAAGGCACTCAATTAGCTACTGGGGAAGAGCTGAAGACTTTTCAGAGTAAAGCCAGCATTTATGATGTGGTTGGATCAAAGCCCTCGGGACGTCTGACTGCTGATGTAGCTGCGCATGAAATGAGAGTCAGCAGCTGTAAAGATGTCTTACACATTGGAACATGGAATGTACGAAGCATGAGCCAAGGGAAGTTGGAGGTGGTCAAGAATGACATGGAACGTGTACAACTTGATCTGTTGGGTGTCAGCGAACTGAAATGGACTGGCATGGGGCACTTTGCATCAGATGATCACATGGTCTACTATGCTGGAAATGAAAGACAAAGAAGAAATGGTGTTGCATTTATAATAAAGAAGAAACTTGCAAGAACTGTAATGAAATATAATGCAGTCAGTGAACGCTTAATCTCTATTCGTCTACGAGGAATGCCTATCAACACAACTATAATTCAAGTATATGCCCCAACAACAGCTGCAGAAGAGAATGAAATTGAAGAGTTCTATGAACAAGTACAAGCTGAAATTGACAGAACATGCAAACAGGATATCCTGATAGTCATGGGTGATTGGAACGCAAAGGTTGGCAACAAAGAAGAGGACAAAGTAGTTGGAAAATATGGACTTGGCAACAGAAATGAAGCTGGAGAAAGACTGATTGAATTCTGCAAGACTAACGATCTATTCATCTCGAACACCTTCTTCCAGCAACACAAGCGGAGACTGTACACATGGACTTCACCCAGTGGATTGTATAAAAATCAAATTGACTACATCTGTGGAAGTCAACGATGGAAAAGCTCTATAACATCAACAAAGACAAAACCTGGAGCTGACTGTGGTACAGATCATCAACTACTAGTATGCAAACTCAAGCTAAAGCTGAAAAAGAGCAAACCACTCATGAATGCAGCAAAATATGACCTTGAGAATATACCACTGGAATTTAAAGACTGCCTGCAAAATCGATTTGCTGCTTTAGATACAAATGATAGAGTTCCAGAAGAGTTATGGAATGACATCAAGAAGGCTGTGTTGGAAGAAAGCGAGAAGTCTCTACAAAAGGTAAAAAAGAAAAAACGGCCAAAATGGATGACGGAAGAAACTCTGAAAATTGCCCAGAAACGCAGAGAAGCTAAAGCCAGAGGAGAAAGAAAGACAATCACAGAACTCAGAGATTTCCAACGTGCAGCAAGACAGGACAAGGAAAAGTACTACAATGACGCATGCAAGGAAATAGAAGCAGAAACTATTAGAGGAAGAACAAGATCAGCTTTCCTAAAGCTACGAGAGTTAAAGAAAAAGTTCCAGCCTCGAATTGGAATGTTACAAGATGCTCAAGGTTCTATGTTGAATGATGCTGAGAAGATCAAGAAAAGATGGAAGGAATATACAGAGTTTTTATATGCTAAAGATCAAGTGGACCAACAGCCATTTCAACCTGTACCTTGTGATCTGGAACCATTGGTGATGAAAGAAGACGTTGAAGCAGCATTGAAAGCCTTATCAAAGAACAAAGCACCAGGCATTGATTGCATTCCCATAGAAGTATTACAGCAATCTGATGCAGCTGTTACCGTACTTACAAGGCTCTGCCAAGAAATGGATGTGAACAGGATGGAGTCGGTGCAGAGGGTTGCTACTAAAATGATTAATGGGCTTCATTATAAAGCATATGAGGACAGACTTAAGGATCTTAATATGTACACCTTAGAGGAAAGGCGGGATAGAGGTGATATGATTGAGATGTTTAAATACCTCCGTGGCATAAATGTTCAGGGAGAGAGCCTCTTTCAATTGAAAGCAAGTTCTGCTACGAGGGGACATGGGATGAGGGTGAAGGGGGATAGATTCAGGAGTGATATGCGGAAATATTTCTTTACGGAAAGAGTAGTGGATCCGTGGAATAGTCTCCCAGTGGAGGTGGTAGAGATGAGGACAGTAACTGAATTAAAAAAAGCATGGGACCAACACAGAGGATCTCTAAAAGTAAAAAGTGGACTGTTGTAGTTGTTGTTATGGAAGGACAGACTAGATGGGCCTTGTGGTCTTTTTCTGTCATCATGTTTCTATGTTTCTATGTTTCTAAATATGGAAGAAAGCATCATGGCCAACTGACTGGAAAAGATCTGTGTTTATACCAGTACTAAAGAAAGGTGATCCAACTGACTGTGGAAATGATCGCACAATCGCTCTGATCCCACATGCCAGCAAAATTCTACTGAAGATTATTCAAAAGAGACTACAATCATACCTGGAACGAGAACTACCTGAAGTGCAAGCAGGGTTCAGAAAAGGGCGAGGAACGAGAGACATCATTGAGGATGTGAGATGGATCCTTGAAAAGACTAAAGAATACCAAAAGGATATCTATTTGTGCTTTATCGACTATAGCAAAGCTTTTGACTGTGTAAACCATGAGAAACTCTGGGCCACATTAAGAAGCATGGGTATACCAGAACACCTGATCGTTCTCTTGCACAAATCTGTACATTGATCAAGAAGCAACAGTTCGAACGGAACAAGGAGAAACAGAATGGTTTAAAATAAGCAAAGGTGTAAGACAAGGCTGCATACTTTCCCCCTACCTATTTAATTTATATGCAAACAAATCATCAGAGAAGCAGGATTGTATGAAGACAGCAGAGGTGTGAAGATTGGTGGAAGACTCATCAACAACCTTCGCTATGCTGATGATACCACATTACTGGCAGAAAGTGAAGATGATCTTAAACATTTGCTTCTCACAATCAAAGAACATAGTCTCAAAATGGGCCTGCACCTTAATGTAAAGAAGACAAAGATCATGACAACTGGCATAATCAACAGGTTCCTTGTCGAAGGAGAAGAAATTGAAATCGTGAATAACTTTAATCTACTTGGATCAACTATCAATAAAGAAGCAACAAGCAGTCAAGAAATCAGACGACGCATTGCTCTTGGCAGAATGGCTATGAAAGACCTAGATAAGATTCTCAAGAGCAGAGATGTCTCTCTCCATACAAAGATTCGACTTGTTCAAGCCATGGTATTTTCAATAACATCATATGGATGTGAAAGCTGGACAGTGAAAAAGATAGACAGGAAGAAAATTGATGCCTTTGAATTATGGTGCTGGCGGCGAATACTTTGTATACCATGGACTGCCCGAAGAACAAACCAGTCTGTACAAGAGGAGATCAAACCTAAGCTTTCTTTAGAAGCTCAGATGACAAGACTTCGACTTTCATACTTTGGACACATCATGCAGAGAGAGAGATCATTAGAGAAAGACATCATGCTTGGCAAGATAGAAGGTCAACGCAAAAGAGGAAGGCCAGCAATGAGATGGATCGATACAATAACAGCAGCTACGGGTACCAGTCTGTCAACAATGAGCCGCCTGACTGAAGATCGAACACAATTGAGGATAGCTATCCAGAGGGTCGCCATGAGTCGACTCCGACTCGACAGCACTTAACAACAACAATGAACCGAATATTGTTGAACAATGACCGACTTGCTAAAGGAAAAGAGGCACGCTATGAAGTAGCAATTTGCATGAAAGGGTTACAAGTACTACTTGAAACTCCTGGACGAAAAAGCTAGCAGCATTGGTAACTCAGAATCATCCTCTTCAAATGAAGAATTAGACTTTAAAGCATATTTGGACAAAATGGAACATTCAAAAGCAAAGAGACCCACTTAAACGTGGAAAAACAACCAGTAGATGTCCAAATAAAGAACTGGATTAAAAGAAGTGGAAAAGTATGACCACTCATCGAAACTGACTATAGAAGTCATCCCTGCTTATCCAAAGGCTATCAGTGATGTAGCTAGAACTGTAACAGCAGTTTCACCCACCCAAGTCAGTGATGAAAGACTGTTTTCTGCAGTGAAAATAATCAAGTCAGATTTGAGGGCTTCTATGAAGGAGGATCTGGCAGAAGCAATTCTGTTTCTAATAACAAGCTGTTTGCAAATTTTGGATATGGATTTCTGATTTAACCCCATTTCTATAGATACAATTTTTAATAAATTTTATAAGGATAAATTTTTCTATCTTTTACAATATGATTTTTATTTAATTTAATGTAATCTTTCATGCTCCATTCATTTAAATTTTATGTTCAGACAATGCTTTAATCTGAAAAAGGAAGGGTTATGTACCTAAATGAGATTATTTCTTTTAAAATGGGCATTTGCTTTACTTTTCTGTAAGAATTCTTAGCCACTTTTTTAATTTTGTAAGTTTTGTCTTATGTTTAGCCTTTAAACTCAAACTTTACAGTAGTGGCCAAAATATTAAGGCAGAGTCCAAAATATCAGAATTTTATTAGAAAAGTATGTGTTATTGTCACTTTCATGGTCAAAAGCTTTAAGAACCAAAGATATGTCATTTTCAGTGTTTTATTCAGGAAACAATATATGTGTCAATATTTGATAGGGTGTCCATGATTTCTCAGCACAGCCTGGATTCTTGTAGGAATACTGTTAACTAGCGTTTTACAGTATGCCGGAGTGATTTTGTTGACCCATACATGCTTGAGTATTTCCTTTAAATCTGCTTCTGAAGTTGGACGGTGTGCAGCCACCTTTTTCTTCATAAGATTCCAACAGTTTTCAATGACATTGAGATCCGGAGAGTTTGATGGCCAACTTGGTAGCAGTTCGATCTTGCTGTCCACGAACCATTTTTTGACTGTTTTTGCAGTGTGGCATGGTGCCGAGTCCTACTGAAATATAGTTGTGCCAGAAACATTCATGTGTATTTTAACTTTACTATTCAGCATTTACTCTTTCACCTTTCTCAAAAATGTGCAGGCCACATCGTCCATTTGCCGAGTTACCACCCCATACCATGACCGATGGTGGGTGTTTAACAGTCTTGATCGTGTACTTCGGATTTAGTCTCTCGCCTGCTGGTCGATGGACGTAGTTGTAAACCACTCCCACATACTTGTTGAAATGTACTTTCATCTGTGAACATTACCCTCTCCCACTATTCAGCAGATTTGTCTTCCATCTTGCTACAAAACTGTATGCGGGCAGCAATTTGTTTCCTGGTCATCACAGGCTTCTTGGCAGGTCTTCTGGCCACGAGTCTGAATTCATCCACAAGCCGTCGTCAGACAGATCTGGCACTTATCTTTATTCCTCGATCATTAGCTAACTGAGCCACACGTTGAGATGAAGTATGTGGACTAGATGTAATAATGCTTTTGAGGAATTGGTCATCTCATCCAGTAGTTATCCGTCTGTGCCCACATTTCAAACGACGTGTACGGCCACCTGATTTCAGAACATTCTGAACTGCACACCTTGATATATGCAAATGTTTTGCAATAGCACATTGTGAATATCCTTCAGCATGGAGTGTGACAACTTGTCCCTTTACAAAGTCATTAATATCACACTTTCTACCCATCTTGATTGTATATTTTACAAGTAACTTTCAATCCTTTCCTAGTTGTAAAAATTCAAAACTTCATCCAAGAAAGCTACTACAGAGAGTAAGTAAACTAAAATGGACGCCAGACGCATGGTGTGACTAATTGCCATGCTGATTAAATAAGTAAGCATGTGTGACATCTCCACAGTACATTATTTAACAATAAATTGTAGAAAAAGATACCTGCCTTAATTTTTTGGTCACTACTGTAAACAGGTTAGGGTGCTACAAAGTAGCCTGATGATTCATGTTGGCAGTGATGAAATGCCTAGTATGTTGTGTGCTTTCAATTAGTAAAGGAAATCTATAATTAGTCTAATTACACATAGACAAGTCAGAGTCGGAATCAGAAGTATCATAAATTAAGGAGTTGGAGTCAAAGGTTTTGCGTACTGACTCCACAGCGGGCTTCTCCAGTCATTGACTTCTGCTCATAGCCTCGCAGAGGCAGTTTTGGGTTACAGGTGCAGTAGCCTGTAGCTGGGGAATCCCATAAGTGACCTCCTGCTTGTTCCTGGAGAAAGCGTAGTTACTCACCTGTAACAGGTGTTCTCCAGAGACAGTAGGACTCAGTCCTCACTTATGGGTGACATCAGCACCGACGGAGCCCGCGCGGAGCAATTCCCCAGCTTTCAAAGAAAGCCTTTGAGATTGCTGCCACGCATGCGTGGTCCTCTTCCCCCCCCCATAGGTGCCATCTTGCTCAGTCAGGTCACCTAGCTAGAGCTCTACTAAGCAGATGGCAAGGGAAGGACAAAAATAGCAACTCTTCAGGGGAGGGGAGAGGGTAGTGAGGACTGATTCCTGCTGTCCCTGGAGAACACCTGTTACAGGTGTGTAACTACGCTTTCTCCAGGAACAAGCAGGAGGTCACTTATAGGATTCCCCAGCTACAGGCTACTGCACCTGTAACCCAAAACTGCCTCTGCGAGGCTGTGAGCAAAAGTCAATGACTGGAGGAGCCCGAGTCTTCGGGTCCCTGGGGCAAAGCTCTCAGTAGCCGAAGGGTTGGAGGGCAGGAGTTGCTTATACCCTGAACAGATTATGGAATACAGCCTGGGCGAAGGCACTGTCCCGGCAGGACTCCCTCTCCAGGCAGTAGTGGACAGCGAAAGTGTTTGCTGAAGACTAGGTCGCAGCCCGGCAGATGTCTGCTAGAGGCACTGAGCGCAGCAAAGCCACCGACGCCGCCTTGGCTCAGATGCCGTGTGTGGTGACCTGCCAATCCAGTGGGGTGCCCACCTTTGCTTGGGCGAAGGTGATGCAGTTTTCCACCCAGACGGAGATGGTGCGCTTGGTGACTGCCTGCCCCAGGCGATTGGGGTCACAGGCGACAAAGAGCCAATCGGACTTCTAATGAACCTGGGTATGCTGCAGGTAGAAGGCAAGAGCCCTCTTGCAGTTGAGCGTATGCAACACCGCCGATGCCTTGTCGGTTGTGGTCTTGGGAAGAAGGTCGGTAGGACTATCTCCTGGTTGAGATGAAAGTCCGAGACAACCTTTGATAGGAACTTGGGATGGGTGCGGAGGACCACCCTGTTCCCATAGAACCTGGTGTACGGAGCCTCAGCCATGAGCACCTGAAGTTCACTGACTTGGCAAGCAAAAGTCAAAGCCACCAGGAAGACCACTTTCCAGGAGAGATGCCAAAGTGAGCACGTCGCCATCGGCTCAAAGGGTGCTCACGTGAGCTGCATCAGCACCATGTTGAGGTCCCACTCTGCTGGGAGAGGCCGGATGGGAGGCTTGGAAAAACAATAGACCTCGCATGAAGCGAGACACCAAGGGCTGCCCCAAGAGGCTTTTCCCTCGACAGGGAGGTGGTTCGCCTAAATGGTGCTCAGGTGTACCCTGACCGAATTGGATTTCAACCCTGCCTTCGAAAGGTGGAGGAGGTACTGGAGGATCCACCGGATAAAGCAGGAGAACGGGTCGATCTGAAGCTCGGAGCACCAGAGTGAGAAACGTCATAAGAAAATAAGAACATAAGATATGCCATACTGGGTCAGACCAAGGTCCATCAAGCCCAGTATTCTGTTTCCAACAGTGGCCAATCTAGGTCATATGTACCTAGCAGTTTCCCCAAGAGACACAAGTTCCACAATGCTTGTACTGGGTCAAGCATTGATATCTTCGGTCACTTCTTAATAATGGTTTATGGACCTTTCCTCCACGAACTTGTCCAAACCTTTTTTAAACCCAGCTACACTAACAGCCTTTACTACATCCTCCGGTAACAAATTCCAGAGTTTGATTACACGTTGAGTGAAAAAATATTTTCTTTTATTAGTCTTAAATAGTTTACCCTGTAGCTTAATTGCATGTCCCCTAGTCTTTCTATATTCTGATAAGGTAAACAATCGATCTACGTTTACCCGTTCCACTCCGTTCATTAATTTATAGACTTCTATCATATCTCCCCTCAGCCGTCTCTTTTCCAGGTTAAAGAGCCCTAACCTTTTTAGCCTTTCTTCATAGGAGTATCCTTCCATCCCCTTTACCATTTTGGTGGCTCTTCTCTGTACCTTTTCTAAAATCACTATATCCTTTTTAAGATACGGCGACCAGAATTGCACACAATATTCAAGGTGCGGTCTCACCATGGAACGATATAGAGGCATTATAATATCTTTTGTTTTATTTTCCATTCCTTTCCTTATCATACCTAGCATTCTATTTGCTCTCTTGGCCGCCGCTGCACACTGGGCCAAGGGTTTTAACATGGTATCCACAATGACGCCTAAATCTTTTTCCTGAGTGGTGGTTCCTAATGTGGAACCTTGCATCGTGTAACCATAGTTTGGGTTGTTCTTCCCTAGGTGCATAACCTTGCACTTGTCCACATTAAATTTCATCTGCCATTTTGATGCCCAGTCTTCCAATTTATCAAGATCCTCTTGCAATTTTTCACAATCCTCTTGGGTTTTAACAACTTTAAATAGCTTTCTCTCATCTGCAAATTTGATAACGTCGCCACTTAAAAGCGTACGCCCGCCTCATAGAGTCCTTTCTCAACACGAGGAGGATCTCCTCGATGTCCTCCGGGAGACGCAGTGGAACTAAGGCGACCTGTTCAGCCGCCAGGCTGCAAGGGACAGCGAGGCCAGGTTCGGGTGGAACACCCGACCCTCCTCCTGCGTCAACAGGCCCGGGGCGCAGCCCAGGAAGACTGGGGGCTCGGACGCAAGCTGGAGCAGAAGCGGGAACCAAGGCGGTCGAGGGCACGAGGATCACCGAAGCTTGGTCTCGCTGAACCTTGTGGAGGGTCCTTGCAATGAGAGGAGTGGGAGGGAACGCGTAAAGAAGGCCGGAGGTCCAACTCAAAAGGAACACATCTGGGGCTACCCTGCTCGGGTGCGGAACCGGGCTGCAGAAGCGGGGAAGCTGCGCATTCGCTGGACTGGCAAACAGGTCCATGGATGGGGTCCCCCACCGATGGAACAAGGCTCTGGCATTGTGCGGGTGGAGGATCCTGCTGAGTTTGTCCGTGAGGACATTTTCCTGGCCCAGGAGGTAGACCGTTCGCAGGGTCATCCCTTGGCGAGATGCAAAGGAGCAAAGGAGGATCGCCTCTCGGCAGAGGAGACGTGATCCTGTCCCCCCCTTCTTGTTGATATAAAACATGGCTATCCTGTTGTCGGTCTGCACGAGTACTGACATTCCCCTCAGGTAGCCCTTGAAGGCCCTCAGGGCCCATCGGACCACCCGAAGCTTGAGCAGGTTGATCTGCTGCCAAAACTCCTCAGGCGACCACTGCCCCTGGGTGCACAGTGCGCCGCAGTGGGCTCCCCACCCCAGCAGGGAAGCGTCCGTCATTAGGACAAGCTCGTGCTGCGGGGTCTGGAAGGGCATCCCCCGAAGAAGGCTTCGGGGATCCCGCCACCAACGCAGTGAGTCGAGGAGGCTGCGGATAGGGTCTCTGAGGTGGCTGAAGGCCTGGCTCCATTGTACCCTGAGGCACCACTAGGCTGCCTGCATGTGCATATGGGCGTAGGGGACCACATGGATGATGGAAGCCATGTCCCCGAGGAGGCGCAGCATCGCCTGCGCCGTAACCCAAGTCCTGCTTTGGACGTGGAACTCCACGGCCCGAAGGCGGTCTGCTCGGTCAATGGGAAGGAAGGCGGTTGCCCAGACCGTGTCGAGGCATGCGCCGGTGAACTCCAGCACCTGTACCGGCTCGAGGTGGGACTTGGGGTAGTTGACCAGGAAGCCGAGGCACTCGAGGAGAAGGATTGTGCGCGCCGCTGCCAGGCGGGCTTTGCTGACTGAGGCCCCCATGACGAGCCAGTCGTCGAGGTAGGGGAAGACAGGTATGCCCTGCTGCCTGAGGGAGGCAGCGGCCACGGAGAGGCACTTTGTGAAAACCCGAGAGTGCAGACGCAAGCCTGAAGGGGAGCACTCTGTACTGGTAGTGTTCCCCCTGCACCCTCAAGTGCAGGTATTGCCTGTGCTGGGGGTGAACTAGGATGTGGGCATAAGCGTCCTTGAGATCCAAGAAGCATAGCCAATTGCCCTGCTGAAGGACGGGCAGCAGGATGCCAAGCGATGACATTTTGAACTTCTCCCACACCAGGAACTTGTTGAGGTTTCTGAGGTTGAGGATGGGGCGCAGGCCCCCTGTCTTTTTCGGGATGAGAAAGTAGCGGGAGTAGAACCCCTGACCTCGAAGTTGCAGCGGTACCTTCTCGACCACTTGTTGGGTGAGGAGGTTGGACAGTTCTTGCTGCAAGAAGGTCTGGTGTGCGAGGAGCTGAGCAGACTCTGCTGGGGAGAAGGGAGGAGGGCGCCTTTCCAGGCAGAGACGGTATCTGTCTCAGATTATCCGGAGGACCCAGGTGTCCGATGTGATCGACGGCCACTCCGGGGCGAACAGGGACAGGCGTCCCCCCACTGGCGGAAGAGCTGCCTGGGGCGAGAGGCTATGCTGACGGCGTCAAAACCCCTGTGTAGGCTGGGACAGCGCCGAAGGTTGGGCCTTGGCCCCTTTAGGCTTACAGTGGCCATGTGCACCGCCCTTGCCCTGCGTGCTGGGAGCCGGTGCAGAGGCAGCTGGGAAAGGTGGGTAACCCCGGTAAGGGAGCCCTTTCCTTTGGAAGAACGGCTTTTTAGGTGTTGCTTCTTCCTGGGGAGGGAGGAGGTTTTGCATTTGAGACGGGTTTGAGTCATGTTTCTATCTCAGTGGCCTTATCCTCCATAGGTTTGTCGAACAATTGTTCGCCAAGGCAAGGGACGTCCAGGAGCTTCTCTTGGACTCACTGCTCCAGATCTGAAGACTGGAGCCATGCCTGGCGCTGGGTCTTGATGCTGGCCGCCGCCACCCAGGCGGAGGACTCAAAACCCATCATACGCAGCATGGGAGAGGTATTTTGAACACTCTGTGATGGATTTGAGGAGGGTTTGGAACCTTAGAAGAGGTTCGCCCCTGAGGCCTGCGGTGAAACCGCCAAGCTCCTTGGCAAGATCCTGCAGGAACATGCCCATATAGAGTTAGTATGCCTGGATATAGCAAGCAAGCATGGAATCCCAATAGGCCTTACACTCCAGGGCGTCGAGGGCTCTCGACTCCCTACCTGTGGGGACCGAAGAGTGAGACTTTGGGCTCTTTTGCTTCCACATCGCCGACTGCACAACCATGGAGATGTGCGGGAGCTGGGTCTTCTGGAACCCCGGGCCATGCTGAACTCTATACATGGCCTAGCCCTCCTGTACATAGTTAATGACAAATCTGTACATAGTTACTGAGCATTAACAGCACGGTGACAATATGCTCTGATTGTATATAGTTACCCAGTTATAAATCCAAGTTGATATACCTGTTCAATGTAAGTGCAAAGTAGATCCCCCTGCTTTGTACAAAGAATTGTTAACTGTAAACCGCACAGATAAATAGCGCGGTATAAAAAAGCTATAAATAAATATGAATAAATAAATAAATAAATGGCATCTAGGTGCTTGCTTACAATGGGGAGCAAAGCAGGTGTCTCCAACATGCGGAGAAGCAGCTTTGACAATATTGGTGGGACCGGGACAGTGAGAGATTCGAGATGGGGACTCGTACTGTAAAATATCGAGCTCCTCAACTCGCAGTTCCTCTTCAGTCTGCGTAGCCAAGCTGAGGGCCCGTGCCATGTCCCGCACGAACGCCAGGAACGACGTGTCCTCGGGCAGTGACCCCCTCTGATAGGCGGGCGGGAGCTGGAACGGATCTGAAGGGAGGTCCCTGTAGGCACGGGTTTCCGGAGAAGTATCCCTGTCCGACTTCCAGCCTGAGAGGTTCGAGGAGGAGTCCAACTAGGGCAGGTTGCCCCATCCAGAGGCTGAGGTTCGCTTGGAACCAGAGACCTTGGAGGATCGCACTCCCGAGGACCGGGAGGGCGAACAAGACCAACACCGAGGACCCCCATGAGGCCCGTGACTCTCGGGGGTTTCCAGGGTGGATTTTGGTGTCCCTCTCGAGGGAACCTCCGTCTCGAGATGCGGGCCAGCCGTGCTGGGCAGCTAAAAAGGCAGAAACGCTGTGCTCTAGTGCCAGCATTTGGGACTCCCACACGGGCGTGGGACCTTGCAATACCGACACTGTGGTTACTGGGTCTGGCGTGGAGGAGGAGAGGGGGTCCTCACCGGGACGACCCTCAAGAGATTGGGTGCCATTGCTGGAGGCCTCTGTATCCGTATGAGGTACCTTTAGAGGTCGCTCCTTGTCCGACTCTTGGGAACGCCATGGGGGGCTAAGCGACCGAGCACGGGAGCGCCCGTGCTTATCCAGAGCCCACGACAGTGACTTTGAGGCCTTCTTCTTCTTACGCCGCTCCTGTTCAGGGGACCCCTGGTCGGAATGCCGCTGAGAATGTGGAATCAAAGTGGGGGATCCCACCAGCGGAGCGGCAACCGAGGGTGCAACCGAGGATTCCAGGGCCACGTTCCGGAAAATGTCATCGGACTTCTGCTTATGGCTGAGCAGGGCCTTGGAGGACATTTTCTTGCAAAGAGAGCAGAGCTCTGGGTCATGATCGGCCCCAAGACACCGAAGACTACAGTCATGGGTGTTCGTAAGCGACATGTTCTTGGAGCATCTGTCACATTTTTTAAAACCGGTGGCCATAGGGGCAAAAAAGGACCCCCGCTAGGTCAAAGACCGTTGTGGCCAGCAGCTGGGAGAAAAAAAGGGTGTGAAGCCCGCACAGGGAAAAATCTTGTAAAGAAGGATATCCCCTTGCTTGTAGAAAAGGGGAGAGCAAGGGGGGACGGAAGAGGACCGGTGCAACCGGAAAAAAACACGGCCCAGGGGCCAAAAATGAAACACTTTTTCCAAGGGACAATGATGTGCGTCCAAAAGGCTCCGTGGAAAAAGGGAGACTGAGCAAGATGGTACCTTTGGGCGGGAAGAAGACCACACATGCATGGCAGCAATCCCAAAGGTTGTCTTTGAAAGATGGGGAATTGCTCCGCGCGGGCTCCGTTGGTGCCAACGTCACCCATAAGTGAGGACTGACTTCCTGCTTGTTCCTTCAGAAAGCGTAGTTACCTGTAACAGGTGTTCTCTGGGAACAACAGGAATCATTCCTCATGTATGGGTAACATCAGCACTGATGGAGCCCACATGGTAACCTCTCCTCAGCTTTCAAGAAAATCTTTGGAGAATGCACTATGCATGCGTGGTCACCTTCCCGCCCAAGGGTGCCATTTTGCCTCAGTATGATGACATAGCTCAAGACAGCAACAAAAAGAAAAGCAACTCCATGGGGAGAAGGAAGGGTTGTGAAGACTGATACCTGCTGCCCCGGAGAAAATCTGTTACAGGTGAATAACTACACTTTCTCTGGCAGGGGTGGCTCAAGGCAATCTGCTGCCTGCGGCGAAGTATGAAATGGCGCCCCCCCCCCACCTTAGAGGGGGGCGTGGCTTTTTCAGAAATCCAATCAGAGACTGAACCAAACCAAAAAGCTGATTAGATTATATGGAGGAAATGCAAGATGTTTGCACACAGGGCCGTATCGAGTTGCAATCGCACCCTGTGCGACTTGCAGCTCGGGCGCACAACCCCCTCTCCCCCCATACCTCCATCCAGCGCTACCTGCTCTTTCCCTGCTGCTGACGCCCTCTGTTTTTTTCACAGCAGCGCCGGTAGCAGGGAAAGAGCAGGCAGCACTGGACGGAGGTATAGGGAGGAGGAGGGGGCATGCGTCCGATCTGAAAGGCACCGGCACTTTAAGCAGATCTGTGCCTCCCTACTCTGACATCGCGTCGGAGAAGGGAGGGACCAGACCTGCTTAAAGTGCTGTGAAAAAGCTTGGGGAGCGAATTTCGGCTGCCTGTTATTGTCCTGTCAGCGGCAGCAGGGCAACAGCAGAGAGCCGAAATGCGCCCTCCCAAGCCTTTCTGCCCTGTGCGGCTACACCACTTGCACAGGTCTAGGTACGGTCCTATTTGCACACCAAGAAACTAAAAGATAGCAAGAACCAACAGCACAGTTTATAAAACTAAATTATAACTCATTTTTATTTTGTTGTTATAAACTGCATTATGGTTCTTGCTTTTTCTTTTTCAACATATATTTTAATGCATCCACAGTAGGTACAGAGCAGAACCAGGACATTCACCTACAGAACTCAATATTTTTTTTAAAAAAATCTGATTCTGATCATCTCACTAACAACAACAACAACAACCACTATTCTCCAGTACCAGGCATATTGTGAACTAATACAAAACCCTAAAACAAAGAGCAAACCTACCATACCATACCATATCAGCACAAACTTCCAAAACTCACATAAGTAGCCCATCCAAAAAAAGCGTCACTGTAAATACTACGGTGGGCCCTGGAACATCCATACACCTATTTGAAAAGCTGAACAAGTGAAATTACTGCAGTAAAGTATAGATCTTTATGTACAAACTCCATGTTAACAGAACACCTGACCTCAGTCACACACTCACAAGATCAACCATCACCAAGTACAGAATAAGTAACCACAATCTAAAGTAAAAATAAAAATATGTAGACAAAACTTAAACTGAAACCCCAAGAAGTAAGAGTCCACATGCAGTGCAACATCAGATAAAGAAGAGATGCAGTTCCCCAATACTGTGTAAAATATAAAAATAGCACAAAGTCCAATCACTAAAATTAAATATAATTATTTTTTCTACCTTTGTTGTCTGACCATTTTATTCTCTGATCATGCTGGTCCCGATCTGAGGCTTCTGCTTTCCTGTCTTCTCTTAGCTCTCTTTCTGTGGTCTATGGTCCATGGTCCATCTGCCATATCTTATCTCTTCTTTTGTTTTCTTCACTTCCTTCCATCAGCCCATTTCCATTTCCAGTAACCCTCCCCAATATCAGCCCCCTTTCCAGTCTTCCCCTCCCAGTACCTTCTAATGTCAACTGCCTTGCATTCCCACGACTGCCACTGGTGTCCATTCCCTTCCAGTCCCCCCCCCCCCTTTCCCCACTGTCCAGCCCCTTCTAGTCCAAATACCATCCCAGGTATCAGCTCAGGTCCACTCTCAGTGCCACCCCCCGCCAGTCAACTCCCTTCCAGTTGCCCTACCCTCTGTCCATCCCTCTTCCAGTGCCATTCACATGTCAGCTCCCTTCCAGCCTCCTCCCCATTACTCAGCCACCTACCACTCCCATCCCCAAGAGTCAGCTCCCCTTCCAGTCCCCCTTCGGTACATCCCAGGTGCCAGCTCCATTCCAGCCCCTTCCTTCCACTGTGTCAGCTCCCTTCTTGCGCCCTCCTTCCCCTGGCAGACCCTCTCAGTATCTGCTCCCTTCCAGTCCTATTCTACCACACCCCCCCCCCCGCATCAGCCCATTTGTAGCCCTAGCCCCTAGTTTTCTTCCAGGGCCAGCAGCACTCTCCTCCCCTCCCCCATTAGCCCATTTCCAGTCCCAGCCCATTTCCAGTCCTATCCCACTTATCAGCCCACTCCAGTCCTAGCCCCCCATCTGCCCACTACCAGTCCTAACCCCCCCAATAAGTCTATTTCCAGTCCTAGCACCCCAATCAGGCCATTAGCAGTCCTAGCCCCCCCATCAGCCCATTTCCAGTCCTAGCCCCCCTGATAGCCCATTAGCAGTCCTAGTCCCCCCTCCTGATCAGCCCATTTCCAGTTCTAACCCCCCATCAGCCAATTTCCAGTTCTAACCCCCCATCAGCTCATTTCCAGTCCTAGCTCCCCCCCATAGCCCATTAGCAGTCCTAGTCTCCCCTCCTGATTAGCCCATTTCCAGTTCTAACCCCATCAGCTCATTTCCAGTCCTAGCTCCCCTCATAGCCCATTAGCAGTCCTAGTCCCCCCTCCTGATTAGCCCATTTCTAGTTCTAACCCCCCCATCAACCCATTTCCAGTTCTAACCCCATCTGCCCATTTCCAGTCCTAGCTCCCCTCCCCCCCTCCGATAGCCCATTAGCAGTCCTATGTTTTTCTCACCACCTCGCTGGTGATCTGTAGCTTAAATTAAAGTGATGCACAAGTTGCTGCCATGTACACTTTTTGGCAGCAGCAAACTCACTCTCTTCTCTTCCTGCAGCCATGGCTCCTGCCTCTTAGAACCGCGGCTGTGCTGTGCGGGTTATCTGAATTTTAAATAAGTAAAGCCGGTGCGGAGCCTTCTCTCCTCTTGAAGGATTCCGTGCAACTTCATCCCGCCCCCAAAGGAAGTTACATGTAACTTCCTTTGGGGGCGGGATGAAGCTGCGCGGATTCCTTCATCGAGGCGGGAAGGCTCCGCACCGGCTTCACTTATTTAAAATTCAGATCACCTGCACAGCACAGCCACGGTTCTAAGAGGCAAGAGCCGCGGCTGCAGGAAGAGAAGAGACTGAGTTTGCCGCTGCCAAAAAGTGTACTCGGCAGCCGCAGCAATGTGCACTTGTTTATTTCTTTTTTTACTTTTGAAGGTGAAGTGAGACGGCTGTTTTGGGGGCATTTTTTGCCTTCCTCAAAACTTTGCCACTTGAGGCAGCCGCCTCACTTCGTCTCATTATAGAGCCACCCCTGTTCTCTGGGAACAAGCAGGAAGTCAGTCCTCACATATGGGACTCCCAAGCTACAAGCTACTGAAAATATCTGTGAGCAAAGGACCCAAAAAAATGAACCATGAGGAACAGTAAGAGTATAGTTCGGTCGCAAGACCTCAGCAGTGACCCCCAGTGTCAACTAGGGAAATCAGTTCTCCGGTAGCCTGCACACACAGAAGGGCAAGAGTTGCCATAAACTCCAAACAAATGACTGAGTACCCCTGGCCGAAGGCACTGTCCCATTGGGACTCCTTCTCCAGGCAGTAATGCATTGCGAAGGTGTGAACTGAGGACCAGGTAGCGGCCAGGCAGATCTCCGTTAAGGTAACTGTACAGAGGTTTGCCACAGAAGCTGCCATGGCCCAGATGCTGTGTGCTGTGATGTGATGCTCCAGCAAAAGACCACCCTGACCCTAGGTGAAGGCGATTCAGTCTGCCACCCAGGCGGACAGAGTATGCTTGGGAGACTGCTACACCCAGGCGATCAGGATCATAGGAAAAGAAGAGCTGCAAAGAGTGGCGATGGGACTTGGTCCGCTCTAAGTAATAGGCCAATGCCTGTTTACAGTCTAGTGTATGGAGAGCGGCCTCCGCCCTATTGGCATGAAGACACAGGAAAAAGGTGGGAAGTACCACATCCTGGTTGAGGTGGAACAGAGAAACTACCTTAGGGAGGAACTTAGGGTGCATCTGAAGTACCACCCTGTTTCTCTGAAACCTGGTAAAAGGGGCATGAGCCAACAAAGCATGGAGCTCACTGATCTTGCGGGCAGATGTGAGCGCCACGAGAAAGACCACCTTCCAGGACAGATACTTGAGGTGGCAGGAAGCCAGTGGCTCAAAGGGTAGAGCAATGAGCTTTGAGAGGACCACAATGAGATCCCACGCTGCCACTGGCAGATGAATGGGAGGTCAAGAGAGTAGGAGGCCCCTCTGGAAGTGAGCCACGAGAGACTGGGAGGAGAGAAGCTTCCTCTCGATTAGATGGTGTGCTAAGAGCGCACTGAGATAAACTCTGATGGAGTTAGATTTCAAACCAGCATTAGACAGGTGCAGCAGGTACTGCAGCACCTGCTTGACAGAGCAGGAGAAGGGGTTGGCATCCCTTTCTGCACAGCAAACCGAGAAGGCATACACCCACTGGGTGGAGTCCTTGCGTGATGCCAGCAGGACCGCCTTCACATCTCTGGGCAAGTCAAACTGGGTCAGGGTTACCCTTTCAGCAGCCAAGCCATAAGGGCCAGGGACCCGAGGTTGTGGTGCAGGAGAAAGTTGCTCTCCTGCGAGAGCAGGTCCAGGGCACTCCCCAGGGGGACTGGGGGTGCCTGAGACAGGTTGAGGAGTAGCGAAAACCAGGGCTGCTGAGGCCACTGGGGCGCTTTGAGAATCAGGGTCTTGGCAATGAGCGGCCTTTGAGAGAAGGCATAAAGGAGTCCTTCTGTCCATAAAATGAGAAAGGTATCAGCCGCCACCCAGAAGGGGTGCAGTGCTCTGGAGTAGAAATGGGCCAGCTGAGCATTGGTCGGGATGGCAAAAAGATCCAGCACAGGAAGACTCCAATGGCAGAACAGTCGGTTGGCCACCAATGGGTCCAGCTGCCACTCGTGGGGCTGGAGAACCCAGCTCAGGTGTCCACCAGAACACTGTCCTGACCAGGGAGGTACAGTGCCCTGAGGAGCATCTTGCTCTCGTTGGTGAAAGTGCAGAGATGGACAGCTTCCGAGCACAGGAGGGACGATCCAGTGCCCCTCTCCTTGTTGATGTAGAACATCACCACCTGAATGTCTGTCTGGATCAGAATGGCCTGGTTCTGCAAGTGGTGCTGAAATACTTGGACAGCACAGGCAATCACTCGGAGCTCTAGTAAGTTGATCTGTTGGAGGCTCTTCGATGCTGATCACAGGTCCTAAGTGTGGAGGTCGCTACAATAGGCTCCCCAACCCAACTTGGAGGCATCCGTGGTGAGGACCCTCTGAGGAGTCGGGACCTGAAAGGGCATCCCTGCCAGCTGGTTCAGTGGCTGTTGCCACCAGTAGAGGGACTCAGCAAGGTGATGGGTGATGATCACCCTTTCCTGCAAGCGCTCCATTACCTGGGACCACTGGGAGTAGAGGGCCCACTGGGCCGGCCGCATGTGGAGATGGGTGTCAGTCGTGACATGCACTTTTGAGGCCATGTGCCCTAGGAGGCACAGCATGAGCCAGGCAAAGGCCAAGCTTTGGCCTTGAATCTCCCTTGCAAGGGCCGGTAGACACTGAACCCTGTTGAGGGGAAGGAAGGCTCTGCCTGGACTGCATCTAGCAACACCCCTATGAACTTCAGGCTTTGGGTCGATTGCAGGTGGGACTTGGGGTAGTTGATGACAAACCCCAGGTGCTTCAGAGTGAGAATGGAGCGGAGTGCTGCCTACTGCACCTCGATGGCTGGGTTGCCTCTGACCAGTCAGTCATCCAGGTAGGAAAAAACAAACACCCCTTGCAGCTGCAGGTGGATGGTGACAACCGCTAGGCACTTGGCGAAAACCCTTGGGGCCGAGGCTAGGCCAAATAGCAGGACCCTGTACTGATAGTGGCTTCCTCTGATGACATATCGGAGGAACTGCCAGTGGCATGGCTGAATGGGAATCTGTGTGTATGCGTCTTTGAGATCCAAGGAGCATAGCCAATCTCCCTGGTGGAGGTAAAGCAGTAATGTTCCAAGGGAGAGCATCTTGAACTTTTCCTTCACCAAGAACTTGTTGAGATCTCGAAGATCCAGAATAGGGCAAAAACCACTGGTCCTCTTGGGTACCAAGAAGTACCAGGAGTAGAACCCCCTCGCCTCAGTTCCACCGTCTTGTTGGCTAGAAACCTGGTGAGCTCTCACTGGAGCAAGTCTCTGTGAAGGGGAGTCATTGGGAATTCCCCTGAAAAGAACAGGGATGATGTCTGATCGAAACGGAGGAGGTAACTCTTCCCCACCACCTGGAGGACCCAGGTATCTGTGATGATGCTGAGCCACCGGTTGGCCCCCCTGTGTGCTGAAGGACTAGACCTCCTGGTGGAGGCTATGCCCAAGGACTCAAAAGCCCCCCTCCCCAGGCTGTGGTTGGGGCACTGCCTGGGGTTTGGGGGCCTTAGGCTTACGCGGGCCATGCCCCTGTCCCTTGACCTGCTGACCCTGTTGGGGAGCTGGGTAGATAACATACTCGGGGTAGTTTCCATAAGCCTTCCTCTTCTTCAGGTAAAGGGCCTTTTCCATGAAGCCTTCGGTCGGGAAGGGTCAGAGGTTTTCTTGGAGGGCCTGGTCCTAGTCAGGAACTTGAACTCCAGCTCGGCAACCTTGTCCGTCATGGGCTTACCGAAGAGATTTTTCCCCCGGCGTGGGACATTGACCGCCTTGTCCTGCACCCATTGCTCCAAGTCGGAGGACTGTAGCCATGCCTGGTAGCGGGCACTAATACCCACCACAGCTACTCTGGCCACCGACTCAAGGCCGCATAAATGATGAATTTGGAGCATTCCTTGACCACTGAGGTCAGGGGCTAAAACTGTTGAAGAGTCTCCTCTGCCAGCCTAGCCGAGAACCCAGCGAGATCCCTCACCATGTCTTGCAAGTACATGCCCATATAGAGCTGGTAGGACAGGATCCAGCCGATGAGCATTAAGCACTGGTAGCACTTTCTGCCTAAGGCATCCATGGAGTAGGCCTTCCTGCCGGGGGTGGGGGGGCACCAAGGAGTGCATCTTTTGGCTTTTAATCCTACGCATGGCCAACTCCACTACCATGGCATTATGGGATAACTGTGCATTTTGGAACCCAGGGCTCCGGCGGACTCTGTGCATGGCATCGAGCCGCCTGCTCACAAATGGTACCAAGGCCGGGGTCTCCCATATACCGAAGAGAAGCCATTCTAGGATGGGGGGAACCAGCATTATGAGTGCCTCCTTTGGGGGGCCTCGTACTGATCTCTAGGTCCTCCGCCCAAGGCTCCTCCTCGGACTCCGTGGTGAAGGCCAAGGACTTTGCCATGTCCCAGACAAACTCCGGAAAGGAGAGGTCCTAGGGAGGGGACCTGCGCCAGCCCTCCGGGGGGGGGGGGGGGAAATCCTGATGGGGGCGGGTATCGGGGGACTCATCATCAGTCTCCTAGTCCGACTCCAAGTAGGAGGAGACCTCGAGAGCCCTCCAGGCCTCAGAACTGTGCTGGATCACCACTGCCGTGAGGCCCCCAGAGCCCATGTGGTCAGAACCAGAGGAGCTGGCCGGGGAAGTCCTCACCCTGGGCAGGACAGAGGATGGGGCCTATAATTGCCGCAAGGCTGATGGGAGGAGTGGCCTAGTGGTTGGGGCAAGGTACCACAGGCCGGAAGGTCGGTGGTTCAAATCCCACTAGAGGACAGCAATCTTGGACCAGAAGGACTGGGGTTTCTAGTCCCAAAGGTGCTCCTTGTGGTCTTGGGCAAGCCACTTAACCCTCCATAGCCCATGTTCCCTGTAAGTATTAGTGTATGTATCTCATATCCTCTCGTGATAAATGAATCCCCCAACCGCTTTGACCTGGTGAAAAGCGGGATATAAATGCAGCTAAATAAATAAATATAAAATAAGATGGCATTCGAGGATCGGTTCCATGACCTCCAGGGACACCCTTGCAGTGGAGGGGTCAGTGATCAGGACCGATGACCCAGAGGAACCAGGCATCGGTCCACACTGATAGGCCAAGAAGGCAGCAATGCTGAGCTCAAGGGCTGCCATTGAGACATAATTTATCATCATTTGTTTTATGTGTAATATCTTTAAGATCTTTTTAAATTTGGTTTTACTGTTCTCTTTGAGGTACCTCCTGATGAAGGTGCAGAAGAAACATGGCCATGTTGGGGCACGTGGTTTGACTTTCTCTGAGACCCCAGAGGCCACAGGGTCTGAATTTCCACACCAGAAGGACCAGGCCTGCTGCAAAAGAAAGAATTCTGGGGAGGACAATATGGAGTCCGGAAGCTCTCTTCTTGGAAATGGCTCAAATGCAAGGGGCCACAGCCACCACAGACCCCCTAGAGGGCAATGAGTGGCTCACAGCATAGTTGCTGGATCCTTCGGCTGATTAAATATCCTTACCCATAGTGACATCCATCACCTCCTGCCCTGAGGCAGGCAAAGTCGGACTAACTGTATCCCCCAACTGGGAGGGTGAAAGCAGGCCCTCCAGGGATGACTCAGAAGCTGCCATGCAAGAAGAACAGAGTCTAGAATCCAGGGGTGAGGCACCTCGTTTGTCACAGGTCAAACAACGTTTCCTGGAAGAAGATATAGAAAGTTAGGCAAGCTATCACAACAGCACATGCTAAGGCTGTGGCGGCACGGAGGAGTGCATTAACTGCGCTTTTATGCAATGTGTATTACAGGTACTAGTGAAGGAGTGTGCGTCGGAGCCACTTGGGCAGAACGCGCATTAGGACCACGCAACCATCAGACGCACAATAGGTAAAAACGCTATCAACGCATGCAGAGAGTGGCAGGACAGCCCCACACCACACCAATGGTCGCCAGCAGTCCACCCCAAATTGCGTCCTAGGAAGATGGAATCAGTAGCCCCCAATAAGGACAATGATGAGGTCAAGCCTTGGTACTCACCCTCTGAGAGCCCTAGGCAGAGGATTCGTGCCGAGCTTAGACTACTCCCCTGAAACTGTGCTACTGGTTAGCAGTACACCACTGTGTTTAAGGTGGCTGGTAGTCAGATCCCTCTGAGAGCCTTCTTCAATCTTTGGGAGACAGCAGGGGGGACAGAGGAGGAGGGAGGGGGCGTTGAGGTTGTGTGATGCTGCTGACTTCTTCCATCCTTCGAGATCCTTCCAATTTGTTGGCTGCTCAATAGGCTTTTATCCAGGAAAAGTGTGTGGAGCTGAATCAATTTTCCATCCTCTTTGGCTACTGAAAAGACCGCAGTCTGGTGCAGCCGCCCACATCGTGCTCAAGTGAGAGAACATAAGATATGCCATACTGGGTCAGACCAAGGTCCATCAAGCCCAGTATCCTGTTTCCAACAGTGGCCAATCTAGGTCATATGTACCTAGCAGTTTCCCCAAGAGATACAGGTTCCACAATGCTTGTATTGGGTCAAGCATTGATATCCTGGGTCCCTTTTTAATAATGGTTTATGGACCTTTCCTCCAGGAACTTGTCCAAACCTTTTTTAAACCCAGCAACACTAACAGCCTTTACTACATCCTCTGGTAACAAATTCCAGAGTTTGATTACACGTTGAATGAAAAAATATTTTCTCTTATTAGTCTTAAATAGTTTACCCTGTAGCTTCATTACATGGCCCCTAGTCTTTCTATATTCTGATAGCATAAACAATTGATCTCTGTTTACCTGTTCTACTCCATTCATTAATTTATAGACCTCTATCATATCTCCCCTCAGCCGTCTCTTTTCCAGGTTGAAGAGCCCTAACCTTTGTAGCCTCTCTTCATAGGAGTAGCCTTCCATCCCCTTTACCATTTTGGTGGCTCTTCTCTGTACCTTTTCTAATAACGCTATATCCTTTTTAAGATACGGAGACCAGAATTGCACACAGTATTCAAGGTGCGGTCGTACCATGGAACGATACAGAGGCATTATAATATCCTTTGTTTTATTTTCCATTCCTTTCCTTATGATACCTAGCATTCTATTTGCTTTCTTGGCCGCTGCTGCACACTGGGTGGAGGGTTTTAACTTTGATTAGAGAGTCACCTTTGTTTCTCAAGGTGTTTGTTCACGAACGTTTAATTATTTATTTATTTAACATCTTTTATATACCGCGCTATTTGTTTTCAGTGCGGTATATTAATCTTTTCCTCTCAATCCTCAGATTTTCTTCAAAGAGGAGAAAATCCATCCACCATCTGATGAAGACAAATACTGAAGGGACCTCTAGTGGCTGAGGAAAATAGAGGCATGGGAGTGATGTCATTGAAACCTGGGCTTTTCATTGATTCTTTATCTCCACTAATCTACTGGTAGGGGAACACAACCCACCTGTCTGGACTGGTCTAGCAGGACGATATGACACAGTGGTTCTTTACTTCCTTGCAGATAGCAGCTAATTGATGGTCACCAAACAGGTGAGGCTGGAGGTATAAAGGAAGGGGAGAAGGGAAGACTGGTTATTGCAAGGGCAAGAAGAGGTCAAGACAAATGCAAAAGACTAAACAAAAACTTGAAAAAATAGGGGGAAAAATAATGAAAAAGCTATAAAAACAACAAAAACCCCCAAACAAACTTTGCCTCCTAAAATATGGCCATTTGCTGTCATTTTCAAACATTTTCCACCCCTGTACACAACACATTGACAATAACAAGAAAAGAAAAACAAATGGTAGGCTGCAGTGTATACACCAGCAGGAATCATTATGTAGTTCTACTTATGGCAATAACTTCCTGGTGTTTATAGATGAGAATGGCCCATAGGCAACTTTTTTTATTTATTAAGAGGCAACAAATATATTCACTCTTATACATGACCATTTTGCCAGTTTATAGAACTAAGTTAACGGTAAAAGCACTAATGTAATGCTGAAAAATGAAATTCTCAAGCACTTAATAAATGATCATGCCAGTACTAACTTTTATTATTTATGTATTTAGCTCATGCCTTTTTAGTAGTAGTTCAAGGTTTAGTAGTTGTTCAAGGCAAGCTACATTCAGGTACAACAGGTCTTTTCCTGTTTCCCAAGGCTTTAGAGTCTAAGGGGCACCTTTACTAAAGATTAATGTGCGTTAACAAAAGTTAAAGCACATTGATTGCCTCCCTGATCCAAAAATAATAAAAGGGCTATGGCAGCACTTAAGATACTTTAACCCTTCACTGCCCCAGGTGTAGACAGTGGCATGTTTAATAAAGGTTAAGTGAGCTGCCCTAGGCCACAAGCAGCATCAATGAGATTTGAACTGTGGTTCCTAGCCCACTGCTCTAACCAAAAGGTTACTACTCCACAAGTTTTTAGAAGAGTGTCATTAGAATACATACGTCAGAGGAACAAGGCAAGACCTATACTGAATAACTACAGTGTACAAAAAAGGAAAACTTTTTACCAAGTTTGAATGACTTTGATGTCAGCTTAAGTTACAAAGAAACCAAGCAATTTGATTATTCTTTAAGTTCATGGAGTAGAAAATGTAGTGGGGGTGGGGTGGGGGGAAAAGAGTCCATCAATTTTTAGGTGCCAGGTAAACATCTCCTCTTTTTTCTTCCCAATTTGTAGCTAATTTTTTGCTTGCTAAATTTTGTGCAAAGTCTCAACCTGGCTCCAAATCACCTGGGAAGCTAAAAAAAAATTTAAAGCCCAAGAAAGGATGCACAGGCCCAAGAAGAAATTGCAGTTGCTGTTGGTAACGGTGGAAATTGAGAAAAACAGGAGGGAGAGACAAAAAGCTGGAAGAATCGAGAAGCAGAGAAGAACAGAGAGTGCCAGGAGAGTAAAGCAAAATTAAAAGTTGTAAACCGCTCTGATTACCACAGAAGGGCGGTATATCAAATAAAATAAACAAACATAAAAGCAAAAGAAACAAAAATTCCTCTAAGTACAATAAAAAAGGGCAACATTACTTAAACCTAGAAGATAAACAATATAAACTTTAGAAGATAGCTATATAGTACTTGTTTGGTTACATACTGTATTACAGGACCAGGCAGTCTGGGAGATGGCAAACAGCAGGGCATTGAAAGCTAAGCAATACATTTTAATAGCTGGGGTGGGGGTTAAACTTAAGATCTGACTAGGGCACTAACACCTTGAACTGACTCTGGGGCTGGCCCTGACTTCAAATCAAGGAAATATGTTTGTTGAAACGAGAGAGGTGTCTCCCTGATAGATGTGTGTGATCTCTCAGAAATCATTAAACCCTGGCTAATCTACTGAAGAGGGCTTTAAACTACATTTGTTGGGGATGGGTGAAGAAAGCCCCCAGGTAAGTAAAAGCCCCCAGGTAAGTGAGACATTAAATACCTTTATGGAAATGGGTAAAAGGAGTAACATATGGAAAGCAGTGTGAATAAATGCCCGTAGCAGGGGAAATAAGATCCCTGATGTTGAAGCTTTGGTGGGAGTGGCCGACTTGGATTTAGTGGTAGTTACGGAAACATGGTTCACAGAAAACCATGACTGGGATGTAACTATACCTGGCTATACTTTATTCAGAAAGGACAGGGTAGGAAGAAGGGGAGGAGGAGTGGCACTATATGTAAAAAATAATATTAAAGCTTTGGAATTACAGAGCTTAAAAGGGAGAGAGGAGGAATTGTGGGTTAAACTAGAAAGAGGGAAAGAGAAATCTATTTGCATTGGCGTGATATACAGACCTCCCTCACAAGAGGAAGAGGTGGACAGAGAGTTAATTGAAGACATACGCAGCATTGCTAGGAAAAGGGAAATGCTACCAATGTTGTTGTTGTTGTTGTTATTAAGTGCTGTCGAGTCGGAGTCGACTCATGGCGACCCTCTGGATAGCTATCCTAAATTGTGTTCGGTCTTCAGTCAGGCGGCTCATTGTTGACAGACTGGTACCCTTAGCTGCTGTTATTGTATCGATCCATCTCATTGCTGGCCTTCCTCTTTTGCGTTGACCTTCTATCCTGCCAAGCATGATGTCTTTCTCTAATGATCTCTCTCTTCGCATGATGTGTCCAAAGTATGAAAGTTGAAGTCTTGTCATCTGAGCTTCTAAAGAAAGCTTAGGTTTCATCTCCTCTAGTACCGACTGGTTTATTCTTTGGGCAGTCCATGGTATACACAGTATTCGCCGCCAGCACCATAATTCAAAGGCATCAATTTTCTTCCTGTCTATCTTTTTCATTGTCCTGCTTTCACATCCATATGATGTTATTGAAAATACCATGGCTTGAACAAGTCGAATCTTTGTATGGAGAGAGACATCTCTGCTCTTGAGAATCTTATCTAGGTCTTTCATAGCCATTTTGCCAAGAGCAATGCTCGTCTGATTTCTTGACTGCTTGTTGCTTCTTTATTGATAGTTGATCCAACTAGGTTAAAGTTGTTCACGATTTCAATTTCTTCTCCTTCATCGTTGAACCTGTTGATTATGCCAGTTGTCATGATCTTTGTCTTCTTTACATTAAGGTGCAGGCTCATTTTGAGACTATGTTCTTTGATTGTGAGAAGCAAATGTTTCAGATCATCTTCACTTTCAGCCAGTAATGTGGTATCATCAGCATAGCGAAGGTTGTTGATGAGTCTTCCACCAATATTCACATCTCTGTTGTCTTCATACAATCCTGCTTCTCTGATGATTTGTTCTGCATATAAATTAAACAGGTAGGGGGAAAGTATGCAGCCTTGTCTTACACCTTTGCTTATTTTAAACCATTCTGTTTCTCCTTGTTCCATTCGAACTGTTGCTTCTAGATCAATGTACAGATTGTGCAAGAGTACGATCAGGTGTTCTGGTATACCCATGCTTCTTAATGTGGCCCAGAGTTTCTCACGGTTTACACAGTCAAAAGATTTGCTATAGTCGATAAAGCACAAATAGATATCCTTTTGGTATTCTTTAGTCTTTTCAAGGATCCATCTCACATTCGCAATGATGTCTCTCGTTCCTCGCCCTTTCCTGAACCCTGCTTGCACTTCAGGTAGTTCTTGTTCCAGGTATGGTTGTAGTCTCTTTTGAATAATCTTTAGTAGAATCTTTCTGGCATGTGGGATCAGAGTGATTGTGCGATAATTTCCACAGTCAGTTGGATCATCTTTCTTTAGTATTGGTATAAACACAGATCTTTTCCAGTCAGTTGACCATAATGTTGTCTTCCATATTTCTTGGAAGAGTCTTGTAAGTACGGTAACAGCTGCATCAAATTGCGTAATACTTCTATGGGAATGCTATCAATGCCTGGTGCTTTGTTCTTTGATAAGGCTTTCAATGCTGCTTCAACTTCTTCTTTCATCACCACTGGTTCCCGATCATATGCTATTTCACACACCATATAACTTACTGTTCATTGTAAACCGCACTTGATACTTGGGAAAGAGCGGTATAGAAATAATTGTTAAATAAATAAATAAATAAATAAGGTACAGGTTGAAACGGTTGTTGGTCCACTTGATCTTTATCATATAAAAACTCTTGTATATTCCTTTCATCTTTTCTTGATCTTCTCAGCATCATTCAACATAGAACCTTGAGCATCTTGTAACATTCCAATTCGAGGCTGGAACTTTTTCTTTAACTCTCGTAGCTTTAGGAAAGCCGATCTTGTTCTTCCTCTAATAGTTTATGCTTCTATTTCCTTGCATGCGTCATTGTAGTACTTTTCCTTGTCCTGTCTTGCTGTACGTTGGAAATTTCTGTTGAATTCTGTGATTATCTTTCTTTCTGCTCTGGCTTTAGCTTCTCTGCGTTTCTGGGCAATTTTCAGAGTTTCTTCCGTCATCTATTTTGGCCGTTTTTGCTTTTTCACCTTTTGTAGAGACTTCTCGCTTTCTTCCAACACAACCTTCTTGATGTCATTTCATAACTCTTCTGGAGCTCTGTCATTTGTATCTAAAGCAGCAAATCGATTTTGCAGGCAGTCTTTAAATTCCAGTGGTATATTCTCAAGGTCATATTTTGTTGCGTTCATGAGTGGTTTGCTCTTTTTCAACTTTAGCTTGAGTTTGCATACTAGTAGTTGATGATCTGTACCACAGTCAGCTCCAGGTTTTGTCTTTGTTGATGTTATAGAGCTTTTCCATCGTTGACTTTCACAGATGTAGTCATTTTGATTTTTATACAATCCATTGGGTGAAGTCCATGTGTACAGTTGCCGCTTGTGTTGCTGGAAGAAGGTATTTGAGATAGACTGATAAATTTATTTTGCTGTATTTATATCCCGCTTTTCACCGAGTCAAAGCGGCGTTACATAAAAGAGGGGGGGGGGGGAATTTACGTATAAGGGTGGGGCCATCACCAGGGAGGCTACATTGATGATTTGAACATTAGACATAGGACAGACTTTGGACTTGGACAAATTTTGGACATGGTCGGGTTAGTCTAGTTTGAGTTAGGTGGTCATGGTGGGTGAGATCAGAGGTTATTGCGCTTTTTTGGTGGGGGTCATGTTGAGGTATTCCTGAAACAGGATGGTTTTCAGCTGTTTTCTAAAAGATAGTAGGTCGGTGTTATTTCGGCGACAGCTCGGTAGAGAGTTCCATAAGGATGGAGCAAACAGTTCAAAGGCTCGGTTGCAGGTCCGTTGCAAGCATTTGGTTCTTTTGTGAGGGATGGTGAGGGAGTTGCTGAAGGCTTGTCTGGTAGTTCTGCCATGAGCTGGTCGAGACAGTAGGGTGTAAAGTTGGGAGTTTCGTGTTTGATGTATGGCTTTGTGGGTGAGTAGGATGGCTTTGTATTTAGTCCTTGCTTCGAGGGGGAGTATGTGTAGATCTTTCAAAATTGGGGTGATGTGGTCGGTCTTCTTTGCTCCCTGAATGATTCTCGCTGTGGTGTTCAATGCTGTTCGGAGGGGGTTCGTCTGTGTGGCTGGAAGGCCATGGTATAATATGTTACAGTAGTCTAGGTGTGGGAGCGTCATGGCTTGCATTACAGTTCGGAAGTCTTGATGTTCAAGAAGGGGTCTGAGACGTTGGACTGTTCTTGCCTTGTGGAATATAGTTCCGGAGGTTTTGGTGATTTGTTGCTTTAAGGTGAGTGCTTGGTCGATAATAATGCCCAGGTACCTTATTTGTGGTTGTATTTGAATGCTTGTGGTGCCTATGTTGAGGTGTGTAGGTGGTGTAAAGTCCGGGTCTTTTGTGACTATGAGGGCTTCTGTCTTCTTTATTCTGCAAGACCAACGATAAATAGATCGTTGGTCTTGCAGAATTCTTTCTCCAGCTTCATTTCTGTTGCCAAGTCCATATTTTCCAACTACTTTGCCTTCTTCTTTGTTGCCAATTTTTGCATTCCAGTCACCCATGACTATCAGGATATCCTGTTTGCATGTTCTGTCAATTTCAGCTTGTACTTGTTCACAGAACTCTTCAATTTCATTCTCTTCTGCAGCTGTTGTTGGGGCATATACTTGAATTATAGTTGTTGATAGGCATTCCTCGTAGACGAATAGAGATTAAGCGTTCACTGACTGCATTGTATTTCATTACAGTTCTTGCAAGTTTCTTCTTTATTATAAATGCAACACCATTTCTTCTTTGTCTTTCATTTCCAGCATAGTAGACCATGTGATCATCTGATGCAAAGTGCCTGATGCCAGTCCATTTCAGTTCGCTGACACCCAACAGATCAAGTTGTACACGTTCCATTTCAATCTTGACCACCTCCAACTTCCCTTGGTTCATGCTTCGTACGTTCCATGTTCCAATGTGTAAGACATCTTTACATCTCCTGACTCTCATTTCATGCGCAGCTACATCAGCAGTCAGATGTCCCAAGGGCTTTGATCCAACCACATCATAAATGCTGGCTTTACTCTGAAAGGCCTTCAGCTCTTCCCCAGTAGCCAGTTGAGTGCCTTCCGACCTGGGGGTCTCATCTTCCAGCACTACAGCACAATTTGTTTTGTTGTAACTATCCATTGGGTTTTCATGGCAAGATACAGAAGTAGATTGCCAGGCCTTTCTTCCGCGCAGTTTAAGTTTGGTGTTGTTGCCGTTGTCACAGAAATGTGATCCTCCGTCGTCCACACTATCCCATTCTGCTGCTGCCCAGATGGGTGGTTTGTCTTGGTCTGGCACCTCAGCTGAGACCTGTCCATCTTGGGAGACCCTGCCAGTAGTTAAACTACCGATAGTTTAGCTCTCAGCATCACTGATGCACACAAGCCCTCACAGCACGACAAGCTGCAAACCAAGTGAGGGATGCTACCGATAGGGGATTTCAATATGCCAGATATTGTGGGGTCTGTTACCAATTGCCTGAATAGTTCTCCCTGTAGAGAATCCAGGATCTCCTTACTTCTAGATGATACTGCAGCAGGAATGTGCTAGTCAACATGCTACCGATAGGGGATTTCAATATGCCAGATGTTGACGGGCACATTCCTGCTGCAGTATCATCTAGAAGTAAGGAGATCCTGGTTTCTCTACAGGGAGAACTATTCAGGCAATTGGTAACAGACCCCACACGTGAAGGGGCCATACTGGACTTGGTGCTTACCAATGGTGAAAGTGTTTCTGATGTTATAGTGGAAGATCATTTTGTATCCAGTGATCATTAGATGGTGTGGTTTAGTATTAGGACTAGGGCTGTTAGAATCCATTCAAAAGCGAAGGTCTTAGACTTTAGGAAAACTAACTTTGCCAAGATGGGCCAATACCTCAGGAAGTCATCATCGGGATGGGAACAGCTGGGGGATGTAGAAAAACAGTGGACAAAACTGAAAGGGGATATTTTAAGGGCAACCAACCTTTTTGTTAAAATGGTAAATAAAGGGAAAAGGAAAAGGAGACTGCTATGGCTTTCGAAAGAAGTAGCTGAAAAGGTGAAGAAAAAGAGGGAGGCCTTCATGAAATACAAGAGATTACAGAGAGAGGAAGACAGGCATCTATATTTGGTAAAACTTAGAGAAGCTAGCAAAGTAGTCAGGAAAGCATAGATTCAAAAGGAGGAGAAAATAGCCAATGCAATAAAATGGGGGGATAAGACATTTTTCAGATATGTTAGTGAGAAGAGGAAGGGCAAAAGTGGTATTGTCAGACTCAAGGATGAAGGGGAGGAATATGTAGAAGCTGATGTGGATAAAGCGGAATTGCTTAACAAATATTTCTGTTCTGTATTCACAGATCAAGAACCAGGAACGGGACCTCAGAAAACACCCACAAACAGGAACAGAAGCGAGGGGCATCTTGAATAATTTTCAGAAGACTGTGTTTGTGAGAAACTAGCTGAACTTGAAGTAGACAAAGCGATGGGACTGGATGAGATACACCCTAGAATACCGAGGGAACTTGGGGACGTTCTAGCAGCTCCACTGACTGACCTTTTCAATGCCTCACTAGAGTCGGGAGTGGTGCCAAAGGACTGGAGAGAGGCTCATGTGGTGCCTTTACACAAAAGTGGAAGTAAGGATGTGGTTGAAAACTACAGGCTGGTTAGTTTAACTTCGGTGGTGAGTAAATTATTGGAAACGCTGCTGAAAGAGAAAATAGTGAGGTTTCTGGAGTTCAACGGATTACAGGATCCGAGGCAGCATGGATTCACCAGAGGCAGGTTTTGTCAGACAAATCTGATTGATTTCTTTGACTGGGTGACCAGGGAGTTGGATCGAGGGAGAGCCCTAGATGTGGTGTATTTAGATTTCAGTCAAGTCTTTGACACCGTTCCTCACAGGTGACTTAAAAACAAACTGAGCACCCTAGGGATGGACACTAAAGTTACTGCATGGGTTAGAAATTGGTTGAGTGGGAGGCGACAAAGAGTACAGGTAAATGGAGCACACTCTGAGGAGATAGAAGTTACCAGTGGTGTGCCCCAGGGATCTGTCCTTGGTCTGATTCTTTTTAACATCTTTGTTAGTGATATAGCGGAAGGGCTGTCAGGTAAAATTTGCCTCTTTGCGGATGATACCAAAATCTGCAATAGAGTAGACACCCAGGAAGGTGTAGATAACATGAGGAGGGATCTAGCTAAGCTTGAAGAATGGTCTAGAATTTGGCAGCTGGGATTTAATGTTAAAAAATGCAAGGTCATGCATTTGGGCTGCAGCAATCCAAGGGAGCAATATAGTATAGGGCAGGGGTCTCAAACTCAAATTGCTTTGAGGGCCAAATGAGGACTTGTAAAGTAACCCGGGGCCGCATAAGACGTGGGGCCTCATTTGCATAAGGGGCCTCATTTGCATAAATATTTGCATAATGTTACCATACACTAACTTTTAGTAAACATGCCTCTTAATGAGTATGGATAAAGAAAGACTAAAAGATTCAGAAATAGGAAGACAATAATTAAACTGGGAACCCAAAAGCCAAACTTGGAATGTACAACAACACTGTAGAAATAAAACTATAAATTAATTTCCTCTTGTACTAAACAAAGCGCAAACATTAATGATGCACATTTCCCAGAGCTGACATATTCCAGTTAATAAATTCAAAATAAAGAGATATTTTTCTACCTTTTGTGCATTTTTTTTCAGTTGCAATTGCTCCAGCCACTTCTGGTTTCTTCGTGTCTTCTGCTATCTCCATCGTCTGCTGTCCATTTGTCCTTTCTTCTCTCTTCTAGTTTTTTTCCATTCTCTCTCCCTACATCTGCTTTAACATACTAATCTTTCTCCTTTTGCTCTTTCCTCATTCCTATTTCATCCACTCAAATTTTACCCCTCCATCCTCAATCCCCACTTACTCTCCCAATACCTGGCCAATTGTAGATTTGTCTTCTCTTCCAGACAAAATATTTTTCCCCTCTCCATTTCACTTTCCCAGCTCCATCCCATTCTAATCCTCCCCCAACATCAGCTCCCTTCTAGTTCCAGCCCCACCCAGCATCTGCTCCTTTCTAGTCCCTGCATCAGTCCATTTCCAGTCCTATCCTAGCCTCACCATCAGCCCATTTCCAATCCTAGCCCCCCAGCAGCCCAGGTCCAATCCTAGCTCCCTCCCCACCCAGCCCATCTCCATTCCAAGCCCCCCTCCCCATCAGCCATTTGCAGTTCAAGCCCCCCGTCCACTCAGCCCATTTCCAGTCCTAGCAACCCCCCCAGCCCATTACCAGTCCTAGACCCCCCATAGCCCATTACCAGTCCTAACCTCCCCATAGCGCACTTCCAGTCTTACCCCCCCATCACCCCATTTTCAGTCTTACCCCCCCCCATAGCCCATTACCAGTCCTAGTCCCCCCCATAGCCCACTTGCAGTCGTATCCCCCATCACCCCATTTTCAGTCTTACCTCCCCTCATAGGCCATTACCAGTCCTAACCCCCCCATCAGCCCACTTCCTGTCTTAACCCCCATAACCCCATTTTCAGTCCTATCCCCCACCATAGCCCATTACCAGTCATACCCCCCCCCCTGCCAATAGCCCACTTCCAGTCCTAACCCCCATCTGCCCATTTCCAGTCCTAGCCCCCACCATAGCCCATTACCAGTCATAACCCCCCCCTGCCAATAGCCCACTTCCAGTCCTAACCCCCATCTGCCCATTTCCAGTCCTAGCCCCCACCATAGCCCATTACCAGTCATAACCCCCCCCTGCCAATAGCCCACTTCCAGTCCTAAACCCCCATCTGCCCATTTCCAGTCCTAGCCCCCACCATAGCCCATTACCAGTCATAACCCCCCCCCCTGCCAATAGCCCACTTCCAGTCCTAACCCCCATCTGCCCATTTCCAGTCCTAGCCCCCACCATAGCCCATTACCAGTCATAACCCCCCCTGCCAATAGGCCACTTCCAGTCCTAACCCCCATCTGCCCATTTCCAGTCCTAGCCCCCACCATAGCCCATTACCAGTCATAACCCCCCCCTGCCAATAGCCCACTTCCAGTCCTAACCCCCATCTGCCCATTTCCAGTCCTAGCCCCCACCATAGCCCATTACCAGTCATAACCCCCCCCCCGCCAATAGCCCACTTCCAGTCCTAACCCCCATCTGCCCATTTCCAGTCATACCCCCCCCCTGCCAATAGCCCACTTCCAGTCCTACCCCCCACCTGCCCATTTCCCGCAAAACCCCCCCCATCGGCCCATTACCCGCCAAACCCCCCCCCCCCCGACAGAGGAAAACAAAAAAACCCCAAAACCCTGACTTCTGCCGTTGCCGCCGTGGCAGCGGCAGAATCAATTGTCAAATTAAAAAAAAAAAAAGACTTCTGCTGCTCAAGCAGCAATATCACCTGTCCTGCGGCCTCTTCCCCTGTGCCCGGAGATCTGAATCTGCTCATCAGCGGCGTGCTTTTCAAGCCGCGAAGAGTATTCCCCTCTCGCGCGGTTTCAAGTCGCGCGAGAGGGGAATACTCTTCGCGGCTTGAAAAGCACGCCGCTGATGAGCAGATTCGGATCTCCGGGCACAGGGGAAGGGGCCGCAGGACAGGTGATATTGCTGCTTGAGCAGCAGAAGTCTTTTTTTTTTATTTGACAATTGATTCTGCCGCTGCCACGGCGGCAACGGCAGAAGTCAGGGTTTTGGGGTTTTTTTGTTTTTCTCTTTCGCGGGCCGCACAAAGTTGTCTCGCGGGCCGCATGCGGCCCGCGGGCCGCGTGTTTGAGACCCCTGGTATAGGGGGTGAAGTACACTAAAGAAGAGCGGGACCTAGGTGTGGTTGTGTCTGATAATCTTAAAGTAGCTAAACAGGTAGAAAAGGTGACAGCAAAAGCTAGAAGGATGCTTGGGTGCATATGGAGAGGAATGGCTAGCAGAAAAAAGGAGGTGATAGTGCCTCTGTATAAGTCTTTGGTGCAACCTCATTTGGAGTATAGTGTGCAATTCTGGAGACCACACCTTCAAAAGGATATAAACAGGATGGAGTCAGTACAGATGGTGGCTACTAAAATGGTTAGTGGTCTTCATCATAAAGCATATGAGGACAGACTTAAGGATCTTAATATGTACAACTTAGAGGAAAGGTGGGATAGAGGTGATATGACTGCGATGTTTAAATACCTCCGTGGCAGAAATGAACAAGGGGAGAGCCTCTTTCGACTGAAAGCAAGTTCTCCTATGAGGGGACATGGGATGAGGGTGAAAGGGGATAGATTCAGGAGTGATATGCAGAAATATTTCTTTACGGAAAGAGTGGTCGATCCGTGGAACAGTCTCCCAGTGGAGGTGATAGAGATGAGGACGGTATCTGAATTAAAAAAATCATGGGACAAACACAGAGCATCTCTAAAGGAAAGAAGGGGACTGTTGTAGTTGTCGATATGGAAGGACAGACTAGATAGGCCATGTGGTCTTTTTCTATCATCATTTTTCTATGTTTCTATTTTTTCTTCCAAATACTTTGCTACGTTACACAATGTCAAAGGTATTTCTATTATAGAAAACAGCAGTTGGCAAGGAAATCAACTTCTAACTGAAAGAATCACAGTACAACTGAAGAAATTAAAACTGAGGCAGCTTTCTTTGTATGACAATTCTTTTTTTCCAAAAGAGTGAATTAATTGGAGATAACATTTCCTTGTTAGCAGATAAATAGATTGTGGACAGGGAACTGAGACCTCGAGGTCAGGATGTGCTTTAATTCCTCCTGTATTTTACAAAAGGCTCTGCTGAACTTGGGGCCGTTTGTAAAATACCTAGAATGATGTGGAAGATTGAATGTTTATTTGTTGTATGTTCAGTGGGAGCAACCAGTTTAGAAATGGAGATGCTGAAAAAAAAAAGTCTTCATCTCACACTTTTGCATTGCTGCAGCCAGGAATGTAGATGCAGCAACCCGTCTAGTGGACCTCCAGCCAGGCCCACTATCTTGTAAAGGGGTCAGCATTAGAATCAAGCTCCCCCGCCCTACCTTGCAATCCAGCATACCCTCTTTCCCCACTCCCTGGACAGCACCTCGTCCTCAAAGCACTTACCAGGAGCTCTCCCTGGTGTGCAGCTGGGGTAGCAGTAATCCTCGTTGCTTCTGGCATATCAGGTGTCAGGCAATCAAAATGGCATCTCTTAACTCCTAGCAGATATCTTGTGATCCAGTTGCCAAATAAGGGGTCGGGGGGGGGGGGGGGGTGATGTCAGATTCTGCATCTGCTCCTAGTTTGAGATCCTAGATCTTAAACTGAGAGCTGGCATTTGTGCATGCCTCGGGGCAGGTGGAAAAGCAACCATGGATCTTTCTTTAAATCTAGACATGTCTTCCCAATGCAAGAGGAGAAGTACAGGTATATGTTTGGAGCATGACAAAACGCCACCCCATCTCTTTAAAATTGCTGCATTCTAGGGAGTATTTGGTTGTGTAGCCAATCTAGACATGTACATGCCACTATCTAAATGCTTCTAAAATGACTTCTTTAGTCACTACTAAGGAACAGTCATAAAGCAGCTGAAATGAAAAGGGGACTAGAAGGTGTAAACAGAGTAAGAAATGTGGGGGATTCCAGAAGAATGAAGATTAAAAATATTTTAAATAAGAATTTTTATGATTTGAAAGCAATTTCTCCCCTAACAGGGTGGAAAAAAAAAAAAGACACGGATACATTTTATATACTTGATAATTTACTTTCCTCGAATGCTAAACCAGTCCAGACGAGTGGGTTATGTTCCCTTGCCAGCAGGTGGTGGCAGACTTTAGTGTCATTCAGCGATGTCATTACCTGGTGTATCCTCTGGTGCAGCATTGAGAGAAGCCAGTATAACACTTCCCAAGCAATAAGCAGACTGAAAAACTCAGAAACATTATTAAATACTAATTTTCCACAATAGTGAGAGCAAGTATTTGGCTTTCTTACTATGATGAAATTGGTGTCAGACCACAGGACAGACTAGGCCTTTAACGGCAGTTGGACCCTCAGACCTGCAGAAAGAGTCTTCCAGGCTCGACAATGTAACCAAAAGGCATCAGGTTTCCCAATCTGCATTAGGAGTCTTCCAAGGTGGGTTCTGGACTAGTATAGGAGGTTTCAAGAAAAGTAAATTATCAGGCATGTAACATTTATCTTTCCTTATCATTCTGCTAAACCAGTCCAGAAAAGTGGGACACACACAAGCAGTCAGGACCCAGGGTAGGAAGACGATGACACTCGGGACAGACTAACCTGCCAAAGGTGCCAACTGTACAGCCCCTATGAGCACTCTGTAGGACTGCACAAAGGCATTCAATGAAGGCCAGAAAGCCCCACAAATGTCTTCTGGGGACACAAGAATGGATTCTGTCTAGGAGGTTTGCGCTCCGTGGAGTGAGCTCTGGCTCACTCCTGCATGCACATACAAGGTAGAATGTTCTCTGCCCCGATGGCCTCCATAAGCCTGCAGGCAACAGAGGGTTTGACCTCTGCTGGTACTTTTCTCGAACCACCCAGGAGGATGGAAGAACATATAAGCAGTGGGAGGAAAGAGCAATTGCCATGAATCCAAGCAATCCCCAGCGCACATCCACAAAACGCAGCGAAGGGTCCTTTCAGAGCTCCTTCTCTGAGAAGGAAGGCAGAACAACAGTCTGATCCAGAAGAAAAAAAAAGGGGGGGGGGGGCTGCACCACTGGAGAAAAATGGCATAGAACTCAAGGCGAAAGAAACCATCAAAAAGAGCAGAATGGTTCTCTTCAAGACAAGGATCGCAGCATGGACACCACCAGGTAGATACTAGAACCTCCAGGAAGGCACCATAATGAACATACCCTCAAGGGAGGCCTTATGCCTGGGCCCACAGGAGGATCCTTTCAGTGCCCTCATTTTTTGCTGAGACCCTACTGAGGCTGAACAGAACACACAGGCAACAGAACTGCTTAACTCCTGAATAAGTGCCATTGCCGAGATATACTGCCAAGCAATCCCCTGGAAGCAACTCCTGTAGCACAAAACAGGACCACCACCTGAACAGTGTAAAAGTACAAGCTTTTGACATGATGGTGCATTCTTTTCTGGTAGGCATGCACATAGGCAGAGATTGGGCAGAGGGTGGATGAAGCACTGCAAGCACACATATAGATTATAAAAATACGGTAATCTATGTGCATACTGATAAATTACAGGCAAATGTAAAGTGTTTGTGTCTGCAATGTAGGCACGCGTTACGCCACTTAGGCTAGTATTTGATAAAAACACACAGGAGCCTATGGGGGTCATTCAGAATAGCAAATAGTAGGGATGGATGTCCCGTTTGGACGTCCATCCCTGCTATTCATGCCCTTGCCAGCCCTGGCTAAAGCCTCCCCATATGAACAGCGTGTTTGTAAGGGGGGCCTAGATGGGGGCGGGAGGGGGCATTCCAGAGGCAGAGCAAGGGCGGGGCATGGGCAGGCCACTACCCCATATTTGCAGAGGTGGAATAAGTCCCCCTGGATGTCAGGGCATGATACTGCCGGCCCGAAACCAAAAGCTAAGGGAGTGAAGTAAGTTCGCTGCAGCTGGAACCCGGCCATGGGAGGCTGGATCGAGGGTCCAGCTGCAGGGAAAGATGGAAACTGGCGGTGGCTGGCATTCGGGACACAATGGCACTGCAGTTCCATTCAGGAGTCTGACTGAGGTAGTTGGGCATGTGACTGGGCACGCAGGCTGATCAGAATCAAGGCCCAGTCTGCACTTTCAGGCCAGAACCCCAATTCTGATCCCGCGAGCATGTCTAGCCCCACGCAGAATTAACCTCTGGGCGTCCCGATTCTGATCGGCCGTACAGGGGGCTGGAGGGACAGATTGGAATGTGCCTCCATGTGTCTTTATAAAATTGCGCTTAAGTATGCACCCCTTTATAAAATTACCCAGCACATGTCTAAGTACTTTTTGAATATTGACCTAATTGTGTATATTTATATATGTAAGCTGAATGAATATATGGAAAAATGTATCCATATGACGTTTTCTGAATGGTTGAATACTGCCCTTTAGGAGGGTAATTTCATAACAGGTTTTCTAGGTGGGGAGGCAAAGTAGGCAACTATTTTGAGGTTATTTTATTTTGAGCTGCTTATGTGTCTTTATAAAAAAACAGCACAAAACCTGCTAAAAACTGCAATTACAATGCAGCCACGTACATTTACTCTGGCTCGGAAGCGAGTGTAACATATGTGGTTGAAGTATTTTATAACTTCTTGACTCTAACTGTGCTCTGTCCATACTCCTCTCCCAAACATATCTACTACTACTACTGCTAATCATTTATAAAGCATTACAAGGCATATGCAGCGATGAACAAACAGACAGAGACGGTTCTTGCTCGTGAGAGCTTACAATCTAATTAAGACAGACAAGACAAAGGATAAGAATAAGGGGAAAAGGAGGGTAAGGAGTCACAAGGAAAAAAGGGGGGTCAGGATACAAAAGCAGCTTTAAAGAGGTGAGCCTTTAACATGGACTTGAAAAGGGACAGAGATGAACCCTGACGTACAGACTCAGGGAGTTTGTTCCAGGCATACAGGGAAGCAAGGTGAAAGGAACAAAGACTGGAGTTGGCAGTGGAAGAAAAGGGCAAAGAGAGAAGCAAGCCAGAAGAAGAGTGGAGTTCACAAGGAGAAGTGTAGGGAGAGAGAAGAGAGAAAAGGTAGGAAGGAGCAGAAGAATGAATGCACTTATAGGTCAGAAGGAGAAGCCTGAACTGGATATGGATTTGGAGGAGGTGAGAGCACCAAGGGCCTGGTGTAGAAAGAGAAAAGAAGAGGGCTGAGAACAGATCCCCGGGGTACACCAGAACAAACACTGAAAGAGGAATGGGAGAGAAAAGATGAGAACCAGGACAGGGCAGAGTCCCTAAAACCAAGAGAGGACAATGCGTCAAGGAGAAGGTGGAGGTCAACGGTGTCAAACGCAGCAGAAAGGTCAATAAGGATGAGAAAGCATAGTTACTCACCTGTAACAGGTGATCTCCGGGAACAGCAGGAATTTAGTCTTCACATATGGGTATCGTCGGTACCGACGGAGCCTGCGCGGGAACGCTCCCCAGCATCCAATTAGAAAGCTTTTGGGAGCATCCCACAGCACCTGCGTGCTGCCTTCCCGCCTTTCCCAACTGCCTCTCTCCAGGTGAGTTTAAAGCTGAGACAAAGAGAGAGAGAGGGAAAGGGAAAGAGATAGATAGAGAGATACAACTCCTAGGGGGAGGTGGGTGGGATGTGAAGACTAAATTCCTGCTGTTCCTGGAGATCACCTGTTACAGGTGAGTAACTATGCTATCTCCAAGAACAAGCAGGAATGTAATCTTCACATATGGGGACTCCCTAGCTTTAGATGCCAGGGAGAGATGCCCAGAAGTTGTGTGCCCCTGAACAGGGCTCCACCTCCCCCCATGGATCTCTGGCATCCAATCAGGGATGGCGGGTAGGAGTTGATTAGCTATGGAACAGGTGTTGAAAAACAGCCTGACCAAACAAGGCATCCCGGTGGGAGTCCTTGTCCATGCAGTAATGGGCTGTGAAGGTATGAACTGAGGCCCAGGTGGCTGCTCTACAGATGTCGTCGATAGACACAGAGTGCAGATGAGCCATTGAAGCTGCCATGGCTCTCACAATGTGAGCTGTGACATGGCCCTCCGGAGGAAGATTCTTACTCTGATAGGAAAAGGAAATACACTGAGCAATCCAGTTAGATAGTGTTCTCTTGGAGACTGAAAGTCCCAAATGAGAAGGATCAAAAGCAACAAAGAGTTGAGAAGACTTTCTATGTTGCTGTGTTCTTTGTAAGTAAAAGGCTAAAGCTCTTTTACAGTCCAAAGTATGAAGGTTCCTTTCTGCATTTGATGCATGAGGCCTTGGAAAGAACACAGGTAGGTAGACCGCTTGGTTTAGATGAAAAGGCGAGACTACCTTTGGCATAAAGTGTGGATGAGTCCTAAGGACTACCTTGTCATGATGGAACCTTGTATAAGGTGGATCAGCCACTAGTGCTTGCAACTCACTGATGCAACGTGCTGATGTGATTGCAATGAGAAAGATAACCTTCCAAGAAAGGAATTTCAAGGAGGGAGTAGCTAAGGGTTTGAAAGGTGGCTTCATGAGCTGACCCAGAATCAGGTTTAAGTCCCATGCCACCGCTGGTGGCCTAATGGGAGGCTTAGTTAGAAGAAGGCCTCTCATAAATCTTGCTATGAGGATGGGAGGAAATAAAGGAAGCTGCAATAGCACTCAAATGGACCCTCACTGAGTTAGTCTTGTCCTGCATTGGATAAATGAAGGAGATACTCCAGTAATGATTCCAGAGGTATGGCAATGGGGTTAAGACCCTTCTGCGAACACCATATGGTAAACCTTTTCCACTTGAAAGCATAAGAGCATCTTGTGGAAGGCTTCCTGGAAGCATAACGGATATCCTTTATTTGCTGAGGGAGGTTAAGATCATGGAGATCTAGGCCTTCAGCAACCAAGCCCTGAGATGCAAAGACTGGGAATTGGGATGCCATAACATTCCGTCCTCCTGAGATAGGAGATCTGGAGCAGACCCTAACTCCAGGGAGGGAGCTTGAGAGAGATGTAGAAGCAGAGGGTACCACACTTGCCGTGGCCAATGTGAAGCTATGAGAATCATATGGCCTCTGTCTCTCTGAAGCTTGAACAGGGTTTTGGGAATTAGGGGAATGGGTGGAAAGGCATACAGGAAGTCTTGACCCCAGTAAAGGAGGAAAGCATCCCTGGCCTAAGCCCCCTGAGCCAGAATTCTGGAACAGAACCGGGGAGGTTTGGCATTCCACGGACTTGCAAAGAGGTCTATGTCCGGGGTTCCCCAAATTTGAAAAATCTTGGCCACCTGGTCTGCATGCAGACACCACTCGTGTGGAAGCAGAACTCGACTGAGTCTGTCTGCCCAAGAGTTTTGTATGCCTGGAAGATACACTGCCAGGAGATGAATCTGATGCTCTCTGGCGAGGGCCCATAGTTGCAAAGCTTCATTGCAAAGCGACAGAGAGCCTGTTCCCCCCTGCTTGTTCACACAGAACATGGCTACTTGATTGTCCGTATGAATGAGGACTGTCTTGTAGCTGAGCAGGGTGTGGAACAATCGAAGAGCAAGGAAGATTGCTCTGAGTTCTAAGAGACTGATATGTAGATGAGTCTCCTGTGGAGTCCAGGTGCCTTGGGTGGAGAGGTCTTGCAGATGAGCTCCCCAACCTATTGGAGAAACATCTGTTGTGAGAGTTGCCTGGGGTAAGGGTTGTTGAAAAGGGGACCCCAGCAACAGGTTTTGAGTGGAATTCCACCACTGAAGGGACAAAATAAGGCGACTTGTGTTTGCTATTTTGTCTGACAGGCATCCTGATGCCTGGGTCCATTAAGTGGATAAAGTCCACTGGGCTGCCCTCATATGGAGGCAAGCATAGGGAACCACATGCATGGTAGATGCCATGTGGCCTAGTAGTTGTAGCATTTCTCGGGCAGTGAGATGAGGCTTTAGCACTGCTTGAGAAGCTAACTGCACCACTCGAAGGCAACGGGCCTGGGGGAGACAGGCCCTTGCCTTTCTGGTATCCAGCAAAGCTCCTATGAACTCTAAAGACTGAGTGGGAGTTAGACTGGATTTTGGGATGTTTATTACCAGACCCAAATACTGGAGAATATGCATTGTGCAGGATAGAGAAGTCCTGGCCTCTGACTCTGTTGGGGCTCGAATGAGCCAGTCGTCTAAGTAAGGGAAGATGAATATCCCTAGAGTGCGGAGAAATGCTGCTACCACAGCCATGCATTTCGTGAACACCCTTGGTGCTGAGGCCAGGCCAAAAGGAAGCACCCTGTATTGGTAGTGCTTTCCTTGAAAAAGGAACTGAAGGAACTTTCTGTGAGTTGGATGGATGAGAACATGGGTGTACGCATCCTTGAGATCTAAAGAACAAAGCCAATCCTGACTCTGAAGGTATGGCAGCAGAGTTCCTAGAGAAATCATCTTAAATTTCTCTTTGAACAGGAATTTGTTAAATTCTCTGAGGTCCAAGATAGGTCTCTATCCCCCTGTTTTCTTTGGGATAAAGAAATAGGGGGAGTAAAACCCTGTACCCTGCTAATGGATGGGTACTTCTTCTATTGCCCCTTGGGCAAGAAGCATAGTGACCTCCTGATCTAATAGGTTGATGAGAGAGGTCTGAGAATTGAACTGCCTTATGATTGTGGGAGGGGGCATGCTCAAAAAATGAAGCTTGTATCCCTCTTTTATGATGGATAGTGTCCAATGTTCTGCTGTTATCTGCCCCCATCTGGGGGCAAAGTGACACAACCTTCCCGGAATGGTGGAAGGCTCTGGTCCATTGAGAGCCAGGAAGGCTAAGTTCTCTAGCTGAAAGTCAAAAGGCCTTGTGGAGGCTGAGACTGCTGGGACGGTTGAGGCTTAGCAGTCTTTGCTTTTCTTTGTTTGGGTGGTTGCTGACCTTTCCGGGCAGGCTGACCTGCAGCACGTCCCTGCTGGGAATAAGCAGGATAAAACCTTTTCTTTTTGGAAAAGAATGGTTTTTTGAAAGATTTCTTTCTTGCAGGATCAGCTGTGGCCTTGGATAATCTATCCAAGGTGGAGTTGTCAGCATCCAACTCATTGGCCTTTTCTTGCCAATCTTTGCCAAACAGGTTCTCACCAGTACAAGGAATATTGCCCAGTTTGTCTTGTACCTAGAGCTCCAAATCAGATGCCTGGAGACAGGCAATTCTACGTGCACCTATGGCAATGGCAGAGGTTCTGCTTATGCACTCAAAACAGTCAAAAGCTGCACGGTTGACAAATTTAGAAACATCCTGGGCATGTTTGACCAATGTGAGAAAATCCTGCCTTCTATCTTCAGGAAGAAGAGGGCTCAAAACCTCTAAATCTCCTGTGACTTCCTTCAGGAACATTCCCATATATAAAATATAGGAACTGATCTTGGCAGAAAGCATGGAAGCTTGGAAGGTATGACGTCCAAAAGCATCCAAAGTTCTGCACTCACGTCCTGGAGGATTAGAGGCATGCCTCTTTGCACTCCTGATCCTTCTCATAGCTGACTCCACTACAACAGAGTGGTGAGGAAGCTGAGTTTTCTGGAAACCAGGACAAGGAGGGACTCGATACATAGTATCCAGCCTACGAGAGTGAGGAGAGGTGGTAGGAGGCGTCTCCCACATTCTTATCATGAGATCATGCAAGATCTCATGGATGGGCAAAGCAGCTGCCTCTTTAGGAGCTTTGGGATATTGTAAAATCTCCAACTCCTTTGCTCTGGGCTCTGTCTCAGGAGCTACAGTAATAGCCAGACCTCGAGCCACCTCCCTGATGAAATCCTGAAAGGAAATGTCCTCTGGAGGAGACATCCTGCGTTTAGGGGAGGAAGGCTCCTCTGGGAGAAGTATTCCGGCATCGACAGAACTGTCAGAATCCTGAGATTCTTCTGAGGACTCGAAGTACCTTCTGTCCGGATGCTCTTGAAGAGCCCGATACCCGTACCAACCAAAGTCGGTACTGGGGGGATTCGGTACCAGTGTATTGGTACTGGAAAGCATCGCATGACTGGGTGCCAGCAATGCAGACACCGATGTCGATGCCGATGTTGTCGGTACCAGTACGATACCGGTGCCGGAGTCGGTGCCGGTAAAGGTTGAACTGTCTGATGCGGTTCCGAGGGTGTCGATGCCGCAAAGAGAGCTGCCAGACTGCGTTCAATAGCCAGGAACCTCTGGTCTATCGACACTGCTGATGCCTGGATGTCGGTACTGGAGAAGACAGCCGGTACCCCAGAGCATGGCACCAGTAGTTCTGCCGAGGTCGAGGCCTCGAGAACATCCTGGAGCCCCGATAATGCTTTGGAAGCCGAAGCCTCCCGCCGAGGCAATTTTGCCAGTGCAGAATCCTCAAGGGCAACGCCAGAGGCATCTCGATGCTTAGAAGGAGATCTACCCTTTGAGGACCGGCTAGACTTATGTTTAGTTACCTGAGATCCACGGAAGGAAGACGAAGCCCTGGAAGACGTCGATGCCACCGAGGCTGCATCAGAGGGAAACAGGGTAGTGAGCTTGGCAGCTCAGTTCTGTCGAACTCTCGGACATCATGGCACAAGCCATACATTCCGTGATGGAGTGGTCAGGACCTAAACATTTCAGACACCATTCATGGCTGTCGGTGACGGAGATGGTACCGCCACACTTGGTGCACTTTTTAAAACTCTAAGTGGGTTTTTCCATGATGGAAAAAATTTTGGGCCTAAGGCCCAAAATGGCACATGCACCTGGAAAAATGGGAAAAGAAAAGTACTTTTTTTTTTTTTAAAGAAAAGAAAAGAAAGAAGAACCGGCGGTACCGGTAAGCGTCGAGGAAGGCAGACGCGACCACAAAAAAGAAAAAGAATAAGGACAAATTTTCTGCGGTGACAGGAACAACGACCTGCTGGCTCCGCAGAAAATGAAGAACTGGAGAGAGGCAGTTGGGAAAGGCGGGAAGGCAGCACGCAGGTGCTGTGGGATGCTCCCAAAAGCTTTCTAATTGGACGCTGGGGAGCGTTCCCGCGCAGGCTCCGTCGGTACCGACAATACCCATATGTGAAGACTACATTCCTGCTTGTTCCTGGAGATTAGAATAAAGGTCTTTTGATTTAGCTAGAAATAAGTCACTGGAAACTTTGGCAAGTACAATCTCGGTAGAATGAAAGTGACGAAAGTCAGATTGAAGTGGATCCAACAGGGCTTGAGAAGAAAGAAATTCAATACGACGGAGGACTGCATGCTCAAGAAGTTTAGAAATGAAGGGAAGAAGGGAAATGAGTCAATAAGTAGAAGGACCACTAGGGTCAAGAGAAGGTTTATTAAGGAGAGGTTTGACCACAACATACTTGAAGGCTGAAGGGACCGTGGCAGTGGAGAGCGAGAGGTTGAGAATATGTGAGATGGGATGATTGAGGAGGAAATGGAACTAAGGAGATGGGTGGGGATAGGATCAGAAGAGCAAGTAGTAAGTTTAGAGGAGGAAAGTAGATGAGAGGTTTCCTCAGATCTTAGAGAAGGAAAGAAGGGTAACAGAAATTGAGGGGAAAAGTTGGTATTGAGGCAGGGGAAGAGGAGATGAAGCTGATTTAGTGGGGAACTGGAGAGTGATCTTGTGGATTTTGTCATGGAAATAGCTAAAGTTTGGGCAGAAAGAGAAGGAGGGGTCAGAGGGTGAGGTGCCTTGAGGAAAGTTAAGAGTTGAGAAGAGACAGCGAGGATCAGTGGCAAGAGATTTAGTCAGATGGACATAGTCGTTTTGCTTGGTGAGAGCTAAGGCTGATTGGAAGGAGGTAAGCATGAATTTGAAGTGAAGAAAGTCAGAGAGGGAGCGGGATTTGAGCCAAATGTGTTCAGTTGAGTGGGCACAGGAGCGTAGATAGCTACACTTGAGTCACATAGAAGTATGCGCCTAATTGTCACAGCACATCTAATATGCGTTGAGTAATTTTATACCGTAAGTGGCATTTTATGCATGTATGCAGGCATATATGCACAAAAAATCCTTTATAAAAATTACTTCCATTTGTTTAACTATTAATCAGCAGATCTTTTAACTCAAGTGTGATGCAAAGAGTTTAAATGATGGGCCTTATAAATGCATGACACAGACTGTATAACTCGTATAGGTAAAGTCTAGGGTAATTTTTCGATCCATAGTTTGTTCTGGGCAATTCACCTGCAGAAACTGCAAAAGGTGTGAAGTGGTATTTTAGAGAGGAAGTGGAGAAGGGAATTCCCATGTTCATCTCAGGATGTGGAGAATTAGGACAGTATTTTACAAAAGATTCTGCAAAATGTAGAGCCCCTTGTAAAATAGCTGCAGGATTGCACGGGTATGTCTCTCTATGTTTGGCAGAAGCAATGATTTTAGGAAGCTGCATGGAGGGAAAAAGAGCTGTGGAACCTCTCCCCCACCTACACATTTAGACGTAGCAGCAGCTTCCTAAAGTTACTGCACCAGCTCAGATGGCATAGAGGTGCAGCACCACAGGTCCAGCCCCCCCCCCCCAACCTGCATCTCTGATCCCAGGAACCCCCCAACTGCCTCCAACCCAATAAGTAAGCACCCCCCCACCGAGCCAGTTCACCAATCCCTCTGAAGCATTCAGCAGCCCCCTTCCCCCAAGGGTCCCCCCACCAAATATCGATACAGGGTACCCCCCCGACAGGATGCAATTTCCCCGCCACCCCACCCATGATAGGTAACTCTGGGCTAACTGGGGATTTTGGTGTACAGTGGGAGCAGAAGTGAGACCCACTTGCTCGTGCTCAGCATGTGGTTGCTCTTCAAAATGGTGCCGATGACCCTTAGTGGTTACCTTGAGGTACTGCCAGTACCATGAGATTACCGCTAGGGGGTCATCGGCAGGGCCAGCCCGTTCACTAGGCAACTGCTTAGGGCAGCAGACCTCTGTGGGCGGCAGGTCATGTGCTTTGGCACACATGGCCTACTGCTTCTGACACCCCTCCGACAGGAAGTTGTGTCAAAGCACATGGCCTGTGGACTGCAGCCATCGCTGTGCCGTGCCGCACCATTCCATTGACCCTGTGATGGAATGGGCAGCACTGCAGCATGGCACGGAAAGGAGGCGGCACGGGTGTGGCTTCTGCCTGGGCCAGTCAAAAACCTTGGGCTGGCCCTGGTCATTGGCAGTATGCTGGGCAGGTGCGAATGGGTCTCAGTCCTTCTCCCACTATGCCCCAAAGACCCCGGTAAGTCTAGGGTTGCCTATCACGGGGGGGAGGGGGGATAGCCACCAGGGGCAGTTGCTAACTGCCTCAAGGAGTGGAAGGGAGGGAAGAGATCAGCTAACTGCCTCAGGGTGGTGTTCTTACTTACCTGGTCAGGGGCAGCCAAGGGGGGGGGGGGGGAAGAGGAGGTTCCTGGGGTCAGAGATCTGTGTGTAGAGGAGACCTGATCTCCGTAGGTACATTTGCCCAGGTAAGCAGGCATTTATTTGTACCTAGTGGCAGGTGTAAATGCTGATTTCTATCTGCATTTTTCTTCCAGGCGTGGATTCCCTATATAAAATGGGGAATCCATGTCTGCACTATAGGCCCTGCTGCCACCACTCCCCCTGCCATGGTAGATGTGGTCCGCATTCCCATATCTGCAAAAAAGTGGGTTCTAAAATGGCATGGTGATATGTACTTCATTCTACATGTTTCAGTGCTGCTTTTTGGATGTGGAAATGCTTCCAAAATACTCCCCTTAGGGTATGTAAGCTGTTGATTGTACAACCATTTATACAACAATATATTACTATTTTGAGTAGTATCCTCTAGTAACGTGCATGCCAAATTTAAAATGAGATGGAGAAGGAATAGTCAACAAATTTGACTGCGAAGATCTCAGTGACCTCCCCGGGCAATAAGGAACAAGAAGAGAGGACATATAGGAAGGAAAGCCATGGAATAGGCCCTTTGAGCAAGAGAAATAACTTAATAATGCAATCTAAAAGAAACTGGCAATCATAACAATTCCTTCAACAGTGGAGAAACATGATCAAAGGGACTAACCCCAAAGAGGCAAGCTGCCGTATTTTGAATTAATTGACGTCTACGTAAAGTAAAGACCAATAAGCAAGAAATTACAATAAATTAAAAACTGAAGCATGAACAAGAATTACCAACTCCTTCCTATTAAGGCAACTCTGCAAAGAATGAATCAACAGAAGAGAAGCAAAAGAGCTCTTAACCACCATGGAACCTGCAACTGAAAAGACAATGAGGAATCCAGCAACACCCCCCAATGACTGAATACAAGTTTTAAATCAGTAAAGAAGTCCCAGACACAAAAGGATGAAATGCTGGAATTGAACTAGTCATAGACAACCTCAGATTTGGAGGCATTCAATACCAATTAATGCCGAGATAACCAGTCAGTGAATACCTGGAAAGCCCGAGTAAATGTATTCTGAAACTACACGCCCCTTGTAGGATGACATAGTAACATAGTATATGACAGCAGATAAAGACCAGTATGGTCAGAGTGGTTGTAACTGCTGCTCCGTGCAAGTCACCCTCCTCTATGCCTTTGTTTAAGGTTGTACTCACCGTTCAGTGCAGGTCACCCCTATTTGTTGAGATATAGGAGATAGTTACGTTTATTTTGACTTTATCTTGTTGCTATAAAGGGATCCATTGTGTCTGTCCCATGCCATTTTGAATTCTGATACTGTATTTGTCCCCACCACTTCCATCGGGAAGGAATTCCAAGCATCCACCACCTTTTCAGGGAAAAAGTATTTCCCGACATTGCCTTGCAGTTTATCCCCTTACAGCTTCATGTTATGCCCTCTAGTTTTACAGCTTCCCCATCTTTGAAAAAGGCTTGTTTGCTCATTAATACCCTATAAGTATTTAAAAGGTCTGTATCATATCTTCCCTGTCCCTCCTCTCCTCTAGCGTATACATACGATTTAGGTAGTTAGGTCATCAAGTCTCTTCTCATACATCTTCTGGTGCAGGCTCCAAATCATTTTGGTTGCCTTCCTCTGAACCGTTTCAAGTCTTTTTATATCCTTTGTGAGATATGGTCTCCAAAACTGAACACAATACTCCAAATGAGGTCTCACCAGTAACTTGTACAGTGGCATTAATACATCCTCCTTTCTGCTGGTAATTCTGAATATCATCTGCATAAAGAAATGGACTATAACCAAAAGACTGCATTAAAGTGGCCAAAGGTGCCAAAAAAACATTAAACAAAAGAGGGGCTAAAATGGCCCCCTGGAGGACCCCACAGAAAAAGAGGGTAGCTCTTAGAGTAGATATTGTCAATAGCAATCTTGAAGGTTCTCGACAAAAAATATGACACGAACCACTGAAGAGCTATCTCAGCCACCCCAATCTCCTGCAATCTCTGAAGTAGAAAAGTATGATCTACTACATCAAACGCGGAGCTCAGGTCTAGTTGAATCACTAGGACATCGCAATCATTTTCCCAATGTGCATATACCTCATGAAGCATAGTCGAGAGTGCTGTCTCCATGCTGAACCCATGGCAAAAGCCTGACTGCTTGATGTGAAGGGCTTCGGTAGCCTCCAAGAAGGCAGATAACTGCTGAAAGACCACTTTCTCCGGGATCTTTGCTAACAACTTAAGATCGGCAATCGGGTGATAGCTGGAAGGAACACTAGGATCAAGGCCCCCCTTTTTTAAAAGGAGGCAAATACAGCTTTCCTTCCAGACTCATGGAACAGTCCCTTCAGCCAAACTGGTAGTGACCAAATGTAATATTTCATCAGATATTGCAGCACCAATTGTTTCCAGAGCCAAAAAGGAAATGCGTCTGGGGAAGCCTCTCAGGCTTAACCATAGGAAGACATTTCTTTGCACTCCTACCCCAGCCACAGCCAAATTCCTATTTCTCCCTTAGAATCCTAAAACCCACACCAACACTCCTTCCTAACCCTCAGATAATCAGAGCCAAAATGCTTGTCTGTCCTATGTGTTCGCTGTGTGTTACAGCCCTGCTGTTTGTAAACCGCCTTGATGATATGTATTGAAGGGCAGTAAATCAATTTTTTTAAAATTGAATTTCAATTTATTACATACACTAAGCAAATCAAGCAATATGAAAAGATTATAAATCAAATATATAATACTAAGAAAACCATCCACTCATGGAATTCTTAGAAAATACACATAATATACATAAAAGTCCACATTACGAGAGAGTGAAAAAAAAAACAACTAAAGAAAACAATTCGCAAGAAACATTTACAAGGTCACAGGCAGCATGAGAAAAAAGAAGCCAAACCCTTATAATACTAGCCCATCACTCCAGATTGAGACTCATTGCTATTAAGAAAAACCACTAATTGATCAGGTTCCAAAAAGCCATAACGCTTCCCAAGATGGTCTACTACACACTTGCATGGGAACTTTAAAAAAAAAGTAGCCCCCATAGCTAAGGTGCGATCTTTTACTCCAAAAAAGCCTTACGGCAAATTTGAGTTGTACGAGACACATCAGGGAAGAGAGCAACCTTCTGGCCACAGAAAAGAACATCTTTTTTAGGAAAATATGCTCTCAAAACTGAATTCTTGTCCAATTCAAATACAAATGATATAATGAAAGTCGCTCGAGCTGAAATATTATCGGAAGAGGAGTCAAGAAATTCAGATATATCTAGACTTTGAGGGGAAATCAACTGGTCAGGTACCCCCCCCCCTTCCACATCATTAACCACTTTCTTAAATCTAGGAACACAAAACAAATTGGCAACCTTAAAATCCTCAGATTGCTCAAACATCAAAACCTCTTTCAAATATTTATAAAATAAAATTAAAGGGGAGAGATAATGTGTAACAGGAAAATTTAAACATCTCAAACTGGGCAGAGGGGGGGGATCTAAGATGGTGGCCGTGCAAAGACGCGCTCCGATAGTCGGCTGGTAATTTGGTCGCGGTTTCCTTACAAACTGGTACCTGACTGTTTTTTTCCTCTGTGCGATGGGGAAAAGGAAGGGGAAGGTTAAGTATCCTGAAGCTGACCTTCCGCCTAATCAGCCGCCTATTACCAAGTTTGTTGCTGTCGGCGCCTCGCAGAATACTGCCGGGGATAGTGTCAGAGCTCATCAGAAGGCGGTCTTTTCGACTTCAGACGTTAGTCTGAGCCCCGAGCAACGTGTCCTGTCTGGTGAACCCTTGCTGCTTTCCGTTGGATCGGCGTCTCAGCTGCAGATACATCCAGACGAGGTAGTTTCTGATGTGCTGTCTTCGGGGGAAGTGCCGAATACAGGTGTGCTGAATACAGCTGGAGGAAGTGGGGAGAGTACCCAGCTTGCTTCGGTTGTGAGTGGAAGAGCTTTGGTTCCTCTGATGGCTAACGAGTCAGTTTCGACTGTCCTGGGAGCTATGGAGAGACCTGATATTTCGGTCATCTGCAGCACCCTGGTGAAACCTGCAGTAGTAACCTTGGACTCCATCTGGACTGCGATTTTTTCATTGGAAAGCTTTGTCTCTAAACGCATGAATTTAATGGAGCGGACATCTCAGGACTTTCAGGCAAGGTTGGTTCGACAGGAGCAAGTCAGTAAGGACTCTGAACAAACGTTAGAAACTTTGTCTTCTCAAATGTTTACTGTTTGTGCACAGTGCTCTACCTTTGTAAAGGATAGCACTGCAATTCGTTCTAAATTGGAAAAGTTGGAGAACCTCTCCAAGAAGTTCAATTTACGTTTTGTTAATTTTCCTGTTTCTTCTGTGTCCTCCCCAGTGGAGCTTTTTTAAAAATATTTGCGTGAAGTTTTGGGAGTTCCAGAGAATGCTCTCCCCCCTAACTCTAAAGTCTATTATTTGCCTATGAAGAAACATTCTAGTTCTAGTAATGTTATGCCTAATGAGGTAGGAGATCAGGGAGATAGCCTGGATATCCTGAATCTGTCTCAGGTATTAGAATCCTCCACTGAGGAAATAACACGGAGAGCTAATCTTTTGGTGACGTTTGTTTTGGAGCCGGATAAATCTTGGATCCTAAAAATGTTCTTTAGAAACGCTAATAAAGCTTTTTTAGGTCAGAAAGTTTGGGTTTTCCCCAATGTTTCTTTTGTAACTTAGGGAAAAAGGAAATTATTTTTGGCTATGTGTCCTGAGGTAGTCCTATTAGGTTTTTCCTTTGTTTTAAGATATCCATGTAAATGTGTTATTAAGTCGGTTTCAACTCGATTTATCTTCTATGAGCCTAAGCAATTACACATGTTTTTGGATGGCAGAACTACACCTGGAACGGTCTCAGCTCTCTACTACTTTCAATAATGTAGATCCAAATTTAAAAAAAATAAAGGCCTTTGTTCAGCAGCTGGGCCTCACAGGCCTGCATGGGCCTCAGGTTTCCCTGGTCAGCCTGACAGGTGCTGGGATTCTCTTTTTGAACTCCCTCTCACCGTGGACCTGTTTCTTTTATTCAATGTGGTTTTTTTGTGGACTTTTAATAAACTTTGCCACTGCTATGTTCAAAATTGAAGGGTGGGGGGTGTAGTGGGGGAAGAAGCCACCTGGGTCTCAAAGAAGAACAGTCGTTATATCCGGCCCACAGGATGAAAAAGCAGAGTAGAAATTGGTATGAGGGAAATAAAAGGATCAAAATATACAATGCCTCTTAAAGATAAGCAATAAAGCAGGGCTTGATAAATCCCAGACGCCAGGTAGTCATGGTGCCTAGAAATCACCCCCTGGTGCCTGGGATTTCATGGTCCTGAACGTGTTTATTAAGCAGTGTGGAGGCCTCCTCCATCACGATCGGCTCTTTTCTCAGCTGGTGTCTGCCTCTCTCATCCCTCCCATCTCCATCTTCACCCGATGTCTCTCTCACTATGCTTCCAGCACAGCCAGCCATTACCCAGTGTCTCTCACCGTTGCTCTATTGCTGCTTTATTTATGGCTTTATTTCCTCCGCATCATGACAGCCTCTCTGCAAAGAGTTTGAGCCACGCGGTAGAAGAAGAAGTTGAGCTGATATCACAGTTAAGTCTTACGAAATCAGCCTGAGGTTTTCCATCACACGGTTCAAGCTCTTTGCAGAGAGATGATCGCAAAATGGAGGAAGCGAAGCCGCAAGCAGCAATAGTGATAGACACCACAGTGATAAATGATATCAATATGCTGACAGCCTGCTCAGTGGGGTTGGTGGGAGGGGGACGCGGAGAAGGGTCGCTGTCTTCTGTTGGCACTATGTAATGGCACATTAAGGGCCTGATTAATTAAGATCTGTTTTCTCATAGAAAATGGGAAATAGTAAATCAGACCCTTAAAAAAGAAGCTGTGATACACATTTTGGGGGCTGGGGTTGGGGCACTGTGACTAAGATCTCATCAGCCAGCTCTCACATTTTTAAGCTGGCGCTTTGATTCCAGAAAAATTTGTCAAGGCCTGCAATAAAGCAAAAACTGTTTTAATTTGGTTCCTAAAACCTGTCTTGTACCAAAGTTTAATCATATGCTCTACCCTGCCAATAACAGGCAAATATGTACAAGCTGCAGATTAACTATAATGACTCATTCAAATCTAAAATGCTGCGAGGGCAGGTGGTGCCAAAACAGTGCTGCATATTCAAGACAGAAAAACCTCAGAAATGACAGGCTCAGTTTCGAAGGAATTTACATGTTTACTGGCAGCCTGTAAACATGTAACCTCCTTATCCGTAGATATTCAAAGGTTATAAAAATACATCTTACCACTCTGGCGCTATTCATATAGTGAAGGGCAGAGGAAGGGGGGTACAAAGAAATTATTCCTAGAATGGGCTGATTTTATAAGGGGTATGCAAATGTTCCATGCTACTTATGAATCTAAGTCCCTATTTTAAAGGACTTGGATGTCTGCGTTGGGCAGGCACTACTTTGTAAGTGCACGCACAAGTCCCATCACATGTACTTTCTGCTGCGATGTGCACAGGGATAAAGCATGGGCGGCATATAGGCGGGGGCCTCAATTTACACATGTAAGTTATAGTTTTGTTTGTGAAGGCATTTGGAATTGTACAGGACGCAGAGGAAGGCTGAGGGCTCAGCAAGCGGTAACCACTTTTTTTTTATTGTTAATAATGTCCTATCTTACATTGGTGTTCTTTTTTCCCATTTTTGTTTTTATATATTTTTTATTGTAAACCGTTCTGTATGTTTCCTTACAAAAGGACAGTATATCAATTCAAATAAACTATAACACATAACTGCCGCAACTAGGTTAGGGTGAATCAGTACGCCCATATTTTATTGAGTAAAGCAGGTGTGTGCTTCACTTTATAAAACTGACCCGAATACATGCATGGTAATGCATGTCGACTGTGCAAGAGTTTATAAATTACTTTCTATATCAGATATTTGCAACCCAGTCCTCAGGACACACCTATCAGGCAGGTTTTTAGGATATCCACAATGAATATGCATGAGAAAGATCTGCATACAATGAAGTCAATACATGCAAATCTCTTTCAAGCATATTCATTGTGGATAACCTAAAAAACTGACTAGCTAGGTGTGTCCCGAGGACTGGGTTAAAACCCCACTCTCTCTACCTATCTATCTATCTATATGTATAGTGGTGCTGAATAAACCCAGTCAAAAACGTGGATAGCACAGGAAGAATACTTTTATTAAACCACTTGCAGCCAATGGCCCGACACAGGCCGTGTTTCGCTATGTCTTCATCAGGGGCTAAATTTGGCTAAAAATATGACATATAAAAACATGTAAATATACAAAAAATAACCCATTAATGTAAAAACTTTAAAAACAAACAAAGGACCACGTGATGCGCACACTATAGAGGTCGCATCCTGAGCTCGCTCCTGAACCCTCAGACGTTACCGGCGATTTAGTACCGTTTATTATTACCAACACCGCCGAAAACGCCAATAACTGAATCAGCTTGCCGGCAGAGTCTACTAGTGCAGGTTGGCAATCTGACCGCATGGCCACTGCAGTGAAAACATTGCGGAGAGATCGAGAGCGGGGGACTGGCTCAACTAAGATGGCTGACTCAGCCCAGGGGCCGGCATCACCGCAGTCGCCGAAATCCCCAGCCTCACTCGATGAGATGTCCGCGGCTCTAAAGACTGCCTTAATGCCGCAATTTGAAGCCCTCCACATGAAAATGGATGGGCTGAAGGCGGCATTTGACACGCTGAGTCAGAGACAGCAGGAAGCCGAAGAACGTGTGGGGCGAGCAGAGGAAAAGGTAGAGACACTGACGGCGGAGGTGGCGAGCATGCGGGCCCAATTATCTCAACAAGAGGCGAAACTGGAGGACCTGGAGAATAGGTCTCGGCGCAATAACCTGCGCTTTCTGGGGATCCCCGAGACTACACTGGACAAAGACCTGCGAGGTTACTTAGAGGCTTTAATCCGGCAGATCGTGGAGGAAAGCACATTGGGAGGTACAATTCATATTGAAAGAGTACACCGGATTGGTGTCAAACAACATCGAGACTCCCGCCCCAGAATAGTGCTGGCAAAATTCCTTCACTACCCGCAAAAGGAGTTGCTCCTAAAAACAGCACGGCAAAAAGGGGAAGTGGTGTTTAATAATGCCAAACTTCGCATAGCTCAAGATTATTCAGTTGCCTTAAGCCGGAAAAGGAAAGAATATGCCCCCCTTTGTGAAAAGCTGATTGATGCCGGCATTCGGTTTTCCGTGCAGTACCCTGCCCGACTCCACGTGCTTAGTGAAGGAGCTCACCGCACTTTTGATTCAGCCTCTGCAGCAGAAGAATATGTGAATCGGCTCTATCTTCAGAAAACAGCAGTGCAGTGACTCATACTATCTGATTTATTCTGCCTTGGCACTCTCCGGTGCTCAGACTTTCTGTTGGACAGCACTCGGAGGGACATATAAATTAACATTGGCCCGGGAGTGTTTTGCCGTGGTCTAGTTACTTTGTGTCTCCTATTTTGAGTAACAGTAACAAATTGATTCCTGTTTCTGGCAACATCGTATTCAGTTACCTAGAACCTTTTCTTTGATCTCCCCCTGTTCACTCTCTACTGCGCACTGGGTCCTGGGAGATCCGTATGGTCTGTGTTTGTAACTGGCATGGAAGACCCAAGATGGCGGCGGGTGGCCTCTCTCGGAGGGACGAGTGGCCTGCTCCGGAGGAGGTGGATCCCCCCCCATCTATGCCTTGAGGTGAAGTTAGGAGCCTGGTTCCTCCTTCTTACTTGGGGGGGAGGGGGTTCCTCCACCCAGGCCCGGGGTCGTTTCGTAGGCATCATAGCCAGGTAGGCACGGCCCATTGGGTGATGGGAGAGGGCCAGGGGGATGGTGGCAGTTTGGAGGAAGGCCTGTGCTCCCCCGGTAACTCCTTCCCTTTGTTGGCTTAGCTTGAAGTGGATGAACCTGTGTCAGGCTCCCGCTAATCGCTGCTACACAACTCGATGAGACCTCGTTCTCTGTTGGGGCTTTTTTGCAAATATATGGGTTCCCGGAGATTGAGAGAAAGGCACATGTATGGAACCGCATCTATCTTAGAGTTTTATTATTCTAGGATTTAAGTTTATTTCAGTACCAAGGGGGCCCAGTTGGTCACGAGTCTATTAGATATACCGGGACTATACTGAGTACGATGCCTTAGGCGTTTTTACATTGTAAGATGCCTCTCCCATATAGACCCTGCCCCATTTGCCTTTTTGTACCAAGCCCCTCCTTTGGAGGCCATACCCCAGCTGGGCATTACTAGCAGCCATCTAATTTTACTTTTAAGTTTAAGGCGGCTTGTGTACCTGTCCGGCCACCCTGTGAATTGCTCCCGGGCAGTAAGCACAGGCTACTGTCCTCTACACCTTACACTGGGCAACTTGGGATCAATCACTGAGAGGCTAAGGTATCCACTCCGTTAAATCCCCCCCCCCCCCGAGAGTTCTTGTTGACTGTCTTTCATTATGACTTGTACTGTATGTAGGGTGATTTAGTATTTTTCATAGTGTGTTAATGCGTAAAGTGCCTGTGGGTTATGATGCTACAAACAAAATGATGCGAAATTTGATTATATATGTCCTTTGTATATGGGCTATAGAATAAGGGGGGGGGGGAATGCCCTTCCTCTGGCGGCTCCACTAGTGGTAAACCGTGATGGGGGAATGGAGGTGCTAAGCCCCGGAGGAGGAGAGAGCCCGCTTTCATAGTAGGGCAAGGAACACCTTCAGTGGGCCGGCCTAGGTGGCGGATTCAGTCCGAAGCGGAACCTTGGCTGGGAAAGGGAAGGGGGAGGGCCTGGGGAAGGTAGGGGGGAGGGGCCAATATTTATAACTAAGGGGTATCATAGATGGGAGTGCTAGCGGTAGGACGAGCCGGAGGGTCTGGGGGGGACTGGGGGATGAGCTCAGAGGGGTCTCGGGAGGGCTTTCTGGGAGGGGGTAGGAGTAGAGAGTCCGGCAGATAGAAGGTGGGGAATAGGGATGGCGGGAGGGAACCTATGGTTGGGGGGGGAAGGTAGGGGTAGGGGGAGGGGCATTGGGAAGTGGGATAGGGGAAGGGGTAAAAGATTAGGGGGGGGGAAGGGGGGAAAGGTCGTCGCACCCTACAATCTCTGCAAAGGGCTATTTCCTATTATTGTAGTGACAACTTGGGGAGACCCCGGGCTGGGAGGGTCTCCTTGAGCACGAAGAGCTGGCAGCGGGGGCATCCACAAACAAATACTCTCTGAGAGTAATAACCTGGAACGTCTGTGGACTGGGTAACCCGATTAAGCGCTATAAAGTGCTCAAGGCATTGGCTCGGCAGCGATGTGATATTGCGTTACTCCAAGAGACCCATCAGACGGCTGAAGAGCATGCTAAACTGTGTCGGGACTGGGTGGGCCAGGTATGGGGAGCGCCTGCACTGGGAAAGAAAGGAGGGGTGGTCATACTTATACATAGACGCGTGCGCTTTACTTTGCACCGTCAGTGGGCCGATCCCAATGGGAAATTTCTGCTATTATATGGGCTACTGGAAGACCGGGACATCATACTAGGAGATGTCTACGGCCCCAATGTATTAGATAGGGATTTTCTTAACCGCATTGCAGCCAAAATTGAGCAACTGCCGGACGTCCCTATGCTGGTGGGGGGGGACTTCAATGGTGTTTTCGACGTGCGGTTAGATACCTCTGCTGTCAGGGTGCTGAGAGACAGGGTGCTCGGCTCCCAACTGCTGCAACGCTTTCGGGCCCGCTTGCACTTGGTAGATCCATGGCGACTGCTGCACCCCTCTGAGAAAGAGTTTACACATATTTCGCGGGCGCATGGGACTAGCGCGCGATTAGATTACCTTCTGCTCTCCACGTCCACCTTTGCCCAAGTGGAGGAGGCGCGGATAGGACCTTTGGAAATCTCCGACCATGCTATGGTATGGTTGGAGTTACATTGGGGGTGTGAGACCGGAACATCTCGCATATGGCGGTTCCCTACCGAGTTATATCAGGATAATAAATTTCAACAATTTCTGAGCCAGCGCTGGCAAGACTTTGAATTAAACCACCTGGTACACAAAGATGACCCAGAGCTGGTTTGGGAAACTGCCAAAGTGGTGCTGCGCGGGGATATCATCGGGTATGCGGCTCGGAAGCGGAGATTGATGGCAGAACACATTATACGGTTGGAACAGCAGGTGTCGCAAGCGCGGGTACTTAGTGGCCAGGCCCCCACGGTGCCCAACAGAAAACGATTATGGGAATTACAGGTTGCTTTAAACGAACTACTCCATCAGAGAGCCAAAAAATCGATAATGTATTATAAATACCGTTTACAGTGTTTTGGCGATAAACCGGGGAAATTATTAGGGCGCTGTTTGAAAGGGCAGAGAGGTGGGAGGGGGGTGGCGGCGCTTCGGGACGACCGCGGGAAATTACAGCAGCAGCGGGCCGGGATAAGTGAGATTTTTAAGGGCTTCTTTCAGAAACTGTACTCAGCGGGGGAGACAGACACCGCTACCATGGAGACTTACCTCCAGGGGCTGCGGCTCCCCGAGGTGTCCGACGACCAACGGGCCATGTTGGGACGTCCGATAACCTTAGAGGAGGTGCAGTCGGTAATTACGAAAGCCAGCTGCTATAAAGCACCGGGACCGGACGATTATGGGGCTGAGTTTTATAAACTACTGTTGCCTTGGGTTAGCCCTCTATTAGTGGACACTTACCGGCAAAGAATAGACGGCAGGGGTAGACGATGGGGGGAAAATCAGGCGTATATTACGTTGATACCAAAGCCGGGCAAAGACCCGCTGCTGGCCGCCTCTTATAGGCCGATTTCCCTGCTGAATTTTGACATGAAGCTGATGGCCAAGGTTTTGGCGGACAGACTAGCAGGATTACTGGGGGATCTGGTTCATGACTCACAGGTGGGGTTTGTGCGGGGCCGCTACGCGGTCCGCAACATTCGTAGAATTTTGACATCATTGGAATGGGTGCATGCATGGCCGTCGGCTTCAGTCCCTACTGGTGAGTTTGATGCTGAAAAGGCATTTGACCGGGTCAACTGGACATACTTGCACCACCTGCTACCGATGTACGGTTTGGGGCAGGCCTTTTGTGACATGGTTAAGAGCCTTTACGATACACCGACGGCTAGAGTGCTCTGTAATGGGGTTTTTATCGGCTCCCTTTCCCCTGTATAGGGGTACTCGGCAAGGTTGTCCACTATCCCCTCTCTGTTTGTATTGTCCTTAGACCCCCTAATTAGGCGCATAGAACTTGACCCGCACATTCGTGGAATTGAGATTGGCCACCAAGGGTTTAAGATGTCGGCCTTTGCCGACGATATGCTGGTACATCTACTAGCCCCCCGGGAATCTTTGCCTAGGCTGTTACTGGCATTTCGCCTATTTGGTAGTTTTGCGGGCCTCCGGATCAACGAAGAGAAATCAGAGGCTTTAGATGTTTCGGGGCAGCTGCGAGGACACTGGGGGGGGGGAGGGTTTCCCCCTGAAATGGGCGGAGCAGACGTTCAAATATTTAGGCGTTATTTTGACGAGAGTACCGCGGGATCTCTATAAAATTAACTGTGAGAGAGTGTTATCTGGGGTACGGAGCCAGCTGAGGGCGTGGAATCCGTTACCTTTATCGCTGATGGGGAGAATTGCAGCATTTAAAATGGTAGTGTTGCCTCGTATACTGTACTGGTTGCAAACTCTACCCGTGTGGTTACTGCGGCGGGATCTGCTTAGGTTGGAAAAGGAGATTCAGCGTTTCCTGTGGAAGGGGGCCAGGGCGCGGATTCCGCTATCCCGTATGATAGGTAAATGGAGCAGAGGGGGTCTGGGGCTCCCAGATATACGGCTTTACGCTTTGGCGTGTCAGGCACGTCATTTGGGAGACTATCTTGGAGACTCCGATGTCTATACGCCACGGGGCCTTGAAGCGGCTTTTGTAGCACCCCTCTCCCTGATGGGGGTCCTACATGCGGACAGTGCACGACTGCCTACAGGCCTTACACAAAACGTCTTGTTAAACGCGTTGCGCCGTACGTGGCGACAATTAAATAGTTTTTGGCGAAGGGACTGGCAGGTGTCTAGCTGGCTCCCCATTCGGGGAAACGTGCACTTTCTGCCGGGATCCGACACTAAAGCGTTTCAGGTATGGTATCGACAGGGAATACGATCCCTAGGACATGTAGTGGACCTAACGGGCAAATGTAAGCCGTTTTCCGCCATCCGGGAGGAGTTTCACTTACCCCCTACTCAATATTTTGCGTACCTCCAGCTCTCTCATTACGTGGCACAGCTGCCCCAAGGGGAATTGGGGGGGGACAGATCGGCGCAGCTCCTTGAATTTTTTGACCTGGGGGGCGAGGTGCCACTAGCGATAGCGGGACTGAAGTCTCGGTTGGAGTGTTTCGGGGTACAACCGGATTATGGGAGGGTGGAGATGGCGTGGGCCGATGAACTGGGGCGGGTGGTGGACCCCGGCACTATCTGTGCAGCAGTAGGGCGGATAACAACCCTGGTAGGGGGAGCGAGGTGGAAGGAAGTTCAATATAAGGCCCTGACACGAGTGCATTTTTCGCCTCGGCGAGCGCTGAGGAGTCATATCACACAGGACGGGTCATGTCCTAGATGTTCTTTACCTTTGGCCACCCTGACGCACATGTGGTGGCAGTGCAGGCGCATCCTTCCCTACTGGTTTCGTATCCGTAGATACCTAACGGAGTTGCTGCAGCAACGATTCCCGTGGACCAACATTTTAGTCATTCTAGATCAATTGCACCCAACCCTGCCAGTGGGGAAATGGGAGCGGTTATTGGTGCGTAAAGCCTGTCTGGTGGGGAAGGGCCCGATTCTCCACAGATGGAGGGATCCAAACCCACCCACGTTCTTGGAGTGGCGCAATGGCTTCCATCAGCTGATGCTGGCCGAGCGTTGGTGGGCCCGAGGCTCCGTGAAGCGTTGGTCCACCTTTATGTTAATATGGGAACCCTATATTCAGAGCTTAAGCCCCCGCTGCCGGAATGAAATTGTGAATATAGGATACTGAGCTGGGTGGGATTAAGGGTTGCGACGACGTGGGGGGGGGGAGGGAGAGGGGGGTGGTGGGGGAGGTTAAGGGGGGCACCCTAGATTAAATGTCTATCTAAAAATGAATAATAACTGCGGGTGATTTGAGCTCTGTTTTACATACATGACTGTTTGTGGTTAGTGCCGTGGCGGAGATAAGAACCCACTCTGCTACGGCGTGTTGTACATATTGTTTGCTTCTGTCGAAAGTTATGTATATGATGGTTTATATATAAATAAAGTTTCAAAAAAAAAAACAAAACAAAAAAAAACAAACAAAGCACCAAAAAATAATACATATAAATGCATTAGTACGTAATAAAAATGTATTATGTCATGAGGTAGACAGCACAAAACCTGGAATATTAAAGGGTAGTGCAGAGGAAGAGCTTACTTGTCAGGAGCTAGACAGCACTAGGCCTGAAACATTAAAAAACAATGTAAGGGAAGAGCTTACTTGTCAGGAGCCAGACAGCACTAAGCCTGAAACATTAAAGGACAATGTGAAGGAAGGGCTTACTTGTCAGGAGTTAGAAAACACAGACCCTGAAATATTAAGAAATGAAAAGGAAGAAGAGCTTACCTTGCAGCCTCAGGGGCAGTTGCAGTATTCACAGTGCAGTGAGGCAGGGAAAAGGAAAACAAACTTTCCACAGGGTTTGAGTGACGCAGTAAGAGTTGAGAGTGCCAATCAGGCTCACCTGGACTCAGACTCACATTCCACGTTAGAGGGGCTGAGAGATAAAAGCAGGTGGGAAATCTCACAGAGAGAGAACGAGGAGGAGGAGAGTTGGAGTGGAAAGCAGATTGGAAAGGAGAAAGAGAATTGGAAGCAGAGAATGAGCATAGGCAGTGGAAGCTGGGGCCTGGACTAGGGCTGGAGCCGGAGCTTGAATGCCAGGAGGAAGGCAGAGACCAAAGGAACTCTGACTGCTGTTTCAGGCAGGCTTGGAGAGAAGGTGAGAGTAGAAATCCCAAGCAATTGCAGGAAGACACGTTACCTTGGAGAACCAGGGCTGGAGAAAGGCAGGCTGGCAAACCCAGGTGGGATAAGCAAAACTGCAGCAAGGTCTTCCCAGCCAGAGGGGTCCTCACACCAAGGCAAATTGTCCAGTTAACAGAAGGCAGAGGTCACGTCCAAGGGAGCACACTGGAAGCAGGAAGTGAGTTTCCCTCAGCCAGACTTCCTAATCAGGCTTCCCACAGAAGAGCAGGCTACAGGGCAGAGAGGAAGCCTTGGCTGGAAGCAGAGGGGTTTGAGATCATCTTCTCCAAAGGAAAAGATAAGTACCCTGTTTTTGCTAAGGGGAGAAAAGGGAGTCTCCGGGATAGAAGCCAGGCTTATAACCGGCAAGGGAACTCTTATTGGCCCAAGCCGTGGGAAGAAATCCCCAGCACAGCCCCTGATATCCGGGACATACAAAAGCAGCTCCCACTGATGGCAACTGAGGTTTCCCCAGAGCAAGACACAGAGAGCAGCTTCATAGGGGCTCAGTGTCCTTATATAGAGACAGGTCTTAGCCCTATGCAATGGAAGAGCAATAGCTCAGAAAATATCTTTGAACCCATGGAATGTGCTGTATGCGTGACTGATGATATAGAGAGCCTTTGTTAAAGGAAAAGAGCAAGAAAAACTGTATTTTGTACATTGAAAAGTGTTGGACTTTATTGCTGGAAAGAAGCATGATTATTATTGGTTAAACATCCTTTACCCTGGTGAAAACAACTGTTCTTTTATGTTGTCCCTTATTCTACGACATCCTCAAGGGAAGGGGAATAAAACCCAACTTTAATTTCACTCGGATCACGACTACAGTGTCCTTTATTTACCACAACTCCAGGCTATCCCGGGTCTAGGCAACCGCCTAGGACCGGCATGGTCTCACAATAAGTATGTAAACAATGCGTGCAAAAATAATTTAAACATTTTACATACACAAAAAAGACTTAAGATATACAGCCATTGACAAATCTATATTAACAACCAAATGAGTAAACTCAAAATCAGAATATAATGACATAACATTCACCACCAATATACTCAATATACAATTTGGATGGAGATGTTTGTAGTCAGCTTGGTCTGGCATGTGTATGCCAATGATCCTTTCCTCCCTCTCTTCTGGTTATTTTTAGTTCTGTTCCTCACATTGCGCTTCTTCTTTTCAGTGCTTAATAATGCACTTACATAACAGTATTAACTTTTGTATTCCTACCTTTTTATGCAAATATAGATAGAATTGTAAATACAAAATAGGATAAAAAACATGTCCTTTTGTGTATCAAGTTTTTTTAGCCACATTGATGGTGGATGCAACGTTATTTTATTTAGATGTGAATTTTTTTAGTATATTGGTGGTGAATGTTATGTCATTATATTCTGATTTTGAGTTTACCCATTTGGTTGTTAATATACGAGATTTGTCAATGGCTGTATATCTTAAGTCTTTTTTGTGTATGTAAAATGTTTAAATTATTTTTGCACACATTGTTTACATACTTATACATTTTTATTACGTACTAATGCATTTATATGTATTAGTTTTTGGTGCTTTGTTTTTAAAGTTTTTACATTAATGGGTTATTTTTTGTATATTTACATGTTTTTATATGTCATATTTTTAGCCAAATTTAGCCCCTGATGAAGACATAGCGAAACACGGCCTGTGTCGGGCCATTGGCTGCAAGTGGTTTAATAAAAGTATTCTTCCTGTGCTATCCACGTTTTTGACTGGGTTTGTTCATTGTATGTGGATTCGTGCTTTTGTGTTGGTAGTAGTGCTGAATATACATAACTCAAATGCCACAGCTAATGTTAAGTTATTACAGGGTCATCATTGCTGAAAAGTCCGGCCCTCCAAGATTTGGAGATTTTGGGGCCCTTTTACAAAAGTCTGGTAACTGTTACAGCAGGTTTAAGCATGCACCCGCTGCCTGAAGTAACTACGATCATGCGCTAAAAGCAGTCAGCATGATAAAAGTCCAGTGCTAAGTGCTTTGTGTGTGACAGGACAAGATTGGGGCAGAGAATGGGTGTGTTATCAGATGACAGCTATTGTGCGAGACGGTATCACATACTAGCTGCCATGATTGCTGTTAGCACAGCTGCACTTAATGTCACCTCAAAAGGCTGTACTATCACTAGGGGGTCACAGGTGCCATTTTGACAGTCACTGCAGCTCCTGTGCTATCTGCAGGGCAGGGAATGTCAGCCCAAGCAATGTCTGCCCTGCGTGTAAAATGCAGGACTCGCCCCCTGCATTTACCATATAGGGTTTGCACTTACTGCACCTTATTTTTTTACAGTTAAGGTACCATAAGGAGTGGAGGAGTAGCCTAGTGGTTAGAGCAAAAGCCTAGTACCCAAGAGATCAGTGTTCAATTCCCAATGACGTTCCTTTTGACCTTGGGCAAGTCACTTTACCCTCCACTGCCTCAGAAGAAAAGGCCTGACAATCTATTTCCATCAAACCTTGCCAAGAAAGCCCAGGGACTGCTGGGTCACCAGGAGCCAGCATTGACTTGACGGCACTTGAAAAAAAAAAGGTGCAGTAAGTACGAACAAGCACCACACTTTAGTAAAAGGGCCCCTTTTAAGCATCCCTTCTTGGCTACATCCCATAGCTCCGAGGAGCACTGCAGAGGTCAGAAGGAGTGAGAGCATGAAGTCAGCTCGTTCTTGCATCAAGAGTACAAACATCTCATATTAAGAGAACTTGAGAAGTCACTAGGATGATTTTGGTGACTTTCTGAGAGTTTGCTATTAAAGAGACATCCACAATATACACTGTGCCGGAAGCACTAAGCATTTTTCACAATGGAAAAGAAAGATCATTACATACTTTAGTATACAGGCAACTAATTTTTACTTTCTATTTTTGCTCATGGTTCGGACAATGAAAGAAACAGAACAAGGCTTCAGTAAAACCCTTGGAAATAAATATGTCAATGACATCACTGTCAAACAATGCAGTTCCAACACTTTATAGAAAGAGCTGAACAATTTACTTTTATTTCCACTCAGAGAATTTGAAAACAAATAAGAAAAAGCAAGGGATACTCACTTTGTGACTCCGTAATCAATTCCAATTGTTGCTAGGTATTTGGAAACAAACCTCTTCTCACAATACCGTTTTATGATACAGCTCTGCGGAAAAAAACCAAACCCGCAATCAAGTTGAGGACTTCAGTGTCACAGAAGTTTGGAAAAAGCCCAGACTGGATACTTTTCAAAATACTCTTAGCTCTTGAAGGGGAAAACTCAAAAGCAAGACTTAAAAACAATACATGCGTGCAGCTGGGGCCAACCAAAGCTTAATAAAGCTAGAGTGCAACAGACCTGAGGAGGAATTGTGTGGCCTAAAGGGGACCTATGAATGTACTAAAAGCTTTACCAGCCTTTTCTCCACCTCCCATCCCATCCTCCCTCACACAGAGGTCCTCAGTCTCAGTCTCAGTCTCTCTTCCTTTCCCATTATCCTCACCATGCTCTGAAATCCAGCTTATTATTGACAAATCTTTATTTGTCCTCCTTTATAAAAGCCAAACTATGCTGATACAAGCACAGGAAAAATTAGAAAACAAGCAGAGGGGATACAGTGAAACCTTGACTTACGAATTTAATTCGTTCTGTGACCGAGCTCGTAACTCAATTGTGCTCGTATATCAAATCAAATACTCACTCATGTTTTTCGATGATTCCGTGCTTTATATCCAAGGACATCATTCTTTTCTTCTTCTCAGCACTGATCTTGGCACTCACTTTTTTAGGATCCATGGTTGTTAAAACTAAGACATTTTCCAAAATAAACAAAATGCGAAAACAAAGCAACAGCAATATGACAGAGATGCTCGCTCGTAACTCAAATCTCAGCTCGCATCATAAAGCAAAAAATCGACCGAGCGACAGCTCGTATCTCGAAAAACTTGTAAGTTCGTTCACTCATAAGTCAAGGTTTCACTGTATTTGGAAGCAGCATGACATACTACTTACCTTGCATACTCGACTCCATATTCTAGCCTGCTCTGTTCCCAGTTATTCCCTGACCTGGCCTGTTCTACTCACCTCCCAATTTTTCTCTCCATCCCTTCACTCCCCTCCTGGCCAGCTCCCCTTTCCTGCAGGCTTGGCTCTGTATTCCTTCAGTGCTTGCCCCTTAAGTGTTATGAATAAAGAGGGTAAAACTGCAGTTGAAGAGGAATCCTGAAAACCAGCTAGAAAAGTTTCAAAATATTTATTTCTTTTATTTAACAAGGTTTATATAGCACTTTTCACCTGGTCAAAGCAGCTTACATGGAACAATAGAATATCATTTGGTTTACATAGAACTTATTATCTATATACAGTGAACACTGGATAAGAATTGGTACAGTTGAACTATATACAAATGGCTGAATAATATAATTTGTCAGGGTAGCCCCACTCCCATGGCAAGTCATGTCCTAGGGACAGAGTCACAGCACTATTTCTCCTGGGTTCTTTCCCATTCGTTCATTCAGCTAGCACATGCTCTTATCAGGACGGCTGGGGAGGGGAAATCCCTTCAAGGCCCTTGGCACACAGATTTAAAGAAGCTCTTGACATGGAATTGGGTACGCCAATCCTCCTTACTTGGTAAAATGTCCAAATCAAACTGTATTTGGAAGCAGTCTTCTTTTGTATAAATACACAGTCTTTGGTGACATAGATAGTATCACATTGGGTATTTGTGTCACTAATCCTACGAGGACAACTTGGCTATTCGACAATCGAAAGAGGATCTTTATCTTTACTGTAGCACTTGATATACCGCCCAAGCAAAGTGTCAGAGTGGTGTACAATTAATAGGACTGCAGGTAGAGGTGCCCTTATTGGGCTCCTGAAGTTAATAGCAGACATCAGAATCTCCTTCTCCTTCACTGGGATCGTAGCTCTTCCTTCCTTTTGTATGAGGAAGGGGAACTATCCCACCATACCTCTTCCAGTAAGCAAAGCCTTCTCCAGTACTGCTGTCCTCTCTATAAGTTTACAATGCAAGCCAGCTCTTCCATGCTCTCTCCACAATCACGCAGAGGGGTGAGCAAAACCTCTGACTGGCAATCACTCTTCACATATAGCTAAGTTCAAGAATCAAGGGATGATTCCAGACTGGACACAAATACAAGGAAGGGGACCCAAGGCTGGACCTCTGCACACAGCACTCAGATCCACACAAAAGCAAAAAGGAAATCACAACCAAAACCACCTCCACCAAAACAAATCCACATGCCACATATCTGGCAAGGTTTGACAAATCCCGGTCTCCAGGTTGCCATGGTGCCTAGAAATTGCACCCTGGTGCCTGGGATTTTGTTTCCCCAATTTGGCTGCAACTCCTGAAAAAGACGAATTAGGTCTTACCTGCTAATTGTCTTTCCTTGAATACTTCCAATCCAGTCCACCACCAGTGGGTAATCACCGCTCGCCAGTTAAAGAGCCACCCCCTCAGCTCCAGTGGCCCAGTATCCTACTGACAAAGCAGACACTCCTAAAACAGAAAACCCCCCAAAAATAAAAAAAGACAGAAAATTACTAAAACATTCAAACCTTACCTTTACCCAGGAACTATATACAGCCGGCGGGCTTAACATGAAAGACAGACTCACTTGACCCACTGCCAGTCCAGAACTGCAGTGGCACTTAGTGCCCCCACAACTTTCCAGCATTCCTATTAATTTTTCCAGCCAGCCGGATGCTCCACAATCTGTGTCTCCCAACTGGATAAACTGCAAAGACAATAATCTGACAGGGAGGGAGTTGCACTGGACTGGAGGTATTCAAGGAAAGACAATTAGCAGGTAAGATTTTATTTTTATTTATTTATTTAATGTCTCTTTTATACCGCGCTATTTAACATCAGTGCGGTTTACATACAACATTAGCTTATACATCAAATTATAGATCTAATTTCACTTTCCTAATCTTACTTTCAGTCCAGTCCACCACCAGTGGAATGTAACAAAGCAGTACTCACACTCAGGAGGGACTAGCAAGTCTGGCCTGAAGCACTGAGGCCCTGAACCTGGCGTCCTGATGTACTTGCACATCTAGGCGATAATGGTGCGTGAAATATTGAAGGGTGGACCAAGTAGCCTCGCTGCAGATGTCTCCAGGAGGCACCAAGCGATGATCCACCCACGATGACGCCTGGGCCCTAGTCGAATGTGCTTGGAGGCCCCGCGGGACGGGCCAATTGCTGAACAAATAGGCTGAGGCAATTGTCTCTTTATCCAATGTGCTATGGAAGCTTTGGAGGCCGCTTCTCCTTTCCTTGTACCTTCATAACAAAACAGTCTATTGGACTTTCGAATGGACTCTGTGCTGTGCAAATAATGCCGAAGCACTTGGAGGACATCTAGTAGGCGCAAGTGGTCATTCTGCTCACCTGGCGCAAGTGGTCATTCTGCTCACGTGACCAAGAGAACATGAGGAGGGAGACCACCTGACTCAAATGGAACGAAAATGCCACTTTTGGCAAAAAGGATGGAACTGGCTGTAACATGACCTTTTCCTTTGAAAATACGAGAAAAGGAGCTCTACAAGACAAAGCAATGCCAAATGGGCACCAAAAAGACGGTTTTCAGTGTAAGATCCTTCATAGATGCCTCCAGCAGAGGCTCAAAGGTAGCCCCCGCCAGAGCCATTAATAACAAATTCAGGCCCCAGAGTGGGACCACAACCCTAAGTGTCGGCCACACCTGCTTGACTGCCTTCAAGAACCAAACCACATCCAGGTGTGTCGCAAAACTGGCGCCCACATGGACTGTGAGAGAATTCAAGGCCGGGCCTTTATCCAGCCCATTCTGCAAAAATGATAAAATGCCCGCTACTGAAGTTGTCAGGGACCTAAGGATCCTACTATTACACCATGCCTCAAAAATACTCCAGACGACTTCCGGTGACGTCATCGGGCTAGATGGTGGCGGTGTGATAGAGCTCCGCCACCAAAGCCTGAAATAACAAGGGGAAAGTATCCCTGTAAGCGAAATTGAGCGAGGTAATGCAAGGGAAGTAGATCTTGCAACTCCCGAGAGTTAAGAGGAGGCTGTGCAGGCAGCAGAAAGCACCGGAGAATGGAGCACATCAGTAGCGGGGAGCTCGAGTCTGCACGCACGTGGTCGAGCAGAGCGGAGAGGAAGTGTGCCGAAAAGAGACAAGCATGGCAGGAGGGCCGGAGAGTACAGGAGCTGCAGGGGAAAAAGGAACAGATTAAATTTGAGAGCTGGCACAGCAGGAGAAGGGAACCAGCAACAAAAGGCAGCCTTCATCTTAGCAGCAGAGTGGGGAGGCCTGGAAGGGGAACCACGAGGTACGCCAGAGGGGCGATTGGGTGAGCCGTACTGAGAGTGTCAACGGCAGGGGGGCTGGTGTGTGACGACGCTGCAGCAAGCGAATTTTATCAAAAAGAAGCAGAGGCAGAGAAAAGGAGGCAATTTTTCTGCAACGAATTAGAGGAGGAAAGCACAGAACAGGTATGGAGAGAGTGGAATGTCTCTGTGGCTTAGAGTACAACATAGCAAAACACAGTGCAGCAAGGCAAAACGATCCACAAGGAAGTCCTGTATAGCATAGAAACCCAAGATTAATTAAATAAGGTGGGACTCCATACATTGCTCAGAAACGAACTGAGTTACTGATTGAATACAGCAAAAGTAGCTGAACTAAAAGAGGGAGCAGAAAGATAGTTAGAAAGAGACCCAAGCTGCAAGGGGAAAGTCACTGCGCAATCCAGAGTCATTTAAAGCTCACAGAGAGAAACAAAGAGAGCAGATGGATAAATCAAAAGGAGGACTGTCAGCAAAGAAAAAAATTGGCGGAATTCAGATCATCCTATGTTCCCTCAAGAGGAGGGAACGAGGGGGAAAAAGAGGCTAAAATGGTGGCAGAGAGTGCGATTGAGCAGGAGGAAGAGATGGAGGGGGCTTGGGGCCCAGGAGTAGCAGATATGATTAAGCAGTGGCTAACAGAACTGAAAGAGGAACTTAAAGTTAAAATTAGCGGTGTAAAAAATGAAATTAAAGAGACAATGCAAGCTTTAAGAAAAGATATAGCGGAACTGGGAGCTCGGGTAGAAGAAACAAAAAATCAGTTGGAACAACATGGGGAAGTAATAGCAGACCTCCAGAAAGGATTGGAGGAATTGCAACAAGTGCAAGAGGAGCTGAAGGTGAAGGCGGAGGACTTGGAAGACCGGTCTAGACGATGTAATATAACAGTGTGAGGGCTCCCAGGACCCTAAATATAAGAATTGTGACGAAGTTATAATAAAAGTATTTGGATCTCTGTTACAAGCCGCAGCTATAGAAGGCGGCGGGGAGGGGGTACCACTGCAAACTGAGCGGGCCCACAGAGGATTGGGGCCGGTAAGAGACAATCGACCAAGAGACATTGTGGTATGCTTGAATTATTTTAAAACTAAAGAACAAATGTTGAAAGCTGCTCGAAAATTAAAGCAATTCAAATGAGAAGAGCATGACTTGGAATTCTTTCAGGACTTATCCCTGGGCACATTACAACGCTGGAGAGAGCTGAAGGAGGTGACAGCATATTTGAGGAGGGAAGACATGCGATATAAGTGGCTGTATCCGTTCGGTCTCCTGATAACGGTGAAGGGGATGTCACGGCGAGTGAAGACAAGCGAGGAAGCATGGCGAGCGCTTAAGGACTTGGGATTATCCAATCTTCCGGAAGGAGCAGGAGGTACAGGCAGAACAAAAACCAACATGGCGTCTACATTGAGGGCAGACAGCATGAGATAGCACAGAGCATCAGCTGATGGCAGGAGGTTGGACAGATTGACTAAAGGAAGCCATGGAGGGAAAGCGACGGAGAAGAGCAACGGTTGAAGCTGAGAACAACGGCAAGATATGTTAGAAAAGAAACTGTGCAGGGACTGTATTAAAGAATATTGATGATTGCTGTGTAAGGGGTTGTGGCTGAGAAAAATAGGGGGGTGGTTGGGGGGGGGAATAAGGGCTAGGGGAAGGAGTGGGTGAAGTGGTGGAGGAGAGAGGGAAGAATGGGAGGGGGGGAGTAAGGATCTGTCTATGAAAATATTTTGCAACACTGTTATCTTGGTAAGGGAAGTTGGGGGTTAGAGTAGAGGGAGGACCAGGGTGAAGGGGGGATAGGCAAGCATGGGGTCATAGGGGGGAGAAGGGGAGGAGGAGCCACTAGGGGTGGAGAAGCTGGGAGGGGAGGACCAGGCGGGAGATGAAGGGATAAGGAATGCAGGGGAAGCTGGGATAGAGAGGCAGAGGCAGGCTGTGGTTTGATTGATAGTCACCATTAATGAAAGGCGCGTCTCCCTCGAGGAGACGGGGGACGGGGAAGGGAGGCAGGGAAGGAGGAGGGAAGGAAGGAAGGGTGGGAGGGGGAAGGAAGGTAGGGGGGGAGGGGGGAGGGGAAGGGGGGCAGAGGTAAGGACACAGAGAGCAGGGGGGGATACAAAGTATAAAGGTGAGTTAAAAATAGTATCGTTAAATGTAAAAGGTCTTAATTCACCATTTAAAACGACAAAAATTGTATAAAGAAATCACATGCCAAAGGGCGGAGCAAGTGCTTATACAGGAAACACATTTGACCAGAGTGACAGAATATCTAGTTAAACCCAGAGGATATGGAGTATGTATACATGCATCCAACACAGTGGAAAAGAAAAAAAGGGGGGGGGGGGGCCATATTGATTGATGCTAAATTAAAGATGCAATTGCAAAATGTGGTGAGGGATAAAGAGGGGAGATATTTATTTATTTAACATTTCTTATATACCGCCTTTCATGATATCAAGGCGGTTTACATTGAACAAACTGAAATTACATTGAACAGGGCATTATAACTTGGAGATAACTATTTTACAGGGAACATGGGCTCTGGAGGGTTAAGTGGCTTGCCCAAGACCACAAGGAGCACCTGTGGGAATAGAAACCCCAGCCCTTCCGGCCTAAGGTTACTGTCCTCTAGTGGGATTTGAACCCCTGACCTTCCGGCCTGAAGTACCTTGCCCCAACCACTAGGCCACTCTTCCACTCCATGTGTTATTGAGGATAAAAGTGGGAAATGAGTGGTATTGCATAGTAAATGTATATGCACCAACAGGGGTGGCAAAGTGAATTCTGGAAAAAGCTGAATGAAGAGGTGGGGAAATTGGGGGAGGGTCATCTCATTTGTGGAGGAGATTTCAACTTAATGTAGAATCCAGTGAGAGATGCCTCAGGGAAAAGGGAGGGTAAGAGGGCAGATAGGAAGCGCTACCACAATTTTGTAGCGCACCATTGCTTGATTGATGCCTGGAGATTCCACCAGCCGGGGAAGAGACAATTTTCTTATTTTTCACCAGTACATGGATCATATTCCAGAATAGATGCTATCTGGGTATCGAAAGAGATGGGGGGGGGGGGGTAGGGTTAAGGGGGCGGATATGGATTAGATTACTTGGTCAGATCATGCGCTAGTGGAAGTCAGATTGACAATAGAGGGAGAGGGAAGGGCTTACAGTTTTGGAGACTTAATGAATCTCTATTAGAAGATGGAAGGGTAAGAGCGGACATCGAGAGGGAAACGAGGGAATACTTCCATTGGAATGATAATGGGGAGGTAACTTGGGGAGGGGTGTGGGATGGATATAAGGCAGTAGTGCGAGGAACTTTAATTAAATGGGGGGGGGCGCAAAAACGGAAGGAAAGGGAGGGAACAGAGAGGGAACTGAGAGCAAGATTGCTGGAATTGGAAGAACTAGATGCGCAAGGGAAGCAAGGAGAATACAGAGGCCAGGTGCTGGCAGTAAGAGCACAGTTAAATGGCTTACAGGCAGCAAAATAAGATATCATATGCAGTTGTTGCGACAGGAATTCTTTGAGGGAGGTAATAAGGCGGGGCGATATGTGGCTCAGAAACTGAAGCAGAGGAAATTGTGTTCTTATATAATGAAAATTCGGAATCCGGACGGGGAGCGGGTATATAAGGATGGGGAGATTAGGGGGGTCTTTAGAGGATACTATTAGGGGTTATATAAAGCACGGGACCCTCCACAGAGGGAGAGAGTACAGAGTTATCTTGATTCAATTCAGTTACCAAAATTAGAAGATGGGGAACAGAAAGAATTAAACAAGGCTATAACAGCAGAGGAGGTACAACGGGCTATAAAACAGTTGAAAATAGATAAAGCTCCGGGGCTGGATGGGCTCACAGCGAGGTTTTATAGAAGTTTTGGAGAGATATTAACTAAATCATTGGTGAGATTATTTAATCTCCCATGGGAGGGAGGTAGATTAGCGGATACTATGGGATGGGTGGGAATAACCGTAATACATAAAGAGGGAAAAGATCCACAACAGTGCTCTTCATATCGACCTATCTCAATGATCAATATAGATGCCAAATTACTAGCAAAAATACTTGCTACGCGTTTAAACAAGAAGATAGGGAAGTTGATACATTTGGATCAAGCGGGATTTATTCCCGGTAGACAGGTAGCGGATAATATTAGAAAGATCTTAAATATGATTTGGTCCACTGAACAAAGTAGGGAGGAGGCCTTGCTGTTGTCGCTGGATGCGGAGAAGGCCTTTGACCAGGTATCATGGCCATTTCTTTTCCAGGTAATGGAAAGAATGGGATTGGGGGAAGAATTTTTAAGTTGGGTAAAAGCGCTATACCACAATCCGAAGGCATGTGTTAGGGTTAATGGGGCCTACTCTCAATTTTTTGGGCAAGGGAGAGGAACGAGACAGGACTGCCCCCTTTCACCCCTACTTTTTGCTATATCTTTGGAACCGTTTGCGGAGAGGGTTAGAGAGAGGGCCGATGCTAAGGGAATAAGAGTAGGGCGGAAAGGATATAAAATATGCCTGTTTGCGGATGACATAATATTGAGTGTAGCTAGACCTTGGTTCTCTATACCAATACTAATGTGGGAATTGGAAGAATATGGAAGGCTTTCGGGTTTCACTATTAAATGGACAAAATCAGAAATATTAAACATCATTAAATGGAGATGCGCAGGGCATACTACAGAAGAAATACCCATTCAGATGGGCTAGAGAAAAAATTAGATATTTAGGGATTCAAATTAGTAATAGGATAGATGCCCTATACAAGCTAAATTATCCAAAACTATTTGGGCAGGTAGAGAGCTTGTTGGATGGGTGGGGGAGGGGATACTTCTCGTGGTTTGGACGCATAGCGACAATAAAGATGATGTTACTGCCAAGATTCTTGTTCCTGTTCCAGATGCTACCAATACCGGTACCAGCTAAAAAGTTAAAACAACTACAAAGACTTGTTAATCGATTCATATGGTCGAATAGACGGCCAAGAGTAGCTATGGCAGTAACGCAAAGAGCCAAGGGAGAGGGAGGGTTAGGGGTACCTAATTTTAGAAAATATTATGAGGCTGCTCAACTGAAAACGATATACGAGTGGCACAGTGGGACACAGAAACAGTGGGTTCAAATAGAAGAAGACTCGGTAAGTGGGGAGAGATTGGACAGAATGGTTTGGAGGGGTGGTAATAGCACTGAAAATAAACACCAACACCCCAAAATAGCCCACAGTTTGAGGGTGTGGAGACAGAATAGAAAACAATTAGTACAAGATAAAGAATACATACAGGGAATGACACTGGAGGCATGAATACATACAGGGAATGACACTGGAGGCAGAGACGCTCTCCCGCCGCCACTGCTCTCCCTCCCGGGATTGAGCACACTCACCGGAGGCAGCAGCCATCTTCAGCGTGCTGCCCAATTGGGGCAGCCGCCTGCATTTAAAAGGAAGCACCATCGGGTGCATCGAGAGATGCTCTCCCGCCGCTACTGCTCTCCCTCCCAGGATCGAGCACACTCACCAGAGGCAGCAGCCATCTTCAGCGTGCTGCCCAATTGGGGCAGCCGCCTGCATTTAAAAGGAAGCGCCATCGGGTGCATCGAGAGACGCTCTCCCGCCGCCACTGCTCTCCCTCCTGGGATTGAGCACACTCACCGGAGGCAGCAGCCATCTTCAGCGTGCTGACCAATCGGGGCAGCTGCCTGCATTTAAAAGGAAGCGCCATTGGGTGCGCCCGCGTCTGGCGGGCCCGCACCTGAGGGCCTCGCCAGAGGGCCCTTTGGCGTGGCCCTTAGGTGGGGCACGGGAGGCCGGTGGCCAAACATATCTCTCAGGAACCATCCCAGTACCTGCTTTCCATGCTGAAAACCACTCTCAGAGTACCAAGAGACAGCCAAAGTGTGCGGGACTGCTAACAACTAGAAGGTACCATGCAGATACAAAGTAACTGCTGATCCATTAACTTTAGATACAAAGTTACCTTATCTGGGCTTACCCCGAGTTTAGATCATTACTATAGATTCAACCAGATATACCTACTGTATTAGGCTGTTGGTACTACACAACTTTACCTTATACCTCGCTATTATACATTTATATATATTGTACTATACCTTTGCTACTAACGATTACGTTCTCTCATCGCTTTGATCATATTACTCCCATTCTTCTCCGCTTGCATTGGTTACCCCTCTGTTATCGCTTCCACTATAAATTCCTTATTTTGATTCATCGTGCTATTTATACAAATACCCCTTTATATCTTGCAGATCGGATCTATCTCCATACCCCCTACCGTCAGCTTCGTTCTATCCATACTAACCGTCTGTCCTTACCCTCTCCGTCACAAGCTCATCTTGAACAAACCCGCCATGCAGCTTTTTTCTTTCTGGGTCCAGTACTGTGGAATGCACTACCACCACCTCTCCGATTGGAATCCTCCTATCCTCAATTTAAGATACTACTCAAAACTCATCTGTTTCAACAAGCCTTCAATCTCTCTCCTGATGTTCCTCCCTGATTATTCTCATTAGCCGTGTGTGTCTGTTTATTTATACCTTGTCCTGTCCTCCCCTGTCTGGGCCTGTCGCCTTGTTGTATTCTTATGTTTTATGGAAGTCCTGGCCCATTTATTTATTTTTTTGTCTATGCTTTTTGTACTTCTGCTTTCCTATCTTATTATGGCGTTCTTTTCCATGTTTTTGCATTGCTAACCTTTTATTGTACACCGCTTTATGTTTTGACAAAAAGCAGTCTATCAAATTTTAAATAAAGATAAAGATAAAGATTATATTATACCATTCTATTGCTACTATACAGCTATATATATTGCTCAATACCACTGAACTTGCTACCCTTGCTACTATACATTACAGCATCTGTACTATTTCCTTGTTACTAGATAGCTATTTCACGTGTGCAGTCACAAAGGGAAGACTTGACACCCAGCAGCCCAACATGGCCTTCTCTCTACTAGTCCTGACCAGCATCTATCTCCTCTGCAATGCCATCCAGGATACTCTAACAATACCCCCTAAAAAAATTATTTTGCCTTTATATTTTTGTCGGATATCACCGAAGAGGGTACAACTTATAATCTATACCCTCCACTGGGTACATAGTAACATAGTAAGGGAGGAGTGGCCTAGTGGTTGGGGCAAGGTACCACAGGCCGGAAGGTCGGTGGTTCAAATCCCACTAGAGGACAGCAACCTTGGGCCGGAAGGACTGGGGTTTCTAGTCCTACAGGTGTTCCTTGTGGTCTTGGGCAAGCCACTTAACCTTCCATTGCCCATGTTCCCTGTAAGTATTAGTGTATGTGTCTCATATCCCCTCGTGTTAAATGTATCCCCCAACTGCTTTGACCCGGTGAAAAGCGGGATATAAATGCAGCTAATTAATTTTTTTTTTTTTTAACTTGAGATGTGCCCTCATAAACTCACGCTCAGTTCACAAGAAATGGCCAGCCATCACAGATCTCATAGCAAACCATAACTTAGACATCCTAATGATTACAGAATCCTGGCTTTCAGACACAGATACAGTACTCCTAAACCAACTTATCCCACCAGACTTTTCAATCCACACTTGCCATAGAGCCAGCCGAAGAGGTGGTGGAGTTTTCATCCTGGTAAAAACCGAACTCCAGTATCAGCTGCTCTCCTCCAAAAGCACTCCACACATAGACACAGTTACCATAGCCAACAAACATAACACCGTAAAACTCATCTATAGAGCCCTAACCTCCCCTCTGGAAGATCTCTCTAACATAATAGATCTAGCCTGCAACCCAGAAAACCCACGCAAACCTAACTGGTTGCTTGGTGACTTCAACCTTGCATCCCTGCAACCCACCCACCCAACACCTTCCTTGATGCAATGACAGATCTCAGTTACGAACAGGTGGTGAATGCCCCCACTCACCATGGAGGCAACTCACTGGACCTGATCTTCGCCCCACATTCATACAAAGTGCAATCACAACCTCAACCTCACCATTACTCCTGTCCCATGGTCTGACCACAGCTTAATCACATTCCAAATTCCATCGCTGCAAGACCAAGTCCCACCCAGCCACACAAACACAGCCTCTTCAGTAAATGCTCGCCGTTTCAAATCCCTCGACAAGGATGAGTTTTCCAAAAGCGCACTCCCAATACTCAATCAACCCTCTGTTAACCTTGACGATATGATCACCAGATGGAACGCCACTCTGAAAACATTTTCTCAGCTACCATCTTCGCACAAACCATCTACATCCAACAGACTGCCAAGAAAAAAGAAATCCAGCCCCATGGTTTTCTATGGAACCGCGGACTTCTCTGCTCCTCCTAAGGAAACAAGAAAGAAAATGGCGACGTTCTCGTGCCACGGTCGACCAAATTACATATATTGACCACCTAAAACTTCACCGTGAGACAATATCTGACAAAATGAGAACCTACCACTCCGAGCTCCTTCTCCACTCTCTAAATAATCCCCGGGACCTCTTCAGCATAGCAAAATCCTTAACCAAGGAACCTTCCTCTCCTCAGCCGGAGCCAATTCAACCCCAACTATATGCCGACTTACTCCAAACCAAAATCATAAAAATAAACATTGCACTAAGACCTACACATAGCCATATTCCCTACCTACAGCCACCATTTACTGAGTTCACACCCCCAGAAGAGAAAAACATCGAAGACCTTATTGCCAACATCAACACCACCACAGCACCAAATGACCCATGCCCAGTGTACTGGATCGGAGCGATGCGCATTGAACTCAGTCCAATCTTAGCCAACATCATGAGACTCTCCTTCTCAACAGGTATATTCCCACCATCTCTCAAACAGACGTCCATACGTCCACTCCTGAAAAACAACAGACTAGATCCGATGAAGGCTGATTCATATCGCCCGATCTCGAGTATACCCCTACTATTTATTTATTTATTTATTTATTTAGTAAACACTTGTATACCGCTGCTTCCTACGATCAGCAGCGGTTTACTTTACAGAATCATAATGTATTGTACGGTACATTGAGATTTCAGTTTTACATTTTGATTAGTCAATGATTACGTAACACGGGACAAGCATTTGGATACGATACATATTTGATTAAAGCACACAGATCAAGGTATACATTTGATTTCAGTAGATTGGGGGAGGGCCCCATATATACAATTTGTACAGAATTAGTTGCCAAGGTGTACAGACTATACATGGTTATATACAATTTGTACGGAATTAGTTGCCAAGGTGTACAAGTTATACATGACTATATACTATTAGATTATATGCTGCCGAGTGCGGCAGAGGAGATCTGGTTGAGGTAGGGTATCGCAGTTAGATCAAGTTGTAGTGGGTTTGAAACAGATAGGTTTTCAGTTTCGTCTAAATTCGTTCAGGTTGTTTGTGAGCCTTAATTCATGCGGTAGTTGGTTCCATTGGATTGGCGCTGAGTATGTGAACGCCCTATTGCTTGTTTCGGCCTTGACAGATCTTATGCTGGTCGGGATACATAGGGTGTTGAGATTCATAGTTCTCCTGCTCCTGTTGCTAGGTTGAATAGTGATTAGGTTATTGAGGTAGGATGGTGCGATGCCATTGATGAGTTTAAATGTTGTGATGAGTAGTTTGTAGATGATGCGGGCGGCCACTGGGAGCCAGTGCAGATCCATTAGAACTGGGGTTATGTGGTCGGTGACTTTCTTTTCCATGATGACTCTTGCAGCCACGTTCTGAGCCATTTGCAGGATGCTTAGTGTGCTCTTTGGAAGCCCTTGTAGAATGGCATTGCTGTAATCCAGGTGGGGAATGATTAGTGCTTGAGCAACAGACCTAAAGTCGGATTTCTCGAGGATATTGCGGAGTGGTTGAAGGATTTTGAGTTTGTAAAAGATGGCTCGGTTAACTGTTCTGAGGTGTTTGTCCATCTTGAGGTTGCTGTCAAGTAGGACTCCTAGATACTTTATTACAGGCTTTGTATTGTATATGTTTTTGTTTAGTGTGACTGTGGTGGGCGGGATGAAATTGGCTTTCTTGGACATGAACATGACCTCTGTTTTTTTGTGATTTATTGACATGTTGTTTTGCTGAAGCCATGATTGGAGCATGTCAAGGCATTCTTCTAGTGGACTGAAGTTAGGCTGTGTTATGTCGAGCTGTGTGTATAACATCACATCGTCGGCATATATGTGGTAATTTATGTTGTATTTCTGGAAAATACTGCATACCGGCTTTATATACAAATTGAACAGTAGGGATGAGAGGGCAGACCCTTGAGGGATCCCTTGGGTTTGGGGGAAAGCATCAGCTCTGTCGTTGTTGAATTGCACTTGTTGCATCCTATTGGATATGTATGATGTGAACCATTTCAGGGGGTCCCTGTTATACCTAGCGAGGCCAGGCGGTCCAAAAGGGTGGTGTGATGTACTGTATCGAATGCCGCTGAGATATCGATGAATATGAGTATGAACATGGAGTTTTTGTTCTCGAGGCCCCTAAGTAGATTGTCAAGGAGTGCCAGTAGTAGTGTTTCCACTCCGTGATTCTGACGGAATCCGTATTGATGTTCATCTAGGGCTTTTATCTCGTCCATGTGGTCCTGGAGTTGGTGCTGGACCGCTTTTTCAATCATCTTTGCTAGGAAAGCTATGCTTGAGATTGGGCGATATGATGCAGGGTCACTTTTGTTGAGCGACTTGTTTTTTAATATGGGTCTAATAATTGATTTCTTGAGATGAGACGGCATGATTCCTTGTTTCAGAGACTGATTGACAATGTGCGCGATGGGTTTTGCGTTGTCTTTCTTGGTTGCTTTCATCCAAGCGGCTGGGCATGGGTCGAGGGGGGAGGTAGTGGTGTTTAAGTTGGTTAAGATGTTTAAGATTTGTTGCTCACCTAATTGCTGGAAGGTGTTCCATTCTGTTTCTGGGTCTGCTTGAGGGGCAGTTGTGGTTTCTCGAGTGGTGAGAGCTAGTGGCATGCCTTTGGTCATGCTTGTGGGAAGTTTCGGATTTAGCTTTTTGGCATAGTGGTCGGCAAGCGTCTGGGCCTTTATATCGTCTGCAGAGATGGAGTTTTGTGAAGATTTGGTCAGAGATTTTACGAGTTCAAAAAGTTCTCTGGGTCTGTTGAGCGCTTTGTTGAGTAGATTAGTGTGGTGTGTCTTTTTAGCGAGGTTTACCTCATTCTTGTATCTTGCGAGGAGTGTTAGGTATAGTTGCTTGCATTCTTCGGTTTGCTTTTTCCTCCATTTCCTTTCGAGTTTGCGTAGTTCTCTCTTCATTTTAGATAGCGTGGGAGAGTACCATGGTTCGGTTCCTGTCTTTGTTACAGCGTTTGTGTTCTTGTGTACTAGCCAAAATAATTGAGAAGGTTGTCCAAAGACAAATCCAGCAATACACTGACACATCAACCCCCCTAGATAGCACAGTTACTTACCTGTAACACGTGATCTCTGGGAACAGCAGGAATTAGTCCTCACATATGGGTACGTCGGAACCGACGGAGCCCGCGCGGGAAAGCTCCCCAGCTTCCCAGAAAGGAAGCTTTTGGGGCCTCCCACTGAACATGCGCGCTGCCTTCCCGCCTTCCTGACCAGCTCTCCTCAGTTCGAGTTTATAGCTGAGACAATAGAGAGAGGAAAGGAAGATAGATAGAAGATACAACTCCTAGGGGAGGTGGGTGGGTTGTGAGGACTAATTCCTGCTGTTCCCAGAGATCACCTGTTACAAGTAAGTAACTGTGCTATCTCCAGGAACAAGCAGGAATAAGTCCTCACATATGGGGACTACCTAGCTAAGATGCCTGGGAGATCCCCTTCCAAGGGTTCGCCATCTTCGTATGGATCTCAGGCATCCATCCTGGGAAGGTGGGCAGGAGTTGTTCAAGTATGGAACTGGTGTTTGAGGACAGCCTGACCAAACAAGGCATCCCGGCGGGAGTCCTTGTCCAAACAGTAATGGGCTGTGAAGGTATGAACCGAGGCCCAGGTGGCGGCTCGACAGATCTGATCTATGGATACAGAGTGAAGATGAGCCATAGAAGTGGCCATGGCTCTCACATTGTGAGGTGTGACATGGCCTTCCAGAGAAATGTTTTTACTCTGGTAAGCAAAGGAAATACACTGAGCAATCCAATTGGAAAGTGTACGTTTGGAGACTGGAAGTCCCAAATGAGAAGGATCAAAAGCCACAAAAAGTTGGGAAGACTTTCGATGTGGCTGAGTCCTGTTGAGGTAAAAGGCGAGAGCTCTTTTACAATCTAGAGTATGAAGGTTCCTCTCTGCACTGGATGCATGAGGAGCCGGGAAAAAGACAGGTAGATATACCTCTTGATTAAGATGAAAAGGCGAGACCACTTTGGGCATAAAGTGGGGATTCGTCCTAAGGACCACCTTATCATGATGAAACCTAGTATAAGGTGGATGAGCCACTAAGGCCTGTAGTTCACGGATGCGACGAGCCGAAGTGACTGCAATAAGGAAAATGACCTTCCAGGAAAGAAATTTCAAGGAGGTAGAAACCAACGGTTCAAAAGGTGGCTTCATAAGCTGACCTAGAACTAGGTTCAAATCCCATGCTACCGGAGGAGGTCGGATGGGAGGCTTAGTTAGAGTCAGGCCTCTCATGAACCTTGCAATAAGCGGATGAGAGGAGACAGGTTGTCCATTTATAGGTTTTAAGGATGCTGCAATAGCACTCAAATGGACTCTTACTGAATTCGTCTTAAGGCCTGCATTAGAAAGATGCAGGAGATAGTCTAGTAGAGAATTCAAAGGAAGTGCTAGAGGGTCAAGACCCTGTTGAGCACACCAAATGGAAAAGCGTTTCCATTTGAAAGCATAGGAACGCCTCGTGGAGGGTTTCCTAGAGGCATGAAGGATATCTTTCACTGGTTGAGAAAGATTGAAGTCATGAAGGCTTAGGCCTTCAGTAACCAAGCTCTGAGGTGTAGGGACTTGGGGTTTGGGTGCCACAAAGTCCCCTCCTCCTGAGACAGAAGGTCTGGCGCAGCTCCCAGGTCCAGGGAGGGTCCCTGGGAGAGATGCAGAAGAAGAGGGAACCACACTTGGCGTGGCCAGCGTGGAGCTATGAGGATCATCGATCCATGATCCCTCTGGAGTTTGAACAGAGTCTTGGGAATCAAAGGAATGGGTGGAAAGGCATATGGGAATTCCTGACCCCAATGCAGGAGAAAGGAGTCGTTGGCCTGAGCTCCCTGACACGGAGTCCTGGAACAGAACCGGGGAAGTTTGGCATTCCACGGACTTGCAAAGAGGTCTATGTCCGGGGTTCCCCATTCCTGAAAGATTCTGCGTATCTGGTCCATATGTAGGGACCATTCGTGTGGGAGCAGAACTCGACTGAGTCTGTCTGCCCGAGAGTTTTGAACCCCTGGAAGATAGACTGCCAGAAGATGAATTTGATGCTCTCTGGCGAAGGCCCATAATCTGAGAGCTTCGTTGCAGAGCGACAGAGAGCTTGTCCCTCCTTGTTTGTTTACGTAGAACATGGCCACCTGATTGTCTGTATGAACTAGGACGGTCAGGTTGACAAGGAGGGTATGGAAGACTTTGAGGGCAAAGAAGATTGCTCGCAGTTCCAGGAGGTTGATGTGAAGGGTGGTCTCTTGTGGAGACCAAGTACCCTGAGTGGAGAGGTGTTGAAGATGGGCTCCCCACCCTGTTTGGGAGGCATCTGTTGTGAGGGTTGCTTGGGGCAACAAAGGTTGGAAGGGGGCCCCCAACAACAGATTTTTGGTGGATGTCCACCATTGGAGGGACCAAAACAGACGTCTTGAGGTGAGTATTTGGTCGGAGAGCGCTCCTGATGCTTGAGTCCACTGGGTGGCCAAGGTCCATTGAGCTGCTCTCATATGAAGACGAGCGTAGGGCACCACGTGTATCGTGGAGGCCATGTGGCCCAGAAGACGCAACATTTCCCTGGCTGTCAAGTGACTGCTGGACTGAGCTTGGGAGGCCAAGCACACCAGACGGTGGCCCCGGACTTGAGGTAGGTAGGCCCTTGCAGTGGTGGTGTCCAACCGGGCCCCTATGAATTCCAGAGACTGAGTAGGGATGAGTTGAGACTTGGGAAGGTTTACTACCAGTCCCAGATACTGCAGAATGCGCCTTGTGCGGTCCAGGGAAATCTGGGCCTCTGACCGAGATGGAGCTCGGATGAGCCAGTCGTCCAGATATGGGAATATGAAAATTCCCAGGGCTCTTAGAAATGCGGCTACGACTGCCATGCATTTGGTGAACACTCTTGGAGCAGAGGCTAGACCGAAGGGAAGTACTCTGTACTGGAAATGTTTTCCCTGGAACAGAAATCGAAGATATTTTCTGTGTGATGGATGGATGAGTATATGTGTGTACGCATCCTTGAGATCTAGAGAACAAAGCCAATCCTGACTCTGAAGGTATGGAAGGAGAATGCCCAGAGAAAGCATTTTGAATTTCTCCTTGTATAGAAATTTGTTCAATTCTCTCAGATCTAGGATAGGTCTGAATCCCCCTGTCTTCTTTGGTATGAGAAAATAAGGGGAGTAGAAACCTGACCCTTGCTGAAGAAGAGGAACCTCTTCTATTGCCCTTTGGGCAAGGAGGGAAGACACTTCCTGACCCAAGAGGGCCAGGAGAGATGGGGGAGAATTGAAGTGCCTCACCATGGTATGTGGAGGAAGGCTGGAAAAATGAAGTTTGTAGCCCTCTCTGATGATAGAGAGGGTCCATTGCTCTGATGTAATTTGCCCCCATCTGGGAGCAAAGTGAGCTAACCTTCCGGGAATGGTGAGGGGCTCTGGTTGTTCTAGAGCCAGAAAGGTTAAGTTCTCTAGGGGCAAGTCAAAACCCCTGAGGGGGTTGAGCCTGCTGAGGAGTGGCAGACGCTGCAGGCTTTGACCTTGCCTGTTTAGGTTGCTGACGCTTAGCAGCAAAGCGAGGCTGAGAAGATTGTTGGCCAGTATTTGTGGAAAATCTGGCCTTCTTATAGTAAGGCCTCTTGAAAGACTTTTTCTTGGCAGGAGTAGAGGTAGACTTAGAAAGTCTATCTAAGGTAGCATTTTCTGCGTCCATTTGAGTGGCTTTAATTTGCCAGTCTTTACCAAATAAGTTCTCACCTGTACAGGGCAGATTCCGTAAGCCATCCAGGACCCAGGGTTCTAGGTCAGAGGCCTGGAGCCAAGCAAGTCGTCGGGCTGCAATGGCAATGCCCGAAGCTCTACCGGCACCCTCAAAGGAATCAAAGGCTGCTCTGTTGGAGAACTTAGAAACATCTAGAAGCTGTTTCACCAGAGAAATGAACTCCTCCTTTCTATCCTCAGGGATAAAGGGGGCAAAATGCCGTACCTTCAGGGCAAGTTCCCTTAGAAACATGCCCATATACAGACTATATGAATTAATCCTGGCTATAAGCATACTAGCCTGGAAGATTTTCCTACCAAAAAAGTCTAGGGTCTTACATTCTCGTCCTGGAGGGGTAGAAGAGTGCCTTTTGGTACTCTTAATCTTTTTCAGCGCAGACTTCACCACAATGGAATGGTGAGGCAGCTGAGTCTTTTGAAAACCAGGAGAAGGAGGGACCCGGTACATGGTGTCCAACCTACGGGAATGAGGAGACAACGTAAGAGGAGTCTCCCATAAGTCCATCAAGTGTTCTTGAAGGATTTCATGGATAGGCAGGGTGACTGCCTCTTTAGGAACCTTAGGGTATCCTAAAATATCCAATTTCTTTGATCTAGGTTCTTTTTCAGAGGATGTAGTAATAGAAAGTCCTTTAGCTACTTCTATAATGAAGTCTCGAAAGGACAAATCCTCTGGTGGAGACATTCTCCTCTTTGGGGAAGAAGGCTCTTCAGGAAGAACTAGAGACAGCTCATCAGAGTCATCAGAGGAGTCAAAATCCTCAGAAGAATCAGAGTATCCTCTATTTGCTTCCAACGCACGATACGCATACCGCTCGGTATCGACATCAGGTGTACCGGGTATGGGATCGGTATCGGGCAAAAACCCGGATCCGGCATGCGGAACCGATCTGCATTTGGAAGACGATGGTCTCGGTTCCGGTATGGGGGACGGTACCGGAACCGGACCCGGAACCGCTGGATGCGGTACCGAGGGCGTCGCAGCTTTAATAAAAGCCAGAATGGCCTGCTGCATGGTCTGAACAGTATTGTCCATAGACGCCACTGCTGCCTGGATGTCGGTACCGGCATGGGCCGGTACCCCAGAGCAGTCTAACAGGTGATCGGTCGAGGCTGTGCCATCGATGTCAACCTGTAACCCCATAGATGGAGCTTTGGAAGCCAGAGCTTCCCGCCGGGGTTGTTTGGCTGGGGCAGGGTCCTCTGACTCAAGATTGAGGGCCTCTCGATACTTTGAAGGAGATTTGCCTTTTGAGGACCGGCCCGAAGGTGGTTTGGTTACCTGAGATCCATCCAGAGAGGAAGACCTGGATGACTGTGATGCTGGATTATCTGAAGCAAACAGTACATGGAATTTGTTGGCCCGGTTCTGCAAACCACGTTTAGACATCTGGGAGCAGGATGGGTAGTCCGGAATGGAGTGGTCAGGTCCCAAACATTTAAGACACCAGTCATGGGTGTCTGTAACAGAAATAATAGCACTACAATTGGTACACTTCTTGAAACCAGGGGCTGGTTTCTCCATGAGGAGAATTTGTGTAGGCCTGAGGCCTAACCGAAGTCACCAAGTTGCTAAAATAAAAGTTTTTTGTTTTTTTTTTTGAAAGAAAAGAAAAGAGAGACCGGCGGTACCGGTTTCGGTATGGGGAAGGCAGGTACGCGGTCTAAAGAAACAAACTAAAATAAGAATTTCTTCAGCGATGACAGGAACACGACCTGCTGGCTCCGCGGAAAAAGAGAAACTGAGGAGAGCTGGTCAGGAAGGCGGGAAGGCAGCGCGCATGTGCAGTGGGAGGCCCCAAAAGCTTCCTTTCTGGGAAGCTGGGGAGCTTTCCCGCGCGGGCTCCGTCGGTTCCGACGTACCCATATGTGAGGACTTATTCCTGCTTGTTCCTGGAGATCCCTGCTAGTACAGGATTCGAGAATCCCATGGAGTCGAGACTTTACTCATCACACTAACCAACACCTTAAACAGAGGAATAGACAACATCGAAAATGGGTTTGCACTCATCTTCCTCGACATCGCTGCTGCATTTGATTCTGTCAATCATGATCAACTCCTTACACGACTCCATGAGAAGGGAATCCAGGGCCTGGCCTGGGAATGGTGCAAATCCTACCTAGCTGACCGATGGCAACATGTGCGGATGGGATCCATTCCAGCAACATCAGGGAGTACCCAAGGCTCCTCTCTGTCCGCATTACTCTTTAATGTATATATGCAACCTATATGCAAAATCATTCGCTCATTTAATATCTCCAGCCTGATCTATGCAGACAATGTCTTGCTGTTTGCACCAATCAAAGTCATGCATCCTGACTTTACACCTCTAGTAGATTGCTTCAACGCAATCACTGACTGGCTTCAAGCTCAGAACCTCCGTATTAACTTCAAGAAAACGGAGGTCTTGTTCATTACAAAGAACAAAAACTTCTCTCCCCCCACTACCTTGAAGGTGAGAGATGCAGAGCTCCCAAGAAAACTTGTGATACACTACTTAGGTATTACGCTTGACCAACATCTTGACTTCAAAGAGCACATAAAGAACACCACCAGGACGATATGCAACAAAATCAAGACTCAAGGCACCTAAGACCCATGCTAGCACCCGACGATTTCAGAACAATATTCCAGGCGCTGGTAACACCACATTTTGACTACGCGGACATCATTCTGCATGGCCTCCCCAAGAGCATCCTCAATCCATTACAACTTGTGATGAACGCGGCTGCCCGCATTCTCTGTGGTTTATCCAGAAGAACCCACATCACACCCATTCTTAAAGACCTTCACTGGTTACCGTTAAATTGCAGACTCACATACAAGGCACTACTCCTCACATTCAAAGCCATTAACGTGATATCCCCCTCGTCCCTCACAGTCCTTCTCATCCCCACCCCCAACAACAGGTCAAGAAGGACGGTAACCGCCAACACGTTGATTATCCCTATGGAATCCACAAAATGTACACAAGCAACCAGGAATAGAGCCTTCGCTTTCTTTGCCCCAAAGTGCTGGAATAACCTCCCACCAAATATCAGAGCAATCAGAGACCTCACACAATTCAGGAAAACCCTCAAGCATCACATATTCCTTCTACACTTTTCACAGCCAAACATAACACAACCACATCCCACACCCCAACTCACTCAAATCGGACCCAACACCTCGCAAACCGTCTAAGACAAACCGAGCTGCAGATCCGCCCATCAGGTACATTCAACAAGTGCTGATATACTGACTATATTGAGTATTGTATGGCTATAATGATTAATGTATTAACCGAGAAGACCCAGCCTTAACCATTCAGTTTGGGCCTAACATCTAACGTGTAAATAGTTACTCAGCCACTGCTTTGATGGTTGAATATGTAAATAGTTCACCCAGTTACAGCTCCAAGTTACTGATCCTGTTCTATGTAAGTACTAGGCAGTTCTCACTGGCCTAGTGCAAGAATTGTTAATTGTAAACCGCACTGATATTAAAGAGCGTGGTATATAAAAGCTTTTAAATAAATAAATAAATAAAATAAATGTTTTGATAGGGGTCAGGGACCAGGGGTAACTGTTTTGCGCAGATGGGCAAAGGCGGGGCTTTCACAGATTTCTCAAATAGTGAGCAAGGAGGGCATGCTGATGTTTGAGGGCATCAGGGACCTGTACCGGCTGGGAGATAGCAATTATTATGCATATTTACAATTGAGCCATTTTTTGAGGCAACGGAAGGTGTGGAAGGATTTATGAGAACATAGAGGGTGGTTTGAGGCGCTTTGCTCAGGCCATATTGGCCAAAAAGGAGCTTTGTCCAGAATTTACAAAGGCTTGATGGAGGGAGGGGGAAGTAAACTGGAGTTTATGATAAAATGGGAGGAGGACAAATGGGAACAAACACAGAGACAAACAGAGAGAATCTCTAAAGGAAAAAAGGGGACTGTTGTAGTTGTCGATATGGAAGGACAGACTAGATAGGCCATGTGGTCTTTTTCTGTCGTCATGTTTCTATGTTTCTATTTTCAGCCTACCTGGCATGAGACTCTCCTGGGGCACCTAAGACTGCAGGGTCTGAATTTCCATGCCAGAAGGACCGGGCCAGTAGCAAAATGGAAAAGAATTCTGGGGAGGACAATCCAGATTCTGGAAGCTCTCCTCTTGGATAAGACTCCTCAACACCAGGGGTCATAGCTGCCACAGATCTCCTAGAGGATGAAGAATGGCTCACAGCACGGTCACAGTCGGCTGAGCAGCCTTACCCTTAGCACCATTTTGCCTCTCCTGGCCTGAGCCAGGTAAGAACAGACTAACTGTATCCCCCAGCTAAGGGGGAAAGCATGCCCTCCAGGGGTGACTCAGAAGCTGCCATGCAGGGAAGGCAGAGTCCAGAATCCAAGGATGAGGCTCCTCACTTGCCACAAGTCAAACAACGTTTCCTGGAAGAAGACAGAGTTTTGGGTAAGTATCACAAGGCACTGTTGGCCTGCAAGCTTACATTAACTGTGCTTTCATGTAATGTGCGTTAAAGGTGCTAGGGAAGAAGCATACGTTGGAGCTGCTTGGGTGAAACGCACATTAGGACCACATGACTCCCAGGTGCACAATAGTCAAAAACTTTACTAATGCATGCAGATAATGGCAGGAAACTCCCACACAGCGCCAATGGTTGCAAGCAGTCCACCCCGAATTGCATTCCTCAGAGATGAAACCAGGAGCCCCCAAGGACAATGACAGGGTCAAGCCTTGGTTCTCATCCCGAGAGCCCCAGGTGTATGATCCATGCCGGGCTAAGCTCTACTCCCCTGAAACTGCTTCACTGACTTCTTTTAGTTGTACAGCACTGTGCGGAAGGTGGTTGGCAGGCAAATCCCTCTGGGAGCCTTCTGCAATCTTTGGGAGAGAGCAGGGGGGAATGGAAGAAGAAGGAGGTGGCGCAGAGGTTGTGTGAGGCTACTATACTCTTCCAGAATCTTCCAAATCCTAGTAATTAGTGGCTGCTCCACAGGCCCTTATCATAAGGGCATAGAGCTGAACCAATTTTCCCTCCTTCTATGGCTACCTAAAGGACAACAGTCTAGTGGAGCCTCCCACATCGTGCTCAAGTGAGAGAGTCACCCTCACGGTGGTCATTCATGAGCGTTTCATCTCTTTTCCTCTCAATCTTAAGATTTTCAACAGAGGAGAAAATCCATACACCTTCTGTTGGAGACAAAGAAATACTGAAGGGATCTCTGGTGGCTGAAGCAGATAGAGGCACGGGAGTGATGTCACTGAAACCTGGGTTTTTCATTGGTTCTTTGTCTCTACCAATCTGCTGGTAGGGGAACACAACCTACTTGTCTAGAATGGTCTAGCAGGACGATATGGAACTATACTTCACACACCCACTCCAATTATGAAACGAGTCTGGAAGAGCGTGAATATCTACTGCCCTATAGTTCTTACTGACAACCATGGCTACCAGTTGCCTTTTTGCACTGGAAGAACAGCTCCATTACAAGTATTTGTTCCTAGCTTGGGTTAGGCATGTCACTGCTTGCTTGCAAGTTCTGTCTGTCTATATTGAATATTGATTATTATTTATTTATTTTCTCATTGTTAGTGTGCTCTTTACCTTATCTGTATTTTTTTGTAATATTGTTCAGCTCCCTATTTTAAGCCGTCTGTCTCTTGCTCCTCCTTTGCCTTATTATCCCTCCCTCCCAGCCCACAGTCTGACTCTTACTTCTGTTCTGTGCTCATTACAGCTATTACTCACAGGTGTACCCTAATCCCCTAAGATCTTTCTCCTGCCTATCCTTCATATATTTCTCCTGACTTCTGCTGTCTTCTCCATCTCTTTCTTATGACTCCACATTACTTTCTTTTCCTAGTGTTGGCACTCCCTAATCTTCTCCTCTCATACCAACAACTTCAAACCCTCTCATCTTTATCATCCCCTCTTTACCATCCTCGCTTCTCCCACCATCTTGCTACCTAACCTATAATCAGCTCTTGAGTTTCATCATTTTCTTCCTCTCATTCAGCCATCTCTCTCTCTCTGAGAGAGCCTCACCTTCATTATCGCCATGCTGTCTCCTCTGACCTGCACTCTTCTGGATCCTTCTCATTCTTTCATTTGGAGATATCAATCTCAACCCTGGCCCCCCTAGACTTTTGTCACACTCCCAGGACAGATCCACATGCAACTGCTCAAATCTTATTCATATCCCTTTCCATTCCCCATCCTCTCTCTCTTTCTCATGCGCCTTGTGAGATGCACACTCCATCTCAAATAAACTTGCCTTTATTTATGATTTCTTTATCTTTAACGCTCTCCATCTTATTGCTCTAACTGAGACTTGGCTTCTCCCAGAAGACTCAGCTTCAGTCACTGCCCTCCATCATGGCAGCTACCAGTTCTCCCACATGCCTCATCCCTCTGGCTGTGGTGGTGATATTGGGTTTCTACTTTCTCATTCCTGCCATTTTCAAACCCTCCTTCTGCCTCAGTCTCACTTCTTTCCCTCCTTTGAAGTCCATTCCATCTGCCTTTTTATTCCACTACCTCTCTGGATAGCTGCTATTTAATTGATCCCCTGAGAAGTCCACTTCTACCTTTCTCACTTAATTTGATTTGTGGCTTTCCTTCTTTCTGGATTCATCTTCCCCCTCCCTTATTCTCAGGGATTTTAACATTCATGTTGATAACCCCTCTGACCCTTATGCTTTAAAGCTCCTTTGCCTTACCTCCTCATTCAATTTCCAGCTTTGCTCTACTGCCCCCACTCACCAGCATGGCCACTGCCTTGACCCTGTCTTCTTCTCTAATTGCTTACCCTCAAACTTCTGTACCTCAGCTCTTCCTTTCTCTGCCCATCACCTGCTAAGCTTCACTCTCACCAAGTTTCCTCTAACCTCTTTAGAAATCTTCATGCTATCGACCCACTGGCTCTTTCCACTACTGCCTCATCAACTCTTTCCTCCACTATGTCATCTGAGTCTGTTGATGAGGCAGTAGCTTCCTATAACACTGCACTTTCCTCTGCTCTGGATGCGCTTGCTCTGCCCATGCCATGTCCTGTGAGGTGTACAGTACGTCAGCCCTGGCTGTCTTCGACTACCTACTATCTACGTTCCTGTGCCTGCTCAGCTGAGAACATTTGGCTCAAATCCCGCACCTTTGTGGACTTTCTACACTTCAGATTCATGCTTGTCTCTTTCCAGTCAGCCACAGCACTTGCCAAATAAGAGTATTATGTCCACCTGACTAATTCTCTTTCCTCTGACCTTCACAGTCTCTTTATAACTCAACTCACTTCTTAAGGTGCCTCCACTTCCAACCCCTCCTTCCCTTTCTGTCCAAACTTTGGCTATTTCCATGACAAAGTCCACAAGATTACACTAAAATTCCTCACAAGATCAACAACATTTTATTTAATTTAATTTATTTATTTTATTTTCTTATGTACCGCACTCTTTAGTATCAGCGCGGTTTACATGGAACAAGGAACCATAAACCACAAGTTTTTTACATAGAACAGGGAGGTACAACTTGGATAACTTAGGGAGACATGCAAAACAACTATTTACATATGTAACAGTAATCTTTGAGGAATGGCCTATGAGCAATCTACGGATAGGTATTAAAAGTAGGCATAATGTGCGGCTATGGTGGATTATGATTTATCTTGTAGTATTGTATAAATAAGTGGTGTTTGAGTGCTCTCCTGAATTGCATGAGATCGGTAATGGCTCGGATTTCTGGAGGCAGAGTATTCCAACACTTGGGGGCATAAAAACTGAACGCTCTGTTGGATGTTGTTAATGTGCATTTTGTTGCTGCATTTGGTATAATTACTCCCAACTCTTCCCCTCAACCTCTGCCACTCTCTTTTTTCCTTTTCTAAGATCTCTGAAGAGGAAACCATACATCTTGTTTCCTCCTCCAAACTCACTACCTGCTCCTTTGATCCTACTTCCACCCATCTCCTAAGCTCCATCTCCTCCACTGTCATCCCTTCCATCTCTCATATTCTCAACTTATCACTCTCCACTGCAACTGTTCCTCCAGCCTTCAAGCATGCTATGGTCACACCTCTCCTCAAGAAACCCTCACTAGACCTTATCTGTCCTTCTAATTATCAACCCATTTCTCCCCTCCCCTTCATTTCTAAACTACTTGAATGTGCGGTTCACTGCCATTGCCTTGACTTTCTCTTCTCTCAAGCACTTCTGGATCCATTGCAATCTGGCTTTCATCCTTTACTCGATCCTCATCCTTCTTGACCTTTCTGTTGCTTTTGACACTGCTGACCACCACCAGCTCCTTGATACCTTGTCCTCGCTTGGTTTTAAGGGCTCTGTGATATCCTGGTTCTCTTTTTAGCTCTCCCATCGCACTTTCTGGTGAATCATCCTCTACTGCTATCCCACTCTGTCTTGGGCTCACTCCTTTTCTCTCTCTATACTCAATCTTTCGGTGCACTCATCTTCTCCCATGGTTTTCAGTCCTACCTTTACAATGATGACTCTCAGATCTACCTCACTATACCTGAGATTTCTCTGGAAATCCAGGACCAGATCACTGCCTGCCTATCTGATATTGCTGCCTGGATGTCTCACTGCCGTTTGAAATTTAACATGGCCAAAACTGAGCTTCTTATTTTTCCCCCTAAACCCACCTACCCCCTTCCTCCTATCTCAATCTGTGTGGATAATGCTCTACTCCTCCCCGTTTCCTCTGCTCGCAATCTTGGGGTTGTCTGACTCCTCCCTCTTCTTCTCCACACACATCCAACTGATAGCTGAATCCCCATCATTTCCTTCTCTATAACATCAGCAAAATTTGCCCCTTCCTTTCTGAACACATTACTAAGACACTTATACACTCTTTAGTCACCTCCCGTCTAGACTATTATAACCTTCCCCTTGCTGATCTCCATCTGAATCATCTGTCTCCCCTTATTTATTTATTTTATTTATTTATTTAACATTTCTTATATACCGCGCTCTTTGTAATCAGTGCGGTTTACATTGAAACAATATACACTTGGTCAGTTAAATTTGGCCGTCGTCTACATAGAACAGGGATTTAACATGGAGGTATACTTGGGGGAAACTATTTACATTCCTAGTACATTACATATTAGAGCTAAATTTGCTGTAAGTTGTTGCACTCATATAGCAGCAGTTTGGGATTGTGAGGGTGGGGGAGGGTGAAGGGGGGGGGGGTATCCGGATATGTAAAATGCATGAGAAACAGGTGGTGTTTGAGGGCTTTTCTGACAGCCTAAGGTCCCTGATTGCTCTAATGCTGGGAGGGAGCTTGTTCCAACATCTGGGAACATAGTTCAAGAATGCCCTATTGATGGTGGTCTGGTTGAGCTTTGTAGATTCACTTGGTATGAGTAGCATATCTGCAGCCAGTGATCTCCTAGGTCTGTTGTTTGCAGTGTGTATGATGAGGTCGGAAATAGATGCAGGAGACATTTTGTTGAAGGCCTTGAAGGTAATGAGGAGGGCCTTGTATAGGATTCTGCTGCTTACTGGAAGCCAGTGGAGTTCTTCTAGAATGGGGGAGATGTGGTCATTCCTTGAGGCTCTGCAAAGTATGCGGGCTGCTGCATTCATGGCTAACTGTAGAGGGTTGAGGGTAATCTTTGGGAGGCCTTGAAGTATTATATTGGCATAGTTGAAGTGCGGTGTGACTAGCGCTTGGAAGATAGTGCGGAAGTCACCGGGTTCAATCATAGGTCTCAAGTGCCGCACAGTTTTGATCTTGAAGTAGATGGCTTTTACAGTACGTTTTATGTGCTCCTTGAAGTCCAACTGTTGATCCAGTATGACCCCAAGATAACTTATATTGGATTTGACTGGAAGTTCTGCGCCTCTGACTTTCAGTGTAGGTGGAGGAGAGAAACCTTTATTTCTTGTGATTATTAGGACTTCTGTTTTTTTTAAATTTATATGGAGATTCTGAGTGAGTAGCCAATCCGTTATTGCATTGAAGCAGTTGATTAACACCATATAGTCAGGGCAAGTGACAGTTATAGGTGTAAATAGCAGCACGTCGACTGCGTACATAAGGCAGGATATGCCGAAAGAGCGGGTAATATCACAAATTGGCTGCATATAGATATTAAAGAGCAGAGCAGACAGGGAGGAACCTTGGGGTACACCGTGTTTCTGCTGGAATGGTCCGGATGTGTTGTTACCAATACGGATTTGTTGCCATCTGCCTTTGAGGTAGGATTTGCACCAGTTCCATGCTTGGTCCTGGATTCCCTTCTCATGAAGCCGCTTCAGGAGCTGTACGTGGTCTACGGAGTCGAACGCTGCTGCTATATCAAGGAAGATTAGCGCAAAGCCCTTCTTGACGCTGTCTATTCCATTGATAAGAGTACTGGTTAATACCATTAGTAGGGTTTCTACACCGTGGGCTTCTCTGAATCCATGTTGACATGGGTCTAATGGGAAAGATGAATCCACATGTTGCTGAATCTGTCTTTGGGTCAACTTCTCAAGAATTTTAGCTAGTAATGGTATACTAGAGATTGATCGGTAAGAATCCTCTTTCTTTGGATCCAACCGGCTGTTTTTTAGTAGTGGACGAATGGATGTGTGCTTGAGAGCATCTGGGAAGACTCCGGTTTCAAAGGACAGTTTGGCAATGTTGGCTATGTATGGGCTGTTCAATCTGTTCAAATTTCAGCTGCACAGCTAATCTTCCACCAGTCTTGATATGCTCATATAACCCCTCTTCTCAGGTCACCTCATTAGCTCCCTAGCCATTTCCGTACCAGTTCAAACTTCTACTGACCTATAAGTGCACTCATTATGCTGCTCCTCACTACCTGTCCTCTCTTATCTCTCCCTACACCCCTCCTCAGGAACGCCACGTTTCTGGCACATTGCTGCTATCTGTACCCTTCTTTTCTACTGCCAACTCTAGACTTCCAATCTTCCACCTTGCTGCTCCTTATGTCTCGAACAAACTACCTGAGTCTGTATGTTCGGTTTCATCTCTTGCCCTTTTCAAATCCAGGCTGAAAACCTCTCTCTTTGAGGCCACTTTTGGATCCTGATCCACTTAGTCTCCTGTATTTCCTCACCATTCCTCTAGATGTATCCTTGTTCTCGGCTGTTGTGTTGTCTGTCTTGACTAGACTGTAAGCTCTGACGAGCAGGGACCGTCTTTTACATGTGCCTGTACAGCGCTGCTTACACCTTGTAGCACTATACAAATGTAGTAGTAGTAGTAATAATACCAACGAAAACTAGCAGCCCAATCTCATGACCTTCTAACAAAGCAGAAAATAATAAACTGTAAAAAGAGAGAACACAGCCTGGCCCCAAAAGTCTTAACACGCTTGTTCCTCCAAAATGGTCAGAAATCAGAATGATGAAGAGTGGGTCCTGGACTGGACAGGAGGGACTCAAGGAAAGGAAATTATCAGGTAAGGTCTAATTTCACCTTCATCATTGTCTCTCCAGTCCAGTCCAGTCCAGATCAGATGCGTGGGACATGCTAAAGCAGTACTGAATGACAGGTGGGGAAAAAATGAGCCTAGCCTGCACCACTCATGCTACCAAGTGTACAATCCTTCATGCTCGAGCTGTCAGATGCCCTGAAGATGTTCAGAAAGTATGGTCTACATATCCGTGGCCAGAGAAACCAAAACAATGTCCCCAGCTGAAATCAGCTTCCAATGATAGCAAGTTCCTGGTGAAAGAAAATCTAAAATCTGCCAGACTGACTGGCCATTTTGAACCAAATGAACAGATGTCTGGGAAGTTGACTCACCCTACATGACCCCCGCCAAGACACTAAGGGAAGACTGCCGATGAACTTTCATCCTCCAAAAGAATAGGTACCTAGCCAACGGGCATCCTACTTGAGCAGACACAGAAACCCCAGATTCCTAACTGTCCCCGTGAAAACCAGTAGGGACAGAGACAGAATTATGTGTACCACTGAGCCCAGTTAACGCTGAAATGAGGAAACATCAAAAAACAGAGCACGTCTAATCCAATTAAGGGCCTCTTATTGCCCTACAGATGGAAATGTTACCTGTAGGAAGACACCATCGCTGCACAACTGCATCAGAAATTTTGCAAAGGAGGTCCTATTGAACCCCTTGGAATGCCTAACAATTCAAACCAGGTCTCTGAAGGGAGAAGCACAGACAGAGCATTGACATCAAAGTTTCATACTATTACAGAGAGAGAGAAAGAGAGACAGAAAAAACCACCTAAAAAAAAAACCTCTCCAGGTTCTGCTTGTTCACATATCCTCATATTGATGGACTGAAGAGGAGAGACAGGCCAAAGCCCCCTCTTCATTGTCCACACAAAAAAGTCTACCAAAATGTCCTAAACATATGCCATTGAAAGATGGAACAGCCATCCAAAGAAATTAGATTGCCCCTTCATAATCTAAGCCCTTTCCAGGGCTAACCCATAAGGAAGCTCCCCAGTTGAGTCAAAACTCCTAGGCCAGGAGTATGACCAGCCCCGACTACAGGAAAAAAATACCATCCACCACCAAGACCTTTAAAATGCCAACACTGACCTCTACAGCCACCCCGGAATGCAGCTCCTGATGGCCTTCTACTTTTAAACTGTGAGCCCAACAGAAACCACAGTGATCTGCAAAACTGAACTGTCAGGACCATTAGAAGCATGTCAATAATGCCAACTCATCCACAACATCTGGAGGATTTAGCCTCCACAGGCCAGCCCATCTTCAAGAAAATTCTGTGACATGCCAGACTCCAAAAACTTCATCCACACAACAGAATTGATGGCTTAACCAATTGCAACCATTGGCCCTCTGCTTTGTGGATTGGACTGGTTGAACCAGCATAGACAGCTATTCCTGTGGATTCAAGTAATCTAAGCCTTACTACGGCTCTCTGTTCACAACATTCTGCTGAGAATGCACCAAAAGAGGTTTGAAGGAAATAAACTCTCAATACAACAGTGGAGTCAACTCAAGCTAGGGTGGAATCTCTGAAAGTGCAGCTTCACTACTCGCCAAACCAGAATTGACTCTGGGACCGAAGTGCCTGCCCCCCTCCCAACCAAGTCAGCATCACTTTGTCACAGGAAAGGAGGGGTCCTAGTACCAAGACCACACTGAGGTCTACCTCCTGCAGCCCTTTTGCCCCACCTCTGGGATAGCAACATCTACAAGACCACAGAGAGCTGAAATTCCTATCCTAGAGAGTCAGAAAAGTGGAGCCATTAGCTAAGTCCAGAATGTTTTCTGTCGACCGAGTTCTGCTCTTTGCTTCTCTCTTCCTCGTTTTATATTATATACACACACACACAAATATATAAAAATATATATATATTCCAAGGCTACCCTCAAGCGAGCTCTCTCATGTTTTAAGAGGCTGGAACTTGTTAGTAGAGCTCACAGAGCCCTATCTCCAACCAGAGAGTAACTATACAAGCACCACCAAACACATCTTCCACTGCAACATGCTTTTTATTGATTTTTACGGCAAAACTCTAAGAATAACTTCCAGACAAGCCTGTACAAAGGGACTTGTACTGCACTAGGCAGAAAATGATTAAGAATCAAAGAATCTAGGCTAGGAAAATTGCTGGCATCCCTACAACCATAGAACCACCCTAGGAGTAAACAAGGGGAGGTCAAGACAAGTTTACACTTCAAAGCTCCAACACGAATGGGAGCCACAAAACCCTATTACTACCCCACAAATAGAGAGAGTGCATCCAAGAAAATCTCACCAGAACTACACCCTTTACCTTAATAGCTGGGAGTGTGAGCTGCATCCTGTCATAATCCTAATGCAAACAAGGAGTCTTTTGCATGTTAAAATGAATGTGGATGGGAGACACGTGATGTGGTGAGAGCGAGCAGACATGCATTGCTCGTGCTCTGGACCCCCAACCCCGGTGCCAGTGACTTGAGCCGTGATTTGGCCGTCGGGAGGCTTGTAGACGGCTAACGGAGTGCAGGAAAATATCAGAAAACAGTGTGTGAGGAGAGTGGAGCATGGTGGTGATGGTGAAGGCAAGCAGACGAGATAAGGAGCAAGCAGCGGAGCCGCACAAAATGGTGGCGCCTTCCCCAGCACCTAGCTCCCCGGCTTCGCCAGCGTACATAGAGGAGATTTCAGCGGCAGTGGCGGGTGCTCTGTCTGCCCAGTTTGAAGCTCTGAGCGGCAAAATGGATGCGGTGCAAACTTCTCTGAGCTCCCTCGGCACGCGGATGGAGGAAGTGGAGGCCCGTATGATGCAGAATGAGGAGGAGGTGGAGGCGTTCTCACAGGAGGTGAGGAGACTGCAAGAAACTCTGAAAAGTGCAGGAGGCCAAGACAGACGATCTGGAAAACAGGCTCGATGAAATAACTTGTGTTTCTTGGGCATGCCGGACAGTATACAAGACAGAGATCTAAAGACCCATGTGGAGACTTTGGCATCATATATTTTGGAGGGTGGAGACCAAGAGGGCTGGATCGTGGTAGAGCGGGCACATAGAGTGGTGCCCAGGCAGCCACAAAACTCTAGACCCTGTGTGGTTCTGGCTAAAGTTCTGCAGTTTCCGCAAAAGGAAGCAGTACTGCAGGCGGCCAGAAAAAGAGGTGCTATTGTAAAGGACAACATGAAGCTGCAGGTGGTGCAGGATTATTCCATGGCTTTGAGCCAAAAGAGGCGAGCATATGCGCCCATCTGTCAGCAGCTGGTGGAGGCCAATATTAAATTTACGGTGCAGTACCTGGCCAGACTCCATATAATGCACGAGGGAGTACATAAAGCCTTTGATTTGGCGACAGAGGCGGCCCACTATGTGGTGGGGATGGTGCAGAGGGAGCCCATCGTCGCAGGAAACTGAAATGGAGTGCCGTGAGAAGAAGTAATTAGATCTTACCTGCTAATTAGTGTTCCTGAAGGAACGACAGTCCAGTCCCTTTACTTCTGGGTTACGCAACCCTTCCAGCAGCTTGGAGGCTGAGCCCAACCTTTTTGGAGGTGGAGCGGTATAAATACCACTGAGACCACCCACCAACTCCAGTATTCGAATGAAAAAGCAGACTAAACAAATTTCTATGAACAATCAACAAACTAAAAACCTAACTCCCCTAGGGGATATTTAACAAACAACCAAACCCCTTTTTTTTTTTTTTGGAAAAGGGAAATAGGAGTAAAAAAAAAAGGGAGGAAAGGCAACGGAGGGAGATGGTATGTCTGATACTGCCAGAGGCGACTTTCTCCTGCCCTCCTTCACCCAGACCTGGTTCCACGCTCGGTCCGCAGCTCCGCCCTTGTCTGATAGGCCTTCAAGTCCGACCGAGCCGGGTGGGATCAGGGACTGGACTGTCGTTCCTTCAGGAACACTAATTAGCAGGTAAGATCTAATTACTTCTTCCTTATCGTCACTCCAGTCCAGTCCCTTTACTTCTGGGATGTATCAGAGCAGTTCAACTCTAGGTGGGATCCGGCAAACCGGACTGAAGAACCGCCAGACCAAACCGAGCGTCCGCTGAACTCTGTACGTCCAGCCTGTAGTGTTTTGTGAAGGTATGCAGAGAGGACCAAGTCGCCGCTCTACAAATATCCAACGGGGGGACTAGGCTGAACTCTGCCCACGAGGTGGCCTGAGCCCGGGTGGAGTGCGCCTGTAGTCCCACTGGAACCTGCTTCCCTTTTAGGATGTAGGCGGAGGCAATCGCTTCTCTGATCCACCTGGAGATGGAGGCCTTGGCCGCCGCCTCCCCTTTGTGCGGGCCTCCGAACTGGACGAACAGTCGGTCGGATTTCCGGAAAGGAGCTGTGCGGGAGAGGTATCGCTTCAAGATCCTCTGGACGTCTAGCAGTCGCAGCTTGCTATCCCTACCTTCAGGTCCCTCGGCCGGACAGGCCGGGAGGGTAACTGTCTGGTTCAAGTGAAAGGGAGAGATGACCTTGGGCAGGAAGGAAGGTACCGTTCGTAGGACCACCTTGTCCCTGAGAAAGGATAGGAAAGGAGGTTGGGAGGACAGCGCTTCCAATTCGGAGACCCGCCTGGCCGAGCAGATAGCGACCAGAAAGACTGTCTTGAGGGTTATGTCCTTCAGGGAAGCCTTCTTAACCGGTTCAAAGGGTTCCCCGACCAATGCATTTAGTACAAGATTGAGATCCCAAGGGGGGATCACCGACCTCCGTTGTGGACGCAGACGTCTAACCGCCCTTAGGAACCTGGAGACGTCCGCGTGGGCCCCTAGGGGCTTGCCGCGGACCTTACCTCTATAGCAAGCGATGGCGGCTAGTTGGACTCGCAAGGAACTGTGCGCCAGGCCCTTGTCAAAACCCGCTTGTAAGAATTCCAGAACCTCAGGGACTGAGGCCGAAAGGGGTTTCCTTCGGTGTTCCGCACACCACGCTTCGAAGACGCGCCAGACCCTTACATAGGAAAGACAGGTCGAGCGTTTCTTCGCATCCAACAGCGTTGAGATTACCGCTCCTGAATAACCTCGCTTCAAGAGACGCGCCCTTTCAATAGCCAGGCCGTAAGCGAGAATCGATCCACGTGAGGCATCAGCACCGGGCCTTGCCTGAGCAGGCCCCTTTTGCAAGGGAGCCGCCAAGGCTGGTCGGCTAGCAACCTCACCAGATCCGCATACCAGGGGCGACGCGGCCAATCCGGGGCAATGAGGATCACAAGTCCCTGGTGAGACTCCACCCGCTGGAGAACCTTTCCGATCAGAACCCAAGGGGGGAACACGTAGAGCAGACCCTCCGCCGGCCATTTCTGAGACAGGGCATCCAGGCCTTCGGACATTCTTTCCTTCCGCCGACTGAAGAACCGGTCCACCTTGGCTGATGAGAAACTTGCCATGAGATCCATGACTGGGAGCCCCCAGCGGGCCACTATCTGGTCGAAGGTCTCCTCCAGCTCCCACTCTCCATGGTCTATCCTGTGCCTGCTGAGGTAATCGGCCGTGAGATTGTCCGTGCCTGCCACGTGCTGTGCCGAAAGCGCTTCCAGGCGGATCTCCGCCCACTGGAAGAGAACATCCGCCTCCTTCTCCAAGGCGGGGCTGCTGGTGCCGCCCTGGTGGTTGATGTAAGCTACCGTGGTGACGTTGTCGGAGAGAACGCAAATTGCTCTTCTTAGCACTAGGAACTCGAGAGCTCTGAGCGCTATGGTGACGGCCCGCAATTCCAGTCTGTTGATGGGCCATTGAGATTCCAACGGAGTCCAGCGGCCCTGGACGAACTGGTCCTCGCAGTGAGCCCCCCAGCCTGTCAGGCTGGCATCCGTTGTCAACAGTACCCAAAGATGAGGCTCGAGGGGCATCCCACACTCCAGATTCCTTGGGCATTGCCACCAGCGAAGGGCTCGTTTGGTCCACGGAGCACACGGTAACTGTGTTGATAGGAGATGGTGCTGTGGGGACCACCGACGCAATAGGGCGCGCTGTAACGGATGCATGTGGGCCCTGGCCCAAGGCACTACCTCTATCGCTGCCGCCATTGTGCCCAGCACCTGAAGATAATGCCATGCTGAGGGGTTTCGTCTGCTCAGAAACTGCGCGACTAGCAATCTTAGGTCCCTTGATCGCGATCGAGACAGGAACACTCTGCCCCTTCCGGTGTCGAATCTTGCTTCGAGATATTTGAGGTTCTGGGAGGGAGTCATCCTGCTCTTTGCTCGGTTGATGACCCACCCCAACTCCTCTAGAACCTGAATCACTCTGTCCGTCGCAGAGAGACTTTCTTTTTCCGACTTTGCCCGGATCAGCCAATCGTCTAGGTACGGGTGTACTAGTATTCCCTCCTTCCGGAGGAAGGCCTCCACTACCACATCACCTTGGTGAATGTCCGTGGCGCCGTAGCTAGGCCGAAGGGGAGGGCCTGGAATTGAAAGTGGCCCCCCGGCACAGCGAATCTTAGGAACTGTTGATGGGACTTCCTGACTGGAATATGCAGGTAGGCTTCTGTCAAGTCGAGGGACGTCAGGAACTCTCCGCCCCTTACAGCTGCGATGACTGATCATAGGGTCTCCATGCGGAAATGTGGTACCCTGAGACAGCGGTTGACCTGTTTTAAATCCAGGATTGGCCGAAAGGACCCTTCCTTCTTTGGCACTATGAAGTAAATCGAGTATCGACCTGATCCGAACTGGTCTGGTGGTACTGGGACCACTGCCCCAAGTGCAATTAGTCGTGCGAGGGTTGTCTCTATCGCCGACCTCTTTGCAGGAGATCCGCTGGGAGACTGAATAAATGCTGGAGGTATTTGCTTTGCGAATTTGAGAGCGTAGCCCTCTCTGATCACCTCCAGTACCCATTGATCCAAAGTGACCCGGGACCAGGCGGGAAGAAACTGCCTTAAGCGACCTCCCACTGGCCGCTCTTCCCCCTGGCCCCCCGTCGCTTCATTGGTGTTTTCTAGGGGCTGTGGAGAAGGAGGAGGCCCCAAAGCCACGACCTGCTCCCCGAAACCCCCGGAAACCTTGACCCCTGGAGGGAAAGCGTCCCCTGGAAGGGGGGTTGGATCTGGCTGGGCGAAACCTCCGACTGTCCCTAGTCTGGGTACGAGCCGGGGGCAGAGGACGACCTTGTTTCGGTCTGTCTCCCGGGAGCCTGCCTCCCTTGGACTCGCCAAGGTCCTTTACCAGCTTCTCTAAATCCTCACCAAACAGCAGCTTCCCCTTAAAGGGGAGTTGACTCAGGCGTGCCTTTGAGGAGGCATCCGCTGCCCAATTCCGTAACCACAAATAACGCCTGGTTGCAACCACCGAGGCCATGTTCTTGGCCAGACTTCTGATGAGGTCATACTGACTATCCGCCAAGTATGCTGCTCCGGATTCCAACCTAGCGGCGTTGGGCCGAGCGTCGCCCGCGGGGGTCTCCGCTGCCTGAAGTTGCTGTGACCACCTTAAGCAGGCCTGAGCTACCCAAGCTCCCGAGACGGAGGCCTGTAAGGCGAGAGCGCTCACGTCAAATGCTTGTTTCAGGAGGGTATCCAATTTTCTGTCCTGAGAATCTCTTAAGGCCGTGCTGCCCTCAACTGGGATAGTAGTCTTCTTAGTGACTGCTGATACCGCTGCATCCACTCTGGGGGACTTCAGTAGCTCTTTGTCTGCCTCTGGGAGAGGATATAGGCGCAGCATGGACCGGACTCCCCTTAGGCTAGATTCCGGCTGGTCCCATTCTTCCTGAATCATCTGACGCACCACTCTGTGGACCGGAAAGACTTTCTGGGATCTCCTAATGGCCTGGATCAATGGGTCCTCCAACGCCTCCTCTTCAGCTGGCGTATCTGAGGCCACATTGAGAACTTTTAAGGACTCATTAATTAATGCCGGGAGCTCCTCCCGACGAAAGACTCTAATAATCCTGGATTGGTCTTCCTCTGGGATCTCTCCTTCTTCCAGCTCCTCTTCCTCTTCGTCCAAGTCCCTGTCCGAGTAAGCCTCCTCCGGAGTACCCTGTGAGAGGGCCGCTAGGGGCTCCTCCTCACTCAGCCGGGGGCGCTTAGGTGGTATGCCGGATTCTGGATTGCTTGCTCCCAAGAGCCTGTCTGATTTGTTTTCTCTCGACGGTCCGGCCTCTCCTGCCCCTAAGCCCTGCTTCCGCAAGCAATAGGCCTTGTGAAGTAAGAGGATGAAGTCCGGGGAGAAAAAATCCCCAAACCCTCCTTCCCCCGCAGGGAGGGGGCAGGGAAGGAGAGGGTACGTCCGAGGACGTAGAAGGAGGGACCTGTGACCCTCCCTCCCCTCCTAGGAGATCTCCTGACCCCTGAGGAGGGAGAGCTACGGTCAAATTAATTTCCTGCTCAACTGAGGCCGCCACTGCAGCGCAGCTCCTGCAGATTCCTGCCTCTGCGGAGGTGCCCCCGCATGTTCCGCAGGAAGGACAGCGGGACTTGGTCGCCATGACCTAGGTCTGGGGACTTCCCACTGTGAGTACAGAAATTCAATATATTACAATATATTTCCCCCCCGGGAGAGGAAACTAACAGCCCCTTAGTTTGGTAACAAAGGGAAAACAAAGGAAATTTAAATCAGTTCGAAAATGAAAGGATTAAAGCAAAATTAAAGCAAAATTAACTGAAAAGAATTGAAATTAAAATTAAAGTTGAACTAAATCAAATTACAATTAAATTAACTCCTTTTCCTAAAGGTGTTGGAGAGTCACCTCTCAAAATTTTTTTGGCGGGGCAAGAGAGCGCGTATTGCGTTTGGAACGCTGCTGCAGCCGGACAGTGGGGGAGGGGCTGGCCTCTGTTCGTTACGAGAGTACAACCTAGTTAGTTTGTTGCGGCCGCTTTGTGATTTGGTCGCGGGGGCCGCCGTGGTGCTTCCCGTGGAGTTGGTGGATGAGGTCTCGGCGCCGTGCCACCGGCTCTACTGGTTACACCGAACGACTGGAGAGCTGCCCATCTTTTGGAAACACTCCACATATCTTGGGGCTATTCGCCAGGCCTGGCGGCACCTCTGTCGCCTTCGGGGTTGCGATTGGCAGCGTTCGGACTGCATTCCACTAGCCGGGAATGGGGACTTCTTGCCTGGTTGCCATGGTGGGGTGGCTAACCGCTGGGCGCAGCACGGAGTGCGCTATGTCGGACACCTGCAGATAGAGGGAGGCATGCAGATAGACTCTTTTGAGTCCCTGCGGAATAGTTATCAGTTGCCAGTCCATGATTTTTTCTTTTATTTGCAAGTGCGGCACTTTGTACAGACTTTGAATCGAGGGGAAGTGGCGGACGTGCGCAGGAGAGACCGGGGGATGGTGACTCTCTTTAGTGCCTTGGAGGGCAAAATCACTGTTCGGAGACTGCGGGAGGAGTTGTCAGTGGGAGACCACTTGACGGGGTTAACGCGGTTGGCTAGTCGCTGGCAGGAGGATGGGATCCGGGAGGGTACCGTGGAGCGCTTACTCCATGCTTTTCAGGGTATACATCGCGTATCCGAATCGGTTCAGATGCAGGAAGTCCAATATAAATTCTTGTGGCGAGCCTATGTGCATGATGTTTGGGCGAAGCGGATGGGTGTGACTGACACCGACGACTGTCCACGATGTGGGGTGGCGAAGGGTACTCTCGCTCATAAATTCTGGCTGTGTACTATCATTCAACAGTTCTGGGAGGGGGTTGGGCAGTGCCTTAGTGGATGGGTTGGCCGGCCGGTGAGCCTCGGCACTGCCTGGTGTCTGTTTGGCTCTTATGAGGGTGACACGCTCTTGGGTGCTCGGCACCGACAGCTCTGTGAGCGGGGCTTCCTGGTAGCCAAGCAGACCATCTTGCGGCACTGGATAGCACCAATGGCGCCGAGTGTACAAGAATGGGAGGGGAGGATGCGGGTGTTATTAGATATGGAAAGGTGCACAGCGCGGCTGTTGGGCCAGCGGCGGCTGGATCAATTCGTGGAAATTTGGGCTCCGCTGCTAGCCACGGCGCGCTTTTAGAGCTCTGATGGTAGATGTAGCCTTAGCGCGCGGGGCTGGTAGCGGACGGCCGATACTTTAGGGGGACTGCAGCCATGAATGTAGCTACTTTCCTTCCATATGGGAGTGCTGTGGACGCCACTTGCTTGGCTGGGGAGGGGAGGGGATGGGTGTGGGGGAGGGGACGTAGTGGGGTAACGGGGAGGAGTGGGAGGGGAGGGGTGGGGAGGCAGGGGGGTGACGGGGAGAAGTGGGGGCCCTTTCGGTGGGGCGGGGTAACCATTAGATTGTGTTTGCAATGGAATATTGACCCTTATGCATCTGTGTCCCTAGCTCTGTTTGGTTGAGCGCACCTAATTTGTCTTCTAATTTATTTTCTATTCCTTTTCTATTCCCCTATATATTCGACTTGATAATTGTGCCTTCTACTAGTATCTATGATAGGGGCTAATATGATGTTAGGTTTCCTGCCTGCTCTTGGGAGGGTTTGTTTGTTGTGGGTGTTGTTCTGTTTTACTGTTTACTTTGCACTGATGTCTTGGACAATGTTAATCTTTTGTTGTCTTTGTACTGTCTGGACATACTTGTTAATAATAATAAAAAATGAGTTTCACTAAATTAACTCCTTTTCCTCCAACGGAGGTACTTGCGTTTTAAAGGCTGTAACTGAATCCTGGGCCCGACTCAGCGATCCTAGCCCGTAGGCTCTACACGTGGTAGGCCTCAACACGTGGAGCCTGGACGGGGGACCACGAGTCTATTCTCCGGGCCAAGCTGTACTCCGGTGTGAGTCTCCCGCGCTGAAGTCGTTGCTTTCCTGCAACCGCCGATTTAATCTCTCCCCCGCAGGTATCACCGGGAGTAGCGAGTCTCGCGTGCACGTCCTTCCGCTTTGGGACGGGTCCGGCGGGAAAACGCTGCCTAGCGGCGCAGCCTCCAGTGCTCAGCCACCAAAAGGGCTTCGGCGCGAGGCAGGTCCGATCTGGTGAAGGATGAAGGAGAAAGTGCAGGAGCTGGCTTCCCAGCAGTTGGGCAGGACAGAAATTGTCTTCGAAGCTGCGAGGAGAGAAGCACCTCTGAGGCCCGTTCCGGGGGAGGGGGGGGGAGAGAGCAGGCAGGAATTAAAGGAGCAGGACCCAGAAAATCAAACGGAAGGTAGTTCAATAAGGTAAAGAACGAGATAAGGCAAAATAAAGGCAAAATTAAATGAAATAAATAACAAGTACGACTCCAGTAAGCCCTAGGCTTACGGAACCCTCCAGCTGCTTGGAGGCTGAGAATACTGGAGTTGGTGGGTGGTCTCAGTGGTATTTATACCGCTCCACCTCCAAAAAGGTTGGGCTCAGCCTCCAAGCTGCTGGAAGGGTTGCGTAACCCAGAAGTAAAGGGACTGGACTGGAGTGACGATAAGGAACTGAATGTCGCTGATAGCGGGCAGAGGAGCAGCCAGCTGGAGACGGAGATGTGAGCAGAGGAGTCTAACGGAATGGGAAATAGGCATATCTGTATAAGTACTATAGGTTGTTATATTAGTAGAAGGAGAGGTTATAGAGGAGAGGGGAATGTCTGTCTGGCCTACTGGAATGTGGCGGGAGCGAGGAGGGGTTAGGAGGTGAGTTTACATTGTGGGATGGGGTAGGTAGAGTTAACGAACTGTATTACACTTGTATAGTATGATGGTTTTATGGATGTATCATGGGGGCCTTTCATTCCACCCATCCGTGATTCGGTACTGTAAATTTCAGCCCTGTAGGCCTCATGGTTTCGGGTCTTGCAAGCCTGTAACCATGTGATTGTGCCTAACTTCCTGCATTGAGTCGCTCAATCGTATAAAGCCTAATAATGGGGGGGGGGGGGGGGAAGCAGGACGGTTACGGTTTCTCGTGTCAGAATCAAGAGGGGTAAAAGAAAAAAAAAAGCATTAAGGGGCATAAAATCCTAGATATCAGGATGTTATGTTTAGGTGCTATGATGACCTTTTGCTCAGGACTGGCCCAGCTTTCTATTAGCATTTTTGGCACTGAAAGAGCTTTGAATGTAGGTACAATTACTTATGCATGTCGGTGCACAGCAAAGAGGTAATTAGACCTTACCTGCTAATTAGTATTCCTGTAGGATATCCAGTCCAGTCCCTTCATGCTGGGTTGTGCTCCTATTCCTGCAGCTTGGAAACTAAGTAAACCAATCTCTTGATGACGTCAGGATATATATAGAACTGGCACAACCCACCAGCCTCAGTATCCTGTTGACAAAGCAAACTAACGGAGAGACAACTAACCAATGAAAACAACTATAATACTAACGACTCTATGCACCCCCTCCCCCACTCAGAGGACGAACCCTACACCCCCCCCAAGGGAGGAGGAAGAGGCTTACCTGTCAGCGCGCTCTGCCGCTACCTAACAAGCTTTGCAGCACTACGGCCCACAGGGCTCTGCTTCGATCCCAATCTGCCCCGACCCCGGAACACCTCTGTGCCAACTACTCCCCTAAACCACTTCGAACCGGCAGCAATACCGGGTGGGGCCAGGGACTGGACTGGATATCCTACAGGAATACTAATTAGCAGGTAAGGTCTAATTACCTCTTCCTAGTCGTCTATCCAGTCCAGTCCCTTTATGCTGGGATGTACCAGAGCAGTTCAGGCTTGGGAGGGTCCTGCCAAACCGGCTCTAAGCACCTCTCTCCCAAAACCTGCATCCGCCGCGGCCTGCACATCCAACCTATAGTGCTTGGCAAAGGTAAGCAACGAAGACCAAGTTGCCGCTCTGCAAATGTCCAATGGAGGAACCAAACTAAACTCCGCCCATGATGACGCCTGAGCTCGAGTGGAATGGGCTCTTAAACCCCCCGGAACCTGCCTACCCCTTAGGACATAAGCGGAAGCAATGGCCTCCTTAATCCAACTGGAAATCGTGGTCTTGGAGGCCGCCTCCCCCCTGCACTTCCCTCTGAACAAAACAAACAAATGCTCTGATTTGCGAAAGGTCTTAGTGCGTTTCAGATAATGCCTCAACACTCTACACACGTCCAGGAGGCACAGCCGTTCATCCCCCTCCCCCTGCTCCAACCCGGCAAAGACCGGGAGGGACACCGGCTGATTGACATGAAAGGAAGACACTACCTTGGGCAAAAAGGACGGAACCGTCCTCAACACCACCTTCTCCGCGGAAAAAACTAGAAAGGGAGGACGGCAAGACAAAGCCTGCAACTCCGAGACCCGCCTGGCGGAACAAATGGCCACCAAAACCACAACCTTGAGAGTCAAATCCTTAAGAGAAGAGCGATCAAGGGGCTCAAAGGGCACCCCAACCAGAGAATCCAACACTAAATTAAGGTCCCAAGGAGCTACCACCACACTCCTATGTGGTCTTATTAGCCTGACCGCCTTAAGAAAACGAATCACATCGGGATGTTGGCCTAAAGCTTTGCCCTTAACCTTGCCCCTGTAGCAAGCGATAGCCGCTAGCTGCACTCTCAAGGAACTGGCCGCCAGCCCTTTCTCCAAGCCAGTCTGCAAAAAGTCCAATACATCGGAAATCTCCACTGACAGAGGCCTCTTGCACCGAACCTCACACCAACTCTCAAAAATGCGCCAAACCCTCACATAAGCCAAACAGGTAGAGCGCTTGCGGACCTTCAGCAAAGTGGAAATCACTGCTCCCGAATAACCTCTCTTAAAGGAGCCTTGCCCTCTCAATAGCCATGCCGTAAGCGAGAACCGACCCAACTGCGGCATCCTTACCGGACCCTGCCTGAGAAGATCCCCCTTACCGGGAGCCACCAGGGACGATCCGCCAAGAGCCAAACCAGATCGGCGTACCACGACCGCCTCGGCCAGTCTGGAGCAATCAGGATCACCAACCCCTGATGAGCTTCTATCCTCTGAAGAACTCTGCCGATGAGGGCCCAAGGAGGGAACACGTAAAGCAACCCCTCCGTGGGCCACCGCTGACTTAGGGCGTCCAGCCCTTCCGACATTCTTTCCCTTCTTCTGCTGAAGAATCTGCTCGTCTTGACTGACTCCCATCGCGCCATCAAATCCATCACCGGTGGCCCCCAACGGAGGATGATCCGCTCGAAAACCTCCTGGTTGCACTCCCACTCGCCCGGATCTATCCTGTACCTGCTGAGAAAGTTGGCCGTGATGTTCTCCACTCCGGCGACATGCTGGGCTGAGATGGCTACGAGATGGTCCTCGGCCCATCTCATGAGGCCTTCCGCCTCCTCCTCCAACAGAAGGCTGCTTGTCCCTCCTTGCCGATTGATGTAGGCCACTGCTGTCATGTTGTCTGACAGAATCCTGACCGCTTTCCCGAAAATCTGACTCCGGAACGCTCCGAGGGCCATCTCTACTGCCCGCAACTCTAATCGGTTGATGGGCCATCGAGACTCCTGTACGTTCCAACTTCCCTGGGCAAAGTGTCCCTCGCAATGCGCCCCCCAGCCTGACAGACAGGCGTCCGTCGTCACTTGCAGCCACTGAGGGGCGTCGAGAGGCATTCCCTTTTCCAGACTCCCGGGAGAGAGCCACCACTGTAGTGATGTCCTGGCTGCTGCCGTGCACAGAAGGATCATTGAAAGGGGCTGTTGCTGATGAGACCAACGGCGCAACAAAGCCCGCTGGAGCGGCCGCATATGGGCCCTGGCCCAAGGTACCAGGTTTAACGTCGCCAACATCGTTCTCAGAACCTGGAGGTAGTGCCACGCTGTTGGGCTCTCCCGAGCCAGGAACTCTCTGACCAGCCGGTGTAGGCTCTCTGCCCTCTGAGCTGGCAAGAAGACGTTGCCCGACTAGGTGTCGAACCTTGCCCCCAAATACTCGATCTCCTGAGAGGGCACTAACCTGCTCTTCGCCTGGTTGATCACCCACCCCAGACTCTGCAGAAGAGCCACGACTCTGGCCGTTGCCTTCAGGCTCTCCTCCCTGGACTTGGCCCTGATCAACCAATCGTCCAGGTATGGATGCACGAGAATGCCTTCTCCGCGGAGGGCCGCTGCCACCACCACCATCACCTTGGTGAAGGTGCGAGGAGCTGTTGCCAGGCCGAACGGCAACGCTTGAAACGGAAAGTGACCCTGCGGCACTGTGAAGCGCAGAAACTGCTGGTGAGCCTCTCTGATGGGAATATGAAGATACGCCTCGGTGAGGTCGAGAGAAGTTAGAAATTCTCCCAGCCTCACCGCTACTATCACCGACCTCAGCATCTCCATACGAAAGTGCGGAACCCGGAGACACCAGTTGACATGCTTGAGGTCCAGAATGGGTCGCCACGAGCCTTCCTTCTTTGGCACCACAAAATAGACTGAGTACCGACCGCAGCCGAGTTGATCCCTTGGCACCGGGATCACCGCACCTAACGCTAACAGCCTTGCCAAGGATTCTTCCACCGCTGTGCGCTTAGCTGCCATCCTGCAAGGCGACTGGACGAACGAGGGAAGGACTGGTCTCACAAACTCCAGGGCACATCCGCATTCTATGACTTCCAGAACCCACTGATCGGAAGTTACCCAGGCCCCGGTGGGGAGAAACTGCCTTAAGCGACCCCCTACAGGCAGCACCCCCACCCAAGCCCCCCGTTATTTCATTGCGGCTTTCTCTGTGCCGAGGAGGTCCCAAAACCTCTGCCCGCCCCTCAAAACCCCCGGAAGCCCTGGCCTCTGGCGGGAAACTTACCCCTCTGAAAGGAGCTCTGCCTACCTGATCTAGGCCTCCGAAATGCCCTCTGCTGTGAGTGCCCTTGAGAAGAAAAGCGCCCCTGCTTAGACTTATCCTCCGGGAGCCTGCCCCCCTTAGACTCCCCTAAGTCCTTTACTAACTTGTCTAAATCCTCCCCAAAGAGCAGCTTCCCCCTAAAGGGGAGCCTGCCGAGACGAGACTTGGAGGAAGCGTCTGCTGCCCAGTTACGGAGCCAAAGATATCGGCGAGCCGCCACCAGGGAGGCCATATTCTTTGACAAGCTACGAATGAGGTCATACTGACTATCCGCCAGATAGGCCGCTCTGGACTGAATTCGTGCCGCATTCCCCGGAGGCTCTACCTGCGGACCTTCGGCTGACTGCAGCTGTTGAGACCACCTCTAAGCATGCTCAGGCCACCCAAGTCCCGCATACCGAGGCTTGAAGGGCCATGGCGCTAACGTCGAAAGCCTGCTTCAGCAAGGTGTCCACCTTCCTGACCTGGCCATCCCTTAGAGCAGCACTGCCCTCCACCGGGATGGTAGTCTTCTTGGTCATGGCCGCTACCGCCGCATCCAGTGAGGAGTGGCCTAGTGGTTGGGGCAAGGTACTTCAGGCCGGAAGGTCGGGGGTTCAAATCCCGCTAGAGGACAGCAACCCTGGGCTGGAAGGACTGGGATTTCTAGTCCCACAGGTGCTCCTTGTGGTCTTGGGCAAGCCACTTAACCCTCCATAGCCCATGTTCCCTGTAAATATATGTGTAAATAGTTAATATGGTTATCCAAGTTGAGATCCCTGTTATTTGTAATTACGGTGTAATCCCCCACCGTAAAATACCTTGCTGTTCCATGTAAACCGCACTGATATCAAATAGCGCGGTATATAAGAGAAATAAATAAATAAATAAATCCACTCTGGGAGACCTTAACAACTCCTTTTCCGCCTCCGGCCATGGGTACAGACGTGCCATAGAGCGCACTCCCTGCAGGCCAGACTCCGGCTGATCCCACTCATCCTGAATCATTTGACGGACTACCCTGTGAACCGGAAAGACTCTTTGAGACTTCCGGACCGCCAGAATCAATGGGTCCTCCTGTTCTCCCGAGGACATATTAAGTACCTTCATTGACTCCCCAATCAATGTCGGTAACTCCTCACGGAGAAAAACCCTCACAATTCTCGCCTGTTCCTCCAGGATCTCGCCTTCCTCGAGCTCTTCCTCTTCCCCCAAATCCCTGTCTGATTCCAGAAGCTCAGAATCTGAGGAAAAGGGCTCTTCTTCAGCTGTTCTCGCCCTCTTGGCCGGAAGGTCCGGAACAAGCGGCTTGCTCTCCACCCCCCGCTTGTGAGGGGCTTGGGCCTCCTGCTGACGCATGCAGAAAGCTTTGTGCAACAACAGCACAAACTCCGGGGAAAAACCACAGGGACCTCCCTCCACAGAGGAAGTACCCGGCAATGACTGGGAGGATACCTGCTGCCCTACCGGCAAGGAGGGCAGCGAAGCCTCCCCCAGGGCCCCTTCCAACTCTTCCTCTATATCCATAGCCCCAGAAGCTGGATATATATACCTGTCTTTCCTTTTAAAACTAAATAAAACTAAATAAAATGCAAGGAAACTTTGCCTTCCGGCTCCTACTGTGCTCTTCTCCGTTCCTTCACCTCCCCCGGGCAAGGAACGCCACGCGGCTGAAAAGCGCGCGAAGGCCAGAGCGGGAACTCTCTTCCGCACAGGCACCAATGCGCCGAATGAGGCCAAGGGCCCCGCTGATGCTCTCCCCGCCCCCAGAATCACGCCTCTTCTGCCGGGCCCTTCTCAGCCGCCCCTCGCCGCTCCTTTGCTCTGCTAGGTGGGCCGAGGGGAGAGGACGCCTCGGTCTTCCCGCCCTCATGCTCAGCCGCCTCCGGGGCTTCAGACACGAGGCGGGAGACCGAAGAAGATGCCCTTCACCGCAGGAGACCCGGCCGCAAATAACAAGGCCGGTCTCCGCTGCCTCCAAAAGGGCGCTGCTGTCTTTTTTTTTTTTTTTTTAAGCGGACAGGGTCGCTGCAAGCCTCCTCCGCCGTTTTGGGGGTGTGGGGGGTGGAACGGAAACGAGGGGCCACCCAAAACTAACTAACTGGAAGGAAATTAAATTAAATTCAACAATATATCCCAGGGAAAGAAAAACCAAAAAATCCTTCCTATGCTAAAGTCTCTCCAGGCACTTAATCTGCTAGCTTGCTTCTTCACTCCAGCTGCTTGGAGACTAAGTAAAAACTGAGGCTGGTGGGCTGTGCCAGTTCTATATATATCCTGATGTCATCAAGAAATTGGTTTACTTAGTCTCCAAGCTTCAGGAATAGGAGCACAACACAGCATGAAGGGACTGGACTGGATAGACGACTAGGAAGGACATGCTTTCATGCCATATTTCTATGGCAGCCTATGTTTTCTAAGATGTTAGTTGCGTGTGGAAATGACTTTATACGATTATCACTATAATGTGCTGTAGTTGACTGTTGCAACGCATGAATCCATTGACCTCTTCTTTTATTTTTCTGATTTGTATTACATTTTTGTAAAGCAATGTGGCTGACCTGTTTCTCCACCAGATGCATTGTTAAGATTTTCATGTGTGGGAGGTGTGGGGGGACCTGAATGGGAGGGCAGCTGCCTACCATGGGAGGTTTTCTGGATGTAAGAGTGGGGAGGGGGTATCCGTACACATTACATGTGATCAATAAGTAGCGGAGAGTTTGGGGTTCAGGAACTAGGCTAGAGGGGTTAGCGGGGGGGGGGGGATTGGGGGGTAGGGAGGGGGAGGGGTTAGCAGGGAGGAGCAGGGAGAGGGTAGCAGCCAAGAATGGGTAATGGAGCTAGGACCGGGAAGTGCCAAAGGGTATATGGGGGGGGGGGGGGTCACAGGCTGGTGGGGGGGGGTCAAAGGCTGGGGGGGGGCTCCCTTTAGGGGAAGTTTGCATACTGTGAGACTTAAAAGACCTTGGTACCTACTGACCTGAAGATTATTTCTTTGAATGTGTGTGGGGTAGGCAGCCCAATTAAGAGGTATAAAGTGCTGCAAGCCTTAGTGCGACAGTGCTGTGATATATTGCTATGCTGCAGAAAACCCACCAGACTACTGAGGAACATCTTAAATTGAAGAGAGACTGGGTGGGGCAAGAATGGGGGGCCCCAGCAAAAGGGAAGAAGGGTGGGGTGGTCATTTTGATACATAAGAGGGTAAGGTTTGTCCTGGAACGTAAATATGTGGATCCTGAGGGGCGGTATGTGTTGCTGTATAGCATTCTGGAGGGGCAGCCCATTGTGCTGGGTAACATATATAGTCCGAATGTCCTAGATCGGGAGATGTATGCTCACGTGGCTTCACGAGTAGAGCAAATGCCGGACGTCCCCTTGATATTGCCTGGAGATTTCAATGGTGTTTTAGACATTGAGATGGACACGACCAGAGGGGGAGGAGATAGAGCAAGATCACAGACTATGAGAGTGTTGCAGAATCTGTGGCGCAGGTTGGGGGTTGTGGACCCATGGCGTTTGTTACTTCCGATGGAGCGGGACTTTACCCATCAGTCACGAGCGCATGGTTTGAGCGCTCGGATCGATTATATTATGATATCGGAAAGACTTTTTTTCCGGGTTGTAGAAGTACAAATTGGCCTTACAGAGATTTCAGATCATGCCTTGATTTGGGTAGATCTAGAGTGGCAGGATGTTACTTCTCACACTAGGATCTGGTGATTCCCATTAGAATTATATAGGGATACCGATTTTCATGTCTATATCAAGCAGAGATGGCAAGAGTATGTATGCCACAACGAGAGACACCGGGATGATCCGGAGTTGTTTTGGGAAACAGCAAAGGTGGTCCTGCGCGGGGATATTATTGGGTACATGGTATGAAAACGGAGATTATTGACAGAGCAGATTGTTCGACTGGAAAAACAGGTGGTGAAAGAAAGATGGAGAGGGGCAAGTGACCCAAGTGTGGCTAATAGACGGAGGTTGTGGGAGGCCCAAACTGCCCTCAATAAGTTGCTCCATCGGAGGGCTAGAAAATCTTTCATGTATTACCGGTATCAGCTCTATCGATTCAGGGATAAGCCCGTGAAATTATTGGCCCGATGCCTACAGGGGAACAGAGGTGCCCGTTCCGTGGCGGCGTTGCGTGATGAGCACGGTCGATTGCACAAGGAAAACCAGGAGATCACCCAAGTGTTTCGCTCTTTTTACCAAACGCTGTACTTGGGGAGGGAAGGGTCCCTGCAGAATATGGAGGGTTACCTATGGGGGCTACAGCTACCGCGGTTGGAGGCAGAGCAAAAGGCACAGTTGGACGAACCGGTAATGGTGGAGGAGGTGTAACAGGTCATTCGGAAAGCGAGCTGTTACAAGGCTCCGGGGCCCTGATGGTTTTGGGTCCGAATTTTATAAGTTGATGGGAGGCCTGATACCTCCCTCACTGGTGGCGACGTACCATAGAAGGGTGGAGCAAGGCACTTTCACCTGGGGGGCCAACCATGCACATATTATACTAATACCTAAACCGGGTAAGGAGCATACGCAGGCGGCTTCCTATAGGCCCATTTCGTTACTAAACTTTGACTTGAAGGTGTTGTCCAAAATACTGGCAGATAGGTTGGACCGGGTCTTGGGTGACCTGGTGCATGACTCGCAGGTGGGTTTTGTGAAAGAAAGATATGCAGTACGTAATTTGCATAAAATCCTTGCGTCGTTGGAATGGGTGCGGGAAAGAGTAGTTAGTTACTCACCTGTAACAGGTGTTCTCCAGGAGCAGCAGGAATCAGTCCTCACATATGGGTGACATCGACGTCGATGGAGTCCCTGCGGAGCATTTCCCCAGCTTTCTATGAAAGCCTTTGGGAATACTGCACACATGCACGGTCCCCTTCCCGCCTAAAGGTGTCATCTTGCTCAGTCAAATGACATAGCTAAAAAACAGCACACAAAAATGCAAAATAAACTATGTACAACTGCAACTCCCAGGGGAGGAGGGAGGGTTGTGAGGACTGATTCTTGCTGCTCCTGGAGAACACCTGTTACAGGTGAGTAACTACTCTTTCTCCAGGACCAAGCAGGAAGTCAGTCCTCACATATGGGTGACTCCCTAGCTCTGGGCTACCAAGGAACCCAGGCTGAACAAGAGAACTCCCTCTAGTCCCAGCATCAAAGAAAGGCTTTTCACTGAAAGAACCTCCACCGGTAGCCCAACGGAGGGCTGGAGGGCAGGAGTTGCCAAAACTTCAAAGAGATTCCGGAGTACTGCCTGGCCAAAAGCACTGTCCCTACGGGACTCCCTCTCCAGGCAGTAATGAGCTGCAAAAGTCTGGCTTGAGGACCAAGTTGCAGCCCTGCAGATGTCTGCCAACGGTACAGAGCGGAGATGAGCTACTGAGGCAGCCATTGCCCTGACATGATGGGCCATGACCCGACCCTGCAAGGGAAGGTCAGCCGCCCTGTAAGTCCAGGTGATACAGTCAGCCACCCATATGGACAAGGTACGCTTGGACACAGCTAACCCCAAATTATTAGGGTCAAAAGAGATGAAGAGCTGAGTAGCCCTTCTATGTCCTTGCGTACGGTCAAGGTAGAAGGATAAGGCCCTCCTACAGTCCAGGTTATGCAGGACTGCTTCAGCCTGGCTTGCATGAGGCCTAGGGAAGAATGTTGGAAGAACCACCTCCTGGTTGAGGTGGAAAGAGGAGACAACTTTAGGGAGGAACTTTGGATGAGTCCTAAGGACTACCCTGTTCCTATAGAGGCGGGTGTAAGGCCTGTCACAGACCAGGGACTGAAGCTCACTCACCCGTCTGGCCGAGGTTAAGGCTACTAGGAAGAGTGTCTTCCAGGAAAGGAAGCGGAGAGGACAAGTAGCAATCGGCTCAAAAGGTGGGCGAGTCAGCTGCTGCAAGACCACATTCAACTCCCACTCAGGAGCTGGAGGACGGACAGGAGGCTTGAGCAAGAGCAAACCTCTGAGAAACCGGGACACCAAGGGGTGAACCGACAGAGAGTGTCCTTCCACCAGTGAGTGGGTGAGCTGCTAGAGCTGAGAGGTGGACCCGAACAGAATTGGACTTAAGGCCCTGATTGGATAAGTGCAGCAGGTACTGAAGCACCACTGGTACAGCACAGGAGAAAGGATCTTCTGTACGCAGCTGACACCACACAGAAAACCTCTTCCACTTCAGGGCATAGGTTTTTCTAGTGGACTGCTTCCTAGAGGCCAGGACGACCTCTTCAACTTCAGGAGGTAGGCCCCAAGGAGCCAAAACTACCCTTGCAGCTTCCAGGCCATCAAATTGAGAGATTTGAGATTGGGGTGCAGAAGAGACCCTTGGTCTTGAGAAAGAAGGTCGGGCTGCAACCCTAGAGGTAGTGGAGTGTCCACTGCTAGTTGAAGCAGAAGTGGGAACCAAGGTTGTCTCGGCCACCTGGGGGCTACCAGAAGGACCGAGGCCTGGTCCTTTAGAATCTTGAATAGGGTTCGGGCCACCAGAGGTGTGGGAGGAAACGCATATAGGAGGCCTTGGGACCAGGAAATCAGAAAAGCATCTGCTGCTAGTCTCAGAGGATGTGGTTGCCTGGAGCAGAACCTGGGCAGCTGTCTGTTCAGGGGACTGGCAAAGAGGTCTATGGATGGAAGTCCCCATCTCAGGAAGATCTTCTGAACTACCAAGGGATGGAAATTTTGAGTTTATTAAACAAGCAACAAAATACATACAAAACGCAGAAACAAGCACCCCAACCAAGTCCCACACCCCCCCAAAACCCCCACCCCCCGACATAGCACAAAACAAATATTACACCCCCCCCGTGACCCACATCCCCAAACCCACCACACCAACCCAGCAATCAACACACGTGCCCTCCTCCCAACAACAACCCCCAAAAGGTCCTCATCAATGTCCATGTCCCCTCCCCCCCCCTCAGTCCAATGTCCATGCCCGACCCCTCCTCCCCCTACCAGAACACCCCAGCAGAGCCCACACATTGCATCTTGCAGTCCCTGAACCCCTGCCCCGCACAACACCCCCACCCAGCCACATGTCCAACTGTCCAGTCTGTCTGACTCTCAGACTCCCCCTCCCCACCCATCCAGAAAATAAACCCCCTATCCCTATCCCTCCCCCTTCAGACCCATCCCATCCAGACAAACACTTCAAAGACAAACCTCCCCACCCCCTCCCCCCAAACCAAATGAAAACATAAGGGCCCCCTTAGCCCATCCCCAACACAATCCCATCAAAACAAATCATAAGTAATCATACAAATCAAATCAAATAGCGAAATACAAAGGAAATACAGAAACCCTTGTACTGCCCTGCCCTTCAGACAACGGAGCGGGATGCCCAGAAAACAAAAAGAACAGACAAACACGGAAAACAAAAATATTGGGATGGCCACCCTCTAAGAAGAAAGGGAAAGCGGACAACCGGTCAAAAACCCCCTTATGGAGCCCCAGCTCACCCCCCCCCCTCCCCTCCCTTTGGGAGGAAAACATCCAAAATCATAAAGAGAAGGAAACCCAGGGAAGGGAAAAACTAACCCCTCCGATCACACCCCTCCCCCCAGGGAACAACAAACCAAAACAAAAACCTCACAGTCCTACAGGGACGAAAACCCCAGGGAACCCCTCCCCCTCACGGGGGGCGAAGGGTGAGGTGACGCCACAGACGCTCCCAACGATGAGCCTCCACCACCCTCCTTTCACGTTGCGCCATGCTGGACACTTCCTCCAGAATGTCCCGCACCACCTCGTCGAGGGGCAGGACCAACCCCCGGGTCGAGACATGACAGCGCGCTTGCCACAGGTGGTAGCGTACCACGGCCGTGACGAGGTAGAGGGTCCCGGAGTCCTGCCTTAGAGGAAAGGACCAGGCCCCGTACACCCACTCCGCATACGTGAGGAGGGAAAGGTCGCGCAGGTGAAGAGCAGCGGACACCAACCGGCAGGCCTCCACGTTAAAGGGGCACTGCCGGAGGAAATGGTCCATGGTCTCCGCTTGCCCCTCACACCCAGCCCTCGGACAGACCCGCTCGGCCTGTGACCTGTACTTGAGGTTGTCCCTCACGTACAAACGCCCGTGGAAAGACAACCAGGCTACATCCCGAACCTTCTTCGGTAGCCGAGGGGAGTTCAACAGCCGAAGGCCCCGCTGCATCACATCCGCCGGACAGTCCCGCAGGGCCCACCGTGGTTGATAGTGAGAGGTGAGAACCATCCGGTATAAGCCTTTCCGCCCCAAGGACTGGGCGAGCGGGTCGGTCACCCCCCACCGCCGAATGAGCCCCACCATCACGAATACGTACGATGGGGCCTGTTCCCCTCTCCGGCGCACACGTGGGACCGAGGACGCCCCCTCCCACTGCTCCCAGAAGCGGGAGAACCATTCCCGATAGGAGGCCACCCACCAGACCCCACCCCCTTCCCGCATCCTACCCAAGTGGAACGCCATAGACAAGACTGACAGGAAGACAAGGGGGTGCAACATACCCAAACCGCCCTCTGCCCGATCCAGGCAAACGATGTTGCGCTGGACGGGGTTCAAGCGGTTACCCCACAGAAAACAGAAAAAGACAGCACAGACAGACGCCTGACGGGACAACGGAAGGACGAAGACCGTGGCCACGTGCAGAAAGAGAGGAAGCAGAAACGTCCCGAGGAGTTTGATCTTCTCCTCGTACGTACACCTCCACCCCCTCCACCGCAGCACCCGACACCGTGCAGTCTCGAGACAACGGTCCCAATTGGACTCCGCACAGTCCTCCGACCCGAAGACGAGGCCCAAAACGCGGACCTCCCCCACGGGAGGAGGAAAGGGGGCGCAGGAAGGCGGGGAGGCCTCCGAGGAGCCCAACCACAGCGTCTGGCACTTGCTGTGGTTTACAACAGAATGGGCTACCTCCGAGTACTCCTCCACGGCCTCTCGCAGGGCCTCTACCCCATCAGTGCCGTCCACGTAAACTGAGATGTCGTCAGCGTAAGCAACGACGGACACCGGGGGCGCACCGGGCGCCTCCAGGCCCGCAACCCACCTGAGGACAATCTCCGGAGGAAGGGGTCGAGGGAGAAAACATACAGCAGGGGGCTCAAAGGGCACCCCTGCCGCACCCCCGAGGCGACACCAAATGGCCGTCCGAGCCACCCGTTAATAAACGGGGAAGCTCACCCCCCCTCGGTACAGCGCCTGCACGACGAAGAGGAAACCCGCGGGGAGGCCGAAGTGCTGGAGCACCACCCACAGGTACCGGTGACTGACTCGATCGAAGGCCTTGGACTGATCCAAGGAGACCAACCAGTGGTCCCGTTGGAGCGACCGGCCTCTTTCCACCATCTCCCGGACTGTGGCGACAGCGTCCAGAAACCCCTCTCCCCCGAACGGAACAATACTGGGAAGGGGACAGCAAATCGCCCGACACCTCCACCAGTCGGTTGGCCAAACACTTGGCCAGGATCTTCCGGTCCGCGTTCAGAAGAGAGAGCGGCCGCCAGAAGTCCAAGGAGCTATCGTCCTTCCCCTTGGAGAGCAGCAGCAGCAGGACAGACTCGCGAAATGACCGCGGGAGATACCCCGTGTCCATGATCTCCTGAAACAGGGAGGTCAGGAAGGGGGCCAGCTGGGCAATGAAAGTGCGATAGAACTCCACAGGGAGCCCATCGCGCCCAGGCACCTTCCCAACGGCATGGCACGAATCGCCCTCTCCACCTCCACCTGCTGAATCGGTGCAGCGAGTGCATCAACCTGTGCCTGGACCACAGCCGAATACACCGGGGGAAGGCCCCAGGTACGTTCGGATATGGGTGAGGTCCACGGGGCGATCCCCAAACAACAGGTCCGAGAAGTATTCCCCCACCATCCGCAAAAGGTCCTCCTGGGAGGTATGAATGGTACCGTCCTCGCCCCGCAGGGCCATGACCTCCCGACGCTGAACCCTCTCCCTGCAAGTCCGGAAAGGGTCTGGAGTGGCGCCCCCACCGGCCGCCCCCTCGAAGCATAGGGAGGCATGGCGATCGTAAAGCAGGCCACGGAGCTGGACGCGCACCTCTTCAACCTCCTCCCGCGCTGCCCCTCGGGATACCAAACGATCCAGCGACCTCCGGAGGACAGTGTAGGTGAGGTAGCGGGATCGAGCCATGGAGGTACCCCGGGAACGGAAGAGTTGTCGGGCACGCGTCTTCACCTCATCCCACCAGGCACCACGGGAAGGAAAAACACTCAGCAGGGTCTCCTGGTCTGCGAGAAAGGCCAAGAACTCCTGGACCACCTCTGATGTTGCCAACAACTGCACATTCAGTCGCCACAGGCCAGGACCCCTGCTAAGCTCCTCGTGGTTGGCCAGGAAGGACACAGAGAGGACGCGGTGGTCCGAAAAGTCAACCGCCTGCAACTGCGGAGGGGAACACTCCACCCGGGCACTCACATATATTCGATCGATACGACTCCTGCAGGTCCCATGGTAGTAGGTGAAAACCCGGCGACCGTGGAAAGGCCCGGTGGAAAACATCCACCAGGTCAGCCGTCCGGGTCATCTCGGCCAAAAAGAGGCCCTCGTAACTAGGTGGGCAACGCTCCCCCCCTCGGTCCTGCAAAAAGGTGGTGGTGTTGAAATCCCCGGCAAGGACCACCAAACGGGAGGTGTGTAAGTAGGGGCGGATAACCCCAAAAAGGGTCTTCCGCGCCAACTTAGACTGGGGGCCGTAGACCACCACGAAACGAAACCGATGAGGCCCGCAGTAGCCGTCTAAGAGCAAACACCGGCCCTGCTCCAGTTCCCACACGTACTGCACCTGGAATCGGTTGGACGTGAACAAAACCGCCACTCCTGCATAGGGCTGTGCCGCAAGGGACCAGTACGAAGGGCCCCACCTCCACTCTCGCTTCGCCTGATGAAGGCTAGCGAGCGAGGTGAGCCTGGTCTCCTGCAAAAAGATGACATCCAGCCCACTCGTAGAAAGAAAATCATAGGCCATAGCCCGCGCCTGGTCTGAGAAAATGCTGGCCACGTTGATGGTGGCGCACGAGAACGCAGGAGTGCACGCCATGCCTATTTCGAGTGCAGTGACCCTTTCCTCCTCTTCTCACCAACCCCGGGATCCCCAGAATCCCGCTTGCAGGACAGGCCTGCGAGCTCAAACAACTCCTCCTGGTCCACATCGACCACCTCGAGGATCTCCTCCTCCTCCTCCCGCTCGACCCTGTCACCCCAGGAGGTGCTGGCGCCCCCGGGACCACCAGGCAAAGCTGTCGCGAGGGCAGGCCCAGCCCCTACCGGAGGAGGAGGTACAAACGGGTCAGGGGTCGGAGGAATGACCCTCCTCCGTGGGGTCCACCACCTGTGCAGCCCCCCCCTCCCCGGACAAAGACTGAGGACAATACGACAGTGCCCACCCCCGCGGGGGGAGGCCAGGGCGGGCCGGGTCAGCAGGGGGCTCCTGCGAAGGCCCCGAACCCAACTGCGGGGGTACAAGGCCATCCTCCCTCACCCGTCGGGCGCCAGTATCCCCCTTGATTGGAGGACCCTGACTGCGGCGCGCCTTCTGCACCTTTGAAGGTCGCCGCTGAGGAAGAGGGGCCGCCCCCGCCGCCAACCGCTCCGAGCGCCGCACAGGAAGCCCTGCCTCCACAGGCATGCCCTCATCCACCTCAGCCGCATCAGTAGCCAAGAAGACGAAACGGTTAACGTCCAACACGGGCTCTACTTCCAACAATGGGGAGGTTCTCCCGCTTCTTCCTCTTGGACTTGCCACCCTTGGAAGGAACCGTGGTCCATTCCTGAGGTGGCACCACCCGCGACCCACTATCCTGTCGTGACACATCAACCTCCACCACATCAACCCTCTCCTCCCTCCTACCCAAATCCCCTCCCCCTGGTGGCTCCCTCGGTTCAATGGACTCCTCCACCCCAGGGCCCCCTGGCTCCTCCTGAGGGAGAGGGGCCTCCACAGCCTCCTCCCGCACAGGAGCCCGAGGTGGAGTGACGGCAACCCCCCCCGGTCCATTGTGTGACGCGGAGGGGCAGCGGGCAAAGGGGTGGCCCAACTCCCCGCAAAGGTTACACCGAATTAGCAAACACCCGGCCGAAGCGTGACCCCGTCCACCACAACGGGTGCAGACCTGCTCGGGACAGTTCATGCTCAAATGGCGAAATGAGCCACAGCAGTGACACTCACGGGGTTGCCCGGGGTAATAGCACAAGATGCGATCCCGACCGAGGAAACCGGCGAGGGCACGTGCTGCACCACGTTTCCCACCTCACGCAAACGGATCCTACCCTTCCACGACCCGTCCCACACCCCTAGGGGCCCAGCGCCCTTAACCAGGGGTGCGAGGAGCACCGCATGGCGCGACAACCAAAACTGGATGTCCTGCCCTGGGAGCGACTCATTCCTGGATAGGATGGTCACAGGTACCGTCCCCTGGCGAGAGATAGGCACAACACGAAAGTCAGCCCACCCTCCCTGCCCCCTCTGCTGCTGGTATCGGTCCCAGAAAATCTCCAGCCCCCGTCTCAGCATGAAACTAACATCATATTCAATGGTGTTGTTCATGTGGATAAAGGCGTAGAGATCTCCTGGGAGAAACCCCAGCCCAAGGACCATCCTCAAGACCTGTTCCCTGGCTGGAGGGGACCCCTCCCCAGCCCATCGGATCTGCGCCACGTTGCGCCGTCGGACCTCACCCCCTACTCCCCTTTGAAACCCTCCCCTCCCCCTCCTCCTTCCCCTCCAACGGGACCATTCCCCTGCATACCTCCCCTCCCCCCACACTCCCCCGACGTCCCCGGAGTGGTGCCCGACCCCTTCAGAGCCTCCGCAAAGGTACGGAGGGGGGGAGCCGACCCCCCAGCCTCCATCCCCCGCCCTTCTGGACGTTCTCCTCCTCCTTCCACCTGCGGGGAACCTGTTGCCGGACCACAGGATCCGTGATCTCCTCACTTGGAGCAACCTGAGGACTGGGTAGGGTCAGCTCCGCAAATACAGAGTCCGGGATGCTCTCCCTTCCGGATCCCTGGGTACCACCGAGAACCCCTGGATCATCCCCCGTCGCCACCGCCTGATGTTGAAATGCAGCAAAGGCCCCAGGAGGGCCCGTCGGGGTCTCCAAAGCCAATTTTAAAGCGGCACAAACCTGGTTCTCGTTAATACCCAGGGAACCGGAAAACCCCCCCAAACTTCCCTCCTGCTTCTCCGACCCAGCAGAAGGCTCCTGGGTCTCGGCCACCACTACCGGGGACAAACCCCGCTCCCCTTCAATCCCGGAAGCCAGGGGAACCATCCTCTCCCTCACTCCCCCGTCTAACATCCCCTTCCGTCCCTCCTGCGCAACGTGCCCCTCCTGCCCCACAACGAAACCTGTCGTCCGCTCCCCCTTTCCCTCCGCCATACTCTCCACCAACCCACCGTCCTCCACTCCCTGCATGGCCACCGCCAACAAGGCAGGACCATCTCGGGACAGCGGGGCAGATCCCTGCATAGCAAAACCCCCTAAACAGCCACCCCCCTGCCCCTCTGCCCTCTCAGGTCCTACCTGGTCGTCGGTGCCAGCCGTGGCACAGGGATCCAGAGAAGTCCGGCCGGTAGCCAAGGCTCCAGCAGGGAGGGCGGACACCCCCCTGCGAGCCAGGCCCACCTCAGCCATGCCACCAGACAGGATAGACACCGGTGCATCCCGCTCCGCTGATCCAGAACTCAAAGATAGTGGCCCCCTATCTTTCCCTATCCCTTTACTCATGCCTTTCCGGCGCCAAACAGCCGCCTCAGGGAAAGCCGGGCGGCCATCCCGTAACTGTTTGAGCACCGGAAAAACATCCACATTAGGGGGGGCCAAACTTTCACCCTCCCCCCCACCCAAAACCATGGTAGATTGTACAGTTCCTGGACGCTGCAGATCCAGACAGGGAATGGACAAATCAGCCACCCTCCGGATTTCCACAGACTCAGCAGGCTCAAAGGACGGGGGGCAGCCAGTCTTCAGGCTCCTGGCCACACTGAGAGAGGGCTCAGCCAAAGCAGATGAAATGCTGCTCCGCGGGATCGTAGAAGGCATCCCCGAAGCTGCTGTTGCTGAATCCAAGCCCCGACAGGAGGAAACAGCAGACAAACCCCTACTAGGCAGCACAGATTCCCCTCCGACAACAGGCCTTCCGATGGGGATCCGGTCTGCATTCCTGGAACCTTGCCGGTGCTTCAGTGACAGGAGAGGAGAAGGGGAAGTAGCAGTGACACACTTCCTGGCAAACCCGGAAGTGACCTCATGATCTTCACGGCGGCCATCTTTGTAGTCCGAAGTACTGGGAAAACACCCCTGAACGACATCCCGCATCGGGGCTCCCTGCTCTAGACCAGTGGCTCTCTCTACCTGCATCCCTCGGTGATCATGCTGCCAGGAATCTTCTGCCTCTGGATTTGTGTATGACGCTGGAAAATGGGTCTCAGAAATCCGCGATTTTTGGAGGGGAAGAATATCACCAGGCCCCTCCCTGACAGTGCTGCAAACAGAGCTTTCTGGACAGGGAGCCACTATACCAGCCCTTGGAGGTGGGACAGCGACCGGACCAGGGCTCACAAAGTGGGCAACTCTCCTTCCAGTCCGATGAGATGTATTCAGGTAAGGGTCCTTGGACCATCTATCCTCTTCTCCCCTTGCCGGGGCATAATAGGAAAAGGGCAGACTATGAGAATGGGGAGTCCCAGCCATCCAACCTACCCCCGGGGGCCCCCCCTGAACTGCTCCCTGTACTGCCCATCTATCATAGGCCTGATATATTTCTGTGAGGGACCCACAACCCTGCTGCTTGAGGTATATTATTTCTCGGTTTTTGCCCTTCAAGGCCCGCTTCACCCCTTTCCAATAGGTGACATAGGCCACCCATTCCTCCCCGGAAATGGTGGCCTGCAGGCTCTCCAGGTGGGAGAGCTGGGCTCGCAGCTGGGCCGCCTCCTCCTGGAGACCCCGAAGCCGTCGCACCGCTGCTACAATTGCTCAGGGGCCCTAGCGGGCTGCTGGTAAGAAGGCAGGACCGACCCCTCCCCCTCATCCTCACTGGAGGAGGTAGAGGCCTCCTCCAGGACCCGAGGTGGAGGGGGGAACCCACCTCCCTCAGTACTACATTCCACGGTCCTCCAGGGTCTCCCCAGGGCCTCTCCCTGCTGCCACCCAGCCTCCACACCATGCCTGGGGAGAAGACAGGAGCCTCCTCCTGGGGTGGCGGGCCCATACCTCCATACCTGTGGGTCCCTCGGTCCTGGCCAAGTGCAGTCCTACTGGGGGAAGCCCCTCCCGGGGTTCCAGCTGTTCCAGGTTACGGGTTCCGCCAGCCACTTCCAAAATAGGAGGCCCACCCGGCTTGGCAGGCCTCTGGGCCTGGGCCTCCCCTCCGGAGGCGGCCCAGGTCCCGACATCCAGGCACGAGCAAAGAAACAGGAACCTCTCCCTAGCAGGAGCTCTACTCAACTGAGCCTCTCAATGCTGCAGCCAAACAGGAAGTGGGAGGAGCTGCCACTCGTGGGGCTGCAGAATCCTGCTCAACCTGTCTGCTAGGTAATTTTCCTGGCCAGGGAGATAAACCGCCTTGAGCAACATGTTGTGCCTGAGCGCAAACAAGCAAAGGTCCTGCACCTCTTGACAAAGGAGCCTGGACCCAGTGCCTCCCTATTTGTTCACATAAAACATGGCTACCTGATTGTCTGTTTGCACTAAAACATACTGGTGAGCCAGAGTTTGAGAGAAAGTCTTGAGGGCTAAGCGAATAGCCCATAGTTTCAGTAGATTGATCTGCTGCTGGACCTCCCAGGGAGACCACAGGCCCTGGGTGCACTTGCCCAGACAGTGTGCACCCCAGCCCTGTAGGGAGGCATTGGTAGTCAATACCACTGTGGACCCAGGTGGCTGAAAAGGCATCCCTTTCAGTAAGTTGGGGGGATGCAGCCACCAATGTAGGGAGTGCAGGAATGGTCTGGACACCGTTACTCTGTCGCTGAGGCTCCCTGTGGCCTGCGACCACTGACTCCTGAGACACCATTGCGCAGGCCTCATATGAAGCCTGGCATTGGGAGTCACATGTACTGTCGAAGCCATGTGGCCGAGAAGCCTCAGGCAGAGCCTGGCGGAGACCAGTGACCTGCTGAGAAACTGGTTTGCCAAGGTCATCAGTCTTTGGGCTCTGTCCTCTGGCAAGAAAGCTTTTGCCTGCAGAGAGTCTAGCCTTGCCTCTATGAACTCTACGTTTTGGGAGGGGAGCAAAGTGGACTTTGCGAAGTTTATGACAAACCCCAGATGTTGGAGTAGAGAAATCGTTCGGAGGATGGCTTGCCTGGCCTCCTGGCACGTCTGACCCCTGATGAGCCAGTCGTCCAGATAGGGGAAGACAAAGATACCCTGATTCCTCAAGTAGGCCGCCACCACTGCCAGGCATTTGGTAAAGACCCTGGGGGCGGAGGTGAGGCCAAATGGCAGCACTCTGTACTGATAATGGTTTCCTCCCACAAAGAACCTGAGGTACTTTCTGTGGTCTGGATGAATGAGGATGTGAGTGTACGCATCCTTTAGATCTAAAGAGCATAGCCAATCTCCCTGCTGGAGGTAGGGCAGAAGTGTTCCAAGAGTAAGCATCTTGAACTTTTCCTTCTGTAAGAACTTGTTGAGATTTCTGAGGTCAAAAAAAGGCCTGAGATCCCCTGTTCTCTTTGGTACTAGGAAGTACCTGAAGTAGAAACCGTGACCTTGTAGGTGGGGAGGCACAGGCTCCACCGCCTGTTCTCGTAACAGACCCTGGAGCTCCTGCAGGAGGAGGGCTGTATGGAGAGGAAGCCTTGGAGGCTCTCCTGGAAAATAGGGAGGAGGCAACTGATGAAAATGAAGCAAGTAGCCCTTGTGGACTATGCTTAAGACCCAGTTGTCCCCTGTAATGAGTGGCCACCGGTGGGCAAACAGGGCTAGGCGACCTCCTGTGCAGGGATGGGACAGCAGAGACGGAGAGGCTATGCCTTGGGAGTCAAAACCCCCCACCCTGCTGAGTGGGAGCAGGAGCCGGAGGTTTGGGGGCCTTCTGCCTACAGGGCCCATGCCCCTGCCCCTTGGCCTGCTGACCCTGTGGGGGAGCGGGGGAGGCCTGGTAAGGTGGGAACTGTTTGTAGGCAGTCGCCTTCCTCGGGTAAAAGGACTTTTTACCCGAGCCCTTCTTCTTGTGTGAAGGGGCAGAAGTCTTTCGAGACAGCCTTGTCCTCGTGAGGTGCTCGGTCTCGAGCTCAGCAGCCTTCTCGGCCATGGGCTTGCCAAAAAGATTCTCACCTTGGCAAGGGACATCGACCAACTTGTCCTGAACCCATGGCTCGAGGTCCGATGACTGCAGCCATGCCTGGCGTCGAGCCGCGATTCCGGCAGCCGCAACACGGGCCGAGGCCTCGAAGCCATCGTAGGCCGCATGGACATGAACTTAGAGCATTCCCGGATCCATGAAGACGAGGACTTGAACCTCTGCAAAGGTTCCCCGGAGAGACCAGCAGAGAACCCGGCAAGCTGGACTGAGCAAGATGGCACCTTTAGGCGGGAAGGGGGCCGCGCATGTGTGCAGTATTCCCAAAGGCTTTCATAGAAAGCTGGGGAAATGCTCCGCAGGGGCGCTATCGACGTCGATGTCACCCATATGTGAGGACTGACTTCCTGCTTGGTCCTGGAGAACATGAGCTGCAGTCACTCTGGATTAGCTTTGATGCAGAAAAAGCGCTCGATCAGGTGAATTGGCAATATCTGCAATTTCTTCTGCCATGTTATGGTTTGGGGGCTTCGTTTTGCATGATGGTAGACCTCCTCTACAAGGACCCTACCGCAGGAGTGTTGTGTAATGGCATGCTGTCTGAGACTTTTGCCTTGGAAAGAGGTACACGACAGGGCTGCCCACTCGCCCCCCTGTTATTTGTGCTGTCATTAGATCCCCTAGTGCGGTGGATAGAGGCGTCTATGGCCATACGAGGAGTGAGATTCAAGATGGCTGCTTTTGCGGATGATATGCTGATGCATTTGACGTTGCCACAACAGTCACTGCCTGGATTGTTAGAGGAATTTTCGTTATATGGCAGTTTTGAAGGGCTCTGTATCAATATGGATAAATTGGAGGCATTGGACGTGGCGGGGACGCTTTGGGGGAGCTGGGACAGCACCTTCCCGCTTAAGTGGGCTGATGATTCGTTTATATACTTGGGTATTCTTTTGCCTAGAGACCCGAAGGAGTTATATAAGAAGAACTTTGAGAGGATCCATCTTAAACTCTTAAGGCGCAATTGCAGGCATGGAACCCACTCCCATTATCTCTATTAGGGAGAGCAGCGGCATTGGGGATGGTAATTCTTCCCCGAGTGCTTTACTGGTTACAAACTCTCCAGGTGTGGCTTTTACAGCGAGACTTACACTATATCGACCGGGAGATATGGGGGTTTTTATGGAAGAGGGCAAGAGCGCGCATCCCATTGCGCTGTTTGAGAGGAGGATGGAAACAAGGAGGGATAGGAGTTCCAGATTTACGGCAGTATGCCTTGGCCTATCAGGCATGTCATATAGGGGATTGGCTGGAGGATACGGAGGTGTATACTCCCAGGGCGTTGGAGGAGGCCTTGGTAGTCCCACATGCTCTGACGGCTGTCTTGCACTTGGAGAGCTCATCTTTGCCTGGACAGGTGACTGGAAGCGTCTTGGTGAGTTCGGCGAGGCGTACGTGGCAACATTTGAATAAATACTGGGGTAGGTCGTCAGAGGTCTCGAGTTGGTTGCCATTGCAAGGGAACATTCGATTTACCCTGGAGTCAGATACGGCTGTGTTCTGGAAGTGGGGGAAACCAGGGCTTCAAAACATTGGACATGTGGTGGATGCATTAGGGAAGTGTAAGTCATTTGCGACCCTTTGTAAGGAATATGAGCTGGAAAACCGACACTATTTTGCCTATGCTCAATTACTCCACTATGTTGCTTCGCTCCCACAGGGGGAGCTCAAGGTGGAGAGTTCTGTGCAGATATTAGAATACTTTGCATTGGGGGCGGAATCCCCGCCCACCATTGTGGATTTGAAACGAAGATTAGATGGATATACTGGGCCGCCGGATTATTTGAGAGAGGAGGCTTTGTGGGTGAGGGAGCTGGGGCAGGATGTGGCTCCTGGTTCCGTTTGGAAAGCTCTGGGTCGGATAGTAGGGCTGGTGGAAGGGGCTAGATGGCAGGACGTTCAGTTTAAGCGTATTATTCGAGGACATTTTTCCCCAAGGCAGGCTCTGCGGAGCCACCTTGCTGTGGATGGGGGATGCCCAAAGTGCGCTTGCTCCCTGGCAGACCTAGGTCATATGTGGTGGGGGTGTCTACCAATCCGCTCATATTGGAGGCGGATCGGGAACTACCTGAGTAATCTACTCCAGCAACAAATTTGCTGGACGGGGGCTTTGGTGGTCCTGGATCACCTTGGACCACTCCACCCGAAAGGGAGATGGGAGAGATTATTAGTGAGGAAGGCATGTCTGGTGGGTAAAGGACTGATACTATGCAGATAGAGGGAGCCTCTTGCACCTACCTATTGGGAATGGCAAAATAGCTTTCATCAGCTGATGCTATTTGAAAGAAGGGCAGCGAGAGGGAACGTTCAACAATGGACTTCCTTTTTGTTAATCTGGGAGCCTTACATTCAAAATTTGGGACCATTTGCTCGGAATGAAGTGTTGCAAGTGGGATAGGGTTGGGAGTGGTTGATAAGTAGGAGGGCTGTTGTTGAGCTAAATAGGGTATGGGTTAATAGGTGGGTGAGACATTTGCGTAGTCCTAGCGAGAGATGGAAGAAGGGGAGGCTGCAAGGTAGAAGGGGGATGGGAGGGAGGGTGGGAAGGGATTGGATATGTCTTGTTTTTTCTTCTTATGATGGCTGTTTGTTTAGCCCCCGGGGAGTGGATAAGAGAAAACTCTGCCTGGAGGCGCTATGCATAAATGATCTGTTCTGTGATATGTTGTTGTGGATGAATAAACAGAGTTTCAAAAAAAAAAAAAAAATGTGGATATCACCTCCAGTTAATGCCTCTGAGGGGGAAACGTCTACCATGCAGCCAAATTCAAAGTTCTCCTGCACAGAAACTTAGAAGAAAGAACTAACTGTCCCGTCATACCATATAACAGGTTAACTGTATACAGTCAATTCTTGTTATCCGTGGGGCTATGTTTTTATAATGATAACTGAATTTGAGTCTAAAGTTCATTATTTATTTATTTATTTATTTACATTCTCTTATATACCGCGCTATTTTGCATCAGTGCGGTTTACACTGAACAAACTGAAATTACATCGAACAGGGCATTATAACTTGGAGATAACTATTTTACAGGGAACATGGGCTATGGAGGGTTAAGTGGCTTGCCCAAGACCACAAGGAGCACCTGTGGGACTAGAAACCCCAGTCCTGTGAAAAATATTTTTGTTTTAATCTCTCCTATTACTACCAGGTTTTTGGGATTGCTATGGCAGCAACGGTGGCCCCCATTATATTTAAGTATGGAGAAGGTTTCTTGATGATATCTTTTGTCTTTGGCAGTGACCATTTTCTCTTTTGCAAGATTTTGTAAAATGGCTTAATAATTGTAAACCATTTTGAAATTTGATAGTGCTATCGAATTGGAACGGATAGCCTCTTTGGATCTTAGAATAATGAAAACAGAAACAAAATTGTTAACCACTTTCCATAAAAAAGTTGTGGTGAAAAACTGTTGTATTTCTAGTCATCATCCGATCAAGTTAAAACGGGGTCTTCCCATCAGTCAGTTTTTACGGCTTCGGCGCATTTGTTATGATGTGGATGAATATAAAATACAAGCAACCGCTTTAAGTGATCGATATATGGAACGGGGCTATCCAAGAAAGACTGTTAAAAAAGGCATATTTGAGAAGCTTGTATGAACGTGAGTTATTATTGGTCCCTGCAGTTCAAACACAGTCAGTATCTTCTCCTTTAGTATGTGTATTACCATTTTCTATGAAGACTCCTATTATTACATCATTGATTTACAAGCATTGGTGGGATCCTCCAGTCTTATCAATGTTTTCATGAAAGACCGATAGTGGCTTACCGCCGAGGGACTTTGTATGTGTGAAAAAGGGCTAGTCCGGTCAGGCCTCAAAACCAAATTGGAGGTGATCAGGGAATTGGACGAATCAGCTTCTGATACACTAACCTATGCCACTATGGTTCACCCAGTATATTATGTTATATTATTATGTCATATGTATTCCCCCCCCCCCGTCTCATTTATTTATTTTTCACTGTTCTATATTACTGTCTCCTCCATAGGTTTATCTCAATAGGATTTATTTATTTATTTAACAGGTTTTTTATACCGCCTTTCTTACAATCAAAGCGGTTACAAGACTACATCAGGTTAAGAATAACTTACAAACATACAATCATCAGCCTATACAGACCAAACAATAAATCCATTTTATACCACCTTATCAAAATATCAAAGTGATAAGCCATGGATCCATAGATGACAGGGAAGGACTACATCATGTTAACATATAATACAGACATACCTCTAAACGAAGGAACAGCGTAAGGGAGAGACAGAAAGAGGACATTGTACAGAGAATACTTTTTGCCACGGGCCAACGCCTAAGGGCCACGCCAAAGGGCCCTCTGGCGAGGCCCTCAGGCGCGGGCCCACCTGTCGGCGGCTGCTTTAATGGAGAGCTGCTTCTCCCCTCCCACAGCCCCGTTTGGGCCGGAGGCAGTTCGTTGGTCTCGCGCCTCTTAGGGACTGGCTCAGCTGCTGTTTCCGCCGTCGGCGGCTGCTTTAATGGAGAGCTGCTTCTCCCCTCCCACAGCCCCGTTTGGGCCGGAGGCAGTTCGTTGGTCTCGCGCCTCTTAGGGACCGGCTCAGCTGCTGTTCCCGCCGTCGGCGGCTGCTTTAATGGAGAGCTGCTTCTCCCCTCCCACAGCCCCGTTTGGGCCGGAGGCAGTTCGTTGGTCTCGCGCCTCTTAGGGACCGGCTCAGCTGCTGTTCCCGCCGTCGGCGGCTGCTTTAATGGAGATCTGCTTCTCCCCTCCCACAGCCCCGTTTGGGCCGGAGGCAGTTCATTGGTCTCGCGCCTCTTAGGGACCGGCTCAGCTGCTGTTCCCGCCGTCGGCGGCTGCTTTAATGGAGAGATATTACATGGTTACGGTCTGTGTATAATATATCTTTGATTTACCTATACCCTTTCCTGCATCTCTATGGAATTTTGCTTTGTGCTCATTTATTGATGAAGGTCTGTCTGTATTGTTGTGTGTGTACATCCAATGCTGGGAATTCTGTTAATATGGAATTTCTGTTTAAAAATGTGTAGCAATCTTGCTTGTTTAGTTTGCACATTGCCCTCTCTGCAGTTATATTTTGTGGACAGGGGGTGGGGCAAGGACAAAGGGTGGGGAAAGGGCAAGGCGGAGGTGGACATGGGCAGAGCATGACTAGCCACAGGGGGCAGTTTTTCCTCTTTCAAAAAGTTGGCAACCCTAGTTAGGTTACAAAGTTATCCATAACCACAGACTGGGGAGGAGAAGAGGAGGAACAGTAGCTTTTATAAAGGATTCTTACAGATTAGAGCCTTAGAAAGTGGCTCCTTAGAGGAAATGGAATATCTGGTTTTGTGGAAGCAGGGCTATGTGTTTTACTCAAGGCAATCGCCTGCTTGTTGAAGATGGGCTCAGAATGGCAATGTCTTATTCTAAATTTAAAATAGGACTGAAAACATGGTTCTTTACCCAGACCTTTTCCAACAGAGCGATTAGTAGGCTTGTGTGTGAGTGCAACTGGACGCATGTTACCTTTGCACCAACTGTTGCAGCTTATCTATTTTTTTTCTTTAAGTATGTCTGTGTTCCGTAGTAGCTGTCTTTGCTTATTCTTCTATTGTTGGTGTTCTTCCGTTTTGTTTTCTGTCTGTTTAATTTTTAAAGCTATGCTGTTGAAAAATATTTCTCTCTACAGTTTTATTGTGTTTTCTACTTCATTGTCAATGTTTAGGATATTGGATATAGTTGCTGGAAGCATATGATTCGTTTATGCTTGTAGTTTTGAAAAAATATAAAATAGCATCAAGTGATTTAAATTGCCAAACAGCCCAATAACTGTTCCTGAAAAACCCAGCGGAAACTGAAACCGCAGATACTGAAGCATTGATCCTATGGGAAAACTGGAGTTAGGTTCCAGCAGACCCTATTCACTATACACTTTAACACCAAAATATAATAAAAAATGAACTTTATGAACCTGAATCTTACCTTAAACTGCGTCAGCATTGTTTGCCATGACTTTCAGAACAGCGTAAAACACTGAGAACACTGAATATTATCAGAACGTAGAGACTTGTTAACACAGCAAAAGCTATGAGAAGAAAACCGCAGCTTCCCTTGCTGGAGCTCACGTTGCTGTTGCTCGAAAAGCCTCTTAGAATTTTTTTTTCTACTGCACATGGTCGTGGATAGGCATGAGTAGACTGCAGGTGTTGTGAAATGGGTTACGCTTTTATACAAGTGGGTAAGAAAATGCGCAGGTACAGAGTCCACAGATAGCAAGGATTTACTGTATCAAGTTCCTGCTCTTTCCTTGCACCCTACAAGCTGCTAAAGAGAAATCACATTCACTTCTCTCTTTTCCACCTCTCCCAACTATCACATCCTTGTCCTGCCTGGGAGATAAAACCCCAATTACTCCCCCCCCCCTTTTTTTTTTTTTATGGTCATAGACTGGCCTCAAATCGCTGACCTTTGGGTTAGAAGGCAGGCAGACATCTTGCAGAAGAGCTATAACATCCCCATACTATCCAGTAAACATTCGCCGACCATATGACTAGAATGACGCTGAGCCCTCACTACATATAACATGGTTGATGGCCCTAAAAAGACATCGAGCCTCAGGGCCCCTGCCCAAGCCTCACTAAAGGCGAGGTAACCAGCCTCTTTTCTTCCTAACGTCTTTGTCCTTCTCCTATACTGCCTCCATTGGGCTGCAGCGCTACCATGCATAGCCAACAGGTAGTGGTTCAGGAACAACTGAGATTTGATTGCCTTATACTTGAAGGTAAAACTCCCCACTTTGGATTAAGTAGGTGCAATGACCAAGGATGGACCTTCACAACGCCATTTTTTTTAAGCCAACTTATATCAACACTCTCTTAAGATGAGTACCTCAGAGTCTCACCAGATAACCCCTGAGGGTTTACCTGAGAGGTACAAAGGATAAAAACAACCATCCCACTCTATATTTTCCTTACTATCACTGTTTGGCACAGCCAGACACCTACAACTTTAAATGATTTAATCTTCCGCAAGGAGAAAAAAACCCCACAGCTCATAGAGCGGCTCTCAAAGCACTCACATTCTTCTGATACAAAAGAAAAAGGCCCTTGTACTATATAACAAGATAGATCCTACAGAAATAACTCAGGGGATAAGCAAAGTGCAGAGAAAAATGGCAAGTGTCAAAGACCATACAGAGCTACATATAAGCCACCCACCAAAGAAAGATCAAGCCTCTCTGTAAGAGAGGAACCAAAGGCCTTACAGCAAAATTTTTATCCTTGGCCTTCTTTTTGTGTGTGTTCTTTACCGCAGGCTTTCCAATAGACCACCAAAAGAAAATGGTGGCCTTTCCTACCGAAAAGCAAGCTTCCCTATCTGATACCAGCAACCTGGGTGACCTGCTGTGACATGCTGACAGGGCGATGCTGTCCCGTCGCCAATGCAGGAGGAAGTCCTCCCCCGGGCCTAAACACTTCTCCGATTACCTCCTAGACACAGCCAGCACTGGCAGCATCTAATGCTACAACCGTCACCGCTGCCCACCTTAATAGGAATCAGAGGGTGACAAAAAATAATAGTAGATGAAGCCTTTCCTGAGGTGTCTGATTACCGGCCTTCCACACTCTTGGTGGAACTCTCCACTCCTCGACCTCAACTGCACGAGGGCGGTGGTCAGGAAGCATGCCAGCCACACTGCTAATAGAGCTCTCCCACTGCTTCTCCTCAATCCACGGGGGTTTTGGCCCCAAAGCATGGAGGCTGTGGCGCACAGAAGGCCCCTGTAATCAACTTTTCCTACTCTTCCTAATGGCACACTGCATAGGCCAGCATTTGTGGTCTTGGCAAGCTCCTATTAAAGCAGACACTCGCCAGAGCCAACTGTGCCCCCCCTCCACCTTTGTGCATGAGAACCACACTCACCCACAAAAGACTAGTGCTCTGCACTCCTCCATGTCGGCACTCAGGAGCCAGGAGCAGCCAGCTTACAGGCTTTTTCAGGGCAATTTCTTGTTTAGAACATAAGAAATGCCATATAGGTCAGACCAAGGTCCATCAAGGCCTGTTTCCAACAGTAGCCAATCCAGGTCACAAGTATTTGGCAGGTTCCCAAAAAGGTACATAGATTCCACAATGCTTGTCCCAGGGTAAGCAGTGGATTTCCTGGGTCCTCTTTAATAATGCTTTATGGACTTTTTCTCCAAGAACTTGCCCAGACCTTTTTTAAACCCTGCTACACTGACAGCTTTTACTATATCCTCCGGTAACAAATTCCAGAGTTTGGTTATACAGTACGTTGAGTGAAAAAATATTTTCTCTTATTAGTCTTAAATGGGTTACACTGTAGCTTCATTCCATGTCCCCTAGTCTTTTTTACTAGTAATAGAGTAAACAATCTGTCTACGTTTACCAGTTCTACTCCATTCATTAATTTATAGACCTCTATCATATCTCCCCTCAGCCATCACTTTTCCAAGTTGAAGAGCCCTAACCTTTTAAGCATTTCCTAATACGAGTATCCTTCCATCCCCTTTACCATTTTGGTGGCTCTTTTCTGTACCTTTTTTAATTCTGCTATAGGCTTTTTAATATAGATGACCAGAATTGCACACAATATTCAAGATGCGGTCGCACCATGGAACGCACCAGAGGCATTATAATATCCTTCGTTTTATTCTCCATTCCTTTCCTTATGATTCCTAGCATTTTATTTGCTTTCTGGCCACCGCTGCACATGGGGCGGAGGGTTTCAATGTATTATTCATAATGATGCCTAAATCTTTCTCCTGGGTGGCGGTTCTTCTCTGGCTTTTTTTTTTTGCAAATCTGCCAAGAGTCCTTTCAAGCCCCCCCAAAGTAAGGAAGGAATGCCCCTCTTCCAGCAGCTTGTATACATATACCGCTGGAATCTCCCACCAGCTCCAGTAACCTACTGACAAAGCAGACTCAGTGGAGAAACAAATAAGTAGTCAAAGCAAATCAAACTGTAACTCTAAGAACAAATCTATGCCCCCCCCCCTTCCAGGAAAGGACTCCCCACCTCCCTGAAAGAGGAGAAGGCTTACCTGTGACTCGACTTGCCACCAAGGCCAAATAGCGAGGGGCAGACAGATTGCCCATACCACACCACTGCCCTTGCCCCGCAAGGCATGTTGAATAATTTCCTAACCCCTGTAGCCCCTGACCTTATCCTTCGGGCTGGGGTCGCATTACCAGTATCTAATATGGACCCACTCAGGGCGGGATCCGGGACTGGATTGGAGTTCCTTCAGGAATGCTAATTAGCAGGTAAGGTCTAATTTCTCTTTCCTTGTCATCCCTCCAATACAGTCCCGCTCTTTTGGGATGTAACAGAGCAGTTTGATCAACTAGAGAGATGCGTGAGACCGGCCCGTAGTACTGCTCCACCGAAACAAGCATGCCCCACCACCTGGACATGCAAGTGATAATGCTTAGCAAAAGTATGTAAGGAGGACCACGTCGCCGCCCTACATATATCCACCGGTGGCACTAGATTAAACTCTGCCCATGAGGCTGTCTGGGGTTGCGTGGAATGTGCCCGCAACCCCACCGGCACTGGCTTTCCATTCATATTGCATGCCGAAGTAATCACTTCTTAATCCACCTGGAAATGGAGGCTTTGGCTGCCGTCTCTCCTTTGTGCAGCCCCCCTAACACCACAAACATCCGATCCGATCTGCGGAATGTCTTTATTCTCTTTAAGTATCGCCTCAGCACTTTCCGAACATCCAAGAGGCGCAAACATGAATCTGCAGTCTCCTCTCCCACATTCATCAGGGACAGAACGGAGACCGCTTGATTCAAATGAAAAGCAGATACCACCTTGGGCAAAAAGGAAGGCACCGTCCGCAGAACCACCTTCTTCCCCAAAAAGGAAAGAAATGGAGGCTGGCAAGATAGGGCCTGTAGCTCCAAAATCTGTCTCGTAGAGCAAATCAAACACCAGAAACACTGTTTTAAGCATCAAATCTTTAAGGGAAGCCCATCCCAATGGCTTACAGGGCTCCCTCATTAGAGTTGCTAACACCAAATTAAGGTCCCAGGGTGGGACCACCGTCCTTCGAAGAGGCTGGAGGATTCCCACCGCCTTCAGGAATTGCACTACATATGGGTGCTCACCAAACAATTTCCCCTGGACCCTTCCCTGATAACAGGAAATCACTGCCAGTTGCGCCCTCAAGGAGTTGGCGGCTAAGTTCTTCTTGAAGCCCACCTGTAAGAATGATAAGACGTCTGGACTGGCTCTTCCAGTTTGCGCACCACCCCTCAAAGATGTCCCATACCCTGATGTACGAGAGTAATGTTCCCTCTAATTTTCTGTAGGCTGTGTGCGCATAAAATATCAGCTGTGCAGCTTTTGGAAGGTTAAATTTTTGTGTGCCACATAATGACACTCGGAGTTAATATATATATTTTTTTTATAAATTTTATTTAACAACAAAGAAAAAATAACAGCCATCATCAAGCCAAACAAACAAACCCCCAAGCAGGGTGTACTCTTATCCCTGCCACAGGGAACCATTTTATACAGGCTTACACGGCATCAAGAAACAGTTCCATAGTTGTTACATTTTTTATTTTTACGAAAAGAACACCCCCCTCCCTTCCCCACCCCGTTGCAGTCCACAGCCCCCCCCAGAATTAGCCCTGTTCAACCTCATTGGGAACCATCCCCCAACTTGTCCCCGCTAGTCATCATCTATTCTTCCGATACCACTAAGAGCCCACATTAAACACTTCGTTCCTACAATACGGCCCTAGACTCTGAATAGAAGGTTCCCATATTAACATGAAAGTGGACCACCTCTTCATCTGGCCCCTAGCTCTCCAGCATTCAGTCAGCATCAGATGATGAAAACTAATGCGCCACACCAGGAAAGTAGGCGGGGAGTTATCCCGCCATCTATGTAGTATCGGACCCTTCCCCACCAGACAGGCCTTATGCACCAGCAGCCGCTGCCCTTTCCCTTTCAGCAGGGTCTGATTCAACTGGTCCAAGAGTACCAACGATCCCGTCCAGGAGAAACGCTGATGTAACAACCCCACTAGGCAATGATGGATACGGGACCAATAAGGGCGAATACGCCTACACGTCCACCACAGATGGGTTAAGTCAGCCAGTGGCTCAGAACATCCAGGGCAAGACCCATCCTGGGTAATATGACTACGCAAGGCCTGTCTAGGCGAGAAATGAACCCGGGTTAACGCTTTATATTGTACCTCCCGCCAATGGGCCCCTTCCGCTAGAGTAACTAATCGCCTCAAGGCCCCAAGAAGGGTTCCGCGTGGGACCTCCCGTCCCATCTCCCGGGCCCAGGCCTGCTCGACCCGGTCGTAATGCGGCACAATACCAAAACACTCAAGCCTGGTCTTCAACCGCGCTATCGACGGCGGAGCATCACCCCCAATATCAAAAAATGCAAGAATTTGCGCTGAGCGGTCTGCCGTAAGTTCCTCCCTAGGTAGTGAGGCCACATAATGAACAATTTGTAGATAAGCAAAGTATTGACGGGAAGAGAGCTCGTACTCCTCGCACCACTCCAAAAAGGTTTTGCACTTACCCGACAGATCCACAACATGGCCTACAGTCCGCAATCCCTGCGCTCCCCAAGACTGAAATGCTCGAGATTCAGAGCCTGGAGTAAAATGCATGTTACCACGCAATGGCAACCAACTCGAGACTTTCCAGTCCCGATTCCAATAGCCATTCAACTGTCGCCAAGTACGGCGTGCTGCGTTCATCAGGACATGATGTTGAATTCCACTAGGCAAATGAGCACTCTCTAGGTGCAGAATCCCCAGCAGTGAAAATGGGGCGACCACAGCCATCTCCAAAGCCCTAGGTGTATAAATATCTGTCCCCCCCAACCAATCTCCCACATGGCGTGCCTGACAGGCCAAAGCATATAACCATAAGTCGGGCAGGCCAATGCCTCCTCTATGCCAAGGTCCGATCATACGGCTCATCGGTATGCGAGCTCTAGCCCCCCTCCACAAAAATCCCTGTATTTCTCTTTCCAAGCAGCGCAAATCACGACGCAACAACCAAACTGGCAAGGTCTGCAGCCAATATAGGATTTGTGGCAGGATCACCATCTTTACTGCGGCCACCCTCTCCAAAAGCGACAGCGGCAGGGGATTCCAGGCTCTTAATTGAGTTCGCACCCCGGACAGAATTTTTTCAAAATTCGTACGGTATAACTCCTTAGGGAGGCTGGTCAGGACAATACCGAGATAAACAAATTGCTGTTCCGCCCATTTCAAAAGGAAATGCCCGCTCCACCCTCCCCGCAGCCGGCCCCCCACATCTAAGGCCTCCGATTTTTCTGTATTTATACGAAGGCCCGCAAACCTACCATATTCCGCAAACTCGGTCATTAGTCGTGGCAAAGACTCTCGAGGGGCAAGCAGGTGCACCAACATATCGTCCGCGAAAGCCGATATCTTAAAACCTTGCGTACCTATGTCCACCCCACAGATCTTCTTATCGGATTCTATTCTCCAAATGAGGGGGTCCAGAGTTAAAACAAACAGCAAACAGCAAAGGTGACAAGGGACAGCCCTGTCTAGTACCTCTATACAAAGAGAACTGATCCGAGAGGACCCCGTTACAGAGCACCCGAGCTGTCGGGTTCACATAAAGGCTCTTCACCATCCCACAAAAGGAAGGACCCAATCCATACCGCGGTAACAAATAATGAAGATACTGCCAATTGACCCTATCAAACGCCTTTTCGGCATCAAAGCTCACCAATAGTGACCGCACTTGTTGCGCATGCACCCACTCCAGAGACGCTAATATTCTACGCAAATTACGGACCACATATCGACCCCTAATAAAGCCAACTTGCGACTCATGCACTAAATCCCCCATTAAGACCGCTAATCTTTCAGCCAGGATTTTCATATCAAAATTCAACAAAGAAATCGGCCGATAAGAGGCCGCCTGTGTCAGGTCCTTACCAGGTTTGGGGATCAGCGTAATGTATGCCTGATTGTCCCCCCATTTCATGGCACCCCTCTCCGTTTGTCTCCGATACGTCTCCACTAGCAGAGGGCCCACCCAGTCTGAAAGTATTTTATAAAATTCCACCCCGTAGCCATCTGGTCCAGGAGCTTTATAACAGCTAGCAGATGAGACCACCTGCTGCACCTCTTGTAGTGTTATGGGCTGTCCCAAAAGGGCACGCTGCTCCTCAGTTACCTGTGGCAACCCCATGCCTTGCAAATAAGTTTCCATCATAGAGGATGTTATCTCCTCTGCAGCATATAATTTTTGGAAAAAAACCTTAAACACCGCACTTATCGCCTCTTTTTTATTTTGGAGTCTGCCTTGCTCATCCCGAAGAGCTGCTACCAACCGTCCACTGCATTGACCCTTCAGGCACCCACCTAACAATGTGCCTGGTTTATCTCCAAAACAGTGTAGCTTATATTTATAGTACATTATGGATTTCTTAGCTCATTGATGCAGCACTTCATTCAAGGCAACCTGAAGCTCCCACAGTCTCTTCTTATTAGACATCGTGGGGGTGTGCCCACTAAGACGTCGTGCCCGAGTGACTTGTTTCTCCAGCTTAATTATTTGCTCCACTATCAATCTTCGCTTCTAGGCTACATATCCAATTATTTCCCCCCTTAGCACCACTTTAGCTGTCTCCCACACCAGTTCCGGATCGTCTCTATGAGCCTGGTGATTCACCTCAAATTCCTGCCAGCGTTGACGCAAAAATCGCTGAAATTGGGTATCCTTATAAAATTCAATTGGGAATCTCCATATACGCATGAAACCAGTTACTCCCCCCCATTGCAGCTCCAACCAAATCATAGCATGATCCGAAATCTCAAGAGGACCTATCTGAGCATCCCCAGTACCCGCAAACTGACTCGCTGAAATCAAGAGATAATCAATGCGCACACTGGTACCATGCGCCCGCGACGAATGAGTAAAATCCTTTTCAAGGGGGATGTATCAATCTCCAGGGATCTACCAGACCCAACCTAGTCCAAAAACTCTGCAAGGTCCGGGCAAGAAGCTGCCGTTCACGGGAGGTATCAAGGTCCACGTCAAAGACCCCATTGAAATCCCCACCCAGGATCAGTGGTATGTCCAGCAGTTGTTCGACTTTGGCTGCGAGCCGATTGAAGATATCCGGATCTCGCGCATTAGGGTCATACAAGTCACCCAAAATTATCTCCCGATCTTCCAGCAGACCATACAATAACAAAAATCTCCCCTGTGGGTCCACAACCTGCCGCATTAACGTAAAGCGCACCCGCTTGTGAACCAGAATGGCCACTCCACCTTTCTTACCCATGGTGGGAGCCCCCCAGACCTGTCCCACCCAGTCTCTACAGAGTTTGGCGTGCTCCTCCGCCGTCTGGTGAGTTTCCTGCAGTAGCGCAATGTCACATTGATGTCTGGCCAGCGCTTTCAATATTTTATATCTCTTGATGGGGCTACCTAGTCCACAGACATTCCAAGAAAAGACCTTCAACATGTCTCAACTATCATAGGTCTATTTGAGGCTCAAATATCCACATAAACCACACACACTTAGAGGAAACCCCCCCAGCCCAGGGCCTCCTCCCACGGATCCCCCAAATGAAATGGCCAAACGTATGTGAGGGCTGTAGACTGCGACAATTTCCCCCCTTTCCCCTCACCCCCACTCCTCCCCTAACCCCCACCCCCCTCTGAACCCCTCCTCCAACCGCTACCAACTCCACCTAGCCTAATCATAGACTAAACCTCCCCTTGTGGTATTCAGGCCTACCCCAAATTGCTGAAATCCCCTCGTACCAAGCCTATGTAACAGCCATTCAAAAGAAAGCTCCCCAACTCACTACCCCCCTAACACCCCCACACACATCCGAACCAAGACCCCCCACCGATATTTGCTCCCCCTAAACTACACATATCACACTCACACGCCTGCCCCGAGTCATTCAGCCATTCGCCCCCATACATCCATTCCCGGGCCCAAAAGAGAGAGATCCGCGGGGCCACTCACCAAAACTCAGTGAGGAGTGGGCCGCTCAGGAAGCCCAATACTAAAATCCAGTAGAAACAAACGTAACTCCCTCCCTTACTAAAATTATAGACCCAGGCCAGTAAACATACACACACCCCACACTCAAATGGCTCACGCACACATATACAACCCCGGGCAGTACACCATTAGGCCACACACCAACATTATAGGCAGATTATAAGAAAGTGTCCAGACGCAGGAGATATATCGGGCCACAGCGAGCCCCTCTCCAGGCCCCTCGATGTTACTAGGCACCACTGTTCCCTCTAAGCTGTGCGCGTGTGCGCGCGCACACACCTCACCGAGCGAGCGCACATACTTTATAACAGAGCGCACAAAAATTGCGGTTCTGATTCTGATAGAAAACACCACAGACATCTTAAAATTTAAAAGTTGTTGTGTATTTACGGTTTTCACAAGTTCTACAATATTATCTAGTGCAATCAATGTGGTGTACATACTGTATTCTGATGTGTAGTCAAATTTTAAGGTATAGAACTCCAAGTGTCGTTATGTGCCGCACAAAAATTTAACCTTCCTTCAAAAGCTGCACAGCTGATATTTCATGCGCACACAGCCTACAGAAAATTAGAGGGAACATTGCTAGGCACTCCAATCTACAGAGCCGCTCCATCTTGAAGCCCCAGCAGATCACGGCCGCCGTCCTCACGGAGCAGAGTCCGAGGCTGCAGACAATCGTTCCAAAAACGCTTGGGCATCTGCAGGTGTCAGCAACAGCTGAGTCCGGCCTTGGTAGTCCACCCGAAGCTTAGCCGGATACAGCAAAGAGAATCGCACTCCTTTGTTCACCAATTGGGTGCAGGTTGCTGTAAATGTCCTTCGTTGCTGGCTAACCAGCTGGGAATAGTCCTGGAATATCAGGATTTGGTCTGAGCCATCCGCTGGTCTCCGGCGGGCACGAGCAGCTCGTAAAACTTCCTCTTTCTGACTAAAATCAAGAAAGCGAGCTATAACAGCACGTAGCCGACGGTCCTGATCTCGCTTTATTTTATTTACATTTTCTTATATACCGCGCTATTCTGCATCAGTGCGGTTTACATTGAACAAACTGAAATTACATTGAACAGGGCATTATAACTTGGAGATAACTATTTTACAGGGAACATGGGCTATGGAGGGTTAAGTGGCTTGCCCAAGACCACAAGGAGCACCTGTGTGACTAGAAGCCCCAGTTCCTCCGGCCCAAGGTTGCTGTCCTCTAGTGGGATTTGAACCCCCGACCTTCTGGCCTGAAGTACCTTGTCCCAACCACTAGGCCACTCCTCCACTGCACTCCACTCCACTTCACTCCTTCACTTTGGGCCCAAACGATGCACGCGCTCCAACTTAATAGGGCCAGTCACCTTGCCACTCAGGTTTTCCTCTATCCATGCAATCAGAAAGCCACGTAGAGCGCTATCGGCCACACTCTCAGCAATCCCCATGAAGCGCAGATTTTTACGGCGTCCACGATTCTCTAGGTCATCCATCTTATCGGCCTGCTGTTTCACCGTGGATTCCAAGGCCTTCACTCATGCCGCCAGGGATTGCTGAGTATCCTCCAGGTCAGATATTCTAGTCTCTGCCTGCTCCATACGGCCAGTGAACTCTGAGATGTTGTGATTAACGCTCTGTATTTGTTCCGTCAGCTCACAGAAACGCGCATCAAGTGCCCGCACTACTGCAGCACTGTCCTCAGCCACCATCGAGGGGTTGCTATCCGAGGCTGGGCTCCGAGGCGTTCCGTCCGCCATCTTTACTTCAGGGGCTCGGGGCTTCTCCCTCCTCGGCGGTTTGGCGGCCATCAGACTCCCCCCAACGCTCAGAAAAACCTCTTGTCGGTTCTCTCGTATCCCCGTCACTGAGACACAGTGGGAGCAAGGTTATTTATCCACTACAGCCTGGTAGATTTGCCGTTGTTTGGGGAAAGGGCCTGCAGCTGACCACCACACGTCCGATCAGCTCATTACCAAACCGGAAGTGGAGTTATATATTTTAAAATTTGACTACAGTATGTACTGTCACGTACCGCCCCTAGTGGCCAGTGGTCATAGGGGTATGTTGGACACAAAGATATTTTTATATGAGAGGAGGTTCCTTTAAGAGCCAGGTGCAGCCTGGTCTTAGTAGTTCAGCTCCTATTAAGAAGTAAATTGTGAATGCAGAGTAGAGGGATAACATAGGCTTTTATTTCCCTTTACGCAAAAGATTCAGGTGGGTCACAACATAGAGGAAAATGTCCATTACTTCAGGAATGAAACAAACTCATGGTAAAGAAAAACTGTTATGCTTCACAGTTGTAACAAGGATTAATTAAGGCATCTTCGAGTAACTCAAGGGTTTCAATACTCTTCTTCCTTTTAGCATACAAGTAACACTCTGGAGTCAGCATATATTATTTACAAGTCTAGCAGCGATTCTATACTGCTTGTAACGCATAGAGAACAGTCCATCTCCTCCTGAGACAAAAGACTAGGCTGCACAAATTCTACTTGCATCGGCTGAGTCAGAGTTATCCCTTTCTGTATCTGGGGTTTCTCTGGCTATTGGAACTGGCCAGTCACTATTCTTATTCCCTGGGTGTTGTGATAAGGAAGCTTATCATAGCTCAGGAAGGAGCTATAGAAAAGGTGAAGTGACTCTGAACAAGCAACCTGCCAGTTCTGGTATAAATAAGAAAACATAATTTTCCTATAAAAGACTACCAGTCCCAGAATGCACCAGGTTTCCAACAGCCATTAGAGGAGCTGAAGTGGAGAAACGTGTGTTCAATAAGGAGGGCTATGAGGTAATCCCCAAGCACTCATCTCAAAGGGCAGGGCCTGATTCAGCACAGCTGCGCTGTGCTAGGGTGGAGCACTCATCTAGGCAGAATAAAGGTAGAGTTTATTCTACAGAGAATTATCCTCAGTTTCATCTGGGAGATCCTTATCCTCAGAATCAGCTTGGATATCCTCATCTTGGACAGCTTCATCATCTGGAGGATCATCAGAAGCAGAAGCCAGAGCGGACGGACAGAGAGGGCAAGAAACCCTTTGGAAGAAAGAAGAGAAAAGCATTTGGGAGGTCTAAAGGAATCCAGAGCAGTACGTATACTGGGAGACATTCAAAAGGCAAGCTTACACCATTGGACTGGGAGAAGCCAGAGGAATGGTGCTGCAGAGCTAGGAATCTCCAGACGGTACCTGTGAGGGAGACGGCTGCACTTGGAAGGGACCCTAGGACCTGTGCCAGAAGGTATGTGAAGAGAGATCCAGTGTCCAGGGATCTGGATTGGAAGGCTGGACATAAGAACTGGACTACATACTGGCCAGGCTATTTAGAGAGGAACTCTAACAGCAATGGAAGCTCAGGTATGAACACTGATCTATGCCCTAGCTATAACCTTGAAAGACAGCAGGGAAACAAAGTATTCTCCTGAGAGTGCTACATTGAGAAATTCCTCTGTGCCAATCCATGATATTGAACCCATGATTGTTGAAGAAGGGGAGGCGGTCTTAGATACAGGCTGTGAATATATGGATTGCTCTCTGTCTAAACTCCTTTGGTAATTTTCTGTTACAAAGTACAACAACCATCACAAAGAAATACAAACTTGTTCTTTAATCTACTCAGAAAAGCTCCTGAAGTAGGATTTGAGCCACGCAGTAGAAAGCAAGCCAGCTAAGGGGTTTCAGCTGGGTAACTGCTAGCAATTGAGCCTTACCTAATTGCTTGGGAGCTCTGAGGGAATCACTTCTGAATCTATGTGTGAAGATATAAGAAGTTAACCTGAAAAGAACAGTTTTTCCCTTCTTTGTGGGTTTTGCTTGTTGTTTGAAACACTGCTAAGAAAATATTAGCTAAAGCCTACAGAAAAGACCAGTTTGTTACCAACCAGGTCTTTATTCTTTTGCTTTGATTGCCTGACAAGTTCAACTGTTGTTTTCCTGATTTTGTTTTTCTAAGTTTAACACTGAAAGCAAGTATCCTGTTTTAGGTGCTACCAAGCATATCTGTGTTGGGAGAAATAACCCCATAAATAAATATCTTATTGGCTTTACACTCAAGCACAACTAATTATTGTGAGCAGCTGTGTCTGGTGTGAATGGACTGCATTTCCCACAATCCCTTGCAAATCATATTGATATATGCACTTGCCAAGACTGTGAACATTCTCACCCAGGCAGCCGTCTGACAGTGTTTGTAGAGTTCTTCTAAGGTTTGCCAGTGAGCGTGGCCTACCTTTGTGTTTTACAATCTGGGTTATACAAGGCAAGTTTACTTTCCTTTCTTGTAAAACGAGCATTGCTTTTAAAAGGGCACTTATGAGGTGAGCTTTTTCTCTTAAAAACAGAGTCAGCATACCTTGGCTTCCAACAGCATGTAGAACAGGAACTTTCTCCTTCCAATAGTTCTCCTGGGACACAATCCTCGTGCCAGTCTTTTCCCTGAAAGCTCTTGTTACCTTTCAGTCTGGTCACTGGTTCCTCCGGTAAGCGCAGGCCTCTTTCCAAGCCTAACTTCTGGCTTCTTCCTTCAGCACTGCTCTGCTTCCCAAAGTGAGTGTTCCTTTGCTCAGCATTGCTTTCTCATTCACTCCTAGGGCTTAGCTCAATGCTCCTGGTGCTTCCTTCTTCTTGGCCCCTGCTCGTGGTGCATTTCTCTCGCACGGCTTTGCTCCTGGTGCTCTCTCTCCCCGGTCCACCTCTATCTCCACCCCCCTTCCAGTCTCCAGCCTCTTGCTTATAAAGCTCTCCTGTGTTTGAGCTTTCTGGGCTGCTTGTCAGGTGGTGTCAATTAGCTAGGTGTGTCCAGTCAGCCTCTGTGAGTGCACGCCTGCTCCCTCTAGCTGCTCTGTGTGGGAATTGCATCTCGTGCACATCTTTTATATTATGAAAAACAGCTTCTTTTCTTGCATCTTTGCTTCCATCAGCTCCTGCTGCATGACAGTACACCACATTGATTTTAATCAAATTAAATGAAAATAGCCGATTACTAAATGAAGCGGAAAATTTCTAGTAATTACAATCACAACTTTTAAATTTTAAGACGTCTGTGTTGTTTTCTATCAGAATCGGAACCGTAATTTTTGTGCGCTCTGTTATAAAGTATGTGCGCTCGCTCAGCGAGGTGTGTGCGCGCGCACAGCTGAGAGGGAACAGTGTACGAGAGGCAGGTAGAACTCTTCCGATCCTTCAGCAAGGTTGAAATTACCAGTCCAGAGTACCCTCTCTTCAGCAACCTTGCCCTTTCATCCTTATGGATGATCCGCTAACAGCCGCACCAGGTCGGCAAACCACGGGTGTCTTGGCAAATCTTGGGCGATTAGGATGACCAATCCATGGTTAGCCTCTATTCGCTGGACAACTCTGCCTATAAGTGCCCATGGGGTAAAACACATACAGTAGACCCTCCAAGGGCCACCCCTATACCAGTGTTCAAGCTCTTGATATCCTTTCTTGCCTTCTGCTGAAGAAATAACACCTTGGCTGAGCCCCACCTTGCCATGAGGTCCATGATTGAAGTGCCCCATCCGCTCGCAACCTGCTCAAATACCTCCGGGCAGAGCACCCACTTGCTGTGATCTACCTGGATCTGGCTTAGGTACTCCGCTGTGATGTTTTTCACCCCCGTCACATGCAGTGCTGACAATGCCTGAAGATGGGCCTCTGCCAAATCCATCAATCTTTCCCCCTCTTCCTCCAAGGAGGTGCTGCCCATGCCTCCCTGACAGTTGATGTAGGCCACAGTAGTCGCATTGTCTGAGAAAATCTGTACCGCCTTTCTCTACAACCACCGCTTGAAGGTCTGGAGTGCCAGTGCCACTGCCTGCATCTCCAGCTTGCTGATAGACATGGGAATTTTGTGAGGACTCCAGTGCCCCTGGGCAATGTGCCCCTCGCAGTGGGCTGGCATCCGTCGTCAGCAGGACCCACTACGGAGACTCGAGGGGCATGCCCTCCACCAGATTCCCTGGATGGAGCCACCACCTGAGTGCCCTTCTGGTTACCTGCAGGCAGGGGAGTCTCCTCGACAATGGATGATGCTGGTGGGACCAGCGACGGAGTAGAGCCCGCTGTAATGGTCTCATGTGGACCCTTGCCCATGGGACCAGCTTGAGTGTTGCCATCATGGTCCCCAGCACCTGGAGAGAGTGCCAGGCCGAAGGCTCCGCCATCGCTAAGAACTGGCACAGCAATCGTTGAAGTCCCTGCGCACAGTGATCCAGCAAAAAAAATGTTTCCCCTGCAGGTTTCGAATCATGCTCCAAGGTACTCTATCTCCTGGGCCGGAACCAACCTGCTCTTGGCTAGGTTGATCACCCAGCAGACGCTCCGTAGGAGTTCCAACACTCTGGTTGTTGCCCGTTCACTTTCCTTCCTGGACTTTGACCGAATCAACCAGTCGTCGAGGTAAGGGTGTACAAGAACTCCCTTCTTGCAGAGTGTCGCAGTCACCATGACTATGGTCTTGAAGAAGGTACGGGGAGCTGTTGCCAGACCAAACGGCAATGCTTGAAACTGGAAGTGGCCCATTGGCACTCCGAACTGCTGATGGGCTGGACGGATGAGAATATGCAGGTATGCTTCCGTAAGATTGCTTGACATTAAGTACTCCCCCCTGAGGACAGCCACTATAATGGACTTTAGCATCTCCTTGTGAAAATGTGGCACCTGCAGGCAACGATTGACCTGCTTGAGATTGAGGATTGGCCAAAAGGATCCCTCCTTTTTTGGCACCAAAAAGATCCCTCCTTTTTTGGCACCAAAAAGTAAATGGAGTATTGACCGCAGCTGCACTGGCCTTTGGGCACCGGGACAACCACCCCTAAGAGTCACGTCAAGATGTCCTTTACTGCCGCAGCCTTGGCTTGGGCCCTACAGGGAGACTGAATAAAGGATGGGAGAATTTGATGCGTCAGCTAAAGGGCGTACCTGTCCCGGATGACCTCCAGGACCCACTGATCAGATGTGACCCAGACCCAGGCAAGGTAAAACTCCCGCAACTGACCTCCCATTGACTGCACACCTGTTTGGTCCCCCCTAGCTTCATTGTGTTTTTCTAGGTCCCGAGGAGGAGGAGGTGCTAAATCTCCTACCAGCTCTTCAAAACCTTCGAAAGCCCTGACCCTTTGAGGGAAAACATCCCCTCTGATAAGGTGCAAAATGGGTCATCCGAAATCTCCGGAATTCCCGCGGCTGGGTCCATGCAGGAGGGGGGACTGCGGCCCTGATTCTGTTTATCCTCCGAGAGTCGTTCGCCCTTTGAGTCCCCCAAGTCCTTTACTAACTTGTCCAGCTCTTCCCCAAATCACAGCTTCCCCTTGAAGGGGAGCTTACTGAGACAGGCTTTGGAGGAACCATCAGCCACCCAATTCCGGAGTCAGAGGTTGCGGCGAGCCGCCACCACGGAGGCCATGCTCTTTGAAAGGCCCCTGATAACATTGTAGTGTGTGTGTCCGCGAGGTAGGCTGCCCCCGATTCTATTCTTGCCGCCTCTCCTGCCGAGTTCCCTGACAGGTCGCCCCGCTGCTGAATCCATTGCGACCAATGGAGACAAGCCCTGGCCACCCAGGCCCCACACACCGATGCCTGAAGTGCGAGAGCATTGATATCAAAGGCCTGCTTTAACAAGGTATCCCACTTCCTATCCTGGGCATCCTTGAGCACAGCGCTACCTTCCACCAGGATCGTTTTCTTCTTAGTCACCGCCGACACTGCTGAGATGGATTGATACAATAACAGCAGCTACGGGTACCAGTCTGTCAACAATGAGCCGCCTGACTGAAGACCGAACACAATTTAGGAAACTATCCAGAGGGTTGCCACGAGTCGACACTAACTCAACGGCACTTAACAACAACTCTCTCTCTCTCTTTCTTTTTTTTTTGCCCCCATGGACCACCAGAGGCCTCCGGGGGAAAACAAACTCAAGTGCCCGCTAAATGGGGAAACCGAGAGGAGAAGCTCTGAAGAGTGAAAAAGAAAGAGGAAGGCCTGACCTGCATGAAACTGCTACCTGCGTTTCCTGCACGCTGCCAGGCCGCTCCCACCATGCGGTCGGAAGCTGCAAGTCCTTCCTTCCCCACCATGCGGTCTGCCACCATGTGTCACAGTGCCTAAGCAAGCTTTCCTGCTGCCTCGGAGGTCTCCACTTTTCTTACCAGAAGTTAGCTGCAGGGCTTTGGCGGCGAGGCGGGATGGAGCGTTCTGTGCTGCCCCTACTTCCAGGCACCTGTGCACCCAGCACGTGGCTCCTCACCCGATAGCGTGTTCAGGAGCCATCCATGCACAACCATGCCTCTGTCCAGAGCTCTTTTAACCCCTGGAGCTCCCTTCTTCTCTCGGACCTGAAGGCAATGGAGGGGGGAGGGAGTACCTCTCTGATGGCAGACAAAGCTCTTCTGCCTGCAGGGAAGGCTTGCTGGTTAAAGGAACTTGAAGGCCAATGAAATAGCTGTAAAAGAAACTAAAGATTAAAAAAAATGTAAAATAAATGTAAACAGAGAAAAAAAAAAAAGATAGAAAAGGTGAAACCGTACTCTCTTCCTTAGTTGTCTCTCCAGTAAGCCCAGCACTCTGGCTTACTGCTCCCTCCAGCTGCTTGGAGACTGAGCATACTGGAGCTGGTGGGAGGTGCCAGTGGTATATGTATACCAGGGTCATCAAAAAGATGACGTGCTTGCAGCTGGGCGGGCTTTTTTTCCTTAAACACCCATGTAAATGTCTGATCAGATATCAATCTGTTTCCTATGTATTTTTTGAGCCCTCTCAGCTATTAGCTTTTCTAAATGCTAGGCGATTAGAATCCTCTATTGATTCTTCCTAGAGCTCAGTTAGATAAGTCTGGATTTGACTTTAACCTTTTTTCTTCTCGGTATTTGGATTACGTTTTGTGTGGAAGTTTCTTCCCCGATTAGTGGACTAGGGAGAGTTGACACTGTGTTAATTTTCTTAATGTAATTAATATCGTATATTAATTTGTATTGATTAATGGTATATTCTTTGTGTCGCTCTATTTCTCTAAGAAGGGTTTTGTTGTAAACCTTCTTGAATATATTGTAAAATTGCATAAATATAAATAATTTAAAAAAAAAAAATTGATGACGTACTCAGTCTCCAAGCTGCTGGAAGCGTGGCACTACCCCAGAAGTGCGGGACTGGACTGGAGAGACGACAAGGAACTGGTGGTTCTCAGTCTCATCTGCTGACAGAAATGCATAAGCCCATGCGTCTGGACTGGAGGGACTATGAGGAATTGCTCCTTTCAAACTGCCTCTCCTTTCTTCCATTCTCTACCCATCACACACTCACATAAAGTACATGCATTAATGCACCCACAGGTGCACAGATACACGTGACGGGGTCGGAAAGAATTCCATGAGCCATGTTCTGCAAGCTTTCCTCACTCATTTATTCTCTGTGGGAATGGGGGTAAATTGACTATCAATGGCTTTCAAACCTGCCCTGGGGGACCCCCTGCCAGCTGGGCTTTCAGGATATCCACAGTACGAGGTGTGACAAAAAAGAAACGAGACTGTGGCAGCCACGCCCATGACTCAATGCCAATTGGCTAACTGCTTATGTCACTGTTGTGCAACATTTCGCCACTATTTTGCTATAATATTTTTCATCTCTCTCACTCTGTTTTTCTTTTTTAGGTTTTTTTGTAGCACACTGCTCCATCGCTTTGTCACGCAACTGGAGGTAGCAGAAATATGGAGCAAGAATCAACTTGAAATTTCTTGTTAAGTTGGAGAAGGGCCCAACTGAGTGTCTCCAACTTCTCCAAAAGGCTTAAGGAGAAGATGCAATGTCAAGGCCGCGAGTGTTTGAGTGGCACAAAAGCTTCAAGACTGGCTGCGAGGAGGTGGAGGATGACCCCAAGTCAGGATGGCCTTCCATGACAAAGACGGCTGAGAACATTGACAGAGTGAACGAGCTGGTGCGGAGTGATCGCAGATTGACAGTGCAGATGATAGCTGAGGAGCTCAGCCTGAACAGGGAGTCAGTGTGGACCATCTTGGTGCAGGAGCTGGGGATGCGGAAGGTGTGCGCCAAGATGGTGCCCAGGCTTTTATCGGACAACCAGAAGGAGCAGCGGATCAATGTTTGTCAAAATTTGCTAGAGAAGATCGGAGAAGATCCAGAGTTCATTGGCCGAGTCATCACAGGAGACGAGACTTGGGTCTTCCAGTACGACCCTGAAAGCAAGAGACAGAGCCTGCAGTGGAAGACTCGACTGTCACCCAGACCCAAGAAGGCGCGCATATCCAAATCAAGGATCAAAGTCATGCTGATCGCATTCTTCGACCAGAAGGGAGTGGTCCATCATGAGTTTGTGCCCGAGGGTCAGACAGTCAACCAGCACGTCTACCAGCAGGTCCTCAGAAGCCTCCATGACTGGGTTTGGTGCAGCAGGCGGACTCTGTGGACAGACAAGTCAAGGCTGCTCCACCACGACAACGCGCCTGCAAACACCGAGCTCAGTGTTAGGCAGTTCTAGGCCAACAAACAGATCACAGCTCTTGACCACCCTTCTTATTCCCCAGATCTCGCACCGTGCAACTTCTGGCTCTTCCCCAGGCTGAAGACTGTGCTCAAAGGAACTCATTTCGCCTCTGTAGAAGAGATCAAGGCCACTGTGACGAGGAAGTTGAGGGACCTCAAGGAGAAGGACTTTACCCAGTGCTTCCGTCCGTGGCAGAAGCGAATGCAGAAGTGCATTAACTCTGGGGGGATTACTTTGAAGGGGATAATGTGTAATTTCTCTATAGGTTTTGTAATAAAACATTTATGGGACAGTCTTGTTTCTTTTTTGTCACACCTCGTATGCATGAAAGCATTTTGAATGCAACTGAGGCAGTGCATACAAATCTTTCTCATGAATATTCATTGCAGATAACGGGAAACACAAGAAGCAAGAGACGAGTGAAAGTCACAGGAGCCTTTATTTGATGAAACCCAACGCGTTTTGGCAATGCCTTCCTCAGGGGATATGCAGCTTATAAAATAAAGTAAAATAAACAAATAAAACAACGTGTATATACCTTATAAATAAAAATGATAAATAATGCATGACTACATCATTTTTAAAGAAATCATAGAAAAGAAAAAACACACAAAACGCAGGGCAGCAAAGGAAAAGACATGTATATAGATAAAAAATATAAAATATGTAAAAATATATATATACATTATCAAGCATATGAGGAGGACAATAAGAGAACAATGAATTATAAAGATTACTCACTGGAGCACCCTGTGGTAAATCTCACGTGTAGGATAATCTTTTGCGTTCTACTCTAGTTATGGAATGAATAACAAAGTAGATTAATAATCTCAATAGTACATTTCAGAACAGGTTGTTTCTTTAAAAAAGGAAGGGGATGAATAAATATTTTTAAAAAAAATTTTTGATAGGTTTTAGAGGAGTCAACTTGAAACAAAAAATATTTTTATAAGAGAAAGAATTTCAACAATTGAACATGGAATGTAGTACATGATATCTTAAACACATGGATACCACCAAAACCAAAATGAAAGCAGGAGATCATAAAAACTGATATTGTGAAGGGAACTGAGGGACTATATGTGATGAACAATCACTGACAAAAATAAAAATATGACATCTATACTTCCACTGTTATATAAAAAATTGTGTTAAAATCCTAACAAAATATAAAAAATGTTGAACCAAATAAATGATAATTGAGAGTAAGCCTTATGCTACTTTAAGAGACCTTTTAATATATTTTTTACACATATATATATATTTTTTACATATTTGCATGTCGGCTTTGGTTCTTTGGTTTGAGCCAGCACAGAATGTCATGTTTTAAGGATACAGTGGACGAACTATCATAATTGATTGGTTTATGGTTTATTTGCTTTTGATATATTTATTTTATTTAAAGGGTATTTCTATCCCGCCTTATCCTTCAATCAAGGCGGTGTGCACATCAAACAATCAGTGGTAATGGAGTGTGTGTGAGTTAGTTTATGTACAGTGAGGGTGCATGGGTGCAAGTGTGTTGATTAGCGTGAGCTATTTACAACATGTGCTTTTTACAGTTATATACAAGGGTTTGCTGTTTCTGCAGCTTGCTGTGCTTGATCTTCAATCGAGTCTGAGGTTCTGATCTGTGGTTGGTCTGAGTCTGTATGGTCTGGTTACTTGCTTGGGCCATAGTATTCGGTGAAGAGCAATGTCTTTAGGTGTTTTCGGAAGTCCTTTGGATCTTCAGTTGACCGTAGCTCATCTGGGAGTGTGTTCCATATTGTTGGAGCCGCCAGTGATAGGGCTCTTTGTGTGGTGGATTTGCATGCTTTTGTGTAGTTGTTTGGGGTGTTGAGTGTATCAGCTGTGGTCTTTCTTCTAGGTCTGGTGCTTGCGTTGGGGAGTATGAGGGGTTGTAGGCTGAGTGCGGAGTTTTTGTGTTTGATTCTGAAAATGTTTAGTATCATTTTGTATTTGATGCGGTGGCTGATTGGGAGCCAGTGGAGGTCTTTTAGTATGGGTGTGATGTGGGCTTGTATTGGAGAGCCGGTGATTATTCTAGCTGCTGTGTTTTGAGCCATCTGAAGTGGTCTGAGTGAGTGTTTTGGCATGCCGCTATAGATCGGGTGGCCAAAGATATGGCTTTTAAATCAAATATCCCTTGAATACCTTGAAACTCAATGCAGGTGATACATCAGGGGTGGGGAACCCTGGTCCTGGAGAGCCGCAGACCAGTCAGGTTTTCGGGATATCCCTAATGAATATGCATGAGATATAGACATCGAAAGGGTATATAGAATGTGTCACATTCCTCCTTGATTCTCACCACCACCAAAAAGTTGTCTAATAGACAATATTTTGGTGGTGGTGAGAAGTGAGGAGGAATGTGACACATTCTATCTAACCTTTTTGATGTCTTGGACATCTGCACCTTGCCCACTCACAATCTTAAATGACAGAGGTGTAAGGCAGTGGTCTCCAAATCCAGCCCTGGAGGGCCACAAACCAGTCAGGTTGGCAGGATATCTCTAATGCATATATATTCATGCATATTCATTAGGGATATCCCGAAAACCTGACTGGTCTGCGGCTCTCCAGGACCAGGGTTCCCCACCCCTGTGATACATCTTCAGTGTAGGGCTGCCAACTGCCTCCAGATTAGCCCTACAGGCTTGCTCCAGTCCTGGGTTTATTCCAATTGCATGAGTTACTTGTAGTTTTCCTTTTCTTATGGAGTGCAATGGAGAAATCAGAACTACATATCTCTGCAAGCAATGAGGTAAACCCAGGACTGGACTGAACCCGTCAGGGGCATCTGGAGCCAGTGAGGTCAACATTACTAAAATTTTTTGGCTTTTGCTTTTTAGCCTTCTTTCTCAAATGACACTTCAGGCAGTTTACAGTATTATTTGATTTCAGGAATAAGGCCATGATCTCCACAATTTATAAATGCTGTTACTATGAGCTTAATAAACACCAGCTACATCGTCAAGGACTAATATACTGGGCCGGCATCAGCTATCCACGCAGTGCCCTTTAAAAGAGGTGGAGTTTTCCTCGAGGGGGCGGGGCCACTGAAAGGGGGTGGGGCAGTTTCTTACCTTGCCCACTTCGGCATTGCCCATACTGATCACCTTGATACGGAGGGACTTGCGCAGTTCCTTCCGCTTCTGGAGATTGGTCTCCATGGTGTAAGCAGGCGGCTATCGCTGATCTCCAGCACTCCCGTTCCTCGGAGCCGCTCAGTGGCTTCAGACGGTTGGAGGCGGCCGGTAGAGCAGGGCGGATCGCCTCATTTCCAAGCCCCATTCTCGAACGTGGTGACGTCACAGTAACGAAGCTGCCCGTTCGGCTTGGAAGACTCCAAAATCGCGCGAGACTTTAATGGTCGGGTGTTAGACAGGCTAGCTCACTAGTCGCGTCCAATAAAAGTCCAAGGCGGGAGGTGGTTCGCTGATGGTTGGCGGCCTCTTCTGCTTGCAGGAGCTAGGAGGGGAATGTTTGGCTCCCTGTCTCCCTTAGTTACGATGTTTCTAATTAGGAGCTTTTGGCGCCCTCTCTGGTACTTATTTTGTATTGTTTACCTGCTAGCTGGTTACAGTATAGCGTTTCGTTCTGTCATAGTTCTCGTCGTCATTTTATTTTTGTTTTTTTAGTATTCTATATTTGTTTTTATATTTTAACTATTTAGTGTTTTATCGTAAACCGTTTTGATGTATGTAATCGAAAGACCGTCTAGCAAAATATTAACTGTTTAGTTTGACTTCTTCCGTTGTAAGATGATACCCGTCACAACCATGGTTCCCTGAATCCCAGGGGATTTCTATTTGACTGTCTTCCCTAAAGGCTCCAACCAGAGGGTCTTTACGTCTGTTTTAGTTATGTATTTATTTATTTATTTATTTAACATTTTTTATATACCGCACTATTTACATCAGCGCGGTTCACATGTAACACAAATGTCCAGTGTGGGAAAACTACATTGGACTTACAATAAACAGGAATTTGAACTTGGAGAACATGTCAAACTATGTACATGTTTTGTCATGATGATCATCTGTATCAGTTTCATTTTTTTCCTGTGGCTTTTTGTTATTGTAATTGACCATTTGGACCTGTGTTTCGTTTACATATGACAAATTTAGGCCAGGAGTAAGTGCTTGTGGTCTCGGAGGGCAGAACATTGACTTTTTTATGGCTTAGACTCTTCTATGCAACCGTGTTTGTGTGCTCATGGCAATAGTCACTTTGGAGGAGTAGCCTAGTGCTTAGAGTTGCAGAGCAAGGCATGTGAAAGTCTGAGTCCGCCCTGATATTCCTTGCCTAAGGTACAAAACTTAGTAACCAGTTAATGCAATTTAACGCATTTTGAAAATAATCAAAGTCCCATTATTCTCAATAGGCTATACTAACTTGTCTTTTGGCTCGAATTAACACGTTAATAGCTATTGCGTGCTAATAAATGAAGTTCTTAACCTGTTATGTTGCTCAGGGCAGAGAAATACCTAGTTTACAAGTACTTAATTTACCTTTAGCTTTGATTTGGAAAAACAAGCTATCAAATATAAGATCCAAATGTAAACAATGTTTACAGTAGTTACCACCTAGTAGCAGTAACAAAAATGGACATATTCACTGATTAGTGTCCCTTGTGTCTCAGCATGTAGTAGCTTGCAATCAGTTACAGGCTGCTGAAGTAGCCACAGTGGGGGATAAGCAGCAGGGTCTGTACTACCATTAGCTAAACTAGGCAATCACCTAGAGTGCCAAACTGTGGGGTGGGGATAGAAAGTGCCCGGGGGGGGGGGGGGGGGGGCATCCATTGCAGTTATGATGATCTGATCTTTCTTCCAATCCAGCTGGCTTTTGTTCAGCAGGCAGGGAAGCTAATTGGACTCTTCCAATGTATAAACAGACAACCACTATTGACCCCCCCCCCCTTTTTTTTTTCTTCTGTTTCTGCAGTCTTAGCTCCCTTAGCATAATTCTGTTCTATAACCATGAATGTGTGGTGTGTGTGTGTTTTTTTTTTAAACTGATAAAAGCACATCTTTTTGTTTTGTAAGTGCATTTTCAGTATGAGTAAACTTCTGAGGAATCTTCCCTGACCCTCTTTCCCTCTTCTTCCTCCTCTTCCAATTTACCTGGTTCAGAGGATGTTTATCCTGACTTTTGATAACCTGCAAGGTGTTAATTAGTTTTTTCTTATCCATAGGAATGGAACTTTTCTCCATCCTGTCCATGCATAAACCCTGCATTAAAGCTTAGCACAGGTTTTTCTAATGCAGGTCCAATGCAGAGGTTTTGCTTTCTGATGCTGTATGCAAATAACATGCAAATAAACTGCTTAAAATGTCTGTGCTAAATAAGCAAGCCAGGTGCATGTGCACAGTGATCTGCATTAGCTTTATCTTGCGCATAAAAAAACAAGTTTGGCACTTGTGCTGCATTACTATCTGGCACATAAACAACAATATTTTGTTTGGAATAATATTGTGTTCAATAAACAGCAATATTAATCTGCACAGTAACTTTGTGCAGATTAATATTACCATTTGTGCGCCAGATAGCCTTCCAGCTTTTTTTTTTTTTGACCCTCTTAATGTGGAGCCATTTCTAAAAAAATATAGAGAAAAAACATTCAGGAATGCACATGGATTGACATCTGTGTGAAGCAGGAGGTGCCATTTTTTACAAATGTACAGCAGGGAAAAAAATCAACAGAAGAAACATGGCAACTTGCACATAAGTGCTGGCATTTCACAATATCTTGGCCACTTACATGTATATGTGAACCATTTTTCAAACTTAGGGTTTCTGCAACAAAGCCTATGCTAAAGCTCAGTGCAGGGTTTCCTAATGCAAATCTTAATGCAAACGTTTTGCTTACTAATGTAAGCAAACAGCATGCAAATAAGCTGTGTGCAAAATGTCTGCACTAAACAAGGAGATCAAACCAGACATATGTGAACGGTCTGTGTTAACAGATCCTATATCTTGCATACAAAAAATGTTTGGCCTTGTGCACATGTGCTGGAATACTATCTGATTCATATAACAATATTTTGTGCAAAAGTTCTGTTCAGAATAATATTGGTGTTCAAAAACAGCAGTATAATATGCATAAATATTGCTGCTAATGCACTAGATAAAATTGTTACAGCATAAGTTTTCCTTCTTCCCTGCCTTTTTTTTTTTTTTTTCTTTTCACCATTCCCTTCAGTAAAGCCAGAAAAAACGTCGCAGGGGCTGTGTAGTCAAGATAATGAAGAATTCATGCCAGTTTCCTACTCCAACAATGACTGCAGCCCTATGAGTTAATCCTTTACGCCCCCCTCAGATTTTGTTTTAAAATTCCAACACTGAGCTCGGCCTTCTGGTCTTCTGCATGGTTCTATGTATCTGTGATGCTTAATTGCTTCATTCATTCTAGTCAGTCCAGCCCAGACAGATGGGTTAGGTCGTCCACCAGCAGCTGGAGACCTACAAATTTGTTGATGTCACACTATAATAGGCCAGGAGCTTCCTCCTCTCTCCACTATTTCAGTCTCCAGCAGCTGGTGGATGTCAATACAAGATTCTGTTTGGACAATGTTAGTAATCTGGTCAGATTAGTATTCAGGGAATGCAGAACTGACTAAAAGCAGAGGCAGACAGCATATTTATTGGAAAAAATAAAAAATCACAGCAGTCTTGACTGGAGCTATTAAGTGGATGGAGAAGACCTCTGGAGCACCATGAGCCATTCATTTGACAGTCATCATCTCTGGATGGCCTAAGCATCTGCCAGAGGTCTGGGCGTTGCTTGCCACCAATCTTTCCTCCTGCAGTTGGCTCATGTGCAAAAGTTGTTCTTTCATCAGTAGAGCACAAAATTGTCCACAATAAAGCTTCCAGTTCATACTGTTAGACCAGTCCAGACAAACTGGTTATGCACCCCTGCCAACAGATCTTGGAGACAGAGAATTCTACCAGAGCTCTGATAGGCTGGAGCCTGGTGATATAATCCTACCCCTAGGGGTCTCCCTCAGTTTTTCTCTGTCTCCAGCAGATCTGGATGCTTTTTTTTTTTTTTTGCTCCTTCAAAAAAATTTAAGATGCTTTATTTCTTTGTGATTTCTCTGGGAGAGATTATACCCTGTAGTTGCCAGTTTTATTTATTTAGACAGTTTTGTATACCGCCTTATCCTTCAATCAAAGCGGTCACAACACAATTGGGGGATACATTTAACACGCTGGGATATGAGACACATACACTAATACTTACAGGGAACATGGGCAATGGAGGGTTAAGTGGCTTGCCCAGCACCACAAGGAGCATCTGTGGGACTAGAAACCCTAGTCCTTCCGGCCCAAGGTTGCTGTCCTCTAGTGGGATTTGAACCTCCGACCTTCCGACCTGAAGTACCTTGCCCCAACCACTAGGCTACTCCTCCCTACGTGCCAGTGTACTTATCTGGGCACCAGGATGAATTCCAGCTGAGCTCCTGTGTCCTGCGGGTCACAGTAGAGCTCGCTGATGTGAAGACTTCCCAGCACTAGTCAAGAAGACTATTTAGCTGGATGGTAAGCCTCCTAAAATCCAGTCCCTGGGGCTGATTTTAGTGGTGAGGCAGCTGGCAGCACTCTCAGTAGCGGTCCGTGGATTCTCTGCACTTTCGGTACTGTGAGTACAAAACCTGTCTTTCTCCCACTGCTGTCTGCAACTCTGTGGTGACTGGATTTATTTTTCAGCGATTTTAGGCATTTCTCTCATGCCTGCAAAACCCCCCCCCCCACCTTGTCATTTGACTTTTTAAGTTAATTCCTTAGCTTTTGGGGGTTTTAATTCACTCTTTTTGAGATTTATTTTTGCCGGCGGCCATTTTGAATAGCTAATGAGCCCTGGTTTTTGGCGGGAAGCCAGATTCCTTCTCTCTTTGCTGGCTTCTAGCACCAAAAAAAATAAATAAATAAATAAATAAAATAAAATAAAATTGCTGTTTAAATTTTTCCAGATGCATTTCAGAGCCACAGTACAATGCTAAGACACTGACCACTGGTGCAGGGCTCATGGGTTCCATCCCCCACTGTGCCCAACAAAGAAGGCTGGCTGAGGCATTGCATAGTATGAGGAATATTGTTAAATGCCTGTTCCTCCGGGGCAGAGTTATATATATATTTTTTTAGTTCTCCCTATGCCTTATTCAGGTCTACGCTGCATAAGCTGTCAGAAGACACACAGGGACCTCAGAAATCAACTGTGCTCTTCCCCCAGCGTCTTGATTCCCCAGATAAACTTGGGATCTCCTGAGCCTGGCTTCAGTGGAGCTCTCCATTGGCTTTACGCTGCGCTGAGTCTTTGCCACGGACATCCCCGGGAAGTTCAGGTATCAATTCCTGAAAGGAAACTGTGAGTAGCCTTTTTTTTTTTCTCACTTGCCTCAGCTACTGCTCCCGGACCGGCTGCCTCTGAGTTTTGAAGTTCCTACTTTAAAATTTTTAATCCACAAACTGCAGCCGGGTTACTTTGTACGTCTTACTGGAATATTGTACCTGTCTTTTTCAATATACCATTTGATTGGAATTTTAAGTCAGTGTTTTGGATCCTGACTGTTTTGGGCTCTACCTAATTAAACATACTCGCTGTCATCTTCCGTACGGCTGGGTTTGAGCTTCTACATCCCTCCCCAGAAACACCTTTCAGCCCCTACCATGGAGGTCTGAGTGGCTGCGGAGGAATCAAACTCTAATTTCCCTACTTTCAGTCACTGTAATGGCCTTACCCTGACTTTGAAAGTTTCTCTGTACCAGCACAGTGAATGACTGACAGTTCCCTTCTCAGCTCAGTGAATACCTGACAGTTTTTCTGTGCCAGCGGCCATTTTGTTTTTCTCTTCAGTGTTTCTTTTTGGAGGGAACAGCTCGACACAGCAGTTTCCACACATTTAAACATGCTGTGGAGGCACGGAGAGTTTCAAAATCCTTTTCTTTGAAGAGTCTTCGGTTTCCCTGAGCCCACCTTGATTTTTGTTTTAAATGCAAAAAAAAAAAAAAAAGGGAAAAAAAGAGGAAAGGTGGTTTAAGTCTCTACAATGCTTGTTTCTCTGGCTGTATTATATGTAATAAGTAATCAGCCGAATGGGGAATTAAGAGATTGCTTGTGTTCCACCTGCACGCTGCATCCCGGAGACTCTTTCCCCATTCCCACTGCGCTGCTAGATGGGTTCATCAGCACCTTATCTCCTCCCTCCTCAGAGCCCCTGCTGCAGGATCTTCCTGCAGGAAACGATTCAGTCAGCTCCCATGTCGCTTCCACAGCAGCCTTGACTGACAGTGCCTTCCTCACACTCTTCCATCTGGCATGACGCCTGTGACTTTTGGAGTCTTTTGGAATATCTCCTACACCTGCCCAGTAGCAGGCAAGCATATGGCGTGGTCTCGCAAGTGGTCCCATAAGTCCTCAGACCTTAGAGCAGTACGTCCTCCTAGGAGCGGTTGCATGTGCCTTGCGGGGTACTATGGATATTCAAGTAGACTTTAAATCTTCGGAGGTCAGCCCTGACTCGTTGGAGTACGGAGATGGGGAATATTCTCCGTCTGTTTTCTTCGCTGACGGTTCTCAGCCTTTTTCGGAAAGAGGAGTTGCCGGCTCTAATCACACAGGTGATGGAGTCGCTCCCCCTGGCCGACACGCCTGATCCTCCGGATTCTCAAATTCGGTTGCAGCCGGATCCCATTTTCCAGGGCATTCGTATGGCACGCGGTATTGGTCAGTTATACCCTTGGTCTCCCTTTCACTTGGACCGTTGGCTGACATACCCGACAGTTGATGCATTCTGACCAGGGTCATCAGGCATACCACACTTCCGGTTGAGGGCGGAGTGGCGCTCCGCGACCAGCAAGACCTAAAGAGTTGGGAGGCTGCTGAAGACGGGTTTTCCTTCGCCCGCTATTTCCTTCTTGCAGGGGTGTGCAGAGGTCTAGCAGCTCGGGCCTCCCTTCGCTGGATTCAGCAGCTTCCAGGTGTTCCCGAGTTGGCTCATTTTGAATCCATCGCTGCATTTCGGGCAGAGGCATTCTGTGATCTCTTGCGGCTCAGCTCGCTTCCTAGCACCGGTGTCGGTAGCTCGGAGATGGCTCAGCCTGCGGCAATGGGCAGCAGATGTTGCTTCATTTCCAGGCTCCAGCGTTTAGATGCCATTCGTCCCGGTCCACCATTGGAAGGAGGACTGGGCCGTTACTCTGTCTATTTTGGGATGCTTCAGGTCCTGGATTTTCTAGGGGCTGGGTGCGACACTCGTCGGGGGCGGGTGTTTCTACCTCAGGAACATTTTCAGAAGATCTCTCTTCAGCTCCGCCGCTGCTTGGATCAAGCGGCACCTCGGTCTTGGGGGCTACCTTCAACTCTTGGGGTCCTTGGCAGCAACGATAGCCCTCGTTCCGTGGGCAGAAGCGCACATGCGCTGCTTGCCGATGGCGCTTCTATCTCGTTGGTCGCCGGTGTCGGACAGTTATCTAATCCGGTTACCTTTGCTTCTGCCGGTGCACCGCAGCCTCCGCTGGTGGCTTCAGGCACACAATCTTCTACGGGGGTCCCTCTGGAGTCTCTGCGCTGGATCTTGGTGACGCCAGTCGCCGACCTCTCCGGTTGGGGAGCGCCTTGCGGCTTGGCCTCGGCGCAGGGGAGTTGGTCACCTCGCGCAGCCCAAGGGTCTATCAATCGTCTCGAGACGCGGAAAGTGTGCTTCGCCCTTCTTCAGTTTCAGCCTCTTCTGCGGCGGTGTGCGGTTCGGTTCCTGTCCGACGCCACGACAGTTGCTTACCTAAGCCGCCTAGGCGTCACGCAATGTCCGGATGTCTCACAGGAGAGGCGTTTGCTCCTCCCGTGGGCGGAGGAACATCTTCAGGCTATCGGCGCAGCACATCGCAGGCGTGAACAATGTGTAAGCCAATTTTCTCAGCCGGCACTCTCTGGAGCCCGGGGGCTGGGCTCTGCAGCCGGATGCATTCTGGTCCATTGTTCACCTGTGGGCACTGCCGACCATGGATCTAATGGCTACGGCGCAGACTGCCAAGGCTTCGCTGTACTTCGGCCATTGGAGGGACGAGGGAGCGCACGGCATAGATGCTCTCTCAACCATGGCTGGCTCATCTTCTCCTGTGTGTTTTCCCTCCCTGATCCGTGATATGCATAGTTCTCCGGCGGCTCCGAGACCGTCGCGGCCCTGTACTCCTGCTGGCTCCGAATTGGGCTCGCGGACCATGGTATGTGGATCTCTTCCGTCTGTCTGGGGCGTGGCTGCTCCGCCTCGAGGCGTTTCTTGGCCTTCTGATTCACGGACCGGTGGAGATGGAAGACCCGGCTCCTTACTCGCTTTCGGCCTGGCTATTAACCGCCGCCGGTTTGCTCGCTACGGCTCTTCGCCTAGCGTGGTCGTGGCGCTTCTCACGGCGCGGCGGTCTTCCACGACGCTGACTTACACTCGGGTTTGGCGTCTCTTGATGGTTAGTGTTCGCGAAATAACCTCACACCCTGGCGTTGCGGTGTTCCGGACATCCTGTCCTTTTTACAGGCCGGAGTGGATAAGGGATTAGCATTCAATTCCTTGCGAGTACAAATGGTCACTTTAACTTGTTTTCGGGGTCCTATACCGGGGCGATCGATAGCTTCGTATTCGGACGTGTCTCGGTTTCTCCGCGGAGTTGGGCCTTCCGGCCTCCTCTGCGTTCGCCTGTGCCGGCGTGAGCTCTCGTGCTTGTCCTCTGTGCCCTCGTTGCTCCTCCCTTTGAGCCTCTGAGGGCCTGTTCTCTTCTAGATTGGACTCTGAAGGCAGTCTTCTTGGTGGCCATAACTTCGGCACGCCGTGTTTCTGAGCTCCAGGCTCTCTGTGTCGAGATCCCTATCTCTCGTTTTCCTCCGAAGGCGTTTCTCTGAGAACTGTCCCTTCCTTTGTTGCCCAAAGTGCTGACGCCGTTCGCTGTTGACCAGCCTCTTTCCTTTCCGTCTTTTCCAAAGACGCAGTGTGACAGTGGTCGGTCTCCGTTGCGGGCGGTGGACCTTAAGAAGGTTCTTTTTCGGTATCTGGGGGTCGCCAGACCCTTCCATATGACTGTTCCTCTTTTGTCTTCTTCGCGGGTTCTCGTCGGGGATCCGCAGCCTCCGAATCTACCATTTCTAGATGGGTTACGGAGGCCATTGAGGCGGCGTACCTCTTCAGGGAGAACAAGCTCCACCGGGACTCCGTGCTCACTCCTCTCGGGCGCAAGCAACTTTGTAGGCTGGGAGGTCTCATGTAGTTCCTCTCGATATTCGCCAGGCAGCGACTTGGTCGTCGCTGTCCACCTTTGTCGGTCATTATAGGTTGGACGTTCATGCCCGTCAGGAAGTCCGTTTTGGAGTTGCTGAGCTGTCGGCGGCCTTGCCCCCCCTTGAAAGCAGGTAGCTTGGGTACTGCCCGTTTGTCTGGACTGGTCTAGCAGTATGAACTGGAAGGAGAAATTTCACTTACCGTTAATTTCCTTTCCTGGAATACTGCTAGACCAGTCCAGGACCCGCCCTGCTGTTGGTTGGAGTGCCGCTGGTGCGGTGCAGCCGCCGACCGCGGTTCTTCTCTTTGCCGGTATGCCTCGCCCTGGGCAGTCCATGGGTTCGTAGGTGGATACTGTTTTCAGCTCTAGGGAGTTTTTCGGCTCCCTTGTATATAGTTCACTTGAGACCCTCTGGGGTGATGTTACAGTTCATGTTGCATTAGCTTGTGGACGTAACTGAGGGAGACCCCTAGGGGTAGGATTATATCACCAGGCTCCAGCCTGGTAGAATTCTCTGTCTCCAAAATCTGCTGGCAGGGGTGCATAACCCGTTTGTCTGGACTGGTCTAGCAGTATTCCAGGAAAGGAAATTAACGGTAAGTGAAATTTCTCCTAACCATTGCGCAAAAATAGCACAATCTGCATCAAGGCCTAAAGTGCTGCTAAGACACCATCTTGAATTCATTTCCATTTAGAAGGGGAAATAAACTAGGGGAATTAAGGAGGGTAAACCCCCCCCCCCCCTTATCCCACTTTAAAGTGCTGGCTGAATCATAGTAGATTTTTAAAAACCTATATCGGGGAAATGGATATAAGTCTGGATGTGGAGAATTTTGTGCTTGTGCATGTATTTGCCGTATGAAATGGGGAATATGTATGTAGAGTTTTGTCCTGCCCAGACCATGCCCCTTCAACTTCATATATTAAGGCAGGGGTGGGCAATTCCGGCCCTCGTGCACCACAATCCAGCCTGGTTTTCATGATGTCCCTAATGAATATTCATGGCCCTATTTCCATACAATGGAAGGAAGTGGATGCAAATAGATCTCATGAATATTCATTAGGGACATCATGAAAACCAGGCTGAATTGTGGTGCACGAGGGCTGGAATTGCCCACACCTGTATTAAGGACATCATGTGTAAATTGGACCCTTTCCAAAATGGTCATTTTACATGTGTATGTGACTTACATGTGTATATATGCCTCATGGAGTGGAGGAGTAGCCTAGTGGTTAGAGCACTAGCTTGGTAACCAGGAGACCAGGTTTCAATTCCAAGTAGCACTCCTTGTGGCCTTGGGCAAGTCACTTAATTCTCCATTGCTTCGGAAGAAAGGCCTGGCAATCTTGGTTGTACTGCCAAGAAAATCCAGGAGCTGCTGGGTCACCAGGAGTTAGCACGGACTCAAATGCATTCATTGCATGCCTGATTTATACATTTGTGACTTGGGTTTCTGAAATAACCCCAAAAGTATGCATGTAGATTGATTGCAGCTATTCACATTAAGGTATCTTGTAAACTCTGCAACATTCTGCTCAGGTCGTGCCCCTGGTTATGCCTACTGCGGAGTGTATGTGTTAATGCCAACATGTGTACTTCTACATTGATTCTTATTTTATAAGAGACCACATGTACAAAACTGATTATGAAATTACCCCAAGTAGGTGCAAACTCGACTCAGAGTCTTTGAAAATGGAGATTCCATATCGTCCTGCTAGACCAGTCCAGACAAGAAGGTTGTGTTCCCCTACACTGGCTGGTTCTGGAGGGGGTATGTGCCAATTCTACTCAAGCACGTGTTCTCATGGGAAGAGCAGAGCTCTGTGAACCCTGCAAATATTTGTTGGGCTCTGCTATGGACATGTCTTTTCACTTTCGTTAAGCATTACCGCTTGGATGCCCACACACTGGCAGACATGGCCCTTCAGCACAAGTGTTTTGCGAGCTGCTGTGTCTTTGTAGCTTTGGTACATCCCACTTGTCTAGCAGGATGATATAGAAGGTATCATTTTACTTATCAGATAATATCCTGTCTTTGAGTCCTGCTAGACCAGTCCAGGGCCCACCCCTGAGGCTGTATTGCTCTTGGTGTGTGTTTTGTTTCTGCTGCAGTACCCTTGGGTCCACCATGATTTTATACTTGGCTCTGCAGGCTCATCTTCTACTTGTAGCCTTCTGTTTTTACTTTCTGTAAATAGTTTGCTACTGTTGAGTACTCAATGATTGCCCACATTTGAGGTTGTGTGAGGCTTGCTCTGTACCTCCCATATGCTTTGGGATGAATACTGAAGAGAGATTGCTGTGGCTGAGGCTGATAAGAGGTATGGAGTGATGTCATTGAAACCTGGGCTTTTCATTGGTCTTTGTCTCCACCAATCTGCTGGTAGGGGAATACAACCCACGTGGCTGGGTTGGTCTAGCAGGACTCAAGGAAAGGACATTTATCTGGTAAGTAAAATGTCACCTTTTCTCATTCAGTGTAAATGCTCTACTTCTGGAGATGACCAGTTGGGATACAGATTACAGGTTTAGCAAGCAATGGAAGGAGGGAGGAATCCTTTATAATGTAACGCTCATGATGTGTTGGATTAAAGGCAGGGCTTAATTTCTGGGATAACAGCCTGGCATACAGTTCCCATCACTTCTCGGACGTCAGAGCAGCAGGGGTGTTTTGCTCTAGCCCATCTCTTCCAGGTAGCTTGTAGTGACAAGGAGAGCTTTGAATAGAGTAGAGAGCAGCCACTTTGCTCCCAAATTCAGCTCCTGTCCCTGGCCTGCCCACCTGTTCACCCACTTCCCGGCTCCACAGTTCCACCTCCTTTTTATCTACAAATTTAAGTCCTGATTAAAGGTTAAATAATATTTAAACATTGTACATTAGATGGCAGTATAACACAAATTATAAGCTGTATGTACAGAACATCTATGTTTTTGAGAAGTCTCTGAATTTCGGAATTCAAATTCATATAAATCTGTCTTGGTCAGTAATGAGTTTTATTGCACTTCACAATTGAGCATAATTGATTGTAAATAGTTATATTGACAATATACTTGTTTAATGAAGGTTATACATCTGAATAGTATCATTCACTGCGTTTATGGAGGTTTCAAAATACTAGGATATCAATTTAATATCATACTTGTAGTTTGTAAATAGAGCGATCATTAGCACCCAGTAAAATGTAGTATTCCTTATCACTTCTCCGGGCCAGTCCAGGGAAAGGTAGGGTTGTCAATCCCCTATAGCACCTGAGGACTAAAGACTTCAAGTTTTCCTGAGAGGTGAAGCCACTCCCCCTTAGGGCTAACCAGCAGTCTTTCAGTCCTCAGCAGCTAAAGAGGATCAAATCCTTTTTTCTCCCTCTTACATTTATTTTCACTGAGTGATATTAGCTCTAGCAGAGCTGATTTCTATGGTTCTTGTGAGAAATTGTGAATCTGTGAATTAAGAGCGCTATTGCTTTAAGAGCACTGAGACGTTGAGTGTGAGTACTTGCAGTGCGAGGTAGAGCCTGCCTCATTGCCTGCCTCCGTCTCCGACTACAGAGTGATCCTGGGGGCCCCAGTTGTTCCTCTGGTACAGCGCTGACACTCTTGCTGTCCTTACCGCTAGCAGCGGCTCTACGGGACCGGCTCATTTTTTTTGGTCTGGTGAGTTTTTTTGTACCTGTCTTGCCTGTCAGAATAGCGTGGCGTGGCTCCGTGCCGGTTTTGTTTTTTCATTTCTTTCCCTTGCGTGTTGCCCGTCGGCGGTCTGTTTTGGCTCTGCTTTTGGGTTTTTTGGGTGTCTAATTTCATGGCGGAAAAGTCTTTGCAGAGGTTAGAGGAGCCGTTTTTGCCGGCTGAAAAGGCGGGAAAGGCGGCCATTTTGACAGCGCCGGTGAGTGCTTTGTCTGAGCAGCCTCGGCCACATAAGAGGAAGGCAAAGTCATCTAAAGATGAAGGACACCAGGCGAAGCCTTCCGATTCCTGTTCTGCGCCTCAGGAGAAGGTTGCTTCATTTTTTTTCGCCAGAGTTTATTCTGGCGATGCACAAAGCTTTTTTATTGAGATCTTCTCAGCCTGATTCGCTCACTGCCGTTTCCTCTCCTGTGCCTCTGCCTGTGCAGGTTCCTGGGTCTGAGGATCCTGGGGAGGGATCTTCTCAGGCTAAAGGTTATATTTCAGATCCTATTGATCTTTTTTCTTCTCAGCCTGCCATTTCCATAGCTCAAGGGGATCCAGAGGTGCTGGCAGATTCAGCTTTAGATATTGAGGCAGAGGAATTGGAGGAAGGGGAGATTGCTCCAGGCGAGGATCCCAATATTTTCTGAGTATTCCATAAAGAGGAGCTTTCGGCGCTCATTTCTCAATCGTTGACAGCGCTACACCTATTGCTCCCTTCTTCTTCTCAGGAGCCCTTGGAAGATCCCTTATTACAGGGGTTTAAAACCGAGCAACGCTGTTTCCCTCTGCACCGGGTTATCAGGCAAATGATTGATTCGGAATGGGAATGTCCAGAGGCTTCCCTACGTGGTAGCCACGCCTTAGCACGTTTATACCCCCTTCCCCAGGAGGTGAAGGATTTATTACACATGCCAAAGGTGGATGCTATTATTTCCGCAGTAACCAAAAAGACTACCATCCCCGTGGAAGGGACAGCAGCTCTCAAGGACCTGCAAGATAGGAAATTAGAGATTCTTCTCAAGCAGGCCTTTGATTCCAGCGCGCTGGCGCTGCAATCGGCAATTTGTGGGACATATGTTTCTCGGGCATCCATTCGGTGGTTACAAGGGGACGTGTCAGGGGAGCAATCTTCTGAAGTGACCGACACAGCAAAGTTGGAATCAGCCGCTGCTTATATGGCAGATGCCTTCTATGATTTGTTACGGATTGCGGCTAAATCTATGGCCTCTCTCGTAGCAGCTAGGCGTTTTCTCTGGCTACGCAACTGGTCGGCAGATGTTTCGTCAAAGTTGCGGCTCAGTAAATTGCCCTATAAGGGAAAGTTACTTTTCGGTGAGGCCTTGGAAAAGATTGTTAAGGATTTGGGTGACTCCAAAGGCGGCCGTTTACCTGAGGATAGACCTAAGCCGGGGCGCTCGGTGTCTGCCTCCCGTGGCTCCGGTAGAGAATCTCGTCGATTTCGTGGTGCACGTTTTGCTCCCTATGCCAGGGGCCGTTCCAGCTTTCGTGGCCAATCCTTTCGGGGAGCCAGAGGGTTTGGCAGGTCCTACTTTAGTGCGCCCCAGCCCTCCGTTAAGAAGTCACAATGAAGGTCGGCTGGTCCAGCCGTTGGTTCCGGTAGGCGGGCGACTCCAGAAATTTCTGACGGCTTGGACCACCATCACCTCCGACAGATGGGTGTTGGAAATCATTCAGAAGGGCTATGCTCTCGATTTTGCGTACCCCTTAGCTCCCGCATTTGTAATGTCTCCCGGCGGCTCCGGTCGGAAGGCAGAGGCCATAGCGGAAACGCTCTCGCGTCTCTTGCAGCTGCAGGCGATAGTTCCCGTGCCTTTAGATCAATACGGTTGCGGTCGATACTCGATTTATTTTGTAGTTCCCAAAAAGGAGGATTCTTTTCGTCCCGTGCTAGATCTCAAAGGCGTAAACCGTACTTTGCGGGTGCCGCACTTTCGCATGGAAACTCTTCGTACCGTGATTCGGGCGGTGCAGCCGGGAGAATTTCTCTCCTCAATAGATCTCACAGAGGCCTATCTTCATATTCCCATCAGGCCCTCGCATCAACGCTTTTTACGCTTTGCCCTTCCGATGGGACATTTCCAGTTTCGAGCTTTGCCCTTCGGGCTAGCTACGGCTCCGCGGACCTTCACGAAGCTGATGGTAGTAGTTGCAGCGGCCCTTCGGAAGGAAGGGATCCGCGTTCATCCTTATCTCGATGATTGGTTGATCAGAGCCGATTCCCGGATCGATTCCATCGCCGCGACTACTCGAGTGGTGCAGCTTCTCGAGCAGCTCGGTTGGGTGATCAATCGGGCCAAGAGTCACTTGGTACCGTCGCAGCGGATGGTTTATCTGGGAGCTCTTTTCGACACCGAGCGGGGGAGAGTCTCTTTGCCCGAGGTGCGCATCGACAAGCTGGTGCGGCAGGTTAAGGCGTTTCTGCAGCTGACAACCCCGTCGGCATGGACATATTTACAACTCTTGGGGTCCATGGCGGCGGCGCTGGATCTGGTTCCGTGGTCCAAAGCTCACATGCGGCCTTTGCAACAGGCTTTGCTTTCCCGTTGGTCACCACAGCTTCACCCTCTCTCGCGGCGCCTGCCCTATACAATTCTCGTGCGTCGCAGTCTCGAGTGGTGGTTAGTTCGAGATCATCTGTCCGTGGGCGTTCCTTTACAGGAACCCTCCTGGGTGTTAGTTACCACGGATGCCAGTCTTGTGGGCTGGGGAGCTCATTGTCAAACACACATTGCTCAGGGTGCTTGGTCCCCAGAAGAGAGCACCTGGTCGATCAACCTCTTGGAGCTGCGCGCAGCTCGTCTCGCCCTCCTTCACTTTGCATCTTTTCTCAAAGGGTCGGCGGTCAAGATTTTTTCCGACAATGCAGTGACGGTTGCGTATGTCAATCGTCAGGGGGGAACCAAGATTCCTTCTCTTCTCTCCGAATGTCACGAAATGATGATTTGGGTGGAGGCCAATCTGGTGGCGCTCTCAGCGGCTCATGTTGCGGGCACGGAGAATGTGCAGGCGGATTATCTCAGCCGTCATCTTCTCGATCCCGGAGAGTGGGAGTTGAATGCGGCGGTATTTCACGAACTGACCTTGCGTTGGGGACAGCCAATAATGGATCTGATGGCAACGTGCAGCAATGCCAAAGCCAATCGTTTCTTCAGCAGGTGCAGGGAACACATGTCCGAGGGGCTCGATGCTCTCGTTCAGCCCTGGCCTCAGGGTTCTCTCTTGTACGTTTTTCCTCCTTGGCCGATGCTGAGTCGGGTTCTCCAGCGCATTGCGCGGCACCGGGGGTTGGTGATTCTCATAGCTCCGGATTGGCCGCGACGGCCTTGGTATGCCGATCTCGTTCGACTCCTAGTAGATCAGCCGTGGCCTCTTCCAGTCCGCAGCAATCTCTTACATCAGGGTCCGATACTCATGCCATGAGTGGATCGCTTCTTACTTACGGCTTGGCTCTTGAGAGGGCTCGCTTAAAACGCAAAGGGTATGCGAGCTCCGTTGTGTCTACCTTGCTACAGTCTAAGAGACCGGTGACTTCTCTGGCATATGTGTGGATTTGGCGCCTTTTTGAAACTTGGTGTACTCAGCACAATGTTCTTCCTATGTCCTCTACCTTACCTCAGCTTCTGCTTTTCTTACAGCATGGCTTGGACAAAGGTCTGGCTCTTAGTACTCTTAAGGTTCAGATAGCGGCGCTAGCCTGTTTTCGAAGTATGGTGCAACGTCGCCGCGCATCCGGATGTGCATCGTTTTTTGCGAGCAGCAAAGATTATCCGTCCTCCTGTACGTTCTATTGTGCCTCCTTGGGACTTGAATGTGGTTTTGGAAGCTTTTTCTCGCTCTCCTTTGACTTCCCTCTGCTCGCGGCAGCTCCGGGAGTGTTCTTGGAAGACCGGCTTTCCTGGTTGCCTTATGTTCGGCGCGCCGGATTTCGGATTTGCAGGCTTTGTCTTGCCGGGAACCTTATTTGCAAAAATTTTTTTAAACTGCCTCTAATGTTTCGATTGATTTTTACGTTTTTTGGTGCGCTGAATCCAAATCTGGTAACCAATTTGCTCCATCACGTACAGATTTTTTGCTACATTGGGTTAGCAGTTTGAGGTGAACGTTTCAGATTGAGTGCGATCGAGATAAACGTTTCTTGGATGAATTCTTTATACTAATTGTTTAGTAGTTATTCAAATAAGAATAAAGAAAATTGTAACAAGGCAGCACATAAGAATAGAGTAATGTCAACAAAACACACTGTGATGGTAGCAAAATTGTCTGCACTTAAAATAGCCACATACATGTGCACAAACATTGAGCATATAAGAGCGAGGTTAGACACAAAGCAAAGCAAAGAAATGTGCAAAAAATGTTGTACAGGTATGTATGTAAGAATAGAAAACGCAAACCGCACCATTGCAATACATGAAGACAAACACCCGATGGTGTGAAAATAAAATTCTAATAAATGAGATCCGACACTGTGGTAATAACTAGCAAATTTTTATTTCAAAGTTTAGTAAAAACACGATATTTGTCAACACAGTTTAGATTTTAAAGTCATTCTTGGGTCAATCAATCTCCTGGTGGGCCCGTTTCTTCTTCCCCCGAATGCTTCTCTTGGTGCGCTGCTTGGCGTATTTTTCATCTGGGGTTTCCCGCAGCAGCAACCAGCAGAAATCAGCCATCATAGTGGTGTTCCATCTTCCTTGGTACCTTCTCTCTGCGTCCTTGATGTCCTGGTGAAACCTTTCACCTTGTTCTTCACTGTACGCCCCCAAGTTTTCGGGAAAGTAGTTCACATGGGAGTGCAAGAAATGGACTTTCAGGCTCATGTTACAGCCTTGTTCTTTGAAGGCATTGAGCATCCTGGCAACAATATCCTTATAGTTCTCATCCCGCCTGTTCCCCAAGAATTTGAGAACAACATCCTTGAAGGAATCCCAGGCTTCTTTTTCCTTCTCAGACATCGTTTCAGCGAATGCTCCATCTGAAATGAGTTTCCTTATATCAGGGCCAACAAACACTCCTTCCTTTAGCTTTGCTTCAGAAAGTCGGGGGAACTTTGAGCAAAGGTACCGAAAGCACTCACCATCTTTTGGAAGGGACTTGATGAATTTCTTAATGAGACCCAACTTAATGTGGAGAGGTGGTAATAGAATTTTATCACGAGGTACCAAGCTCTCATGAAGAACATTTTTCTCACCGGGTCTCAAATACTCCTGAATTGGCCAGTCTTTTTTCCCCCAGTGTAGGTCGCGGGCCCGGCTATCCCACAAGCAAAGGAAGCAGGGATATTTGGTGAAACCGGATTGCTGCCCTAATAGCATGGATAGAATTTTAAAGTCTCCACAAATCATCCACTTATGCTCATCATAACGAATCTTCTGAAGAATTAGGGCCAAATTCTCGTATTTTTCTTGGAGAATAACAGAGTGAGCAATAGGAACTGAAGCGAATGTGTTGCCATTATGAAGAAGAACACCTTTTATGCTGTCTTTTGACGAATCAATGAACAGCCGCCATTCAGCAGGATCATACTTGAGTTTAAACTTTTCCATCACTCCGTATATATCGTTGCAAAATACCAAATCTTCCTCTTTGCTGAAATACTTCAAAAATTGTGTCTCGCGGTTGCGGTACCAATAAAAAGTTGTTCCTGGTGACAATAGATTTTTCTGTTTAAGCCAAGAACCTAGCAGTTGGGCAGCATCTTTTGGGAGTCCTAAATCCCGGACTAAATCATTCAATTCAGCTTGAGAGAAAAGTTCAGGTTTCGGATCTGGTTCAGTTTCAAACTCGGAAGTACTGGACTCATCGGGAAAAGCCATCTGATGAGTCTCATCATGATCAGAACCGTCCACACAAATATGATCCAAAGATTTTGGTGGTTCAGGCACAGGTACTTCGTTGCTATGAGGCATAGGCCTAATTGCTGAGGGAAGGTTGGGGTAACTTATTACGTTCTTATTTTTTAAGTTGTATCCCTTCACAATGCAAGAGCAAAAATAGCAGTCACTGCTGTGTTCTCTTTGTTCACGCCACATCATAGGTATTCCGAAACGAAATGCTTGTTTTTTACCTTTCATCCATAAGTGTAGATCTTCCTCACATGTCTTGCACACTTTGTGAGGAGCCCACGGTTTGTCTTGATCGTCTAACTTCAAACCGAAATAGGCGAAATATACTTTTTTAATAAATGCAGAAATGTTCCTCTGCCGCTTTTTCACGGTATATTCCCCACAAATAAAACAAAAACTGTCCGGAGAGTTGACGCAATCTCTGGCTCTGTGAGCTATCACAAATACACAGCACTGCAAACTACAACTGTAGTGAACCACTTTGGAATAAAGCTGGATTACGACTGAGCAAACTAAAGGTAATAATGAACTCGCAAGAAACTGAAATTTGACAGGAACGTTCATGTCGCAACCACCGTGTTTGAGCAAGCGAACGAGGCGAGGCGAACAGGAAAGAACATGCGCCAGCGCGAGTACTGGATTTAGCCCCCCGCCTCCCAATTGTCCTGTTAATGTATAAAATGAATACAAAACACTCTAAAATATCATGAGGGAGTGTTTCTAGTTAGTTAACCATTACAACCTCTATTTTGGGCCAAGAAAATAAACTGCAGTCGGCTAAAAAGAAATTATGTGAACATTCCTTATATGGGTAAGAAATCTAATTTTGCAAGAAAACGTGATGTGATGGAACATTTTGGCTATTTTTCCTGGATTCAGCACCCCAAAATCTATAGGAATCAGTTGCAAAACTGGAGGCAGTTTTTTGGTAGTGTTACCTGTGTTATTGGAAAAGGCAGTATAAAAACATTTAAATTTTAAAAATATCTGAAACAATTTGGTTCTCAAGATCAAGGAACATAATTTTAAAATGGGTCTGCACTTTAATGTAAAGAAGACAAAGATCCTCACAAATGGCAAAATCAATAAGTTAATTGATGGAGAAGAAGTAGAAATAGTGGACAACTTTAATCGACTTGGATCAATTATCAAAGAAACAGCAAGCAGTCAAGAAATCGGATGCATTGCTATTGCCAGAATGGCTATGATGCTCCTAGACAATATTGTCAGGAGCAGAAATGTCTCTCCATACGAAGATTTGACTTGTTCAAGCCATGGTATTTTCGATAACATCATATGAATGTGAAAGTTGGACAGTGAAAATGATATAAGAAGAAAATTGATGCCTTTGAATTATGGTGCTGGCGATGTGAATACTGTGTATACCATGGACTGCCCAAAGAACAAACCAGTCAATACTAAAGGAGATCAAACCTAAGCTTTCCTTAAAGCTTAAATGACAAGACTTCGACTTTCATTCTTTAGACGCATCATGCAAAGAGAGATTGTTAGAGAAAACCTACTTTTCCAAGCATGTCGTCTAATGCAAAAGAGTAAGGCCAGCAATGAGAGAGAGTAGCACCCATAGCTGCTGTTATTGTATCGCTCCATCAACAATGAGCTGCCTGACTGAAGACTGAACACAGTTTAGGACAACTGCAGAGGTTCCCAACTGCAGTCCCAGAGGGCCAAACACCACTCAGGTTTCCAGGCTGTCCCTAATAAATACGCATGAGATGCATTTGCATGCACTGCCCCCATTGTATTGAAATGTATCTCATGCATGTTCGTTAGGGACAGCCTGAATGGTGTTTGGCCCTCCAGGACTGGAGTTGGGAACCTCTGGTCTAGAGGGTTGCCATGAGTCGACACCGACTTGACGCACTTAACAACAATGACAGCAAAAATTAAAAACAAAATGCTCATTTGTCTTCATAAAATAAGCCCCCCAGTAGCACAGACATTCTCTCACAAATTTGCACTTGCTCCAAAGCATGATAGGTTGCCTAGAGTGGGTGTCTAAATGGGCACTTACTTTGAGGTTATTCTTCATCGACATCTTATGTGGTTTATAAAATTAGCATACCAAAGCTGCCACAATTATGGCTAAAGTGGCCATTTATATTTGCATCTGTTCAGGAGCTGGTGTAGATGTATGCATGCAGATGTGTGTGTTATAATCTATGCACATACTTCGTACCTGTAATCTTCCTGAACATGCATATCCATGGACTATGCTCAAGAATGCACCTTCTTGTCCTAGCAATGCTTTTAGCCCCCTGATCTGTAGGTGTCCACAGATTGTATTCTTGGGGCATTTTCTCCAAATGTGTTAAATTTTGTGGCTACCATGACAGTCGTGAACCTTGCTTCTAAGCCAGGGTATGTGGAATATGATCCTAGTCTCTTAAACTTACTGATAATGCTCGGCGCAATACTAGCATTGTGCCAAAGAGCTTCCTTCTGGAGCTTGTAGGATGTAACGGGTATGAGTAGTTTATCGAGATGTGTCTGGAAGTTCTTTATCAAGCCTGTTGCTCCCAGTACAATGGGAAAGATTTCTGTATCTTTCTGCCACATTTTCTTCATCTGACTGTTTTTCTTGGTACTTCAGAATCTTCTGCCTCTCTCCACGTGATTCACAGAATAATCACCCGGTACCAACACAATTATCAATGGTGGTCTGATATTCTTCTTTACCTCTGTCAGGTTTCCTGGCATCCAGTTTTATCTGTCAAAATGAAAATGTCCCAGCTGATCATAACCTCTTCATTCTCTGTTCTCTAGAGTCATGATCCCAGTGCTTTTCAGGGATAATGATGTTGAAGTGTTTCCAGAGTTTCCAGTAGAGGAGGCATGCTACTTTATTGTGCCTTGTCAGACGGGTGCCTGGGTGAGAATGTTCACAGTCTTGGCAAAGGCATATATCAATATGGTTTACAAGGGATTGTGGGAAATGCAGTCCATTCACACCAGACACAGCCGCTCACAATAATTAGTTGTGCTTGAGTGTAAAGCCAATAAGATATTTATTTATGGGTTATTTCTCCCAACACAGATATGCTTGGTAGCACATAAAACAGGATACTTGCTTTCAGTGTTAAACTTAGAAAAACAAAATCAGGAAAACAACAGCTGAACTTGTCAGGCAATCAAATCAAAAGAATAAAGACCAGGATGGTAACAGAATGGTCTTTTCTGTAGACTTTAGCTAATATTTTCTTAGCAGTGCTTTAATCAACAAACAAAACCCACAAAGTAGGGAAAAACTGTTCTTTTCAGGTTAACTTATATCTTCACACATAGACTCAGAAGTGATTCCCTCAGAGCTCACAAGCAATTAGGTAAGGCTCAATTGCTAGCAGTTATCCAGCTGAAACCCCTTAGCTGGCTTACTTTCTACTGCGTGGCTCAAAATCCTACTCAGGAGCTTTTCTGAGTAGATTAAAGAACAAGTTTATATTTCTTTGTGATGGTTGTTGTACTTTGTAACAGTAAATTACCAAAGGAGTTTAGACAGAGAGCAATCCATGTACTCACAGCCTGTATCTATAACCTCTCCCCCTTCTTCAACAATCATGGGTTCAGTATCATGGATTGGCACAGAGGAATTTCTCAATGGAGCACTCTCAGGAGAATACTTGTTTCCCTGCTGTCTTTCAAGAGTATAGCTAGGGCATAGATCAGTGTTCATACCTGAGCTTCCATTGCTGTTAGAGTTCCTCTCTAAATAGCCTGGCCAGTATGTAGTCCAGTTCTTATGTCCAGCCTTCCAATCCAGATCCCTGGACACTGGATCTCTCTTCACATACCTTCTGGCACGGGTCCTAGGATCCCTTCCAAATGCAGCCGTCTCCCTCACAGGTACCGTCTGGAGCAGGGGTCTCAAACTCCAGTCCTGGAGGGCCGCAAACCAGTCAGGTTTTCAGGGTATCCCTAATGAATATGCATGAGATATATTTGCATGCACTGCCCCCATTGTATGCAAATATATCTCATGCATATTCATTAGGGATACCCTGAAAACCTGACTGGTTTGCGGCCCTCCAGGACTGGAGTTTGAGACCCCTGGTCTGGAGATTCCTAGCTCTGCAGCACCACTCCTCTGGTTTTCCCCAGTCCAATGGTGTATGCTGGCCTTTTGAATGTCTCCCAGTATACGTACTGCTCTGGACTCCTTTAGACCTCCCAAATGCTTTTCTCTTCTTTCTTCCAAAGGGTTTCTTGCCCTCTCTGTCCGTCCGCTCTGGCTTCTGCTTCTGATGATCCTCCAGATGATGAAGCTGTCCAAGATCATGAAGATGTCCAAGCTGAATCTGAGGATCTCCCAGATGAAACTGAGGATGATTCTCTGTAGAATAAACTCTACCTTTATTCTGCCTAGATGAGTGCTCCACCTTAGCACAGCACAGCTGTGCTGAATCAGGCCCTGCCCTTTGAGATGAGTGCTTAGGGATTACCTCATAGCCCTCCTGATTGAACACACGTTTCCCCACTTCAGCTCCTCTAATGGCTGTTGGAAACCTGGTGCATTCTGGGACTGGTAGTCTTTTATGGGAAAATTCTGTTTTCTTATTTCTACCAGAACTGACAGGTTGCTTGTTCAGAGTCACTTCACCTTTTCTATAGCTCCTTCCTGAGCTATGATAAGCTTCCTTTTCACAGCCTTTATAGAAATCTTCCACCACCAGAACTTCACCGTCTGCTATAAGGTGAGTCGATGTTTCTTACGGAATCGGCATATGTCTGTTTTTTGCCAGTGTTTTTTCAATGCTCGCCATAAACCATCTCGTCTGTAATCCGCTGTTCTGGGTTGCAACTATCATCCTTCAGTTTCATTTCACCTCTCCTTAACCATTTGTGTCTGTTCTTGATTGACAAAAGGTTCTTGGAATAACACTGTATTTTCCATATTTGTGCATTTGCCACTTGTTTGTCTTTGCCTGCTGATCTAATTCTTTGAAGAGGGTTTTTTGTTCCTCTTGTTTTGCAAATTGTTACTGCTTTCTTGTGCATGCCTGTGGATTCTCACTCATTCCTTCTAATCGTTGGAATGCCTGTCCAAGTTTGATGGAGACAGATTCTGAATGTTTACTTTCATATTTCCATGTAGCTCTTGTTCTGTTAGATATATACACTTTTCAGTAGTGTCGAGGTGGTTTACAAGAAATGTTAAATATTTCAACACTCTGTGGGGAATCCCAGGTTTCATGTTTCCTGGCAGGGGCTGCACAAGGAGATGAGGTGCCCTAGGTGAATCTCATCCATTATGCCCCCCCTCCCCCCTGTACACCCAATGCTGCCACCACTGTCAACCATTTCTAGGACCTGCTGTGGTGGTGCTTACCTTACAACTTTGGGGCTGTGGGGCTGTTTTTCTTTACCACCCTCTCGGATCGCCTGATGCTGACTTCAAAGGAACATTAAATTATTTCTCTACTTTCCTATTTCCAGCCTCCAATTCCCAATATATCATTATAGTGCCAGGCCTTATTTGACAGGGAAAACTGGGGATGCTGATACTATGTTTCAGAAGCCAAAAGCTTCCATGTACTAGAAAGTTGAAATGACAATGTTTTTAAAGAAAAACACTACGCAAACACTTTCAGCTCTTATCTTAAATGCATTAAATGTTGTTTGGGGTCATATTTCTAGAGTGCGGAAGGGTGCTCGTTAGAATTAGCATTTTCTTTTTCATCTTGCTGGGGTATTGAGGCATTCTTGCCTTATCTGTATTGGGCATGTGATGCCATTTACATTATTCTAGTCATTATGGCTTAATTGGATCGGGTGTATGAGTTAATCTGTGACTTATCTGAATAGCACCGCTTTCAGAGGTTAAGTGAAATTAAGGGAATGGCTTCAATAATTTCAAATAGCATAAGATAATGCAAGCCTTGTATCATTTAAAAATGTTATGATTTGCTGTATTCAATCACAGTCAGTGGGGAAATGGGTACTAATACAAAAGCTATCTTGTTCTACTGGGAATTCACTGTATAAATCCACCTTAATCTTCATAATAAAAATGACATCTAGGACTGCATTTTTCATATAGCTTTGGATTTGCAAATAATTGGACAAGAAAACTCCTGTGTGTCTCTTGGGAGTCTATAATAACCAGCTTGTATATCCCAAGAAGTGAAGGTGGTATATACAGTGGTGTGCAAAAGTCTGGAATCTCTTGTAAATTTGACGTTTTTTCAACTTTGTGACCTTATCTTAATTTCGTTTTCCTCCCAGTGGTTTTTTCTGTGTATCTCATGATAAGTGATAGATTTGGCTATTAGGGCCAATTTTTAGTATTGGTTTGGACCTTATTTTCTGAGTTTGTTCACCATAGTTGTTCTGTTGATAGATTTTCTGTGAAAATTGCATAATGTACATCGTTGGCAAACGATATATTATTGTAAGTATGCTTTAAAATATTATGGACCATACCAGGTTTCCTTCAAATTAATGTATGTTGCCTTGAAAAAAACCGTTTTTATGTATTTGATGGGCCATCCTTTGTTCTTGATCACCTGACTGCACCTTGTCAGCATTGAGTAAACCAGTCTGACAAGGTGATCATTGGTGACAACGTGGTTCCAAGCTGCAATGAGTGACTCAATCAGCTCACACTTTGAGGTCGGATTCCTCTTGGATATTTCCCAGGCCACCTTGTGCCACAGGTTCTTGATTGGATTCAGATCTGGAGACTGGGCAGGCCAGTCCATTGACTTGATGTTGTTCCGCTACTTCCAGCTGATCACCTGTCTGGAGCGATGGCAGGGATGCATTGTCATCTTGGAACAGGAACTGGCCAGGAAACAGCTGGTGTGCTGATGGCACCATGCACTTTTGCAGTATGGTGATGTACTTGGCTCTGTTGACCATTCCATCGGCGATGTGAAGACATGCAATGCTACTGGCAGCCATGCAGCCCCAGACCATGACCTTCAAAGGATGCTTCACAGTGAGGTTGAGACACTCAGGCTTGAATTCCTCTCCAGGAAATCTCCTCAAATAGGTGTGGGCCTGGTTACCAAACAGGCAGAAGTTGCTTTCATCGCTGAATAGCACCTTTTCCCACATTTCAGTCGACCAGGTTGAGTGCTTTCTCGCCCACACGATCCGATTGCGCCTTTGTATGTCAGTCATCAATGGCTTCTTCTGTGCTTTGCAGCCCCGGAGACCAAACTACAGGCATCGGCGACGAACTGTTGATGAGCTGACACTGATCTCACTCTTATCTGACCACTCTCGAAGTAGCTGAGGAGAGGTCAACTTGCTATTAGTCGGTGAAATGCATTGTAGTGTGTGGTCCTGGCGTGGTGTTGATGCACGTGTACGACCTGAACGAGGCTTGTCCGCTACTGAACCCTTTTCTTTCTTCTGTACAATCTTAACTACAGTGCTCTGACTGCAGCCAACTTTCCTGGCTATCTGACGGCTTGAAAATCCTTCCTCGCTCATAAAGGACACACGAACACGCTCCTCCAACATCAGGGTCCGAGTCATCTTCATGGTCGATCCAGAAAGTGTATGAAATTCAAAGATTTTGCGCATTTTTATAGCTGCACTGTTGGCTAGATATCTGCATTTGTGATTGGTTAGTGAAACCGGCCTCCTGTTTGGTCAGAAATAACGTGTGCATATTGGATAATCTCAATCCAGTTTGGACGCAGGATCCACAAAAATCGCAGTAGCTATCTCCCAGTGTCTGTAAAGTATTTAAATTGGAAGCAAAAAGCCAACTCTAATAGCCAAATGTATCCCTTTTAACATGGTAGAAAGATGAATATGCTGGGTTAACGCCAAATTATTAAAAAAACATTAGTATAAAAAACGGAAAACTCACAGGTGATTGCAGAGTTTTGCACACCACTGTATTTGTAATTATTTACATAAAACATATGTTACAAGTCTCCAGGAATACTTAACAGCAACAGACTCAAAGTATGAAAGTGACTGACCACAAGTAGTCTTCCATCTTTAAATATGAACGTGTTCTGACAAGCAGAAGAAATGAGTAGGAATACACTAGCATGCATGTGCAAAGGAGCAACAGAATCTGCATAAGAGAACATCTTTTTAACAAACTAGATCAATAACAAGGGAAACAAGTAGCAAATGGACAAAGCAAAATGTAACTACACATAGATCAAATGTTAAATACAAAGAATTGCTAAAGAGAGAGAGTCTGTTATCCTGTGCTACAGTTACCTCTATGGACAAGATGGTTTTACAACCAGCAAAAAAAAAAACAGCACCAAAATGGTAAGCAGACAAATGCAGAATCTGTAGCATAAAACTGCTAAGTAGGAGTGGAAGAACTAGAACAGTTGCACTTTTTGTTGCTCTGTGTGATGTGCTGATCTCAGAAGGCCCGTGTATAGAAAAAACACAATAAGGTAGCATAGCTCTATGTATTTATTAACTCGTACAAACAGTTGCTCAAAACTGTACAAAATACAACACTAACACTACAGTAAAATAATCCTATAATAAAAATTGCACAATAAACAATTCCCTCCCTCTACCCCATAAACCTCGGCAAGAAAACACCATTCCTTATCGTCCCTCCAGTCCAGTCCAGATGCAAAGGTTTTGCCTAATCACCAGCAGCTGGAGACTGAGAACAACTGATTTGATGTCACAGAAGTGATGGCTCCAGTAAGTCTCCAGCAGGTAGTAATTAGTTTCCGTGCAGTCTGAACTCCACTGAAAAGGTTTGGAAAGAGGGGGGAGGGGGTTGGGAACATTTTAATTTGAGAGCAAAGTGAGAGGATTTAGTTTTCCTATCCCTTTTTTGAGCAATTCAGTGTGTCTGGCTCCTCTGCTGAGGGACTATTTTAGTCAGTTTCTGTGTGGTCTAGGGTGTATACTTGGCGGTCCAAGTCCCTCCCCCTCACCAACTTCAGGGTTTAAACCTCGTGAATGACCTTTAACACCCACTGATAGGAAGTTATTTGCACCCAAGTGGAGTAAAAGGTCTGCAGATGACCTTCCACAGGAATCTGCTCCGCCTGGGCCCCCCTTGATTCATTGGAGCGGACTGGAGCCTCCCAAAGGACCCCCAAAATAGCCCATGCTACCTCTCCCCCCCCCCTCCCCAAAAGGGCTGACCCCTAGGGGAGTAGCAAGAACGTTGAAAGGTACCCAAGCATGAAGCTCTAAACTTCTGAAAATCCTTAAAGCGACCTGAAGTAGCAGCCAGAGACCTAGCCCCAATAGGATTGTCTTCTGGTAATCTGAGAAACCTTAGAATCCCCCAAGTCCTTAATGAGCTTCTCCAATGCTGATCCAAAAAGAAGCTTTCCCTTGAAGGGAAGCTTGCTAAGCCATGTTTTAGAAGCCACATCCGCTGACCAATTACACAGCCACAAAAGATGCTGGGCTGAAACCATCAAAGCCATATTCTTGGCTGAAACTCTCATCAAATCATAAAGTGCATCTGATAAAATATGCTGAACCCGACTCAAGCCTAGCATCCTCCGATAATGCTCCAGAAGGGTTCTGATCTGCTTCCGGCAAAGTGAGCCCACCTCAAACAGGCTCATGCTCTTGGCCAAGCTAAAAAGTCATGGATTGGAGGCAGTGTACTGTTGTGGATCAGGAGCGGGTTAAAAGATAGAAAGCAGAGAGCTAAATGGCTAATTTTCTGAATGGAGAAAGATGAACAGTGAAGTACCCCAGGTATCTGTTCTGGGCCTGCTGATTTTTAACACATTTATTTATTTAGTATTTCTTTTATACCGCGCTATTGACATCAGTGCGGTTTACATCAAAACATAACATAAATGACCTGGAAATGGGAACAACTAGTGAGGTGATCAAATTTGCAGATGACTCAAAATTATTCAGAGTTGTTAAAACACAAGAGGATTGTGAAAAACTGCAAGAGGACCTTTGATTAAATTGGGAGACTGGGTGTCCAAAGGGCAGAAGACATTTAAAATGTGGACAAGTGCAAAGCTATGCACTTAGGAAAGAACAACCCAAACTATGGTTACATGATGCAAGGTTCCATATTAGGAACTACCACCCAGGAAAAAAGATTTAGGCGTCATCGTGGATAATACATTGAAACCCTGTGCCCAGTGTGTAGCAGTGGTCCAGAAAGCTGATAAAATGCTAGGAATCATAAGGAAAGGAATGGAGACCAAAACCAATGATATTATGCTGCCTCTACATTTGTTCCATTTGCAATTTTGAAAGCAGCAGCAGACACTCTCAAGAGGTTAGTGCAACTTGGAGCAATGGTTGAGATCCCTCCACATGAATGCAACTTCGGCTGGTACTCCATTTATTTTGTGGCTCCCAAGAATGAGAACCAGGTGAAAAAGAACCCTCAATCTAAAATATGTCAATCAGGCTTTAAGAGTGCCTTGCTTTTGTATGGGGACATTGTAGCAGTGAGGAACGGTGAATTTCTGACCTCTCTCAATCTTTCTGAGGCTTATTTGCATATTCCTATTCGTCTAGGTCACCAGTGATTTCTTCCTCATCGTTCCTCCAGTTTAGTTCTCTACTTCTGGGTTGTGCACCTCTTCCTGCAGCTAGGAGACTGGGCATGTCAAAGTCGTGACATCACTGGATATAGCCTGCTGGTATCTCCCATCAGCCTCCAGTGTCTCCAGTCTCCTTGCAGCAGGAGGACATAGTGAGCCTAGCTTCTGGGCTCACTTGGGGGGAACAGATAAGGAGCATTTAGTGTGACAAATTCTATTCTGATTTTACTTTTGATTTTTACCTTTAATTTACTTTTACTTTTACGTTTACTTCAGTTACCTTTGGTTAATTGGCAATCAGGGATTAGTTCCCTTTAGTTAGGAGCAAATTTCCTTATTTACAGTAATTTTAAATTTGAGCCTGGTTCTTTAAATTAGTAGCAGTTCTCGCCTTCCCTCCTTGTCAGTTATTTTCACTTGCTGCAGGCATTTGCCGGTGCGGATCTCTCTCCCTTGACTGTACGGGAGAGAGCTCTGGGACCCGTACAGCCACACTGAAGCTGTGTGAGACGGAGCCTCTCCATTGCTGCGGGATTTTAATTTTACTCTGTGGAACCGGCTGAGCGGTCCTCGCCATGGCTGCCAGGCGCATCAGCGCGGCTTGAGGATCGGATGAATTCAAGGTGGTAGGAGCAGGCTGTGTGGCTTTTGGCCCTGCAGGTAAGGCCTTCGGGCTCGGTCGGTCTGCTGAGGCCTCCTTTTTGCAGCGGCTGTTGTTCTTGGTGCCAAAATTCATTGGCGAAGGGGCGGCCATTTCCTCTTTAGGTATTTGGACCGCATGGCGAGAGTTGCAGTGAGCTGCCTGCGTGAGGGAAAACAGGCAGAATAGCTAAATTTTTGGGCCTAGTGTTTGTTTCTTTCTTTTGTTTGTAGGATTTTTTTTTGAGGCTCAGGGGGTTCCTGAGCATTAAGGGGGACTGTTGTCAATCCTCTTTATAGAATAAATAAGAATAAACTTAAAAACAGGACAGCAGTTTTGGCATTGATCCCTGATGCCACATGGTCTTTCCCTCCTAATCATGTCTCTGAGGAGCATCTGTTAAGGCCCAGGATATTAGGCAAATTGCCAGCTTTTAAGTTCAAGGGAAGAGCCCTAACTTGTAGTTGGCAGGAGGGAAAGCCTAGAAGTGTGCCTTTATGTATTCTATAGTGAAAGTTGCCCAAAATCCACAGGGACAGGTTTAGGAAACCTTAGGACAGTGATGGCTAACCTTTTTGAGCCCGAGTGCCCAAACTGCCGCACAAAACCAAAGAATTTCCTCAAAGTGCCAGCACATTAATTTGCATAAATATTTGCATAATGCTAACATACACTAACTTTTAGTAAACATGTCTCTTAATGAGTGTATTTTTATTTATTTTATTTATTTAGACAGTTTTGTATACCGCCTTATCCTTCAATCAAAGCGGTCACAACACAATTGGGGGATACATTTAACACATGGGGATATGAGACACATACGCTAATACTTACAGGGAACATGGGCTATGGAGGGTTAAGTAGCTTGCCCAAGACCACAAGGAGCATCTGTGGGACTAGAAACCCCAGTCCTTCCGGCCTAAGGTTGCTGTCCTCTAGTGGGATTTGAACCCCCGACCTTCCAGCCTGAAGTACCTTGCCCCAACCACTAGGCTACCTTGCCCCAACCACTAGGCTACTCCTCCCTCCATTTATGGATAAAGACAGACTAAAAGATTTCTACATTACTATAATCCAGTGCCAACTGCCAGGCACATTAGGAACTACTACAAACACTGCCCATTTAGAACCAATAGCAAACCCGCCGTATCCTAACAGCACTACCAGGAGTCACAAAGCACCATACCATACCTATCAAAAGGCAACACTGCAAATATTAAACCAATACATTTCAGAGAACAACAATACATGACCTACTGGGAAAGAGAACAAGTGGCAATGTCAAAAAGGAATTACATAAACGGAATACCTCAGCTCAGTTACACAGTTGCAATTGCTCCAGCCACTTTCTTCTGGTTTCTTCATGTTTTCTGCTAACTCTCCATCATCTGCTGTCCATTTGTCCTTTCTTCTCTCTTCTAGTTTTTTTTTCCATTCTCTCTCTACACATCCGCTTTAACATACTAATCTTTCTCCTTTTGCTCTTTCCTCATTCCTATTTCATCCACTCAAATTTTACCCCTCCATCCTCAATCCCCACTTACTCTCCCAATACCCGGCCAATTGTACATTTTTCTTCCCTCACACACAATATTTTTCCCCTCTCCATTTCATTCTCCCAGCCCCATCCCCTTCTAATCTCCCCCAACATCAGCTCCCTTTTAGTTCCAGCCCCACCCAGTATCCGCTCCCTTCTAGTCCCCTCATCAGTCCATTTCCAGTCCTAGCTCCCCCATCCATTTCCAGTCCTATCCGAGTCCCTTCATCAGCTCATTTCCAATACCAGCCTCCCATCAGCCCATTTCTAGTCCTTTCCTAGTCCCACCATCAGCCCATGTTAAATCCTAGCTCCCCTCCACTCAGCCCATTTCTAATCCAAGCCCCCCATGAGCCTACCTCCAGTTCTAGCCCCTCCATGAGTCCATTTCAATCCAAGCCCCCACCACAGCCCATTTCCAATCTTAGCTCCCCCAACACCCAATTCTCAGTTCTATCCTAGCCCATCCATCAGCCCAGTTCCTGTCCTAGCTCCCTCCCCTAAGAGCCCATTCCAAGCCCCCCTTCCCATCAGTTATTTGCAGTTCAAGCCCCCTTCCACTCAGCCCATTTCCATTCCAAGCCCCGTCCCCATCAGCTATTTGCAGTTCAAGCCCCCCACTTTCCCTCAGCCCATTTCCATGCCAAGCCCCATCCCCAACAGCTATTTGCAGTTCAAGCCCCCTTCCACTCAGCCCATTTCCAGTCCTAGCAACCCCAACCCATTACCCGTCCTAGCCCCCCATAGCCCACTCCCAGTCCTAATCCCACCAGCCCATTTCCAGTCCTAATCCCCCATCACCCAATTTTCAGTTTAAGCCCCCCCATAGCCCCTTACCAGTCCTAACCCCCCATCAACCCACTTCCAGTCCTAATCCCATCAACCCACTTCCAGTCCTAATCCCACCAGCCCATTTCCAGTCCTAATACCACCTCACCCAATTTTCAATTTAATCCCCCCCATAGCCCATTTCCAGTACTAATCCCCCATCACCCAATTTTCAGTTTAAGCCCCCCCATAGCCCATTACCAGTCCTAACCCCCACCAGCCCATTTCCAGTTTAAGCCCCCCCATAGCCCATTACCAGTCCTAACCCCCACCAGCCCATTTCCAGTCCTAATCCCACCAGCCCATTCCCAGTCCTAATCCCCCATCACCCAATTTTCAGTTTAAGCCCCCCCATAGCCCATTACCAGTCCTAACCCCCCATCAACCCACTTCCAGTCCTAATCCCACCAGCCCATTTCCAGTCCTAATCCCCCATCACCCAATTTTTAGTTTAAGCCCCCCCAGCCCCCATCACCAATCCTCACCCCCCCAGCCCAGCGCCCAGACCCACTCCTAACACCCCCAGCCAGCCCAGTGCCCATCACCACTCCTAACCCCCCCCAGCCAGCCCAGTGTCCATCACCACTCCTACCCCCCCAGCCCAGTGCCCATCACCACTCCTAAATCCCCCCCAGCCCAGCACTACTCCTAACACCCCCCCAGCCCAGCCCCTCACTACTCCTAACCCCCCCCCGCCCAGCCCATCCCCACTCCTCTCCCCCCCCAGCCCAGCCCAGCCCATCACCACTCCTCACCCCCCCCAGCCCAGCCCAGCCCATCACATCACCACTCCTAACCCCCCCCAGCCCAGCCCAGCCCAGCCCATCACATCACCACTCCTAACCCCCCCCAGCCCAGGGAAAATTAAAAAAAAAAGAAAACCTGTCTGTTGCCGCTGTCGGGGCCGCCGCGGCAGAATCGAGCGTGCCGCGGGGCCCCCCTGTATCCGGCAGAGCCTGCCCTCCCCGTAGCAGCTCTCTCTTTGGAGCTGCAGTCAGACGCGCCGGCTTGCAGAGCGTGAGGGAAGAGTTTCTCCCTCGCTGCTCTGTTAAACCCGCGGGGGCTGATGGGAAGTTCCCATCAGCCCCCGCGGGCTTAACAGAGTCGCGAAAGGGAAACTCTTCCCTTCGCGCTCTGCAAGCCGGCGCGTCTGACTGCAGCTCCAAAGAGAGAGCTGCCAAAGAGAGAGCTGCTATGGGGAGGGCAGGCTCTGCCGGGTACAGGGGGGCCCCGCGGCACGCTCGATTTTGCCGCGGCGGCCCCGACAGCGGCAGCAGACAAGTAAAATTGAAAAAAAAAAAAAAAACCTAATTGCGGACCTTCCCGCGTGCCAGCTGCAAGGCCTTCGCGTGCCACAGCTGGCACGCGTGCCATAGGTTCGCCATCGCTGCCTTAGGATATAAAAAAATAGACAGTTAAACTGTCAACCAGGAAGTGCCTGTGCTACGGTCTATGGCCACCAGAGGGCAGCTGGTACACTCAATAGTGCCTTTCTATGACTGTGGGTATGCATGCAGCCATTATCTGCAGGTCAGGAAAGAAATCACCACAGGGCCACAGAGCCTCGGTGATGTGATGTAAGGTCTGAGAATCCAGTTTATATGACCAAGATTTAAAGCTCTTAATTTCTGTATCATTGGTCGGGCTCTGCTGCCCTAAAGGCCACCGAATGACAGCGCTGCTCATGAATCACATATAGTATTCAGTGCCCCCATCCCTGGGGGGGTGAGTGGTACAATACAAAATCATATTACTCATCAGGTTCACACAGGCAACAACCTCTCAGACCTCCATTTGCAAGGTGGTCGGTGTATTCCACTGCTATTTCTCTGACTGCAGGAAGGCCTGGGGAGGTGCTTGTGTGTTTCATAGCAACACTTAGCAGGCCCTTCCCAGGAAATTCTCATCTATTACTAGAGCAGGGTTTCATTTCATTTCATTTCTCTGGTTGTGGTTAATGCACAGCGTCAGGGGCTGTGTTCGAAAGCTTGGGTCCCACGGACTTCGGTGGGATTTCAAAAAGAAAAAGAAACTCGCTTTAGTGAGAGAGAGCCTTGTTCATTTTTAGCTAACACTGTTGATTTTACTTTTGATTTTTACCTTTTGCGCCTGAATCCCAAGGACGGGACACTGTTTGCTTCCAGGGGTTCTACTTTCTATTTTGCTCTTCAGCTCCCTGGCAGATGCAGTAGGCTGGCATGGGGTGGGCAATGCCTCCTGCAATGCAGAATCTCCCAGGATAAGGGGGGGGGAAGGACAACTGGGTGCAGCGGGGACTGGTAGCTTCTTGCAAAGCTATAGTAGCAGTTAGGGTAATTTTAGCGGATCTGCTTTGATTTCATTGGAGTTGGCGGAAACTTGGTTTTTGGAGTCCTATCCTTTAAAAAAAAAAAGCAAAGAAAACAGGGCATAGCTATGTTGATTTACCAGAATCTCCTTCCACTATCTATAGAAGGTCCTATAAAGCGTTAAAGTTGGTTTATATAGCAGGATAATGTTTTGGCTTAGCTGCTGTGATATAGCGCTATGTTCCGCTGTAAACATATTCAAGTCAAAAGGAATTATGGTGATAACTCTCTTGGACAGTTGTAACAGGTGCTTGGGTGAGCGCCATGGCCAGTCCACAGATGTGGAATGCTCTGCCATAAGCATTATGTCATGGGAAGAATTTTATAGTTGTGTGGTTTCTTAATGGAAAATGTTCCCGTTTAGTTTGACTTTGCCAAATTATACGATTTTACGATAGATTTGTAATGTCTTAATTTTGGCTATATGTGGTTTAATTTTACATATGGAAAAGGCAGCTCAGCGGAGAGGGGTTGCAAAATAGAACTCTGGCCTTTGGAGCTATCTATGCTCCCATTCCATTTATCAGAGGTTCTCCAGTATGGAGAGTCTCTGCTAGTGTTCGGTGAATGCCTTAATGGGGGGCCAGAAGCAGCTAGGCTAGTTCTCTAGCAGCAATGGCAGCGACTCAGACTGTAGTAGGCATACTTCATATGCTGGGCTTACAAGATGGCTTTCGCGCTGATCGGCATCAGCCAAGGTGACTGCCGGTTTAGACTGTGGATGTGGAGTCAGCCTGGAGGAGGGGCCTTGCGTTCTCTGGACAATGCCCTGCATACACTGAATCCCTTCAATTCGATCAGCTGCTGGCAGGACACAAGGCACGCTCGCATGCTTTTTTGCTTCAGTGGTCTAAACGTGGAGTCTTTTTACCAGGTGGTATGATGGGAACTTGTCTGCAGTTTCTCGGCTTCTTCATTGCTGACTCAATTGCCACTGCGGAATGAGAGCTGTATTTCATATCACCAGGTGCTAGTTGATCTTAAAATATAAAGTCCATCTTTGTGCAGTCAGACGGAATGGGGCGTTACTCTAGCAGGAAGGCCATGGATTAGTATGCCTGTGTTTGGGAGTTCTTTCTACTTCATATTGTTGGCACGGAAAGAGCGTCTCTTAACATATGCTGACGGCATTTTTGGTTTAGAGGTGTCTTTGTAAAAATAAATAAAGAAAAAATAATAATAATAAAAAAAAAAAAAGAAAGAGAGAAAGAAAATCAAGAAAGTATTCAGCTGTCCTGAATTTGCCTGTTCTTGATTGACATTTTGAGGCTAAGCAGGGGCAGGCCTGGGTACTACGTGGGTGGGTGCACACCTTGCACTACCAGGGGGTGCGGACTCACTGTATGGAACAGAGCCCTAGCAATCTTCTTTATCGCAAGATGGGAAAGTAGATGGTTCACTGAAGCGATCGTTGCGGGCAATGCTCTCACCTTACAAGCTCCCATTTTTGGAGCCTGGGGAGGCGGGAGCATGCTTCAGGTGGTTGCAGTGTTTACGGCAGTCTACTCGCCTGGAACAGGAAAGGATCTGGGAGTTGAATCGACTAGAGCCTGATTTGCTTTATGGGGCAAATGTGCATTATGGCTTAATTCAAGCGCTAGCTAATATTATTGGCTTCCTTGGGGTTCACCCAGAGGTCTCTGGTGGAGGAATGGGGCAGCTGATGGTTCGTCCAAGTCGAGGGTCAGTAAGCTCCCAATTAAGTCTTTGTCTTGTCCTTTCCCCGTGGACTCTCATAGGGCAACTAGTTGGCGTATCGAGGCTTTCGGAGAAAGGCGCTCTTGGTAGCGCCCGGTTGGGCGAGACAGCCTACTAGGCTTTTCTCATTCGCCTACTCGACCGGCTTTTCCTAGAAGTTGTCGGTAGCAGACGTTCTGCTGCGGCTAGGTCCGTGACGAATGTCTCAGGTGGATCGGTGCCCGCCTACGGTTTGGCCTTTGTATGGGCGGGGCTCAAGTAGAAGGGTTATTCTGCGGCAGTCTTCGCCGCCTTGTTGAGAGCAAGGAGGCAGGCTGCTTCTGCTACGTAGGTCCATGCTTAGCGCCTTTTGGAAGGCTGCTGTTCACGGCGGCAAGTCCGGGCGACAAAGGTGTCTGTATCCTTGGTCTGAGTTCTCTGCAGGACAGTGTCTGAAGGAACTAGCGGCCAGTTCCTTAGAGGATCCAGCGAGCGACTGTTTCCGGCTGTAGAGGTCTGTGAAGGGAATAGCGCTAGGTGTTCGGATCGATGTGTAGCGTTTCCTTAAGTTGGGATCCGACTGCACTCCTCAAGGAGAGTTCGGGTGCCGCCGGGGAATCCCGATTGGGCCTTAGAGGCATTGGCTAAAGAGTCCTTTGATTGTTTACTCAAGGCATCGGTAAAGGATTTGCTGTTATAGACAGTGGCTTTGATAGCTCATTGTTCGGTGCGACGAGTTTCGGAGTTTCAGGCGTTGTCATGTAATGAGCCGTTTTCACCCTTTCTGGATAGAGGGTGGTGTTTGCGAGCAGTCCTGTCGTCCTTCCAAAAGGTGGTTTCTGATTTTTCTCCTGAGCCTATTGGTTTCTCTTCCAGTTCTCGGTTTTTCTGGAAGGGGAGGTTTTTATTCGTAGCTTACGCCAATAGGAAACATTACATGCAGGGTGCGAACATAAGAACTTAAGATATGCCATACTGGGTCAGACCAAGGTCCATCAAGCCCAGTATTCTGTTTCCAACAGTGGCCAATCTAGGTCATATGTACCTAGCAGTTTCCCCAAGAGACACAAGTTCCACAATGCTAGTACTGGGTCAAGCATTGATATCTTCGGTCACTTCTTAATAATGGTTTATGGACCTTTCCTCCAGGAACTTGTCCAAACCTTTTTTAAACCCAGCTACACTAACAGCCTTTACTACATCCTCCGGTAACAAATTCCAGAGTTTGATTACACGTTGAGTGAAAAAATATTTTCTTTTATTAGTCTTAAATAGTTTACCCTGTAGCTTCATTGCATGTCCCCTAGTCTTTCTATATTCTGATAACGTAAACAATCGATCTACGTTTACCCGTTCCACTCCGTTCATTAATTTATAGACTTCTATCATATCTCCCCTCAGCCGTCTCTTTTCCAGGTTAAAGAGCCCTAACCTTTTTAGCCTTTCTTCATAGGAGTATCCTTCCATCCCCTTTACCATTTTGGTGGCTCTTCTCTGAACCTTTTCTAAAATCGCTATATCCTTTTTAAGATACGGCGACCAGAATTGCACACAATATTCAAGGTGCGGTCTCACCATGGAACGATACAGAGGCATTATAATATCTTTTGTTTTATTTTCCATTCCTTTCCTTATCATACCTAGCATTCTATTTGCTCTCTTGGCCGCCGCTGCACACTGGGCCGAGGGTTTTAACATGGTATCCACAATGACGCCTAAATCTTTTTCCTGGGTGGTGGTTCCTAATGTGGAACCTTGCATCGTGTAACCATAGTTTGGGTTGTTCTTCCCTAGGTGCATAACCTTGCACTTGTCCACATTAAATTTCATCTGCCATTTTGATGCCCAGTCTTCCAATTTATCAAGATCCTCTTGCAATTTTTCACAATCCTCTTGGGTTTTAACAACTTTAAATAGTTTTGTGTCATCTGCAAATTTGATAACCTCACTCGTTATTCCACTTTCCAGGTCATTTATGAATATGTCAAAAAGCAGCGGACCCAGCACAGATCCCTGGGGTACACCACTATTCACCTTTCATTGGGAAAATTGGCCATTTAGCCCTACCCTCTGCTTTCTATCTTTTAACCAGTTCCTGATCCACAATAGTACACTGCCTCCTGTCCCATGACTCTTTAGTTTTGCCAAAAGTCTCTGATGAGGGACCTTGTCAAAGGCTTTCTGAAAGTCCAGATCACAATATCAACCGACTCACCTTTGTCCACCTGTTTATTCACTCCTTCAAAAAAACATAACAGATTAGTAAGACAAGATCTTCCTTGTCTAAAGCCATGTTGGCTGTCTCCCATTAGGTCGTGACTATCTACATGCTGAGTAATTTTATTCTTTATGATGGTTTCTACCATTTTTCCCGGTACTGACGTCAGGCTCACCAGTCTGTAGTTTCCCGAATCACCCCTGGAACCCTTTTTAAAAATTGGTGTTACATTGGCGATGTTCGTTTTCTTTGTTTTTGTGTGCTGGTTGGAGGTTCCCACAAAGGGGAAGCAGCAGCGAAGGCGGCCATTTCGCACTGGGTTAAGGCGGTGGTTGCCTCAGCTTTCTGCTGGCGAGCTTGTATGATTCCGGGGGTTTTCTGACTCTTGCTACCAGGGCACAAGCGGCTTCATGGGTGAATCACTGTGTCATTCCACCAGGGGGGATTGGTTGAGCAGCTTCCAGGTCGTCTCTTCATTTCCTCAGTAACCACTACTGCCTAAATGTTTTGGCAGTAAAGGAGGCCTGTTCCGGGTCGGCGGTGTGCTGTGTTGGCTGGATAGGTCCCTCCCAATGATTACTGCTCTGTTTACATCCCAGAAGTAGAGGACTAAACTGGAGGAACGATAAGGAAATAGAAATTACACTTACCTGGTAATTGTTGTTCCTTGAGTGACGACAGTTTAGTCCTCATTCCCGCCCAGGAGTATGATTTCTTCAGTTTATTTTCAGGCGGAGTGGAGCATCATTCTCAAGGAGTAGACAGATCCTTTCAGTTTCTAGATCGCAGTGAGTATCCCTCTCTGTTCTTTCTTTCTTTTCTCTTATTTAAACGAGGTGATGGTATAGGATATGTGTTTGCATAGGGGGGACATGAATGTAAAGTTAAAAAAAAAAAAAAAAAAAGAAGAGAAAAGAAAAGAAAATATCAGAAGGATACGGTTTAAAAGGCTCCTCCGGTTGAGGAATGGGGAGTTATTTAAAGTTATGGTATAATTACTTATTTGTTGTTCCTTTGAGTTTGCTTTGTCAATAGTACACTGGAGGCTGATGGGAGATACCAGCAGGCTATATCCAGTGATGTCACGACTTTGACATGCCCAGTCTCCTAGCTGCAGGAAGAGGTGCACAACCCAGAAGTAGAGGACTAAACTGTCGTCACTCAAGGAACGACAATTACCAGGTAAGTGTAATTTCTATTTTGCTTTTGTGGTTCCTATGGGCCATTTTCAGTTTCGGGCTCTTATGGTCTAGCCACGTCTCAAATCTTTACAAAGGTAATGGTGGTGGAATGTTGGTTCATCCTAATCTGGACATTTGGCAGATCAGGGCAAAGTTGCTACAGGAAAGTTGATCAGCAACAGAGCAGGTGTTTAGTCCTTCTGTAAAGCCTTGGTTGGGTTGTCAGTTTCAACAAGAGCAGTTTGGAGCCTTCTCAGGATCTAGCTTATCTGGGTACTTGGTTCAACACCAGGTTGGGCTTGGTAACGCCTCCTTGAACACAGTAAGAAGATTCAGGCCCAAAAACTCCTTTTCACCAGTTGCAGTTTCCCAGTACTTGGCATTACTTCCAGCTTCTGGGATCTATGGCATCTACCTTTCGGATCTAGTTCTTTGTGCCAGGGTATACATGCGATCTCTTGGCCCAATGGTCGCCATAGACGCACTCCTTTTTGGAAAAGGTTGCACTGCCTGGAGGAAGCCAGAGTGAGCCTCTGTTGGATGGATTCAAACAAGTTGTTTGCGGGGGTGCCTCTGGAACTACCAGATGGGGTTATAGTGATCTTTGAAGCTAGCCTGTTAGGTTGAGGAGTGCATTCCCAAGGCCAGTGGTCTCTGGCAGAGAAGGGCTGGTCCATAAATCGCTTAGATGCAAGCAGTTTTTCTGGAACTGAAGACCTTCCTTCCTTCCTTTTTGAAACGCAAGGCAGTAAGGGATTTTCTCCAACAATATGACCAAGGTAGCTTATGTGGATCATCCAAGCACAGAAAGTGCAACTCCTGCTCCTCTTCTTCTCTGGGTGTAGGTACACCTGCTTGCTCTCTCAGCGGCTCACATGGCCAGAAAAGAAAACATGCAAGCCGACTTTGAGCCACCATCTGGATCCAGGGAAGTGGTCTCTGGACAGCTCAGTATTTCAAAACTGTGTCGCTGGGGGATGCCCATGATGGATCTGATGGCAAAGATGTCTCTTCAGCTGCAGGCATGAAAGGATGTCAAAAGGCTTGGATGCTCTAGTGCAAATGTGGCCAAGCAACAGCATTCTTTGTTTTTCTGCCTTGGTGACTCATAGGTCGGGTGCTGCAAAAGAGTCCCTTTAGAGGCTGGTAATTTTAGTTACTCTGGATTGGTGTAGGAGACCTTGATATGCAGATCTGGTACATTTAAGTTTAAGACCCAGCAGAGAGCTTTCAGTTTAAATTCAGAACCCAGCAGAGAGCTTCTAGTTTAAATTTAATACTCCGTCAGGATCTAGTATCAGCAAAGACCTTTTAATTTAATTTAAATCAAATCAGACTATAACTTAGCATAAAAGGAAAAGTCAGTTTTCTTTGAGCAATAAATTGTTTCTAGAGACCTTTACAAAGAGGCCTTCCAGATAGGGTGCAAGAGACCTGTGAAGTTGTTTTAATTAGGTGTTAAAGCCAAGTGACAGATCAAAGGGGCGTTTTGAAAGATCCCCTCTCTTAAAGCAAGGGCTGTGTGAATCACCCAGGAAATTGGTCACAGATTTACCTTTTAGAAGCACAGGTCTGGGACCTGTGTAGCAAGCCAGCCTTTACTAAGTGTTAGTTCCCTTCTTCCCACCTCCATCCCAAGCATAGTGCTGGCTTTATAGGGCCTTACATCTATTTAAAGGGGAGTGGTATTCACATTCCCTTCTAGGTTCAGCTGATTATCCTCACCAGGAATAGATGATTTAAGGCCCTAAAAGTAATTAATCTTTAGGTGAACAAAGTCCCTTAAACTTATTTGGTATAGTTGTATTAGTACAAGTATCACTAACAACTAAAAACCAACTTAAATAACTAAACAAAACTTTAAAACAAAGATGCAGACGGCAATCCAGCAGTGAGATGGGGGTTATCTAGTCTTCTATATTGTGTCACATGTACAATTTTCTCGCAGTTGGTGAGAGGTCTTACGTGTGCACTAGGTGCAAGGAGCTCTTTGCCTTCAGGGAATGAGTGTGATCTCTGGAAGCTAGAGTAGCGGAAGATATAAGGAAGTCCAGAGAGGTACATAAACGAGACCTACAGGGACGCAGTATTGAAGTCCCACCTCCAGTCTGGCAGGCTCTCAGCTGCCATGGAGGAGAGAGGCCTTGTGAAAGGAGAGCATACAGGAAGTGATCCTATAGCTAGGACCTGTCCACCAGGAATGTAACACCCTCTTTATTTTATTTATTTATTTATTCAGTAAACATTTGTATACCGCTGCTTCCTACGATCAGCAGCGGTTTACTTTACAGAATCATAATGTATCGTACAATACAGTGATTTTTAAAATACACATTTTGATTGAGCAATGATTTACATAACACAGGAAATAGTGATTAGATACTTTGTACATTGAATTGGGGTTCACAAATCTAAAAATACATTTGATTGTAGGTGCCTGGGAGGGGCGTAATATATACATATATACAAGATTATATATCAGTAATCCATATGCTGAGGGTATTCCGAATGTCATCATGACCAGCAAAAGTGAACTCGTTGAGGTAAAGTGTCGCACTTAGGTCGGGTTGTAGTGAGCCTGAAATAAGTGAGTTTTGAGTTTCCTTCTGAATTCACTCAAGCTATTTGTCAGTCGTAACTCGTGTGGGAGTTGGTTCCAGTGGATTGGCGCTGTATATGTGAATGCTCTATTGCTTTTTTCTGCTTTGACAGATCTTATGCTGATCGGGACACAGAGTGTGTTGAGATTTATGGTTCTTCTGTTCCTGTTGTGTGGTTGCATAGTGATTAGGTTGTCGAGGTAGGAGGGTGCAATGTTGTGAATGAGCTTAAACGTTGTTATGAGTAGTTTGAAGATGATGTGGGCGGTTACCAGGAGCCAATGCAGTTCCATTAGCACTGGTGTTATGTGATCTGTGACGCTTTTTTCCATGATGACTTTTGCTGCAACATTTTGAGCCATTTGCAAGATATTTAGGGTGTTCTTCGGAAGCCCTTGTAGAATGGCGTTGCAGTAGTCTAGGCTGGAGGTTTCTCCAGGGCCATGTGCCCATGAGGGAAAGGTTAGGATGGCCATTTATAGTGGGTGATTCCATCATTAGGCATGTAGATGGCTGGTTGACATGAAGATCACCTGGTAACATGCCTGCCTGGCACAAAGGTAGCGGACATCACGTGCCACATAGACAAGGTTTTAGATAGTGCTGGGGAGGAGTCTGCTGTCTTGGTACATGTTGGTACCAATGACAGGAAAATGTGGGAGGGAGATTCTGCAGGCCAAATTTAGGCTTTTAGATAGGAAGTTGAAATCCAGAACTTCTAGTGTAGCATTCTCTGAAATGCTTCCCTTGCCACGTGCAGTGCCCAAAAGACAGGCAGAGCTCCAGTCTCAATGCGTGAATGAGACGATGCAAAGAGGGTTTTGGATTTGTTAAAAACTGGACAACTTTCTGAGGAAGAGGGGGTCCACCTTAACCAGGATAGAGCCAGGCTGCTGGCATTAACATTTAAAAAGGAGATAGGGGCAAGCCAACAGTCGCCCAAGAGTGCATGGTTCGGAAGAATGTATCCTTGAAGGATATTAACAAAACAGGGAAGTTAGTACATCCAAATAGAGGTTCCAATAAATTGCAATGGGTACAGATTGCTATATAATTTGTACCTTTCATCATGTAACCAGACTTTGGTTACATGATGCAAGGTACCACCTTAAAACCACCACTCAGGAAAAAGACTTAACCATCATCATGGATAATACGTTGAGATCCTCCGTCCAGTGTGCAGTGGCAGCCAAGACAGCTAAAATGCTAGGAATCATAAGGAAAGGAATGGAGAATAAAACCAAGGAGATCATAATGCCTCTATATCGTTCCATGATTCGACTGCACCTTGAATATTGTGTGCAATTCTGGTCGCCATATCTTAAAGGATATATTGGAATTAGAAAAGGTACAGAGAAGAGCCACCAAAATGGTAAAAAGAAATGAAGGATACCCCTATGAGGAAAGACTTAAAAGTTTAGGGCTCTTCATCTTGGAAAAGAGACGGCTGAGGGGAGATATGATAGAAGTCTATAAATTTAATGAATGGGTTAACGTAGATCGATTTTGTTTACGCCATCAAAAAGTTGAAAGACTAGAGGACACACAATGAAGCTACAATGTAACCCATTTAAGACTGAGAGAAAATTATTTTTTTCACTCAACATGTAATCAAACTCTGGAATTTGCTACCAGAGGATATAATACAAGCTGTTAGTGTAGCTGAGTTTAAAAAAAGGTTTGGACAAGTTCCTGGAGGAAAAGTCCATAAACCATTATTAAAGAGGACCCGGGAAATTCACTGCTTACCCCAGGACGAGTATTGTGGAAGCTGTGGACTTTGGGTACCTGCCAGGTACTTGTGACCTGGACTGGCCACTGTTTGGACACAGGATACTGGGCTAGATGGACCTTGGTCTGACCTAGTATGGCATATCTTATGTTATTTGGTGGAGGATCCTTGGCATCTTCCTCCGATTGATAGACAACCTTCTGATGCAGGCTCCAATTCTCATTTGAGAGGTTGCTTGATTCTCTTCTCTTACATCTTGGCTTTTGAGAGGGCTCTGTTAGGAAAAAGGGCTTATTCTACTCAGGTCAAAATGACACTGCTTCAAACTCGTAAGTGTTCGATATCTCTGGCATGTTTTTTGAGAATTGGTGTGAGGAAAGAGGTGTTCAAACTTTCTTCTTCTCTATCTGTGCAGGCTCAAGGCTGGCTTCTATAAGGATCTTTAAATTCTTTAAGACTGAAGGTTTAAGTGACAATCTGCTGTCAAGGACATATTCGGGGTTTTTCTTTGGCCTCTCATCCATATGTGGTGTGGTTTTTGTTTTCTTAGGGTGGTCAAACATATTCGTCCTCCTTTGCCTCAGCTGGTGTTTCCATGGTTCTTGAATTTGGTTTTATTTATTTATTTATTTATTTATTTAGACAGTTTTGTATACCGCCTTATCCTTCAATCAAAGCGGTCACAACACAATTGGGGGATACATTTAACACGCGGGGATATGAGACACATACACTAATACTTACAGGGAACATGGGCAATGGAGGGTTAAGTGGCTTGCCCAAGACCACAAGGAGCATCTGTGGGACTAGAAACCCCAGTCCTTCCGGACCAAGGTTGCTGTCCTCTAGTGGGATTTGAACCTCCGACCTTCCGGCCTGAAGTACCTTGCCCCAACCACTAGGCTACTCCTCCTCCACCGGTTTTATCTGTGCTTAGTGAAGCTCCTTTTTGAACCTCTGTCAGGCTTCGTTGAAAGATCTTACTTTGAAGACCCTCTCTCTTTTTTTTTCGTGGCTATTAGTTCTGCTCATAGAGTTTCAGAGTTGCAGGCTTTGTCTTGCAGGGAACATTCCTGGTGATTTCTAAAGAGAGTGGTTCTTTGTCTGATCCCATCCTTTTTGTCGAAAGTGGTTTCAGGGTTTCACCTTAACCAATCCGTTACTCTGCCAGTGTTATCCAGTTCACAGGCTGGTTTGGATTCTTTGCACCTCCTAGATATTTCTAGGGTGCTTCGGTGTCTCAAATGTATTGAAGATTTTCAAAAGTCATATCATCCCTTTGTTCTGTTTGGCAGCACACATAAAGGAGAAGCAGCTGCAAAAGCCTCCATTATGTGTTGGCTGAAGGAGGCTATTGCTTCAGCATATTTGCTCAGGTGTAAAGCTCTGCCAGTTGGGTTGTGAGCTCACTTGACAAGAGCTCAAGGTACTTTGTGGGTAGATTTAGTCTGGTGCTGCTGGTGGATATTTGTAGGGCTGCCTGGCCAGAATGAATAGATTGATGGTGAAATGCTAAAAGAAATAAGGGGTCAGTGTCACAGCAGAACATGCTAGGGAGACAAAGTTGTGTGTTTGTGGGTTTTTTTTTTTTTTTATAGATGAACTAAATGACAGCTTCCCCTCGTTGGTCCATGAATCAGGTGCTCCAAGAAGCAATTTTGAACCTAGTCCTTAGTGGGACACAGGATCTGATGCAAGAGAAGGGTGTTTGGGGCTTGGCAGTAGTGATCATAGCATGCTCGCATTTGATTTAATAAATGAAGGAAGGATGGCAAGGAAATCCACAGTACTATCTTAACTTTCCAAAGGGCGACTGATAAAATGAGGAAAATAGTTAAACTAAAAGGAGCAACAGTAAAAGTTAAAAAATTTACATCAAGCATGGGTGTTTTAAAAATACATCTGGTCTGGGCTTCCAAGATAGTATTACATGTTTTAAGAAAAGTGTCAGGAAGGCCAAAAAATTGCCAGCTTTGTTTTAAAGATGAGGTCAGAGGCCATTGTAGCCAAAAAGCATCTTTCAGGAAACTAGAAAAAGGAGTCAAATGAGAAACAGGAAAACATAAGCATTGGCAAGTTATATGCAAGCCCAATTGATAAGGCAGGCAAAGGGAGAATTTGAAAAAATGCTTCCCCTTGAAGCAGAAACACATAAAACATTTTTCAAGTACATTCGTAGCAACTGTGAGAGTCAGTTGGACCACTGAATGTTAGAGGGGTAAGAGTCGCTAAGGGAGGACAAGGCCATAGTGAAGAGACTGAATGAATGAATGAATTCTTTGTTTCAATATTTACTGAAGAAGATGTAGGGAAGTTACCCATGCCTGAAATAGTATTTAAAGGTGATGTATTGGAAGACTTGAAAGAAATATTGATAAACTGGGAAGATGTATTACACCTATTTGATAAACTGAAGAGTAGCAAATCATCTGGAGTGAATGGTATACATCCGAGGGTGCTGAAAGAACTGAAATATGAGATTACAGACCTACTATTCATCATTAATCATCTGTAGTACCTGAAGACTGGATAATAGCCAACTACAGACCAGTACTCCTGATGTCAGTACTTGGCAAATAGAAGAAACCATTATAAAGAATAAAATTACTGAACTTGCCTCTTCCCACTGGCTGTGTTGGAGGTGTTGGGCTTCTACTCTCTTCTTCCTGTCAATTTCAACCCCTCCTTCTTTCTCACCCCATTCTCTTTTGCAGTCCATTCCATCCTGCTTTTTATCCCAATACCTCTCCGACTAGCTATTTTTTATCAACCCCTGACAAGTCCATCTCTACCTTTCTCTCTCTGACTTTGCCATGGTTTTCCTTCTTTCAGGCTTCATCTCCCCCCTTCCTTATTTTTGGGGATTAACATTCATGTTGATAATCCCTCTGACCCTTTATGCTTAAAACCCCTCTTCCTTACCTCATCATTCAACCTCCAGCTTTGCTCTACTGCCCCTACTCACCAGCAAGGCCACTGCCTTGACCTTGTATTCTTCTCCATTGCCCACCCTAAAACCTCTGTACCTCACTTATCCCCTTATTGGACCATCAGCTGCTAAGCTTCACTCTTCATCACTCACTGTCTCAATCTTGCCCTGTCTCATCCAACCTCTTTAGAAATCATTCTATTGACCTGTTGGCTCTCTCCTCCACTTGTCTCCTTACCTCCTTACCTCTTTTCCTCCACTATGTCATCTGAGTCTGGAAGCTATAGGAAGCTATTGCCTCTCTCCTCTGCTCTGGATACTCTTGCTCTGCCCATGCCACATACTGTGAGGCGAACTGTACCTCAACCCTGACTGTCTTCCACTCCCTGCTATATTCCTGTGCCCCCTCAGCTGAATGTGCTTGGCTCAAATCCTGCACCCTTGCAGACTTTCTGCACTTCAAATTCATGCTCGTCTCTTTCTAGTCAGCCAAAACACTTGCCAAACAAGACTATTATGTCCATCTGACTAATTCTCTTGCTTCTGACCCTCGCCGTCTCTTTACAACTCTCAACTCTCTCCTCAAGGTGCTTCTGCCTCCGACCCCTCCCTCCCTTTCTGCCCAAACCCTGGCTGACTACTTCTATGATCAAATCCACAAGATCAAACCCCAATTTCCCATGAGATCGGCAACTCCTCCTCCCTTCCCTTCTTCATTCCCAACCCCCCATCTCTGCTACCCTTTCTTCCTTTTCTATGATCGCCGAGGAACTCATTTACCTTCTTTCCTCATCCAAACGCACTACCTGCTCTTCTGATTCTATTCCCACCTATCTCCTTAGCTCCATCTCCTCTACTGTAGTCCCTTCCATCTCTCATATTTTCAACCTATCACTCTTCACTGCAACTTTCCCTGTAGCCTTCAATCCTCACATCCAGAAACCCTCTCTAGATCCTACTTGTCCTTCTCACTATCCCCCATCTCCCTCCTCTCCTTTGTTCCTAAACTACTTGTATGGGCGGTTCACTGCCGTTGCCTTGACTTTCTCTCCTCTCAAGTCTTTCTGGATCCTCCACAATCTGGCTTTCGTCCTTTACACTCTACCAAAATGGCTCTTGCCAAAGTCTCTAGTGACCTGTTCCTGGCAAAATCCAAGGGCCTTTACTCCATCCTCATCCTCCTTGACCTTTCTGCTGCTTTTGACACTGTTGGCCGCAACCTTCAATACCTCATCCTAGCTTGGTTTTAAGGGTTTTGTGCTATCCTGTTCTCATCTTATCTCTCCCATCACTCTGTGTGTGTTTTGTTCTGGTGGATCCTCCTCGACTGCTATCCCACTCTGTTAGTCTACCCCAAGGATCTGTCTTGGATCCACTCCTTTTCTCTCTCTATACCCAGTAATTTGGTGCACTCGTCTCTTCCCATGGTTTTCAGTACCATCTTTATGCTGATGACTCCCAGATTTACACCTCTACACCTGAAATATCTCCGGCAATCCAGGCCCGGGTCTCTACCTGTCTTTCTGACATTGCTGCTTGGATGTCTCACCACCACTTGAAATTGAACATGGCCAAAACTGAGCTTCTTATTTTTCCCCCTAAACCCTCCTCTCCCCTTCCTCCTTTCTCAGTCTCTGTAGATAACTCTTTATTCCTCCCTGTCTCCTCAGCTTGCAGCCTTGGGGTCATCTTTGACTCCTCTCTCTCCTTCTCAAGACACATCCAACTGATAGCTAAAACCTGCCATTTCTTTCTCTACAACATCTACAATCAACACATTACTAAGACACGTATCTGCTCCTTAGTCACCTCCCATCTAGACTATTGTAACCTGCTCCTTGCTAGTCTCCCTCTGTTCAACACTCTTCTGTGCGGCTAATCTTCTGCCAGCCTCATCATGTTCATATTACTCCTCTTCTCAAGTCTCTTCATTGACTTCCTATCTGCATCCATTTCAAACGTCTCCTGGTGACCTAAAAGTTCATTCACTCTGTAACTCCTCACTACCTTTCCACTCTTATCTCTTCCTGCACCCTTCCTCGAAAACTCTGCTCATCTGGCAAACTGCTTCTAACCATGCCCTTCTCTTCTATTGCTAACTCCAGACTTTGCTCCTATCACCTTGCAGCTCCTTATGCTTAGAACAAACTACCTGAGTCTGTACGTCAGGCGTCTTCTCTGACTCTTTTCAAATCCAGGCTGAAAACTCACCTCTTTGCTGCTGCTTTTGGATCTTGATTCACCTGATGTCCTTTGTTTTCCTACCGTTCCCCCTAGCTGTATCCCATGTCTACTGCTACTGTGTCTGTCTCGACTAGATTGTAAGCTCTGATGAGCAGAGGCAGTCTTTTTTTACATGTGTCTGTGCAGTGCTGTGTACACCTTTTTAGTGCTATACAAATGTTCTGTAATAGTCATGATTTAATGGGAGAAAGCCAACATGGATTTACATTAGCCAAGGAAAGTATTGCCTTACTAATATAACATAATAAATGATGGCAGATCAGTATGGTGTATCTGGATTTTCAGAAAGCCTTTGCCTCCTATCCCATGACATTTTAACTAAGCCAAGAGTCTGACAAGGTCCCTCATGAGAATGTCCTATTGTGGATCAAGAACTGATTAAAAGAAAGCAGAGTAGGGCTAAATGGTCAATTTTTTTCTAAAGAAGAAAGGTGAATAATGGAATACCCCAGGGATCAGTGTTGGGCCTGGTGCTTTTTAAGATATTCATAAATGACCTGGAAATAAGAACAACAAGCAAGGTGATCAAACTTGCAGATGATGCAAAGTTATTCAAAGTTGAAACACAAGAGGATTGTGGAAAATTGCAAGAGGACCTTGATAAATCGGAAGACTAGATGTCCAAATGGCAGATGAGATTGAATGTGGACAAGTGTAATGTTATATACAGGAAAGAACCCAAACTATGGTTACATGATGCAAGGTTCCATATTAAGAACCACCACCCAGGAAAAAGATTTAAGCGTTATAGATAATACGTTGAAACCTTCTGCCCATATGCAGTGGCAGCCAAGAAAGCAAATAGAATGCTAGGAATCATAAGGAAAGAAATAGAGAATAAAAATAGAGGCATTATAATATCCTTGGTATTCCATGGTGCGACGACATCTTCAATATTGTGTGCAGTTCTGGTTGCCATATCTTAAAAAGGATATAGCAGATTTAGAAAAGGTACAGAGAAGAGCCACCAAAATGGTAAAGGGGATGAAAGGATACCCTATGAGGAAAGTCCCTTTTAAAAGGTTATGGCTCTTCAACTTTAGAAAAGGGACAGCTGAGGGGAGATATGATGGAGGTCTATAAATTAATGAATTGAGTAGAATGGGTAAACTTAGATTGGTTGTTTACACCATCAAAAATGAGAGAGACTAGGGGACATAAAATGAATCTACAATATAACCCATTTTAGACTAATAAAATAATATTTTTTTTCCTTCATCAATTAAGCAAACTGGAATTTGTTACCAGAGGATATAGTACAAGCTGTTAATGTAGCTGGGTTTAAAAAAGGTTTCAATAAGTTACTGGAGGAAAGATTCATAAACCATTATTAAAGAGGACTCAGGAAATCCACTGCTTACCCTGAGACAAGCATTGTGGAACCTGTATACCTTTTTTAGGAACCTGCCAGGTACTTGTGACCTGAATTGGCCACCGTTTGGAAACGGGATACTGGGCTTGATGAATCTTGGTCTGACCCTGTAGGGCATTTCTTCTTATGTTCTTATGACTTGGTTTTTGCTCCATTCTTTTGTGCATCAATACCGCTTACATTTTTAGTCTACAGGCGATGCCTTCTTCAGTACTCGAGTGACCACAGTCCAAGCTTGTGAGTCCCACCCGTTTGAGTACTGCTCTGGTACATCCTATACATCTGGACTGGAGGGATGATAAGGAAGGTTAAATTAGACCTTCCTGCTAACTTTCTTTCCTTGAGTCTCTCCAATCTAATCCAGAACCCACCCATTCTGTTTTTGGTGAGCCTGGACATCAAGAGTATTTTTATGTGTGTGTTTTTTCTGTCCGGGGTATTTTTCTCATATGTTTGTTCTTATGTTTTGTAGACTTTTGCGGTTCTTGTGTTCAGGGTAGTTTGACACTTAATTTCTCTGTAAGTTAACAAAATTGTTATTTCAATTGGAAGTTGATTGTTTTGACTAATTTTTGTCTTGGTGGAGTCTGCTTTGTTAGAATATTTATTTAACTGTTTTTATATACTGCCTTTCAAGATGTCAAAGCAGTTTACAAACATACATGGAACAATCAATAAAACTAGTAACATAGTAAGTGAACTAGTGTATACGCTAGTTCACTTACTATGTTTTATTGATCATTCCATGTACGTTTGGTAGGCTATAAATTACTGAATTAATCAGTCAACATAGCCATTTTTCCCACTGTAAATAGTTAAGTATTTATTTACAACAAATATCAATGATTGACTAAGGGGAGGTGATGTTATAGGATTGGGTTAAAGGAGGGGTGGCTAAATGCTGGAATGGCAGTATTCTTAGGTGACAGGTGCATCAGTGTTCAATAAACAAGTGCTTATTTTAACTTCCTACAGAAGTCTCTGAGGTCAGATATGGATCAGAGATTGTCTGAGAGAATATTCCATGTCTTCAGGGCATATAGTGAAAAAGCTCAGTTTGAGGCTGACGGGCATTCTTGTTTTTGGGAGGAATAACAAGAGTAAACTGTGTGTTGGCTCTCCTTGGCCGCTCATCCGGAGTTCTTAGCCTTAAGAAATTTTAGATAATTTGAGTCGAGGACCTAGAATACCTTGACGATTGTAAGGAACACCTTGTATCTAACCTGGGAGGCAGTGGTGAGTCAATGTAGAGTGTATAGGATCGGAGTGATGTGGTTGTGCTGAGATGCTCTATGCAGGATCCGGGCAGCTGTGTTCTGCAGCATCTGTAGTGGGTGGATTATGTTTTCTGATAGACCCAGGAATAGAATGTTGCAATAGCCCATATGGGGTAAGACCAGGGCTTGGAAGACTGTGTGGAATTCATGTGTTTTCATGAGAGGGTGAAGGGCTTGGACTGTCTTTATTTTGTTGTTGTTAAGTGCCGTCGAGTCGGAGTCTACTTATGGGGACCCTCTGGATAGCTATCCTAAATTGTGTTTGGTCTTGAGTCAGGCGGCTCATTGTTGACAGACTGGTACCCGTAGCTGCTGTTGTCTTGATCCATCTCATTGCTGGCCTTCCTCTTTTGCGTTGACCTTCTATCTTGCCAAGCATGATATCTTTCTCTAATGATCTCTCTCTTCGCATGATGTGTCCAAAGTATGAAAGTCGAAGTCTTGTCATCTGAGCTTCTAAAGAAAGCTTAGGTTTGATCACCTCTAGTACCGACTGGTTTGTTCTTCGGGCAGTCCATGGTATACACAGTATTCGCCGCCAGCACCATAATTCAAAGGCATCAATTTTCTTCCTGTCTGTCTTTTTCATTGTCCAGCTTTCACATCCATATGATGTTATTGAAAATACCATGGCTTGAGCAAGTCGAATCTTTGTATGGAGGGAAACATCTCTGCTCTTGAGAATCTTATCTAGGTCTTTCATAGCCATTCTGCCAAGAGCAATGCGTCGTCTGATTTCTTGACTGCTTGTTGCTTCTTTATTGATAGTTGATCCAAGTAGGTTAAAGTTGTTTACGATTTCAATTTCTTCTCCTTCAACGATGAACCTGTTGATTATGCCAGTTGTCATGATCTTTTTCTTCTTTACATTAAGGTGCAGGTCCATTTTGAGACTATGTTCTTTGATTGTGAGAAGAAAATGTTTCAGATCATCTTCACTTTCAGCCAGTAATGTGGTATCAGCATAGCGAAGGTTGTTGATGAGTCTTCCACCAATCTTCACACCTCTGTTGTCTTCATACAATCCTGCTTCTCTGATTTGTTCTGCATATAAATTAAACAGGTAGGGGGAAAGTATGCAGCCTTGTCTTAAACCTTTTCTTATTTTAAACCATTCTTTTTCAAACTGTTGCTTCTTCATCAATGTACAGATTGTGCAAGAGTATGATCAGGTGTTCTGGTATACCCATGCTTCTTAATGTGGCCCAGAGTTTCTCATGGTTTACACAGCCAAAAGCTTTGCTATAGTCGATAAAGCACAAATAGATATCCTTTTGGTATTCTTTAGTCTTTTCAAGGATCCATCTCACATCCACAATGATGTCTCTCGTTCCTCGCCCTTTCCTGAACCCTGCTTGCACTTCAGGCAGTTCTTGTTCCAGGTATGGTTGTAGTCTCTTTTGAATAATCTTCAGTAGAATCTTGCTGGCATGTGGGATCCGAGCGATTGTGCGATAATTTCCACAGTCAGTTGGATCACCTTTCTTTAGTATTGGTATAAACACAGATCTTTTCCAATTAATTTGGCCATGATGTTGTCTTCCATATTTCTTGGCAGAGCCTTGTAAGTACGGTAACAGCTGCATCAGATTGCTGTAATACTTCTATGGGAATGCTTTCAATGCCTGGTGCTTTGTTCTTTGATAAGGCTTTCAATGCTGCTTCAACTTCTTCTTTCATCAGCAATGGTTCCCGATCATAAGGTACAGGTTGAAACGGCTGTTGGTCCACTTGATCTTTATCATATAAAAACTCTGTATATTCCTTGCACCTTTTCTTGATCTTCTCAGCATCATTCAACATAGAACGATCATCTTGTAACATTCCAATTCGAGGCTGGAACTTTTTCTTTAACTCTCGTAGCTTTAGGAAAGCCGATCTTGTTCTTCCTCTAATAGTTTCTGCTTCTATTTCCCTGCATGCGTCATTGTAGTACTTTTTCCTTGTCCTGTCTTGCTGCACTTTGGAAATATCTGAGTTCTGTTATTGTCTTTCTTTCTCCTCTGGCTTTAGCTTCTCTGCGTTTCTGGGCAATTTTCAGAGTTTCTTCCGTCATCCATTTTGGCCATTTTTTGTTTTTTCACCTTTTGTAGAGACTTCTTGCTTTCTTCCAACACAACCTTCTTGATGTCATTCCATAACTCTTCTGGAGCTCTGTCATTTGTATCTAAAGCAGCAAATCGATTTTGCTGGCAGTCTTTAAATTCCAGTGGTATATTCTCAAGGTCATATTTTGCTGCATTCATGAGTGGTTTGCTCTTTTTCAACTTTAGCTTGAGTTTGCATACTAGTAGTTGATGATCTGTACCACAGTCAGCTCCAGGTTTTGTCTTTGTTGATGTTCCAGAGCTTTTCCATCGTTGACTTCCACAGATGTCGTCAATTGATTTTTATACAATCCATTGGGTGAAGTCCATGTGTACAGTCGCCGCTTGTGGTGCTGGAAGAAGGTGTTTGAGATGAATAGATCATTGGTCTTGAAGAATTCTATCAGTCTTTCTCCAGCTTCATTTCTGTTGCCGTCCATATTTTCCAACTACTTTGTCTTCTTTGTTGCCAACATTTGCGTTCCAGTCACCCATGACTATCAGGATATCCTGTTTGCATGTTCTGTCAATTTCAGCTTGTACTTGTTCATGGAACTCTTCAATTTCATTTTCTTCTGCAGCAGTTGTTGGGGCATATACTTGAATTATAGTTGTGTTGATAGGCATTCCTCGTAGACGAATAGAGATTAAGCGTTCGCTGACTGCATTGTATTTCATTACAGTTCTTGCAAGTTTCTTCTTTATTATAAATGCAACCCCATTTCTTCTTGGTCTACTATGCTGGAAACGAAAGACAATGTGATCATCTGATGCAAAGTGCCCTTTGCCAGTCCATTTCAGTTCGCTGACACCCAACAGATCAAGTTGTACAAGTTCCATTTCATTCTTGACCACCTCCAACTTCCCTTGGTTCATGCTTCGTACGTTCCATGTTCCAGTCCGTAAGACATCTTTACAGCTTCTGACTCTCATTTCAAGTCTTTATTTTATGGAAGGTTAATTTTGATAGTGTTGCTGATTAGAGATTAACACTCCAACCTCGTGTCTATGTTTACTCCAAGCTTTCTGACTTGTCTTGGCTTGCAGTTGAGCTCCTGGGACTTTTAAGTGTGCAGGTGGAATGAATGATGGGTCTCTGATGTGCAGGATTTCAAATATTTGGAAGTTGCTTGAGAGGTTATGGTTAGTTAGCCATTTTATGATGGTTGTGAAGCAACTAATCAGGGAGGTGTAAACCGGATGCAGAGTGGTAAATGGGATGTAGAGCATTATACCATCTATATATCTATACTGTATCTATATATACACATTGTATACACTTATTTATAGAAGCATGTGAACATTTAGACAACAGCCCATACCCAAACAGAAACACAATCACTTCTGCCAACTAGGCACGCACTCATCACGCGCACAAGATCATTATACTACGTTATTAAATACCCCCTTGTTAAATGTTACCCTTCAATTGTACTGTCTAAATGGTATTTAGTAATTGTTCTGTCTAAATGTTTACAAGTATCCCAGTGTTAATTGTAACCCTCCAATTGTGATGTGATGTAACCACCTTGATTGAAGGATAAGGTGGTATACAAATCTGTCTAAATAAATAAAAAATGCAAAAATAAATAAAAAAATATTAATATTAAAAGACCTTATAAGATTGGATGATTGTGCATAAGGGCTGAATGTGAATATTGAATAGGAGAGTGGAGAGAGCAGAGCCTTGAGGAAATCCATGTTGTAGCCGGTATGGTGAGGATGTGTTTCCTGACCCTCGTAGATGTTGGCGCTCCAAGTACGAACTAAACCATTTTAGAGTTGTGGCCCAATGCTAATTTCTTATAATCATTGGAATAGCAGAGAGTGGAGTATGAAATCAAAGGTAGCCAAGATATCGAGGAATAGTTGGATAAACCCTTGATTTTAGATTTTGAATCTCTCATATCAAACTGTCCATTAGTGTTCCACACCATGTTGAGGCTTGAAGCCATGTTGGGGATCAAGAGGAGCATGTGTATTAATGTGGTCCTGGAGCTGTTGCTGAACCACCTTTTTAATCTTTGCAAGAAAAGGGAGGCTTGAAATTTGGTCGATAGGAGCTAGGTGAGTCTGGGTCCAGAATACTAGAGCTATCATTTCTGCATGGATCCGTATGCTGTGACATCATGACATCAGTTGTTCTCTGTCTCCACCTGCTTGTGATGGGGCATAACCCATGTGTCTGGATTGAAGAAATTCAAAGAAAGAAAATTTAACAGATAAGGTCTGATTTTAACCATACACTTCAACCCCCACGGGAAGCCTGACAGAAGAGGTACACCTTCAGGTCTTGATGAAAGTCTCTTACATCAGAAATGCCTGCAAAAACAGTGGAAGTGAGTTCCACAACATTGGAGCCTGTATAAAAAAACATGCACATTGATGTAAACCTTCCTTAGACATAACCCAAACAGATGGAACATTCAACCGAGAAGCCTCTTCAGAACAAAGAACAACGCGGCACATACCAGTGAACACACTAACTCAGATAGGGAGGTGATAAACCATACGAAATGTTAAGTCAACAATAGAACTTTATAAACATGCTGCCAAACTGGTAACCAATGCAAATCTTTTAAAACAGGAGATGCACATGGGCAAACCTACCCAATTCTTAACCATTCACACAGCAATATTCTGAGCCCTGGCATTCAATCCAACAAATTACAATAATCCAACTGAGGCAGCACCAACACAGTTATCATTCCCAGTCAAAAATGGGCATAGCTGTTGCACACACCACTAAATTTGATAAATACCCTTCACTACCTTGTATTCCACATCATTCTGCTAGACCAGTTCAGACAAGTGGGTTGTGTTCCCCTATCAGCAGATTGGTGGAGACAATCAATGAAAAGCCCAGGTTTCAATGACATTACTCCTGTGCCTCTATCCACCTCAGCCACCAGAAGTCCCTTCAGTATTTCTTTGTCTCCAGCAGATGGTGGATGATTTTCTCCTATCTGTAGAAAATCTAAGGATTGAGAGGAAAAGAGATTAACGCTCGTGAATGACCACCTCAAGCCGTAAGAGTGACTCCCTCACTTGAGTGTGACGTGGGCGGCTCCACAAGACTGCAGCCTTTTTAGTAGTCATAGGAGGGAAAATTGGTTCAACTCTATGCCCTTATCATAAGGATCTGTTGAGCAGCCACAAATTGGAAGGATCTGGAAGAGTACAGCACCTTGCACAACCTTAGCGCCTCTTCCTGCTCCCCTCTGCTCTCTCCTGAAGATTGTAGAAGGCTCTCGGAGGGACCTGCCTGCCAGCTACCTTTCACATAGTGCTGTTAAAAATAAACCCAGCCAGAGAAGCAGTTCCAGGGGAGTAGAGCTGAGCCCGACACAGATCCTACGCCTGGGGCTCTCAGGGGGTAAGTACCAAAACTTGACTTTGTCATTGTCCTTGTTGGGTGCTACCGGTTCCATCTCTGATGGATGCAATTTGGGGTGGTGTGCTAGCGACCGTTGGCACTGTGAATGGGTTTCCTGCTGTTTTCTGCACGTTAGTAATGTTTTTGCCTATTGTGCACCTGGGAATCATGTGATCTAATGTGCATTCCACCCAAGTGGCTCAATGCATGCTCCTTCCCTAGTACCATTAACACAATGTTACTTAAAAGCATGGCTAACACATGATTGAGGGCCGATGCAGTCTTAGTGCATGCTCTTGTGATACTTACCCTAACTCTGCCTTCCAGGAAACATTGTTTGACCTGAGGAGCCTCATCCTTGGATTTTGGACTCTACCTTTCTTGTATATCAGCTTCTGAGCTGCCCCTGGAGGGCATGTTTTCCTCTTCAGCCAAGAGGTACAGTTAGTCTGCCATTACCTGCCTCAGGTGCAGGATGATGATAAGGGTAAGAATGCTCAGCTGGCTGGAGGCTCCAGTGACCGTGCTGTGAGCTGCTCTTCATTCTCTAGGGGGGTCTGTGGCGGCTATGCCTCCTGGTGTAGGGGAGCCTTTTCTGAAAGGAGAGCTTCTGGAGTCTGGATTGTCCCCCTGGAATTCTTTGTCCCCCTGGAATTCTTTTCCTTTTTGCAACAGGTCTGGTCTTTCTGGCATAGAAATTCAGACCCTTCAGCCTTGAGGTGTCCCCGGATGCAGTCTCGTACTGGGCAGGCTAAAAGTAGAAGCCCTGTTCGATTATCTTTGGCTATCTGTCTCTGGCATGGCACACTCCCCTGAAGATGAGGAACAGTTGGGAGATATCGGAGATGTTGACTATGTCACAGACCCAGATGACTCAGTATTGGGCTCTGATATGGATGAGATCCTACTCTCACCTTCATAAGACTATGCAGAGGCTGGCATTTTTATTTATTTTTATTTTATTTATATTTCTATACCGCAAGTTCCTGAAGATCAAATGCAGTTTACAATAAACAGTGAATTGCACAGTAATACATGTTCATTTTACAGAGAACATTGTTAACTATATACAGTAACAATAAAAATCTAACTCTTAACTATATACATAGGTTGTGTGTCATTGAGTTTGTGGTGAATTATTCTAGGGAATATGGATCCTGAGAGTGAGTAATCTAGAAAGAATTCTGAGGTTGTTATTGCGCCAAAGTGATGTGCAAATAGATGTGTTTTGAGTTTTTTCTTAAAGGTGGAAAGGTCCTTTATCTCTCTTAGGCTTTCAGGGAGTGCGTTCCAAAGAGTAGGTGCACAGTGTGAAAATGCTCTGTTAGTGATCTTTTTGGCTTTAATGTACTCTGGTGCTGTTATCAGTTTGTTTTTATTACAGTTTCTTTGACTATGCAAAGTCTTGACATTAGAGATAAGGGAAGAAAGGTAGGATGGAGATATGTCATTGATTTAGTTTGAAGGAGGTTATAATTATTTTGTCTTAAGTGTGGGAGTGTATTGGAAACCAGTGTAAGTTTTATATAGTATGGGGTGATGTGGTCTAATGGGTTAGAGTTTGTTGTTCTGGCAGCAATGTGTTGAGCAATTTGAAGTGGGCAAATTGTTTGCTTAGGCAGTCCTTGAAGAAGAGAGTTTGCATAGTCAAAGTGTGGGCTTACAATTGCCTTGAGCACTGATTTAAAGTCACTGGGATGGAGTAGGGGGTGGAGTTGTTTTAGCAGTTTAAATTTGTAGTAGATTTTTCGTGTCTAGTATTTTATGCATGAGGACACGTTATGTGTGTGATCTAGTAGTACCCCAAGGTATTTTCTCTCATCTTTGACAGTTATAGTAGTGTCTTGCATTGTAATGTTAGGCGGGGGAGTGAAGTTTAGATTTCGTGTAACATAGAGGGCCTCCGTTTTATTGAAATTAATCTTCAGATTATAGTTTGAAAGCCAGTTAAGTAATTCAGCGAAACAGTTATTGATCTGTTGGATTGGGGATTTGTTAATTTTGAATGGGAGATATATAATTATATCGTCTGCATATATGTGATATAGTAGCTTAAATTTTTAAAGTATGGTGCAGATGGGTTGGAGGTAAATATTAAATAAAAGAGCAGAGACGGCAGAGCTCTGCGGGAGACCTTGTTCCTGGCTGTATGTTTTGGATGTTTCCTATTTTGACATGATTCGCCTGCTCTGGAAGGAGGCACTGGCAGCATTGATTTCTAGGGTCTCACCCGCCTTGAACTTGACAGATGCTTCTGGCACAGAGCAGGAGCCGAAAGTACACATTTCTTCAAAGGGTGTGTAAATCTGCTACGGTCTTCCCATTCCCAGAGATGATCAAAGATATGACCTGATCCTAGTGTGACTCACTCAACTCCCTGCCTAAAGGTTTAAGGGTCTATAAGAAGATCTATGCTCTCCTGGAGGAGAAGTGCAGCGAGTGGCTTCACATTTCCTAGGTGGATGCACAGGTCACTGTGGTTACCAGATGGACCACCATTCCCATGGGAGGTGGATCTGCCTTAAAGGATGTTCTGGACCACAAGGTTGATTTCTTGTTGAAGAGCTAGTTTGCTGTAATGGTGGCTGTTTAATACTGGAGGTATGTACCAGCTTGACATCTTGAGCCCTGCTCCAGTGGATGCTGTCTTCTGCTTGATGATACTACTTCACTTTTGGAGTCTCCTACGGCCTTCCTTTCTGATGCCATGTATGACCTGGTGTGCTTGGTGGCCACGAATGGTGCCCTGACGACAGTGTCACAGCTTTGGATTTGGCTTAGTTACTGGGCGGCGGATACATCCTCCAATGCCTGTTTGGCTCAACTGGCCATTAAGGGGAAGCTCCTGTTTTAAACCGATTTTGAGAAACTGGTGAAGGGCCTATGCGAGACAAAATCTTACCACCTCCTGGAAGACAAGTCCAGGGGGCCTGTGAAGCAGACTAATGCCCCTTTCTCGTTTGGCCTCTGCCTGACCACCAAGGGCATGCTGGCCGGATTCCCCGGGGTCTCAGGACTATCATCACTACTGACCTGGAAAACCTTTCTTCCTCTCTGCTTCAGAGCTTCAGGCTCATTCTCATTCCTTTTATGGAGGACATGCAGCCAGGGACGCAACCCTATCCAGAGAAGAACCTTGCCAGGCCATGCATTGAAGCCTGCCTCTGGTGGGTGGCAGGCTTCGCCTCTTCTTTCAGGAATGGGCCTAGGATACCAAGAATAGCTGGGTGCTAGACAGCATTCAATTTGGCTATGTCCTGGAATGCAAGGAGCTGATTCCCGATGCCTGTGATCAAAGGTTCCATGGTGCGGACCACCTTGAACAAGTTGCTTTGCCTAAAAACTGTGGTGCGCCCCCCCCCCCCCAAATGAGCGTGGCAAGGGCAGATACTCCATTTACTTTGTGGTGCTAGAGAAGGCCAGTTCCTTCCAGTCCATTCTTGTCCTCATAGGGGTCAACGAGCACTTGTGTGTCCTATGCTTTTGGATGGAAACCTTATGCTGTGATTCAAGCAGTGCGCAAAGGGGAGTTTTTGGCTTCTCTGGATCTGGACAAGGTGCATTTTCATATCTCGGTTTTGGAAGAATTGGGGGAATCAGCAGAAGTATCTGGTTTTTGCTGTGCTTGGTTCACTATCAGTTTGCCGCTCTTCCCTTTGGGCTCTCCACTGCCCCAAGGACATTCTCAAAGGTCGTGGTGATGGCGGCTGCAACTCTCTAAGGGGTCTGTGTCCATCCCTATCTAGATGACTGGCTCATCCAAGCCTGTTCCTTGTCAGAAGCATTTTTGGGTGATGTCCCATGTGGTGCCCTTTTTAGAAAGCCTCAGCTGGGTGATCAGTCGGGAAAAGAGCCAGCCTTTATCTTCCCAGTCCTTGGAGTTTCTGGGAGCATGTTTTGACATTTGAATGGGCAGAGTTTTCATGCCAGAGGAGAAAGTCAGATGATTGAATTGCCTGATGATGATCTGGACGCAGCAGGCTCCTGGAGTCTTATCTTCAACTCCTTGGATTGAAGGCAGCAACCATAGAGATAGTCATGTGGGATTTGCTCACATGCAGCCATTTTAGCTGTCTTTGACTCAATGGTCCCAGAGTTCTCAAGAGTTCGAGCACAGGCTTCTGCTCACGTTGAAGGTGAAGTCCAGACTGTGATGATGGTGGTGGCGACAACCCTGCCATCTGAGAGAGGGCATGCCGCTAGACAATTTCCCCTGGATCCTTCTGACAACAGATGCCAGCCTCTCGGCTGGGAAGCCCATTGCTGAGACAATATGGCCCAGGGCCATTGGAACTACATGGAAGTGGTGTGGTCCAACTGCCTCGAGAGTAGGGCCATCAGGTTGGCTCTTCTGCGTTTCTGGCCCCTGATTGAGAGTCGGGCGGTTCGAGTATTTTTAGACAGTGCCATGGCAGTGGCTTATATCAATCAGCAGGGCAGCACAAGAAGCACTGGAATTGCCCTAGAGATGTATCTTCTGTTTGCCTGGGTAGATAAGAACCTCCTAGCCTTGTTGGCTCAGCATATTGCCAAACTGGACAGCATGGATGCGGACTCTTTCAGCTAGCACTCTCTGAATTCTGGTGAATGGGAGTTGAGTCAAAAAGTGTTTTCAGTTGATTTCTGCACCACTGGGGTTGCCCCGAAATGAATCTGATGGCCACCTGCTCCATTGCCAAAGTGTGACACTTCTTCAGTTGCCATACGGAGATGGGATCCAAAGGCATCAATGTCCTGACCCAGCCTTGGCCCAGTCTTCGGCTGCTGTACATGTTTCCTCCATGGCTCCTAGTGGGGCATGTGATTTCGGTGTATAGAACTCTACCCAGGCAGCATTGTTCTGGTGGCGCTGGATTGACACTGGAAAGCATGGGTCAGAGACCTGATATGGCTCCTTTAAGTGCCTCCCCTTTGGCTGTCTCCATCTTGGAGGCTATTGCGGCAGGGACCAATCATCCTGGAGGATCTGGCTCCTTTCTCGCTTATGGCATGGCTCTTGAATGGAGACTGCTAGAACGTAAGGGCTACTCTCCAGCTGTAATCTCTGCTGTACCTGGTACCTGAAGGAGGTTTATCAAGCTAGCATATGTACTGATATGGTGTCTCCTTGAGCGCTGGTGTAGTGCACTTCATTTGGCTCCAGAGATGGAGTGGAGGAGTGGCCTAGTGGTTGGGGCAAGGAACTTCAGGCCGGAAGGTCGGGGGTTCAAATCCCACTAGAGGACAGCAACCTTGGGCCGGAAGAACTGGGGTTTCTAGTCCCACAGGTGCTCCTTGTGGTCTTGGGCAAGCCACTTAACCCTCCATAGCCCATGTTCCCTGTAAATAGTTATCTCCAAGTTATAATGCTCTGTTCAATGTAATTTCAGTTTGTTCAATGTAAACCGCACTGATGCAGAATAGCGTGGTATATAAGAGAATGTAAATAAATAAATGCCAAGGTGTCCTCCCTGTCGGCTTTTCTGCAGGATGGCCTAGAGTCTGGCTTCTCTTGGCTTCCTGAAGGTTCAGGTGGTTGCTTTGGCACGCTCTAGGGGCGGCACATGGGATTAACCAGGTAGCAGCGATATTCATCCACTGATTGGTTAGCCCTCAGTGGTGAAAGTTTAAGCACAGAAAAGGCTGCCCTAACTTTTGCCGTTGAAGCTAACTGAAACTTAAACACCCCCTTACTAATACTAATTTTTTGTTGGATCGCCCACCGTGAACAGGAACTTTCCTGCTCTCGAAGTGAGCCCTCCTTTTTAATCAATTTATCACTGACCCAAAGGCCATAGAAACAGAAACAACAGCATTATTTAGCTGTCTGATCCGTTGAAAAATTACTGGTATAATAACTCAGCATCCAACCGACACCACACATCCACTCCACTTAACTGAAGCTGGAAATGTCCGTTCCTGAGTGGAAGAAGATTTCTCAGTCGCAAAAAGTAAAGCCCATTCATAGAAAAACGGCCTCCTCTTGTAGATGACGTCTTGATAAGACTGAAGAGAAATTCATCCACTCTCCAGACCCGGTCGGGAAAAATCAGAAGCCAAAGGTTCACGTGAATAGTGCTGTTGTTTCTGTTTCTGTCTCTCACTGTGACTTTTGCTTGCCTCTGCAATTTTTATTTTGCCTTGCCTTTGCGTTGTTTCTACACTGTGTGCAGAATTTATTAAATCGCGCGTGGTGGCATTTGAACTTGTTTGGTGGTATTTGGTTTTATCTGGTTTGCTGGACAGATGTTTGAGTTTTTTTGATGATTGTTTGGTGGTATTAGATTACTGGTGCCAGTATGATGAATTCTTATTTTTACTTTTAGAATTGCATGGGTGGTTTTGGCATCCCCAGTCCTTGTATTGCACATCATCCAGAGGTCTTCAGTTCCTGTTGATCTTTAATACTTTGGGACAGTGACAGTTCTGGACCAGATTCAGCTAGTGTTTATACTAATTTAGCAGATTTGGCCTTCTTACATCCAGCCACCCCAGTATAATGAAGATGAGTGTTCCAAAGAAGAGAAAAACCTACCACTTTCATGATGAATGGGAAATGGACTACTTCTTCATCATGGTGAAAGACAAGTGGTGGTGTCTAATTTGTAACGCCTCAGTATCCTTGCCCAAAAAGGGTAATATGGAATATCATTATAAGGCTCTGCATAGCAATAAGTTGATGCTGATTTTCCACCCAAAAGTGAAATTCGTAAACTGAAGCTCAAAGAACTTAAATCGAAATTGGCTACTCGGCAACAGTTGATGGCGAAGCCAAGGGTCACATTCGGTCAATGCAGCCATAGCATCCTTCAAGGTCAGCAACCTGATTGCAAAGAAATGTAAACCTTTCACTGAAGGGGAATTTGTAAAAGATTTGTTTTCTTGAAGCAGCTGACAATCTCTTTGAAGGATCTAAAAATAAGAAAGAGATCATAGCTGCTATTCAAGATGTACAATTGTCAAGAAACACTGTCGTGCGGCGAATAGAAAAGATGTGTGGAGACACAAATGAAGAATTATTGGAGGATGTTTCAAATTGTTGCTTTCTCACTCCAACTGGATGAATCTACAGACATAAGAGACATAGCCCAGTTACTAGTCTTTATCTGGATGGTTTTTGAAGACTTTAGTATTAAAGAAGAACGAACTACTTGGAATGATTTCTTTAAAAGGGAGAACTACCGGTCAGGAAATATTTCTTTCCCTTCTTTTGTGACGGTGTAATCTTCCATTGCATAGACTTGTTTCCATTACTACTGATGGAGCAAGAGCAATGATAAGTGTGGTTAACGGTTTCATAGCCCTCTGTAGACAGCATGACGACTTCCCAGATTTCCTTTCTTACCACTGCATCATTCACCAGCAAGTTTTGGCAAGTAAGAGACTCGATACAAAGACGGTCATGGACATCACTTTCAAAATTGTAAATTCAGTTCGTGGAAGATCACTTCAAAGATGGCTTTCGATCTTACTCTTGATGAAGGGGCAGCGGAAATCATTTTGCACACAGATGTAAGGTGGCTAAGTAGGCACAAATTTCTGCAAAGATTTTGTGATTTGCTGAATGAAATAAGATGTTTTTTGAAGGAGAGGGGAGATGACCAAGCAGAGTTGGAAGATGAGGAGTGGTTATGTGATCTGGCATGTCTCGCTGACTTTACAGGGGAACTAAGTGATATGAACCTTGAACTACAAGGTAAAAACAAATGCATTGGCGAGATGAGTACAGTTTCATCCTACAAGAGCAAATTTGAGCTAATGATGACTGACCTTGCAAACAACACTTTTGATCATTTTCCTAATATGCAGGACCATCTGGGACAATATCCAAACTTTGTTTTTCAGAACAAGAAGTATGTGACAGAAATCTCTTCTGTTATCCAGGAATTCGAAAATAGATTCTGTGACTTCCAAAAATTGGAACGGTTGTGGAGTACTTGTCATACCCATTCAAAGTAGATGTGGACATTAAAGAAACTGCAGCTGCTATCAGTAAAAATTACTCATTGAACAAGCCATCTCTTGAAAACGAAATATTAACCCTTTAAAAATGACATTTTTCTCAAGACCCATGCTGAGCAAGAATTGTTTTGGAAGCTAGTGCCTAGAGGCAAATTTCCCAACTTGAGAAGATGCAGTGAAGCTGTACACTCCTGTTTCGGTTCAACTTATTTGTGTGAATCTGCATTTTCCCATCTGAAAATGGCAGAGTACACAACGTTCCAACATGACAGATGAACATCTCCAGGATTCCCTGAGACTGGCCCTCACACAATATTCACCCAACTTCAAAAAGCTGGTGGATGAAATGCAAGTTCAGATGTCTCACTAATAAGCAAGAGCGAAATATTAAAGATTGTGTAAGATCAGTCTGGATCAATACTCAACCTAAATTTAACACAAATTACTCAATAAAAGTTAAAGAAAGTTATTAAGACAGTTAAAGAATTACTCAATAAAATTTTAAGAAAAAATGTACTTTCTATTTCCCCTTGCAGTTCTTACTGGATCTTCGTCTCTGTTTTGTTTTTGCTTAATTTGCTTAACAGCTGATCACATCCAAGTAAATGACAGAAGGTTCATTAAAAATGGAGGGGGGCCGAATCCTCCAACTTTATTGGGTTGAAATTTAATTTGAAACTTAATTTTCATGGTGGTAGATCACCTGCACTTTTGGCCGGAAAAAGTAGATCACGACCTGCTCGAAGTTGGACATGCCTGTATAGGATAGAGGAGATATGATAGATGTTTAAATACCTCCGTGGCATAAATGCACAAGAGAGCCTCTTTTGATTGAAAGCAAGCTCTGCAACAAGGGGGTCATAGGATGAGGGTGAAAGGGGATAATTGACTCGAGCAATATGCAGAAATATTTCTTTACAGAAACGGTGGTAGATGCATGGAATAGCCTCCCAGTGAACGTAGTGGAGACAAGGATAATATCTGAATTCAAGAAAGCATGGGACAAACACAGAAGATCTCTAAAGGAAAAGGGACTATAGTATTTGATATGGAAGGGTACACTGGATAGGCCATATGGTCTTTTTCTGCTGATATGTTTCTATGTTTATAAAACTGGTAAAACAAATTTAGGCCTTAATTATCTGAAGATTGTTTAAAAGTTATTGTACAGGCCTCAGTTGTTTCTATCATGAGTGTTTGTAATTTATTTTATTTATTTATTTATTTATTTACATTCTTTTATATACCGCGCTATTCTGCATCAGTGCGGTTTACATTGAACAAACTGAAATTACATTGAACAGGGCATTATAACTTGGAGATAACTATTTTACAGGGAACATGGGCTATGGAGGGTTAAGTGGCTTGCCCAAGACCACAAGGAGCACCTGTGGGACTAGAAACCCCAGTCCTTCCGGCCCAAGGTTGCTGTCCTCTAGTGGGATTTGAACCCCCGACCTTCCGGCCTGAAGTACCTTGCCCCAACCACTAGGCCACTCCTCCACTCCAATGTTTTGTACTTGGGGGGGTTACAGTCTAAACTAATGTCTCAATTGCAAGTCCTACATAATACAGCTGCTAAGGTTATTTTGAAGGGCTTTAGATGGGAGGGGGTGGAGGAGTAGCAGCTTAGTCATTTGAGCAGTGGCCTGTTGACGAAGAGACTAGTGTTCAGTTCCTACTAGTCCTTCTTGTGGCCTTGGGCAAGTCACCTTGCTTTCCACTGCCTTTGAAGAAAGGTAGACCTGCTATCTACCTCTGGTCATACCATCTCCAGGAACAAGCAGGAATGCAGTCTTTATATATGGGTTACATCGGTACCAACGGAGCCCACATGGGAACGCTCCTCAGCAGCCAATAGGAAAGCCTTTGGGAACACTCCACTGTGCCTGCTCATCTGCCTTCCCAACTCCTTTCCTTGGTTCTTTGTTTTACATGGAGCCAGCATGTTGCTAAATCCTGTCACCACCGAAAACCTTTCCTTTTTTAGTGTATCCTGTGTTCTTCCTTTCTGTTGACGCCAGCCCTATCAGAACTGACACCGGCCCCGACAAATTCTTTTCTCTTTTAGTTGTAAAATTTTCTATTTATTTTCTTTTCCTGTGGTTTTCACCACAAACTGGGCCTTTAGGCTTCCATATCCTCTTCGATTTGAAGAATATTTTCTAAAATAGAAAACCAACTATTGGTTTTAAGAGATGTGCCGGTACAATATCTGTCACAGATAAACATGACTGATGTTTCAAATGTTTGGGCCTTGATAATTTACCAGAATCTTGTCCTTTGTGACAACAAATGACAAAGAGAAGCCTAAAGAATAGAGCCAGACAGTCTTGGTTGCTGTTCGCCACAGACTTTATTTTAGTAGCTTTTACATCATCTGCCTCCTCTCATGGATCATAAGAACATAAGAACATAAGATATGCCATACTGGGTCAGACCAAGGTCCATCAAGCCCAGTATTCTGTTTCCAACAGTGGCCAATCTAGGTCATACGTACCTAACAGTTTCCCCAAGGGACACAGGTTCCACAATGCTTGTATTGGTTCAAGCATTGATATCCTGGGTCCCTTCTTAATAATGGTTTATGGACCTTTCCTCCAGGAACTTGTCCAAACCTTTTTTAAACCCAGCTACACTAACAGCCTTTACTACATCCTCCGGTAACAAATTCCAGAGTTTGATTACACGTTGAGTGAAAAAATATTTTCTTTTATTAGTCTTAAATAGTTTACCCTGTAGCTTCATTGCATGTCCCCTAGTCTTTCTATATTCTGATAAGGTAAACAATCGATCTACGTTTACCCGTTCCACTCCGTTCATTAATTTATAGACTTCTATCATATCTCCCCTCAGCCGTCTCTTTTCCAGGTTAAAGAGCCCCAACCTTTTTAGCCTTTCTTCATAGGAGTAGGAGTCTCAGATCTCTTCCAAGTCCAAACATAAGAGTAAAGTCTCTGATTTTCTAGAAAGGCATCACCATTGAAGACCTGTACCAGACCTGAGGACACAAGCCTCGAGAATCCCCTAGGGGATGCTTATGATACAAACCGGCCAGCCATGCAGCCCTGGTGGGAGGACCTAGCCTCCAAAGCAGAAGAGGGGCTCAGGGACGCTCCTGAGGAATTGACCTCTGGAGAGCTACCAGTTCTGGGACTGTGGCTCAAACCCCATCGGTGATTCCACCCAAACATTGGTCATCTTGCCGGACTAGCGCATGCTGGCTCTTGAGAGGAGTTTGTCTGCACTCCTGGCAGCCTTAGTACTGACAGTATTGATAGCTCCAGCAGTGCAGGCTTTGCCACTCTGCCTATAGCCAACTATATCTGCCTGCTATCAGCCTATGAACCTGCATTGATGGAGCTCTCGAGACTGACACCTCCGTTGGAACCCACTGATAACACTGATACCCAACAGGCTAATGCTGCCATGGCTCCTGATGCCGATGCCTCTGAGCATCGGTATCTGCATCGACCCTCGATGACGAAGTATCAAGGTCAAACGCAAGATTGCTGATACTTTTAGACTTTATTTTTCAGACTCTGGTTCTAGTTCTTCTGATTCTGATGTGGGATTAGTGGATTCCCAGGAAATCCCAGACATCACTTCAGACCCATCCCCTCATAAGCAGCACAGGTCCCCACCAGAAGATGTCTTTCCAAGACTTCATCCATGACATGTCAGCAAGTCTGGCCATCACAGTGGCCTCAGAGAAGAACAGAGGGCAGAGGAATTGGAGATACTCCAATACACTCCCACACCCAAAGAAGCAACTACTTTACTAGTACATCGCATCTTACAAGATCTTATGCTCTGCATATGGGAGGCTCTTCTCACAGTTCTGCCTATCAGCAAGAGGCTCGATACCATGTACTGACTGAGTTACAGAGTGTAGAGACACATGAAACAAAGAGGGCACCCCTCCTTCAGTGTTATGAGGCACAGAAAAAGCAGGACAATGATACGCCATGGGAAGACAATTTTATTCAGGAAACTGAGATTTTTCAGCTGGAAAGGCATTCTTCATTATGCAAGGAGTCCACCAGGCGATCTTATGCCTTCAAGTGGCGAAGGTTTGCCCTCTGGTGCGACCCAAAGGGCATTGACCCCTTTGTGTGCCCCGTGGAGTCCCTTCTACAATATTAATTAAAAATAATGAAGTAAAAAAAAACATTCAAATCAATTGCAATAATAAACACAATAAAACCAAAGATAAAACCAAACTAAACATCAAATAGAAAAATATCAAATTAAAACTAGACACATATTACAGCCTTTGAAAGTAACATTAACATATAATAGTTAAAATTAGAATGGAAGGGTGACTGAAAGTGATAAGTATAGTTCCCATTATAATTATTATGCATAATGCTGTTTTTATGATTTGCCCTTCTCTTTTTCTGGATATTATAACGCATATGTCTCCCACTGGTTTCAGGTGTTCTAGCATTGTTATTTTAGTTTGGTCATACACCGGTAGGTGAGTAACGCTATTTCCTCAGTTTGTCTCCATGATCACATTTTATTATCATGGTTTTAAAACTCATTTATGGCTCTGCATGGATAGTGGTTTTAAAGAACACTTTTATCACTTTCAATTATATTTGAGATTGGTATGACATACATGGTACTAGTTGTTTAGCACATCACTTAAACATGTTTCTCTATAATTTTAGAAGCACATTCATCCTTCCATTGTGATTTTAACTATTTGTTGTTTAGTTTGGTTTTATCTTTGGTTTTATTGTGTTTATTATTGCAATTGATTTTAATGGTTGGTTGTTTTTTTTTTTACTTTATTTTTAATTGTTATTTATTTTAGAGGTCTGAGACCCCGAAGAAGGCCTTCCTGGCCACAACACCTGTCGGGCTGACCTCATAGTTTACTGAATAAAGTGTCTCTCTCCATGGTGTATCATTGTCCTGCTTTTTCTGTGCCTGAGTTCCAGAGTGCCCAGGCTTCCAGAAGCCTCAGGTCCCACACTACTCCATACTGGTGGAATCGGCAATGCGCCAAATAAAGAGTTAAAAAAATCTCTTATTCATTCTTCCGGGTAGGGACTCAAGGACACTCTATGCCTTTGGGCATTGATGCTTTCAGGCATGCATGTTGGCGTCTAGGATTAACTCCTACATGCTATACATGGGCATTTTTCTAAAGAATGTCACCAGGGACCTGGAGATGTTCGTCCCCATGCTTCCTGATGATGAGCAGAATGCATTCCAAGCACTCATCAGGCAAGGTCAAAATACCTCAGAATTCATTACCAGGGCATCTTTTGACACATTTAAGTCAACAGAGCTTCAGCAGTCTGCATTAGGGCTCTGAGGATGGCCTAGTTACAGGCATCAGATCTCAAACAGTGGGTCCAGGACAAGTTGGCTAATATCCCATGTACGGGAGAAAACCTTTTTGGAAAAGGTTGGAGAGAAAAGGCCGGAGAGATTGAGACAAATGTCTTACCCTTAAACACCTTTCCAGGAAAACACTGACCTCTCCAAAAGGAAGGCTCTTCCAAAGAAACTTTTCTATTCTAAGAAGAAGAGAGATTATCCTTCTTATCCACCTGCAGCTGCTTACCAGCCTCAGCAGCGGCAGCAGGGCCCTTCCCAACCCCAAAAACTCAAAGCTCCTAAGCCTCAACCAGCGGCTCAGGCACAACCTGCTCTTGGTTTTTGACTCCTTCCTGGATAGTCTTGCCACTCTGTCTCTGGACGGTCCTCAGCCCCTCCACATAGCAGGCAGACTCCGTTCCTATGCCCACAGGTGGCACCTCACCACTTCAGAACAGTGGACTCTCAACATCATCCAAAGAGAGTATCTGCTTCACTTTGAAATCTTACCCCCACCAGCTTCACAAGGGACTATCCCACCCATCCCCTTCAAAGCACTCTCAAGAGATGAGGTGTCCACCCTGTTATCCCAGGGCACCATAGAAAGAGTTCCAATGGGACGTCCATTCCCCTATTTCTGCCTCAGAATAGACCCCATAGTCTCTATAGTCCATGTTATCTCCTATGCTCATCTACACAGGTGACAAGCCCAGTGGATTCTGTCTTCTAATTGGACGCAAGCAAAGGGGCATCTCAGAGACAAGATCATCACTCCTCAACTGACCAAGTCTCTTCAGTGGTGGTGTTCTCCACAGAACCTTCTCGGTGGGTCACCTTTTCAGATGCCTCCATCTCGATATGCCCTGACAATAGATGTCTCCAAACTGGGTTGGGGAGCACATATGAATTACCTAACCACACAAGGACTGTGGATACAACAAGAATCTGCTTTGAAGATCAACCTCCTAGAACTACGGGCTATAACAAATGCCCTTCGGGTTTTTCAACCCTATATTTCAGGGCAACAGGTATTAGTCAGGACGGGCAACCAGGTTGCCATGTTCTATGTGAACAAACAGTTGGGGACTGGATCCTATACCCTATATGAGGAAGCGCTTTTGCCTGTGGTTCTTTGCTGTTGCACACTGCATTCACCTCAGAGCGGTGTACCTCCTAGGTGAGCTCAATGTCCTTGCAGACAGGCTAAGCTATATCCTTTGTCCACACGAGTGGACCCTACATCAGGAGACAGTTGCTTGGATCTTCCAAACATGGGGAGCCACATTGATAGATCTTTTTTCCACTGCAGAACGCAGAGCTTTCACTCTTCTGCTCTAGGCTTCTATCCCTGCACCGACAAGCCCCAGATGGTTTCCTTCTCCATTAGGGGCAGGGTTTGCTCTATGCATTCCCACCCATCCTCTTGATACCCAAAATGCTGTTCAAGCTACAGGCCGTCAAGGGCTCCATGATCCTCATAGCCCCTTTTTGGCCCTGTCAACTATGGTTTCCTCTGCTTCTTCGCCTTGCGCAGACTCAACCTTTCAGACTCTGATCTGCACCCGAACTCCTCTTCCAGGACCAAGGGATACATCTCCATCCCAATCTTCACTCCCTGCGCTTCGCAGCATGACTGCTGAAAGGATAGTGCTTGCTGACCTCAACCTGCCACAGGAGGTCAAAGATAATCCTTCTTGCATTATGCAAGGAGTTCACCAGGTGATCTTATGCCTTCAAGTGGTGAAGGTTTGTCCTCTGGTGTGACCCAAAGGGCATTGACCCCTTTGCGTGCCCCGTGGAGTCCCTTCTACAATATTTTCTCCACTTGTCCTTGGCAGGTCTTAAGACTAACTCAGTACGAGGTCATCTTGGTGCCATTGTGGCCTCTCACAAACTACTTGGATGGACAGCCTATCTCCTCATGCTGCTTAGTAGCATGCTTCATGCAGGGTCTTTTTCTGTCCAAACCACCCATTAAGCTGACTCCGGTGGCCTGGGACTTCAATATGGTTCTAAAGTCTCCTTTTGAACCTTTAGCCACCACTTCACTGAAGTTCCTATCTTGGAAGGTAGTCTTCCTTATTGCTGTCACATCAGCCCACCGTATAGGCGAACTGAAGACTTTGGTGGCAGGTTCACCATATACCCAGTTCCACCATGACAAGGTGGTTCTCTGTACCCTTCCACATTTCCTACCAAAGTTAGCCTCCTCCTATTTAAACCAGGCAGTAATCCTACTGATTTTCTTCCCCAGACCACATTTCTCTCAAGCTGAGGTAGCGCTACACACGTTAGACTGCAAGCGAGCGCTGGTTTACTACTTGGATAGAACTAGGGTTCACAGAAAATCCTCTCAATTATTTGTTTCCTTTCATCCATTATTCATTTTCCTTTCATGTGTCATCTTGGACTACCAGTGACAAAACAAACTCTATCCAGATGGATACCAGATTGTATTATGCACAAGCCAGACTTTCCCTGGAGGGTTACGTTCTCCGGGAACAAGCAGGAAGTTAGTCCTCACATATGGGTGACGTTGGCGCCGATGGAGCCCTCATGCGGAGCAAATCCCCAGCTTTCAGAGAACCTTTGGGAATTGCTTTACGCATGCGCGGTCCCCTTCCCACCCAAGGGTGCCATCTTGCTCAGACTCCTTTTTTCCACGGAGCCCTCCGGACATGGTCCAACCGTCACCGTGGAAAAAGCTTAAAGTTAGAATTTAATTTCTTTTTCCTTACCAGATCAACACCGGTTCCCCTTCCTGCCTTTGGCTCAGTACACTGGTATCGAGTCTGGACTGATTTTTCAGTTTTTGTCCTTCGTGATTAGCGTTTGCACTCTTTTTCTTTTTCACTAGCAGCCCGGGTCTTTGACCTCGCAGGGGCCCATTTTCCCCTGATGGCTGCCAGTGGGTTTAAGAAATGTGATCGGTGTGCTAAACTAATGTCTCTCACTGATGCAGTCTCGTCTATGTACCTCTCTGTCTGTCTTATGTTTTTCAAGTCTGCTACTCTAGCCTCTAGAGAAAGGACTCGTTCCCTGAGAGAAAAGAGCTCCTTGCACCCAATGCATACGTAAGACCTCTCACCAACTGGGAGAAAATCATACATGTGACACTCAATGCAAAAGACTGGAAAGCCCCCATCTCGCTGCTGGACTGCTGTCTGCATCTTAGTTTTAAGTTTGTGTTTAGATCTTTAAGTTCTTTATGTAGTAAGGGTTGCTATGGATATTTATACCAATAAAACTGTACCTTAATACGTTTAATATACCTTGTTCACCTGAAGCTTAATTAATCTCAGGTCTTTAGTGTATGACTGATTTGGGTAACGAGCTTCACCTGAGAGAACCTCCTGTCTTTTAAGATGTGTAAGTACCTATAAAACTACGATTATCCCAGGGGTGGGAGGGTGTGGGGAGGGAGGAAGGGAAATAACACTTATTAAAAGAGGGCTGCTACACATGAAGGAATATCCTTCATGCTTCTAGGAAACCCTCCACAAGACGCTCGTATGCCTTTAAGTGGAAAGGTTTTACCATATGGTGCTCGAAGAAGGGTCTTAACCCTCTTGAGATACTCCAGTATCGATTCCAGAGGTATCTCCTTCATTTGTCAAATGCGGGTCTCAAGACACATTCAGTAAGAGTCCATCTTAGTGCTATTGCAGCTTCTTACAAGCCTCTAAGTGGACAACCTATTTCCTTTCATCCTCTCATAGCGAGATTTGAGAGGCCTTCTTTTAACAAAGCCTCCCATTAAGCCACCACCGGTTGCATGGAACTTAAATCTGGTGCTCGGGCAGCTCATGAAACCACCCTTTGAACCATTACCCACTACATATTTGAAATTCCTTTCCTGGAAAGTCATCTTCCTCATTGCAATCGCATCAGCACATCACATCAGTGAATTGCAAGTGTTTTAGTGGCTGATCCTCCTTATACAAAGTTCCATCATGATAAGGTAGTTCTTAGGACTCATCCACACTTTATGCCAAAGGTGGTTTTGCCTTTCCATTTAAACCAAGTGGTTTACCTTCCTGTATTCTTTCCGAGCTGAAGACTTTTCAGAGTAAAGCCAGCATTTATGATGTGGTTGAATCAAAGCCCTCGGGACATCAGACTGCTGATGTAGCTGCACATGAAATGAGTCAGAAGCTGTAAAGATGTCTTACACACTGGAACATGGAACGTACGAGGCATGAACCAAGGGAAGTTGGAGGTGGTCAAGAATGAAATGGAATGTGTACAACTTGATCTGTTGGGTGTCAGCGAACTGAAATGGACTGGCATCGGGCACTTTGCATCAGATGATCACATGGTCTACTATGCTGGAAATGAAAAAGACAAAGAAGAAATGGTGTTGCATTTATAATAATGAAGAAACTTGCAAGAACTGTAAAGAAATACAATGCAGTCAGCGAACGCTTAATCTCTATTAGTCTACGAGAAATGCCTATCAACACAACTATAATTCAAGTATATGCCCCAACAAACAGCTGCAGAGGAGAATGAAATTGAAGAGTTCTATGAACAAGTACAAGCTGAAATTGACAGAACATGCAAACAAGATATCCTGATAGTCATGGGTGACTGGAACGCAAAAGTTGGCAACAAAGAAGGCAAAGTAGTTGGAAAATATGGACTTGGCAACAGAAATGAAGATGGAGAAAGACTGATAGAATTCTGCAAGACCAATGATCTATTTATCTCAAACACCTTCTTCCAGCAACACAAGCGGCGACTGTGCACATGGACTTCACCCAATGGATTGTATAAAAATCAAATTGACTACATCTGTGGAAGTCAACGATGGAAAAGCTCTATAACATCAACAAAGACAAAACCTGGAGCTGACTGTGGTACAGATCATCAACTACTAGTATGTAAGCTCAAGCTAAAGTTGAAAAAGAGCAAACCACTCATGAATGCAGCAAAATATGACTTTGAGAATATACCACTGGACTTTAAAGACTGCCGGCAAAATCGATTTGCTGCTTTAGATACAAATGACAGAGCTCCAGAAGAGTTACAAAAGGTGAAAAAGAAAAAACGGCTAAAATGGATGATGGAAGAAACTCTGAAAATTGCCCAGAAACGCAGAGAAGCTAAAGCCAGAGGAGAAAGAAAGACAATCACAGAACTCAACAGAGATTTCCAACGTGCAGCAAGACAGGACAAGGAAAAGTACTACAATGATGCATGCAAGGAAATAGAAGCAGAAACTATTAGCGAAGGAACAAGATCGTCTTTCCTAAAGCTACGAGAGTTAAAGAAAAAATTCCAGCCTCGAATTGGAATGTTACAAGATGCTCAGGGTTCTATGTTGAATGATGCTGAGAAGATCAAGAAAAGGTGGAAGGAATATACAGGTTTTTTATATGATAAAGATCAAGTAGACCAACAGCCGTTTCAACCTATACCTTATGATCGGGAACCATTGGTGATGAAAGAAGAAGTTGAAGCAGCATTGAAAGCCTTATCAAAGAACAAAGCACCAGGCATTGATAGTATTCCCATAGAGGTATTACAGCAATCTGATGCAGCTGTTACCGTAGCTAGGGAGTCCCCATATGTGAAGAGTACATTCCTGCTTGTTCCTGGAGATAGCATAGTTAATCACCTGTAACAGTTGATCTTCGGGAACAGCAGGAATTTAGTCTTCACAACCCGCCCACCTCCCCTAGGAGTTGTATCTCTCTCTTTCTCTCTCTCCCTCTTTCTTTTGTATCAGCTATAAACTCAACTGGAGAGGGACAGTTGGAAAGGCGGGAAGGCAGCACGCAGGCGCTGTGGGATGCTCCTAAAAGCTTTTCTATTGGACGTTGGAGAGCGTTCCCGCGCGGACTCCGTTGGTACTGACGATACCCCATATGTGAAGACTAAATTCCTGCTGTTCCTGGAGATCACCTGTTACAGGTGAGTAACTATGCTTTCTCCATCCATGGAACTCCCAACCCCCCCATCCTTTTTATCCCTGTAGATCATTCTCCGTGCCACCCTCGTGTCCTTCCCATCCCATATAAACTCCATCATCATCCTCTGAACCCGTTTCAAATAATTACGGGGAACCCTACAAGGGAGTGAGCTAAACATAAAGATAAAGCGAGGCAAAACATTCATCTTTAAGACTGCTATTCTACCCAGCCAGGTTAAATATAGACCCTTCCACTTTTGCTGATCTTTCTGCACCTCCTTCAACAACGGTACATAATTCCACTGCCCTAAATTGGTAATGTTTTCCTCTATGTTAATCCCTAAATATTAATAGGAGCCCTCTACCTACTTAAATGCAACCCCCCCTTCAAACTAGTCACCCACTCCTTTTGTAAATTAAATCCTGTTTTTGTTGTTGTTAAGTGCCGTCGAGTCTGAGTCGACTCATGGCGACCCTCTGGATAGCTATCCTAAATTGTGTTCGGTCTTCAATCAGCCTGCTCATTGTTGACAGACTGGTACCTGTGGCTGCTGTTATTGTATCGATCCATCTCATTGCTGGCCTTCCTCTTTTGCGTTGACCTTCTATCTTGCCAAGCATAATGTCTTTCTCTAATGATCTCTCTCTTCGCATGATGTGTCCAAAGTATGAAAGTCAAAGTCTTGTCATCTGAGCTTCTAAAGAAAGCTTAGGTTTGATCTCCTCTAGTACCGACTGGTTTGTTCTTCGGGCAGTCCATGGTATACACAGTATTCGCCGCAAGCACCATAATTCAAAGGCATCAATTTTCTTCCTGTCTATCTTTTTCACTGTCCAGCTTTCACATCTATATGATGTTATTGAAAATACCATGGCTTGAACAAGTCGAATCTTTGTATGGAGAGAGATATCTCTGCTCTTGAGAATCTTATCTAGGTCTTTCATAGCCATTCTGCCAAGAGCAATGTGTCATCTGATTTCTTGACTGCTTGTTGCTTCTTTATTGATAGTTGATCCAAGTAGGTTAAAGTTGTTCACAATTTCAATTTCTTCTCCTTCAACGATGAACCTGTTGATTATGCCAGTTGTCATGATCTTTGTCTTCTTTACATTAAGGTGCAGGCCCATTTTGAGACTGTTCTTTGATTGTGAGAAGCAAATGTTTCAGATCATCTTCGCTTTCAGCCAGTAATGTGGTATCATCAGCATAGCGAAGGTTGTTGACGAGTCTTCCACCAATCTTCACACCTCTGTTGTCTTCATACAATCCTGCTTCTCTGATGATTTGTTCTGCATATAAATTAAACAGGTAGGGGGAAAGTATGCAGCCTTGTCTTACACCTTTGCTTATTTTAAACCTTTCTGTTTCTCCTTGTTCCATTCGAACAATTAAATCCTAGTATCTCAGATTTGTTCCCATTTTATTTTGTATCCTGCCACCTTACTATAGTCTATTTCCCTCATTAGAACAGGTAAGGAAGTTAACGGCTCCCTGATTGTAAAAAGTACATCATCCGCAAAAGGTGTTATCTTTGTTTCACAATTATTCATAGTTACCCCTTTTATGTCTTGCATCATCCGCACCCTTTCCGCCAACGGCTCTATCACCAATGCAAATAGCAGGGGTGACAGTGGACACCCCTGCCTGATACCTCGCTCTAGCCTAAATACATTGGAATAGCTACAATTAATCCTAATCCTAGCTTTTGGCACCTTATACATTGCTTGAACCCACTGGACAAAGTTTGATCCCAATCCCTTCTTTCCTAGAACTTGTATCATGAATGGCCACTCCACCCGATCAAAGGCCTTTTCTGCGTCATCTGTTATAAACACCACCTTTTGGCCTGTCCGTTGTACTTCCCATGTTAGGTTACACATTTTTTGGATATTATCCCCCCTTGCTTTCCTGTTACAAATCCTGCCTGGTCCAGATTTATTAACTTTGGCATTACCCTTTGCAGTCTATTTGCCAATATTTTGGCCAACAGTTTTGCATCAACATTCAAGAGTGAAATTGGCCTATATGACCCACATACCATGGGGTCCTTTCCTGGCTTTGGAAGCACTGTTATCCCAGCCTCCATCATCGACCCAGGCAACGCCCCCTCTTGCAATACCCCATTGAATACCTCAACCATCAGAGGCCTAAGAGTTGGTTGAAATACTTTTTTAAAATTTCCCAGTTAACCCGTCCAACCCAGGAGCTTTTCCCATTTTCAAAGAACCAATAGCCTCCTCTATCTCACACTCCGCAATTGGCCTATCAATCCACTCCACCTCTTCTTTTGTAATGGTAGGCAACCTGCACTCTGCCAGATACTCCTCACTCTCTCCCTTTCCTCCAGAAACTTCACTACTATATATTTTTTTATAATAGTCCTCAAACATTTTCCTTATTTCATTGTTTCCGTGCACCAACCTCCCAGCTTCATTACGTATGCTTACAATATTATTTTGTGCAGCTCTCCCTCTCAACTGGTGCGCTAACGTATGCCCCGCCCTATTCCCCCCTTCAAACATCTGCTGTTTTAAGACATCTAGTTGATGCGCTATTTTACTTGCCTGCAATTGGCCTACCCATCCCCTCAACATCTGCAATTCCCCTATCACCTCTGGCTTTCTATCACACTGATGAACTCTTTCCAGTTTCCCAATCTCATCCAGGATCTTCCTCTCTGTTTTCCCTTTCATCCAACACACTCTTGCCGCCTCTTTTATTAGATGTCCTCGCACCACTGCTTTTAATCCATCCCATACTATTCCTATACCTACCTCCCCATTTAAATTAAAGTCTTGTTATTCCTTCATTACTTTCACTATTTTCTCCACTATTTCCAGTTCTTCTAATAAAGATTCATTTAACCTTCAAAATTTAATCCCCTCATCAACATAGCCCAAACTAAATTTCACACTCACAGGCGCATGGTCCGTCCACGTTATGGACCCCTGCTCAACCTCTGCCACCCTGTTCTCCCACCCCCCTCCCACCCAAATCATATCTATACGACTATACGTATCACGAGGGGTGGAATAAAAGGTATATTGCTTTCGCCCCGGATTCTTGCACCTTCATGCATCCACCAAACCCAGACCCTCCTTCATTTTTAACAATTTTTTCCAATCTCTTTTTTCCCCACCCCCTCCCTTCCCCATTATCCAGTCTCAGATAAACCATGAAATTAAAATCACCTCCCACAGTTATTGGTGACTTCCCCAACTCCTCCAACTCTCTCTGTATCCTTTCATAAAACTCCTCTTGTTTCTCATTAGGCCCATACAAACTCAAAACCCATACCTGTTCTTTCCTCACCTAAATTTTGGCTCCAACCCATCTACCTTTTTTATCCCTATATTCCCCCACCACCTTCTCTACCCAATCTGCTCCTACCATTAATCCCCCCCCCCCCTTCCTTGGCTCCGCTCTGTCCTGCCAATAGCACCTTTGGGTATTTTGTTTTTGTTTGCAGCATTCTTTCCTGTCCTACCTTCAAATGCGTTTCTTGTAGTCAAATAAAATCAGCCTGTAGTCTGCCCCCTTCTTTCTTCCCTAACCTCCTTTTCCTCCAGGTTCGGAGGCCCTTCACATTAATAGTAGCCACAATCATATTTTGTGCTCCCACCTGTGTGCTACCTTCCTCCCTCCCCTCCCCTCTCCTCTTCACCCCACCCCCCCACTGCACTTCACCCGTCCCCCCTCCCTTTCTCCTCTCCCCCTTCAGAAACTCCCCCCTCCCCCCTCATTTCTACCCCCTCCTCCCTCACTTCTATCCCCTCCTCCCTCTGGAGTAGTGCCCATCAGCTTAGAGCAGCCCCTCTTTTCGTTGCCCTTCCCTCTTTATCTTAATAACCCTTCCCTTCTTCCCCCCCTCCCATAGACATTTACATTGAACCTATTCTTCCCTCCTCCTTCCTCCCCTTCTAATAACCCCACACTCCTCATTAACAATTACCTATTAACATATAAAGTTACATCGTCAGCTTTAAACTCGCATCTATAAACCTTCAGTTTTAAACATTCAACTTTAAACAGGGTGCAACCATCCACCCACCCACCCCTCCCTCTTATACATCCGCCATCTCCCTCCCCCCTCCCCCTCCCCCCTTTTCACTCAAGTAACCCATTTTTACATTTTAACCCAACAGCAATTGCAATTTCTCAATGTCCTTCATTCTTGGTGTACAATCTCCATCTTCCGCGCTGTTCTTCAGGTGCCATCTCCCCTATGTGACTGGTCTTCCGTCCCCGCATCTGTACTCAGGGGACTCCTTCCTCTCTTCCCTGCTGATTTCCTTGCCACTGTTGAATCCTCCCCTATCTTCTCCCTGTGCTGTTGAACTATCTGGCTACTTCCCAGCCCTGTCTCCGCCATTGCCCTTTCGGCCTCTGCATTTGTACGCACTCTCCAGTTCTTAGTACCCACATTAGATATACCCATTTGGATTAATCTTCAACGATACCGTACATTTTCCTTCCTCAGTATATTTGTAATAGGCTGCATATCCCTCCTCCTTTGCAGTGCCCCTGCAGCCAGATTTGAGTAAAGTTGTATTGGGTATCCCTGCCGCACGAAGTCTCGAAACTGCCTCATCTGCTGTATAATTCTCTCTTTAATTTTAAAATCATTGACACAAATTACAATGTCTCTCAGTCGATTTGTCCTGCTCGGTCCTAATGCCCGATGAGCTCTGTCTATTTTCACCGCTTCCATTGCCCTCTCCTTCCCCTCTTCCTGTAGGATGGCTTTACACACTGCTTGTGCCACTTTCTCACAGTCCATAAACTCCATTTTGCAATATGGACATCTACGAACAGGCATGCAGATGTCCAAATCACAGAGATGTCCCCAAAGCCATTTTAGAAGCTGTGTCTGTGGATGTCCCCACTGCAAGGATGTCCAAGTCTCTAAACGAGGGCATCGTGGAGGCATGGCCAGGATCTTCCTAAGAACCTGGACGTCCCTGCCTGATCTCAGAACTGCCCTGAATTGCATCTGAAATTAAACCTGCTCTAGGTATGAACAAGCATTTGGAAAGTCCTCATTTTGTGGAAGGTGTGGAAAAGGAGCTACACTAATACCCCCTGTATTACTATGTTAACAAACACTGATGAGGAATGGGGGCTAATGTTTTCACTTTGCTATGCTGCTGGATGTCCTCTTGTGCTAGCCTGCCTGAGATGGATGTTCCTGACCCAAGTGCCCCTAATGGAGACGTCTATATGGCCTCCTGCTTGCACCTCTATGTCAGGGATGTTTATGTTCTTGAAATCAGCCGGAGACGTAGATTTCTTTCTGACAACAAATGAGTGAGTAATAATAGACAGGCTTTATGAAGAAAACCCCAGCACGACATGTTTTGGTAACACTTGCCTTCTTCAGGGAGTAAGCCTCAAACAAATTAAAAACACACACATTCAAACACAACCATAAACTAAAAAAAAACAAAGAGCAAACTAATAATAAATCATAAAAAAACATAATATCCTAAATAAAGCACAAAACAATGAATACCATATGAATAAGTATGGTCTATGCCCCCTAGTTGACATCCTCCTATTCCTTTATTTAGTATAAGTTTTAAGTCTTTGGATATCGCCCTTGGAGGGCTTTTTTTATAGGTCTTGTTATCTATATGTATATTTTATTCTTGGTCCAACGAACATTTAACCTTTTATTATACCTACCTTTTTTATATTGTTTTACCTGTACATGATAACTGATCTTATTCATATGGTATTAATTTTTTATGTGCTTTTATAGTTTATTTTTAGTTTGCTCTTTGGTTTTTTAGTTTATGGTTATGTTTTAATATGTGGGATTTACATTTGTTTGAGGCTTATCCTCCCCCCTTCCAGAAGAAGGCAAGTGTTGCCAAAGCATGTTGTACTGGGGTTTTCTTAATAAAGGCTATCTGTATTCCACCTCGCTCTAGCTTATTGCCGTGCTTTAGCTGCGAGTATGCATGCTCTTTTGTGTGGACTTGGCATTTTTCTGTCCTAGATGTCCCTGATTTAACTTGAATGTCCTTTATAAAATCACTCTCTTAATCCTATTCTCTTTGGGCCCAATATTCCAAATGATTTAACATGCTTAGCAGAGTGCTAACCACATTAATTGCGGTAAACAGATTATTCAGTGGCACTAACACTGTTAGTACTGCTGGATAACTGCAACTGCCAGCCCTACACTCCCTGATGCTTAGCATCGGGGCATGTCAGGGGCAGAGCAGAGGTGGCATTGATTGGTAACTGTGATAACATAGTAACATAGTAAATGATGGCAGATAAAGACCAGCATGGTCCATCTAGTCTGCCCAGCAAGATGGCAAGAGTAGGTGCACCTGTCGCTCTGTGCAGGCCACCCCTCCCCATGTCTTTGTTTAGGAGTGAACCCACCACTCCATGTAGGACACCCTTAGAACCAAGAATACAAGAACCCAAAAATTGTATTCTTGGTTGTCACAATGCGATAATGTTACATGTGGATGTCCCTCAGTTTCTTCTATTGAGGGGGTCCTCTAGTGACGTTCAATCTGAGGATGATGCATCTAAGGGCAAATTACAAAATAAGAACACATTTTATCCCCAGAGGGGAAACTTCAATGGCTGCAGGGGATATCGGGGCACCCGGTGGTGGACACCCAGCACCAAAATAGATCACACTCTGTCAGTCACACATCTTTTCAGTCTTCAGAATCCTTAGTGATTAATCTTTCTCATAAAGTGCTTATACTTATGTAAGAAGCAGTTCTGAACAAAGGTTTTTCTTTTGTCCCTACTAACCAGTATGATTCTTTTCAGGCACGGTTAGACGTTTTTCTTTTGTCCCTACTAACCGGTATGATTCTTTTCAGGCAAGGTTAGACATTTTTTGTTTAATACGGTCACTGCAGATTTAAATAATTTTTTGCACATTAACCTGTTGACACAGACATTCCATTCTAAATTTCAATGGGTTCCTCTGGGCCCTCTTGATGCTCGTATTGCCACCTTTAGAGATTTAGTTCTTTATGACCTTGCCACAATTAAAGCACGCTTGTCTACTGAATGGCGTTCATATAATTTATCATATGAAGAGAGACAAGCTTTACAACACCTATGACAGTCATCTGATGTGGTGTTTAAACCAGTTGACAAAGGTGGTTTGGTGGTGTTATTGCAATGGGAAGCCTATTATGAAGAAGTGATGAGACTGTTATCAGATTGACGGTATTACCAACTAGTGCCTCAGGATTCCACACCTACACTTCAGAGTGAGATTTTGGATATATTGCAACATGCAAGAGATGACATTATTTCAGCTCAAGAACATCGTTTTCTCAGAGCTCTCCATTCTCGAGTGCCTGCATTTTATATACGCCCTAAAGTTCATAAAACACTACAATCTCTGCCTGGTTGCCCTATTGTTTCTAGCAATGGTTTGGTATTTGTGGTTTGGTATTTGAACCACAAAGTGTTTGGATTATTTTCTTCAACCTTTTATCCAACAATCAAGATCTTATATTCGGGACACGTCTCATTTTTTGCACATTTGGTCTCCTCATGCTATTTGGCCCACATCTATTATTATGGCCACTTTTGATGTTGTAGCATTATATACTAATATTCCACAAGTTCAAAGTTGGTCTCTATTGCAGCGGGTGCTTGAGCAGCAGTCTTATGTGGAGTGCATTTCTACCCCATTTTTGCTCTCCATTACTGAATTGATATTAACTAAAAATTATTTCCAGTTCATACTGCTAGACCAGTCCAGACAAGTGGGTTATGTCCCCCTGCCAGCAGATGTTGGAGACAGAGAAAAAACTCCAGAGCTGTGATTGGTCAGGGTCTGGGTGGTATAGGTGTACCCCTAGGGGTCCTAGTCAGTATTTTCTCTGTCTCCAGCAGATGAAGGTGTTAGACAATCTTGTCTCTTACCTGGATGCACTCAGAGCACACAAGAGGTGTTTCTCTGGATTTCCCAGGTCCCCTCTATTGACAGCTGTATTTAGTTTAAACTTTAATTAGTTACAATACAGCAGGATCTGAACTCCTGATCCCAGGATCAGTGGAGCTCCCCATATCAAACAGCTCCCTGCCTCTGCCAACAGAGCCTATGCAGCTGGAGGTGGATCAATCTCTTCAATTTTCTGCCATATAGTCACTGTTAAATTTCTTACATTGACTTTAAACCACTTCCCTGCATCTCCATTGAGCCTTAGCGTCTCTGTACCAGCACAGTGAGTAACAGCTTGGGTTCCCTCTCGTCAATCCTCTCACTTCCAGTTTCGATAAAACAGGGCTAAGCGGGACCGTGTCCCTACAGTGTCTGGCAGCACTCCTCTCCCCTCCCCGAACAATTTCGCCGCATTTTGATGATTTTTAAAGCAGGGGATACTTTTATTCGGCAGTTTTTCAGTGCCGGTGGCCATTTTTAAATCACTGGATCGATTTCCCTTCAGCGATTTTTGGTGGGAGCAGCTCTGGGCAGACATTTTGAGAGGATTTAGCATCTTCTGTTGACACTGGGCAGTTCAGAAACGTTTCCTGAAGAGACTTCTATTCTCCTAAGCCTACATTGCATTTTTCTTTAAAGCAAAAAAAAAAGAAAAGTCAACCACTGCCATGCCTGTTTCGCTACACAGGTGCATTGTATGTAACAAGAAGCAGAAGGAGTTAATTGATTGCGTGTGTTCCACGTCTATGCTGCATCCAGGGGAATCTTCTTCTTCCATACCCAGTGCACTGCTGGCTGCGGACGTCAGCGCCTTGACACCTCCCTCGCTAGATCCGCTACAGCCGGGGCCATCTGCAGAAAGATATCGGTCAGCTCCCTTCTTGCTCCCACAGCCTCTGGAGGCCACAGCAGCTTCGGCTGACAGTCGGTTCCTAATGCTCTTTCGCCAGGCATGGAACCTGTGGTGCTCTGAATCCTCCGGAATACCTCCAGTACCCGTCCAGGTACCGGACAAAGAGATTGCGGGGTCTCGCAAGCGCTCCCATAAGTCCACCGACCTTTAAAGTTGTATGTCCTCCTAGGGACGTTACATGGGGCTTGCAGGACACTACCAACTTTCCATCAAGACCTTAAGTCTTCGGAGGTGAGCCTTGATTCGTCGGAGCGGGAAGCTGGGGAATATTCTCCATCTGATTCTTCGTTGACAGCTCAGGAGGGTTCTCAGGATATCAGACTCTTTCGAAAGGAAGAATTGCCGGCCTTAACGCATACCTATCCTGCAGTGTAAATAGCTCATGTATATAGTTAACCCAGTTATCCAAGTTTCTTTTCCCTGTTCAATGTAAAACCAGACACCTTGTCGTATGGTAGTTATGTTACAATGTAAACCGCGCTGATGCCGAATAGCGCGGTATATAAGAAACTGTAATAAATAAATAAATAAATAGGTGGTGGAGTCGCTATGCTTAGCCGACACCCCTGAACTACAGAGTTCTCAGACTCTTTTGCAGCTGGATCCTATTTTGCAGGGCATTCGTAAGCCTGCCAAAGCCTTTTCCTTTCCAGCCGAGTTACAGCAAATGGTATCTTGGGAATGGGACTCTCCAGATTCTTCTCTTAGTACGGCACTCCATATTGGTCAGTTATACCCTTGGTTTGCAGCTTGTCTCTCACTTGGTTTGCAGCTTGTTGTGCTGTGAGGGCTTGTGTGCATCAGTGATGCTGAGAGCTAAACTATCGGTAATTTAACTACTGGCAGGGTCTCCCAAGATGGACAGGTCTCAGCTGAGGTGCCAGACCAAGACAAACCACCCATCTGGGCAGCAGCAGAATAGGACAGTGTTGACGGCGGAGGATCACATTTTTGTGACAATGGCAACAACACCAAACTTAAACTGCGCGGAAGAAAGGCCCGGCAATCTACTTCTGTATCTTGCCATGAAAACCCAATGGATAGTTACAACAAAAGAAATTGTGCTATGGTGCTGGAAGATGAGACCCCCAGGTCGGAAGGCACTCAACTAGCTACTGGGGAGGAGCTGAAGACTTTTCAGAGTAAAGCCAACATTTATGATGTGGTTGGATCAAAGCCCTCGGGAAGTCTGACTGCTGATGTAGTTGCGCATGAAATGAGAGTCAGAAGCTGTAAAGATGTCTTACACATTGGAACATGGAACGTACGAAGCATGAACCAAGGGAAGTTGGAGGTGGTCAAGAATGAAATGGAACGTGTACAACTTGATCTGTTGGGTGTCAGCGAACTGAAATGGACTGGCATGGGGCACTTTGCATCAGATGATCACATGGTCTACTATGCTGGAAATGAAAGACAAAGAAGAAATGGTGTTGCATTTATAATAAAGAAACTTGCAAGAACTGTAATGAAATACAGTGCAGTCAGCGAATGCTTAATCTCTATTCGTCTACGAGGATTGCCTATCAACACAACTATAATTCAAGTATATGCCCCAACAACAGCTGCAGAAGAGAATGAAATTGAAGAGTTCTATGAACAAGTACAAGCTGAAATTGACAGAACATGCAAACAGGATATCCTAATAGTCATGGGTGACTGGAACGCAAAAGTTGGCAACAAAGAAGGCAAAGTAGTTGGAAAATATGGACTTGGCAACAGAAATGAAGACTGATAGAATTCTGCAAGACCAACGATCTATTCACCTCAAACAACTTCTTCCAGCAACACAAGCGGCGACTGTACACATGGACTTCACCCAATGGATTGTATAAAAATCAAATTGACTACATCTGTGGAAGTCAACGATGGAAAAGCTCTGTAACATCAACAAAGACAAAACCTGGAGCTGACTGTGGTACAGATCATCAACTACTAGTATGCAAACTCAAGCTAAAGTTGAAAAATAGCAAACCACTCATGAATGCAGCAAAATATGACCTTGAGAATATACCACTGGAATTTAGACTGCCTGCAAAATCGATTTGCTGCTTTAGATAAAAATGACAGAGCTCCAGAAGAGTTATGGAATGACATCAAGAAGGTTGTGTTAGAAGAAAGCAAGAAGTCTCTACAAAAGGTGAAAAAGCAAAAACGGCCAAAATGGATGACGGAAGAAACTCTGAAAATTACCCAGAAACGCAGAGAAGCTAAAGCCAGAGGAGAAAGAAAGACAATCGCAGAACTCAACAGAGATTTCCAACGTGCAGCAAGACAGGACAAGGAAAAGTACTACAATGACGCATGCAAGGAAATAAAAGCAGAAACTATTAGAGGAAGAACAAGATCGGCTTTCCTAAAGCTATGAGAGTTAAAGAAAAAGTTCCAGCCTCGAATTGGAATGTTACAAGATGCTCAAGGTTCTATGTTGAATGATGCTGAGAGGATCAAGAAAAGGTGGAAGGAATATACAGAGTTTTTATATCAAGTGGACCAACAGCCGTTTCAACCTGTACCTTATGATCGGGAACCATTGGTGATGAAAGAAGAAGTTGAAGCAGCATTGAAAGCCTTATCAAAGAACAAAGCACCAGGCATTGATAGCATTCCCATAGAAGTATTGCAGCAATCTGATGCAGCTGTTACTGTACTCACAAGGCTCTGCCAAGAAATATGGAAGACAACATCATGGCCAACTGACTGGAAAAGATCTGTGTTTATACCAATACTAAAGAAAGGTGAAACAACTGACTGTGGAAATTATCACACAATCGCTCTGATCCCACATGCCAGCAAGATTCTACTGAAGATTATTCAAAAGAGACTACAACCATACCTGGAACAAGAACTACCTGAAGTGCAAGCAGGGTTCAGGAAAGGGCGAGGAACGAGAGACATCATTGCGGATGTGAGATGGATCCTTGAAAAGACTAAAGAATACCAAAAGGATATCTATTTGTGCTTTATCGACTATAGCAAGGCTTTTGACTGTGCAAACCATGAGAAACTCTGGGCCACATTAAGAAGCATGGGTATACCAGAACACCTGATTGTTCTCTTGCACAATCTGTACATTGATCAAGAAGCAACAGTTCGAACGGAACAAGGAGAAACAGGATGGTTTAAAATAAGCAAAGGTGTAAGACAAGGCTGCATACTTTCCCCCTACCTGTTTAATTTATATGCAGAACAAATCATCAGAGAAGCAGGATTGTATGAAGACAACAGAGGTGTGAAGATTGGTGGAAGACTCGTCAACAACCTTCGCTATGCTGATGATACCACATTACTGGCTGAAAGTGAAGATGATCTGAAACATTTGCTTCTCACAATCAAAGAACATAGTCTCAAAATGGGCCTGCACCTTAATGTGAAGAAGACAAAGATCATGACAACTGGCATAATCAACAGGTTCATCGTTGAAGGAGAAGAAATTGAAATTGTGAACAACTTTAACCTACTTGGATCAACTATCAATAAAGAAGCAACAAGCAGTCAAGAAATCAGACGACACATTGCTCTTGGCAGAATGGCTATGAAAGACCTAGATAAGATTCTCAAGAGCAGAGATGTCTCTCTCCATACAAAGATTCGACTTGTTCAAGCCATGGTATTTTCAATAACATCATATGGATGTGAAAGCTGGACAGTGAAAAAGACAGATAGGAAGAAAATTGATGCCTTTGAATTATGGTGCTGGCGGCGAATACTGTGTATACCATGGACTGCCCAAAGAACAAACCAGTCGGTACTAGAGGAGATCAAACCTAAGCTTTCTTTAGAAGCTCAGATGACAAGACTTCGACTTTCATACTTTGGACACATCATGCGAAGAGAGAGATCATTAGAGAAAGACATTATGCTTGGCAAGATAGAAGGTCAACGCAAAAGAGGAAGGCCAGCAATGAGATGGATCGATACAATTACAGCAGCTACGGGTACCAGTTTGTCAACAATGAGCCGCCTGACTGAAGACTGAATACAATTTAGGATAGCTATCCAGAGGGTTGCCATGAGTCGACTCCGACTCGACGGCACTTAACAACAACAACATACCCTTGGTCTCCCTCTGACTTGGACCGGTGGCTGATATAGCCGAAAGTGGATGTGTTGGTGACGGGTTACCAAGCATACCACTATTCCGGTCGAGGGCGGAGTGGCACTCTGTGATCAGCAAGACCGGAAGGTCGAAGGTTTATTGAAAATGACATTTTCGTCATCCGCTCTCTTGCTTCAGGCAGCGGTTTGTGGAGGTCTAGCGGCTCCGGCGTCCCTCCGCTGGATTCAGCAGCTTCCAGACGACCCTGAGGTGGCTCATTTAGAATCCGTCGCTGCGTTCCTGGTGGATGCCTTCTATGATCTCTTGCGGCTTTCAGCTCGCTCTGTAGCAGCGGTGACCGTGGCTAGGAGATGGCTCTGGCGGCATCAACGGGCAGCAGATGTTGTCTCCAAGACGCATCTGTCAAAACTTCCTTTTAAAGGGAGACTCCTCTTCGGCGAAGTTCTCGATAAGCTCGTTAAAGATCTGGGGGAGGTGAAACTACAACGCTTACCGGAAGACAAGCTGAGGGCGTCCTCCCATCGTGGGTCTTGTTCCCAAGCCTTTCGGCGATTTTCTAGATCTCGCAACTCGAGGAGGTACAGATAGTTTAAACCAGGTACCTCATCCACTCCTACCAATCGCTTTGGACAACGATTTCAGTCCTTTCAGGGAGCCCGCAAAGGAACTGATTCCTACTCAGGCCCAGGGAAGTTTACTGGAGCCTCCCGTCCTTCCCGCTGACGGGACGAAACGCCCACTCAAGATGCTTCCGCCTATCAGGGTGCGATTGGCCCTTTTTTCTCGACAGTGGGCGCTCAATGTCGTCTAGCCCTTTTTGCCCACAGGTGGCCACCCATTACAGGGGATGCTTGGGTATTGAGCATAGTCCACAGAGGCTATATGCTCCATTTCCAGCAGTTGCTCCCTGCCTACTTCCCAGGAGAGCCTCCCAGGCCTCCTCTACACACAGACCTCCTCCTTCAAGAACTTCAAGGTCTCCTTCTAGACAAGGCGGTGGAGCCTGTACCTCCTCACCTGCAGGGGCACGGTTTCTACTCCAGGTACTTCCTCGTGCCAAAGAGAACCGGTGGCCTCAGGCCCATTCTAGACCTCAGGAACCTCAACAAGTTCTTGGAGAAAGAAAAGTTCAAGATGCTTACTCTTGGAACACTTCTGCCCTACCTCCAGCAGGGAGATTGGCTATGCTCCTTAGATCTCAAGGATGCGTACACTCACATCCTCATTCATCCAGACCACAGAAAGTACCTCAGGTTCATTGTGGGAGGAAACCATTACCAGTACAGAGTACTGCCCTTTGGCCTAATCTCCGCCCCAAGGGTCTTTACAAAGTGCCTGGCCGTGGTGGCGGCCTACTTGAGGATTCAAGGTGTTTTTGTCTTCCCCTACTTGGACGACTGGCTCATCAGGGGTCAGACTTGCCAGGAGGCCAGTCATGCCACCCTCCAAACTGTTTCCCTCCTTCAACACCTAGGCTTTGTAATAAACTTCACAAAGTCCACTTTGCTCCCCTCCCAGAACCTGGAGTTCATAGGGGCGCGGCTGGACTCCCTGCAAGCAAAGGCTTACTTGCCAGAAGACAGGGCACAAAGACTCATAGACTTGGCAAACCAGTTTCTCTGTCTGCCAAGGGTTTCCACCAGACTCTGTCTAAGGCTCCTAGGCCACATGGCATCGACAGTGCATGTGACCCCTAATGGCCACCTCCACATGAGACCTGCACAGTGGTGCCTCAGGAGTCAGTGGAAGCAGGCCACAGGGAGCCTCACAGAAAAAGTGCGGGTGTCCAAACCATTCCTGAACTCCCTACAGTGGTGGCTACACCCCCCCCCCCCAACTTACTACAGGGGGTGCCTTTTCAGGTGCCTGTCCCCACAGTGGTATTGACGACGGATGCATCCTTGAAGGGCTGGTGTGCATATTGTCTGGAACGGTGCAATCAAGGCCTATGGTCTCCATGGGAGGCCACGCAACAGATCAACCTACTAGAACTTCAGGCTGTTCGCCTAGCCCTCACAACCTTCTCTCACACCTTGGCTCGCCAGTCTGTTCTGGTGCAGACGGACAATCAAGTGGCCATGTTCTATGTGAACAAGCAGGGGGGCACGGGGTCCAGCCTTCTCTGTCGGAAGGCACAGGCCCTGTGCTCTTTTGCTCTCAAACACAACATGTTTCTCAAGGCTGTTTATCTCCCTGGCCAGGAAAACCTCCTGGTGGACAGGATGAGCAGGATTCTGCAACCCCACGAGTGGCAACTGCATCCCTTGGTGGTTCAGAATATTTTCCTGAAATGGGGGGGGCTTCCCTCCATAGATCTCTTTGCCAGTCCCCTGAACCGGCAGCTGCCCAGGTTCTGTTCCAGGCAACCGCATCCCCTGAGGATAGCAGCATATGCTTTCCTGATTTCTTGGTCCCAGGGCCTCCTGTATGCGTTTCCTCCCACGCCTCTGGTGGCCCGAACCTTGTTCAAGATTCTAAGGGACAAGGCCTCGGTACTTCTGATAGCTCCCAGGTGGCCGAGGCAGCCTTGGTTTCCACTTCTGCTCCAGCTAGCCGTGGACACACCACTCCCTCTGGCTGCAGCCCGATCTTCTCTCTCAGGATCAGGGCTCCCTTCTGCACCCCAATCTCAAATCTCTCCAGTTGATGGCCTGGAGGCTGCAAGGGTAGTGTTGGCTCCCTGGGGCCTACCCCGAGAAGTGGAGGAGGTGATCTTGGCCTCTAGAAAGCAGTCTACCAGAAAAACCTATGCCTTGAAGTGAAAAAGGTTCTCCATCTGGTGTCAGCAGCGCAAGGAGGATCCTTTCGCCTGCACTGTACCATTAGTGCTTCAGTATCTGCTGCACTTGTCCAATCAAGACCTTAAGTCCAATTCGGTTCGGGTCCACCTCTCTGCTCTAGCAGCTCATCACTCACTGGTGGAGGGGCACTCTGTCTGTTCACCCCTTGGTGTCCAGGTTTCTCAGAGGCTTGCTCTTGCTCAAGCCTCCTCTCCGTCCACCGGCCCCTGAGTGGGAATTGAATTGACTCGCCCACCCTTTGAGCCGATGGCTACATGTCCTCTCCGCTTCCTATTTTGGAAGGCTCTCTTCCTTGTGGCCCTGACCTCGGCCAGGAGGGTGAGTGAACTTCAAGCCCTGGTCTGTAACAGGCCTTACACTCGCTTCTATAAGAACAGGGTAGTCCTTCAAACTCATCCTAAGTTCCTCCCTAAAGTTGTCTCCTCTTTCCATCTCAACCAGGAGGTGGTTCTTCCAACGTTCTTCCCTAGGCTCCATGCCAGCCAGGCTGAGACAGTCCTGCATACCCTGGACTGTAGGAGGGCCTTATCCTTCTACCTTGAGCGTACACAGGGGCATAGGAGGGCTACTCAGCTCTTTGTATCTTTTGACCCTAATAAATTGGGGTTGCCTGTCTCCAAGCGTACCTTGTCTATCTGGGTGGCTGACTGTATCACCTGGGCTTACAGGGCAGCTGACCTTCCCTTGCAGGGTCGTGTCACGGCCCACCGTGTCAGGGCAATGGCTGCCTCAGTAGCTCCTCTCCGCTCTGTACCATTGGTAGACATCTGCAGGGCTGCAACTTGGTCCTCAAGCCAGACTTTTGCGGCCCATTACTGCCTGGAGAGGGAGTCCCGTAGGGACAGTGCTTTTGGTCAGGCAGTGCTCCGGAATCTCTTTGAGGTTTAGGCAACTCCTACCCTCCAGCCCTCTGGTTGGGCTACCGGTTAGAGGTATGTTTCAGTGAAATTCTTTCTCTGATGCTGAGGCTAGAGGGAGCTCATTTTTCAGCTCTGGGTCCCCGGTAGCCTGAAGCTGGGGAGTCCCATAAGTGAGGACTGACTTCCTGCTTGGTCCTGGAGAAAGAGTAGTTACTCACCTGTAACAGGTGTTCTCCAGGAGCAGCAGGAATCAGTCCTCACAACCCTCCCTCCTCCCCTGGGAGTTGCAGTTGTACATAGTTTATTTTTACATTTTGGTGTGCTGTTTTTTAGCTATGTTATTGGAATGAGCAAGATGGCACCTTTAGGCAGGAAGGGGACCGCATGCGCGCAGTATTCCCAAAGGCTTTCTTAGAAAGCTGGGGAATTGCTCCGCATGGGGGCTCCATCGACGTCGATGTCACCCATAAGTGAGGACTGATTCCTGCTGCTCCTGGAGAACACCTGTTACAGGTGAGTAACTACTCTTACAGGCTGGTCAAGCTGATCGTTGTCTGGCATGTCTGGAACAGAAGTGGATCTTTTGTCTTAAGGCAGTTCTTCCTACAGGTCTGAATGATTCAGTTGAGTGGATGTCGGCGATTTTAACAGACTTTTTTATCCTTCATTCATTCATTCCTCTATGTCATTGGCCACGTAGTGTGATCACATACTAATTGGCTTATCGTATTAGTTGTTTTGCTTGTATGTCTTTCAATTCCTTTATAAAAGTCTCCAAGTTTTGAGACTCTTGCATTGTTTGTTGGAGGAATTTTGTTCATCTGTATTGCATCCTGAAGTAGCCTTTAAAAACTTTGCCGAAACTCGAATCGACTGGACTGCGTACTTCCTGAGGAGACACTGTGCGGGTCTAGGAGCTTCGGCTTGTTGGGCACCCTTCTTTTCCAGCTAAGTTTTTAAATGCATTTAAAAATTATCATTTAGTTGGTGGCCTATGATTGAGATTGCAGGGTGTGAAAATTTGTGAGGTTTTGCTCTGTTATTTTTGCAAGTGCAGACCTCACTCCCCCCCTTCACTGAGGCCTGCCCAGTAATCTCGGGTGGTGTACCTTCCTTTTCCCCCCTGTTTTTCTTGTCATTATCTCAAATTTGGTAATGCCATGTGATGCTACACTTTGGTCCTTTTTGTTTGGATAATCATTTGATGTGTGAGAACCTGTACAGGCTTTTGTTTGTTGGTAATTCATTGTAGAGGCATGAAAATTTTGAACAAATAAGTATATTTGATCAGTCTTATCTCTGTGTAGTATTTTTGCCTCGTATGGCAGATTCAGAAGTTCAGGATTCAAAATGATGGATGATAAATGCATGTGTAGAGACCACTTAGGTTCTTTTCTTTTTAATTAGTTTTCAACAAACAGAGCTTCCTATAGTAATAAGTCAGGAAGGAAACCTCCTTTGATTCTGTTGCTGTAAATAATAGAGACCTCTAGTGGTCTTAAACTATTGCAAAGTGACCTGCAAGTGTTAAGATAATAATTTTCCAGAATGCTAGGAGGAGACTTCTGGAAAAGAAAATTCTGCTACCATGAAAACCCCATCCAAAGGCCAATCTCTGTCTTTGGCTGGTCTATCAAGGTGGATCCACATGGTTAGATGCTGCATTTGGAGGGAGCAGGGGGGTTAGAAGGTGGCACTGGTCATTTAGGTCTTACACCCAATATTCACTGTGTCCTGGTAAACATTGCCAACATGCCCTGTGCTCAGAAGGAAAGGAGCCAATCCTACCAGTGGAGAGAAGGAGTAAAGCAACAGAACCATCTGTAAGGTGCTGGTCCAAAGGAGAAAGGAGATGATTCCTATAACCAAGAGACACCCATAGCCAGGAGTGCAAGGTGCTGCACCGGGGACTTGCATCTAAAGCAATCTCCATCTCAGAGGTACATGGAAAGAAGATAGAGCAGGGGTAGGGGTTTTCCCTAGCAGGGTTAATCACAGAGCTAGGAGTAAAAAAATATAATACAAATAGCTACACATTCTTGTCTCTGCCAACAGTTGTATTTTTTGCTGTTGCTGTCAATGACCCTCAAGTTTATTTAAATACATCTTTTTTGGTTCAGAATGCAAATTCTGGCCTGGTCTCTGTTAATGAGAGAAAGGGAATTGGAGTGAGTGGAATATAAATGCCAAAGGCTTCTTAATGTATATTGGTCCAGTTTTAGGAACCCTAGTCATCCTTGAGGCTGAAAGGACAGAATTGACTCTTGGAGGCTGTGCCCCCAGTCTGACAGCTAGTGGGCTTAGCAACTGAAAGGGACTCCTAGACTGGCAGGGGTTACATATGCTCTGCAGAATGAGACATGAATGGACCTTATTAGTAATGTCTGTTTCATTCATTGCACAGTCATGGTGCTCATTAACATTCCCTAAGCACAAGAAATGACACTTCTTGGCAGTGCTGAGTCTGGATAGGAGGCTTAGTCTAGCAGAAGACAAAAACTACAACACTTGAAATGATTTCCATATTACCTTTAAAATATAAATATTGTATATTACAGTACATGGTTTGCAAGCTGCTCTCTTTTGCTGCCCTTCCAGTGTGGGTCGTGGGTACCTCCAGTATGATTGAGGACAGTCTTTCTTTCTTTTCAGCTGCAAATCTTCTGTGCTTACTAGCTCATTGTGCTGTGCCCTGGCTATTCATTCATTATATTTCTCAGACTCGCTGCTTTCATCTCTTTGGCACATACTCTTGGGCAATTGGATTATTCAACGATCTGAAAATTTAATTTTGATGTTACATGAATTGGAAACAGCAACCCAACCGTGGATGGGACATGCATACATAATGCATTAATTTGGTTTCATGTTATGCTTTGCAGTATTGGTTAAATAGCTAAGCAATGACATTAGAATAAAAAAATACAAATGTATTGCCGTCCCTGTTTATTGTTTAATTGCTTGCTTTTGGTAGCTCCTCCTCCTCCTTAGCCATGCTTGCCACTAGGAATCTAAGTAAACTGGGGCACTGCTGCACTGACCTTTTATGAGCAAATCACCTTTTCTTCTTTAGTGTTCAAAACCGAGAAATAAAATATATTAGGACATACCAAATGGTATGTACAGAATTTAAGGAGAGCTTTGCTTGCATGCAGCAAGAATTCTGGAGTGACGAGTGAGGTGATCAAATTTGCAGATAATACAAAACTATTGAAAGTTATTAACACAGCGAGGAAAGGATCTTGTAAGCTTGGGCATCTAAATGGAAGATTAAATTTAATGTGGACAAGTGTAAAGTGATGTCCATAGGGAAAAATAATCCCAACTGTAAGAACAAAATGCTGGGTTAGAAGTCCTGAGTTAGGAGTCACCACCTAAAAAAAAAGATCTTGGAGTTGTTGTTGAAAATATATTGAAAGTTTTAACCCAATGTGCAGTGGTTGCTAAAAAAAAAGCAAATAGAATGTTAGGGATTATCTGAAAAGTGATGGAGGATAAAATTGAGAATATCAGCATGCCTCTGTATATGTCTTGAAGGACTAGAAAAAGGGACTGTTACTTCTGGAGAGAGATCTGCAACTGAGTATATACTTCTGGTAATTTTCTAAAAGGAATTCTTTGTATTAAAGCTAATTAATCTGTGAACCCACTATTTTTTGTTAAATCAGTCAGGGCCTAGTAGCAGCAGTTTAAGTTTAAATTTAAAACACATAGGAGAACTTTCTGGTTACATTTCATACCCAGCAGAGAGCTTGTAGTTTAAATTTAAATAGTCACTCAGGGCCTAGTAACAGCAAAGTACTTTTAGTTTAAATTTAAAACACAGAAGAGAGCTTTCTGGTTAAATTTGGAACCCAGCAGAGAGCTTGTAGTTTACATTTCATAAGAAGTTAGAGCCTAGCAGCAGCTAAGAGCTATAATTTAAATCAAATCAGAATATAGCTTACCTCAGCAGCACAAGACAGGGTACTGTGTAGCAGCCCTCTTTTAATAAGTGTTATTTCCCTCCCTCCCTCCCCACACCCACCCACCCCTGGGATAATCGTAGCTTTATAGGTACTTAAACATCTTAAAAGACAGGAGGTGCTTTCAGGTGCAGCTCATTACCCAAATCAGTCATAAACTAAGGACCTGAGATTAATTAAGTTTCAGGTGAACAAGGTATATTACACGTATTAGGTACAGTTTTATTAGTATACATATCCATAGCAACCCTTAGTAAGTAAAGAACTTAGATCTAAACACAAACTTAAAACTAAGATGCAGACAGCAGTCCAGCAGCGGGATGGGGGCTTTCCAGTCTTTTGCATTGAGTGTCACATGTATGATTTTCTCCCAGTTGGTGAGAGGTCTTACGTGTGCACTAGGTGCAAGGAGCTCTTTGCTCTCAGGGAACGAGTCCGTTCTCTAGAGGCTAGAGTAGCAGACTTGGAAAACATAAGACAGACAGAGAGGTACGTAGATGAGACCTAAAGGGATATAGTCCTGAAGTCCCCACCTCCAGTCTGGCAGCATCCCTGTTGCCATGGAGGAGAGAGGTCACATGACAGGTGAGCATCACCCTGGTGTGGCAGGAAGTGATCCTGTAACTAGGACCTGTCTTCCAGGTGGTGTAAAACCCTCTCACACCGAGGAAGTTTCTCCAGGGCCATGTGCCCATGAGGGAAGGGTTAGGACAGCCATTATAGTTGGTGATTCGATCATTAGGCATGTAGATAGCTGGATGGCTGGTGGACGTGAGGATCGCCTGGTAACATGCCTGCCTGGTGCGAAGGTAGCAGACCTCACGCGTCACCTAGATAAGGTCTTAGATAGTGCTGGGGAGGAGTCTGCTGTCTTGGTACATGTTGGTACCAATGACATAGGAAAATGTGGTAGAGAGGTTCTGGAGGCAAAATTTAGGCTTTTAGGTAGGAAGTTGAAATCCAGAACTTCGAGGGTAGCGTTCTCTGAAATGCTTCCTGTTCCACGCACAGGACCCAAAAGGCAGGCAGATCTCCGGAGTCTCAATGCGTGGATGAGACAATGGTGCAGAGCTGAGGGTTTTGGATTTGTTAGGAACTGGGGAACATTCTGGGGAAAGGAGGGGCTCTTCCGAAGGGATGGGCTTCACCTTAACCGGGATGGAACCAGGCTGCTGGCATTAACCTTTAAAAAGGAGATAGAGCAGCTTTTAAACTAGATATTAGGGGAAAGCCGACAGTCGCCCAAGAGCGGATGGTTCTGAAGAATGTATCCTTGAAGGATACTACCAAAAGCAGAGAGGTTCCACAAAAGAGTAAAGTAGCCCAAATGCCCTCAAATATGGAGCAGACACAGCTTAAAGATCCCAAATTACCCATGTCTAACAATAGCCAAATTAATATGAATAAAATACAATCTCTAAAATGCTTGTATGCAAATGCTAGAAGTCTAAAAAATAAGATGGGAGAGTTAGAATAAATTTTATTTATTTATTTATTTCCATTTCTTATATACCGCACTATTTGCGATCAGCGTGGTTTACATAAACCAAACAGTAACCGACAATAAACAAAAGTCAGGTCATTACATTGAACAGGAACAAGTAACTTGGAAAACCGGGTAAACTATTTATATATGCGGTGCATTGAATAGGGTAAACTATATATAGCTAACTAACTAACTAACTATATATATATATATATATATAGCACTAAATGAAAGGTTAGATATGATTGGAATATCAGAGACATGGTGGAAGGAGGACAACCATTGGGACACTGTGATACCTGGGTACAAACTATATCGTAATGATAGAGCTGATCACATTAGTGGAGGGGTTGCTCTCTATGTTAGAGAGGGCATTGAGTCAGAAAGGATTAAAGTTTTGCAGGAAAGTAAATTTGCTGTAGAATCTATATGGATTGAAATTCCATGTAAAAGGGGGAAGGCGATGGCAGTGGGGGTGTACTATCGAGCGCCTGGCCAGAATGAACAAATGGATGATGAAATGCTCAAAGAAATCAAGGAAGCTAACAAAAGTTACAGCGCAGTAATAATAATAGGTGATTTCAATTACCCCGGTATCGACTGGGTTAGTGTCACGTCAGGACATGCTAGGGAGATAAAGTTCCTAGATGAAATAAATGACTGCTTCTTGGAGCAGCTGGTTCATGAACCGACCAGAGGGGAAGCCATATTAGACCTAGTCCTTAGTGGAACACCAGATCTAGTGCAAGAGATAAGGGTGTTGGGGCCACTTGGCAATAGTGATCATAGCATGATCGCCTTTGATTTAATTAGTGGAGGAGGGATAGTAAGGAAATCCACAGTACTACCTTTTAACTTTCGAAAGGGAGACTATGATAAAATGAGGAAAACAGTTAAGAAAAAACTAAAAGGAGCAGTTGCAAAGGTTAAAGACGTACATCAAGCTTGGGTGTTGAAAAATACTATCTTGGAAGCCCAGACCAGCTGTATTCCACGCTTTAAGAAAAGTGGAAGGAAGTCCAAAAAACTGCCAGCATGGTTTAAAGGTGAGGTCAGAGAGGCGGCTGTTGCCAAAAAAAGCATCTTTCAGGAAATGGAAAAAAGAGCCAAACGACGAAACCTGGAAACAGCACAAGCATTGGCAAGTCAAATGCAAGGCATTGATAAGGCAGGCAAAGGGAGAATTTGAGAGGAAGCTTGCTGCAGAAGCAAAAACACGAAATAAAGACCTTTTCAAGTACATTCGTAGCAAAAAACCTGTGAGAGAGTCAGTTGGTCCATTAGATTATAAAGGGGTTAAAGGAGCACTGAGAGGCGACAAGGCGATAGCGGAGAAACTGAATGAATTCTTTGCTTCGGTCTTTACTGAGGAAGATGTAGGGATGTTACCCATGACTGAAGTGGTATTTAAAGGTGCGGAAGAATTGAAGGAAATATCGATACATCGGGAAGATGTATTACAACTATTAGATAAACTGAAGAGTAGCAAATCACCTGGGCCGGATGGTATACATCCAAGGGTGTTGAAAGAACTGAAATATGAGATTGCAGACCTGCTATTAGTAATCTGTGAACTATCATTAAAATCATCTCTAATACCTGAAGATTGGAGGATCGCCAATGTAACACCAATTTTTAAAAAGGGTTCCAGGGGTGATCCGGGAAACTACAGACCGGTGAGCCTGACATCAGTACCGGGAAAAATGGTAGAAACCATTATAAAGAATAAAATTACTCAGCATGTAGATAGTCATGACCTAATGGGAGACAGCCAACATGGCTTTAGACAAGGAAGATCTTGTCTTACTAATCTGTTATGTTTTTTTGAAGGAGTGAATAAACAGGTGGACAAAGGTGATTCGGTTGATATTGTGTATCTGGACTTTCAGAAAGCCTTTGACAAGGTCCCTCATCAGAGACTTTTGGCAAAACTAAAGAGTCATGGGATAGGAGGCAGTGTACCACTGTGGATCAGGAACCGGTTAAAAGATAGAAAGGAGAGGGTAGGGCTAAATGGCCAATTTTCCCAATGGAGAAAGGTGAATAGTGGTGTACCCCAGAGATCTGTGCTGGGTCCGCTGCTTTTTGACTTATTCATAAATGACCTGGAAAGTGGAATAATGAGTGAGGTTATCAAATTTGCAGATGACACAAAACAATTTAAAGTTGTTAAAGCCCAAGAGGATTGTGGAATATTGCAAGAGGATCTTGATAAATTAGAAAACTGTGCATCAAAATGGCAGATGAAATTTAATGTGGACAAGTGCAAGGTTATGCACCTAGGGAAGAACAACCCAAACTATGGTTACACGATGCAAGGTTCCACATTAGGAACCACCACCCAGGAAAAAGATTTAGGCGTCATTGTGGATACCATGTTAAAACCCTCGGCCCAATGTGCAGCGGCGGCCAAGAGAGCAAATAGAATGCTAGGTATGATAAGGAAAGGAATGGAAAATAAAACAAAAGATATTATAATGCCTCTATATCGTTCCATGGTGAGACCGCACCTTGAATATTGTGTGCAATTCTTGTCGCCGTATCTTAAAAAGGATATAGCGATTTTAGAAAAGGTTCAGAGAAGAGCCACCAAAATTGTAAAGGGGATGGAAGGATACTCCTATGAAGAAAGGCTAAAAAGGTTAGGGCTCTTTAATCTGGAAAAGAGACGGCTGAGGGGAGATATGATAGAAGTCTATAAATTAATGAATGGAGTGGAACGGGTAAACGTAGATCGATTGTTTACCTTATCAGAATATAGAAAGACTAGGGGACATGCAATGAAGCTACAGGGTAAACTATTTAAGACTAATAAAAGAAAATATTTTTTTCACTCAACGTGTAATCAAACTCTGGAATTTGTTACCGGAGGATGTAGTAAAGGCTGTTAGTGTAGCTGGGTTTAAAAAAGGTTTGGACAAGTTCCTGGAGGAAAGGTCCATAAACCATTATTAAGAAGGGACCCAGGATATGAATGCTTGACCCAGTACAAGCATTGTGGAACCTGTGTCTTTTGGGGAAACTGCTAGGTACTTGTGACCTAGATTGGCCACTGTTGGAAACAGGATACTGGGCTTGATGGACCTTGGTCTGAGCCAGTATGGCATATCTTATGTTCTTATGTTCCCTAGTGTGTCTGCACCTTGAATATTGTGTGCAGTTCTGGTCTCCTCATTTCAAAATGGACAAAGCAGAACCAGAAAAGATTCAGAGAAGGGCATAGAACGCCTCCCTTATGAAGAAAGGCTAAACAGTTTAGGGCTGTTCAGCTTGGAGAAAACAACTGAGAGGGGATGTTATGTGTGTGTGCCATTGAGTCAATGCTGACTCCTGGCAACCCAGGCCCTGGTTTTTTTTTGGCAAGATGTGTCAGGAAGTAGATTGCCAGGACTTTCTTCCATGCACTAAGTCTACAGCACCTGGTATTCCAAGGTGGTCTCCTATCTAAATACTAGCCAGACCCAACCAAGTTTGTTTAGCTGCATTTATATCCTGCTTTTCACTGGGTCAAAGCGGTTGGGGGATACATTTTAACATGAGGGGATATGAGACACGTACATTAAACCATCCATTGCCCATGTTCCCTGTAAGTATAAGTGGCTTGCTAAAGACCACAAGGAGCACCTGTGGGACTAGAAACCCCAGTCCTTCCAGCCCAAGGTTGCTGTCCTCTAGTGGGATTTGAACCACTGACCTTTTGGCCTGTAGTACCTTGCCCCAACCATTAGGCCACTCTTCCCTCCAAGTTTATAAAATTAAGAGTAGGGTGGCATGGTTAAATAGGGAACTGTTGTTTAACCTGTCAAACAAAATAAAAACAAAATGGTATACATAAATGACAGTAGATAAGGCCTAGCATGATACATCTATTCAGCTCAGTAAGCTGCTAGAGTTGTACCTGTCACTCTGTGCAGGTCTCCCCATGCCTCTGTTTAGGGTTGTATCCATCACTCCATGAAGGATATCCCCATCTATTTTCTTAAGTATAACGCATAGGGAGGAGTGGCTCAGTGGTTGTGACAGGTTACCTCAGGCCAGTAGGCCAGGGGTTCAATTCCCATATGGGGACAAGCAACTTCAGGCCAGAGGGATTGGGGTCTCTAGTCCCATGGCTACTCCTTGTGGCCTTGGGCAAGCCACTTAACCCTCCATTGCCTCAGGTACACTTAGATTGTGAGCCCTTTGGGGACAAGGGAATAAAAAGTACCTGTTAGTATACATGTAAACCACACTGATTCTAAAGAGTGCAGTATAAAAAAATAAATAAATAGTTACCTGTAACAAGTGTTCTCCAGGAACAGCAGGAATCGGTCCTCACATATAGGTGATGTTGATGCCGACAGAGCTCGTGAGAGCCTTTTCCCAGCTTTCAAAGAAAGCCTTTCGGACATGCTACCTTTCATGCGTGGTCCCCTTCCCGCCCAAGGGTGCCAGCTTGCTCAGTTAGATGACAAAGCTAGGACAGCAGTAAAAATAATACAGGTAGGGAGGTAACTCCCAGGGGAGGAGGGAGGGTTGTGAGGACTGATTCATGCTGTCCCTGGAGAACACCTGTTACAGGTGAGTAACTACACTTTCTTCAGGAATAAGCAGGAAGTCAGTCTTCACATATGGGATTCCCTAGTTCCAGGCTGCCGAGGACCAAACCATGACAGCAGCAACAGTGACTAATTGGGTAGCCGTGAGTTGCAGAAGGTGAGTCCCCACAGAGTCTCTGCAAGACTCTAGTGTCCAGTGACACAATCACTCCAGTAGCCTGAACACAGAAGGGTCGGAGATCATGAGTTGCCTAGACCCCAAGAATATTATGGAGTACTGCCTGGCCAAATACACTGCCCCAGTGGGAATCTCTCTGCAGGCAGTAGTGAGCTGCGAATGTATGAATTGAAGACCATGTGGAGGCCTTGCAGATCTCAATCACCGACACTGAGTGGAGGTTGGCCACCAAGGGAGAGGCCAGCTTGCTCATAGGTGAGTGCAATACAGTCCGCTACCCAAGTGGACAGAGTTTACTTAGTCATGGGGATCCGCAGTCTGCTAGGGTCAAAAGACATGAAAAGCTGAGGAGATTTGCAGTGGGCCTGTGTCCACTGTAAGTAGAAGGACAGGGCCTGTTTGCAGTCCAGTGTATGAAGTACTAGTTCCTCCCTGCCAGCGTGAGGCTACAGAAAGAAGGTGGGGAGGACCACCTCTTGGTTGAGGCAGAAAGGAGATACCCCCTTCGGGAGGAATTTGGGGTGTGTGGAGCATTACACTGTTCTTATAGAACCTTGTATATGGTGGATCCGCCACCAGGGCCTGGAGTTCGCTCACTCTTCAAATGGGCATGAAGGCCACCAGAAAGGCCACTTTCCAAGACAGGTACCACAGGTGGCAAGTGACTAGGGACTTGAATGGTGGTTTGGTGAGCTGGGAGGTCACCACATTGAGGTCCTACTCTGCTGTCAGAGGGTGGAGAGGGGGCTTGGATAACAAGAGGCCCCAGAGGAACATGGAGACCAGGGGCTGGCCCGAGAGGAGTTTTTCCTCATCAGGGTAATTGTGAGCAGCTATGGCAGTCAGATGCACCCTTACAGAGTTAGATTTCAGCCTGGTGAGGGACAGGTGCAGTAGGTACTGGAGTACTAATTGCACATGGCACGAGAAGGGGTTCTCCCTTCTTTCCACACAGTAGGCAGAGAACCTTCTCCACTTAAAGGCAAAAGCCTGTCTGGTGAAGGGCTTTCAGGAGGCCAGTAGGATCTCCTCGACTTCTCTTGGAAGATTGAAAGGGGCCAGTGCTACCCTTTTAGCAGCCATAATGTTAATATTAAGGATCCCAGGTTGGGGTGCAGGAGTGAGCCCCCCTCCTGAGACAGGAGGGCCGGAGCTTGGTCCAGCGGGACTGGGAGTACCACCAACAGGGAGAGCAGCAGTGTGAACCAGTGCTGCCTCGGCCACCTGGGGCAATTAGTATGACTGATGCCCTCTCGCTCTGGACCTTGAAGAGGTCCTGGCGACCAGGGGGTTCAGTGGGAATGCATAGAGTAGGCCCTCGGACCACAAGATCAGGAAGGCATCTGCCACCACTCTCTTTGGGTGTGGCTGGCGTGAGCAGATGCGAGGCAGCTGCATGTTGTTCGGAGAGGCAAATAGATCCATCACGGACCTGCCCCAGAGGTGAAGGAACCTCTTGGCCACCTTGGGGTTCAGGCACCACTCATGCGGCCAAAGGACTCTGCTCAGCCTGTCTGCTAGGCAGTTGACCTGGCCCGGGAGGTAGACTGCTCGAAAGAGCATGTTGTTGAGAGCTGCAAATGAGAGGAAGGCCACCGCCTCCTGGCAGAGGGAGTATGAGTGTGTCTCCCTGCTTGTTGATAGAACATGGCGACTTGATTGTTCATCTGGATCAGTATGGACCGGTGTCACAGGCGGTGGTGGAAGATCACCCTGAGTTTCAAGAGATTGATCTGTAGGAGTGACGACTCCTGGAACCAGCTGCCTTGTGTGTGGCTGTCCCCACAATGCGCCCTCCAACCTAGGAGGGAGGCATCCGTGGTCAGGGTTCCCTGAGTTGTGGGTGCTTGGAAGGGCATTGCCGTCTGGAGGTGACAGAGGTTTTGCCACCAGTTGAGGGATTCTGGTAGTTGGTGGGTAACCCTGATCCTGTCCCGTAGCCTGCCCCTGTGGCTTGGGTCCACTGCGAGCAGAGGCACCACTGGGCTGTGCATCTGCAAGCAGGCTGAGGGCACCTCTCCTGCCAGTTGTTTTGAGTATGTGTGTTATACGGATATAATTTTAATTTACCTCACATATTTTATATTTTTATTTATACATTTTACTTGGATTATTAATTTAACTTTGTTGGATATATGTTTTATTATTGTTTTGTTTTCAATAAATGTTAAGTTTTGTTAATATAGTCTTATACTTGAAGTCACATCCTGATGAAGGCACACGCTGAAACACGGCCGTGGAATTCACCTTGCTCCATTTTCTTTGGTTTCTTGAATGAGACACTCCTGAAATGATAGTCTTAAAAAAAACAGGCACTTATATTGGCCAGATTTCTGTCCTGCTGGCCGCTGGTCTCCTGTTTGGAAAACCAGCCAGGCCAGTCAAATACCAGATGGTTGACAGTACTAATGATGAGATGATTCCTAAAATGGAACTCAGCAGCATGCACCTATAGTTTGAATTATTTTCCCTTATGTGCATAGTTTGCACTTGTCTTCATTAAATTTCATCTGCCATTTTGACGCCTAGTTCTGTAGTCTTGTAAGGTTCTCCTGCAATTCCTCACAATCTGCTCATGATATAACAACTTTGAACAGTTTCATGCCCTCTGAAAATTGTATCACTTTACTTATTGTTTCCTTTTCAAGATAATTTATAAATATGTTAAAAAGCACTAGTTTCAGTACAGATTGCAGGGGCATTCCACCTTTCTCCACTGAAAAAGCTGACCATTTACCTCAACTCTCTATTTTGTATCTTTTAACCAGTTACCAGTCAACCATAATACATTGTGTGCTATCTCATGGTGTACCAAGGGTGGGGTGGTGGGTTCGGCCTACCACAGGTGTCGACCAGAAGGGGGGTACACCCCCGCTGGGCCTGCACTTCTGAGGCAACATGGCAATCATACCTTAAAGATGAGTGGCTTGCCATGCTGCCTCTAATCCAGGTCTGGTGGTGGTTCTCTCCTAGCTGAAGTTTCATGAATCGCAATGAATCGCAAGAATTCAGCCCAGGAGAGAAGAGCCACGCAGGCCTTGACTAGAGGTAACACAGCAAGCCACCCATCTTGCCTTGGAAGTGTAAAGGTGGAGGGGTGCACTGTACTGCACTGTGAAGCAACGTGCTGTGGGGGAGGGTGCCCGGCTTGGGGGCTGGAACACCACTGGTGCTATCCCATGTAAATTTTCTCAGGAATGTATCATGAGGGAATTTATCAAATGCCTTCTGAAAATCCAGATACACTATAAAAACCAGATCATCCTTATACCCATGTTTATTCATGCCTTCAAAGAAATCTAACAGATTAGTAAGGCAAAACTTCCCTCTACTGAATCCATGTTGGCTCTGATCCATTAAGTCTTGTCTATCCACGGTTTAAGTAATTCTGTTTTTCAGAATGGCCTCTACCATGTTGCAGACCACGATAAGCTGAAAATGCTCCCATAGACAACTGGCTAAAATTAGGATAGAAAAGGACTTCATTTGGGATATCATGAAAAGAAGACTAGCCAATTAGTCTTCAAGGACCAAGTTGAGAATCACTGATTTAGGTCATCAGTTTTAGGGCAGTAACATTTACAGGCATATTAAGTTTGAAGAACCAAAAGCTACTGAGTTTATACAACAATGATTCTATTTGTCTTGAAAGCAGGGTTGTACAGTCCTAGATTATTAGATTTGTTCATAAACAGTGGAAACCTAGTTTACTTGCTCTGTCAGTAACATCTGCAATCTGTATAGTTTCTTGATAGAATTAAATGAACCCAAATTTCCCAGGGGGCTTAATGGTAGCTGGAAGCTGAACAGTTGAATGGACTGCTTAGATTAATTTCTTGCCTTCTTTTCTTTTCATTTCCTTCCACATCCTTCTAAAGTTTTAAGAGGGATGATTGCTTATGAACCTTACCACAAACAGACTAAAATAAACATGGAGGCCATGGTGGTGGAGGGGAGGGGGAAGGGGTTTGATGAGCTTGGCTGAGTAAAGGGAGAAGAAAACCAGTTACGGGCTTAAAGATTTGTGGCACCCTGTTCCTTGTAAGAGTTGCCGAGTAGATGTTTTCAGGACATGAGGATTGTGAAAAATTGCAAAAGGACCTTGATAAATTGGAAGACTAGACATCCAAATGGCAGCTGAAATTTAATGTGGGCAAGTGCAAAGTTATGCACCTAGGAAAGAACAACCCAAACTATGGTTACACAATGCAAGGTTCCACAATAAGAACCACCACCCATGAAAAAGATTTAGGTGTCATCGTGGAAGCCATTGAAGCCCTCCGCCCAGTGTGCAGTGGCAGCCAAGAATGCGAATAGAATGCTAGGTATCATAAGGAAAGGAATGGAAAATAAAACCAAGGATATTATAATGCCTGTGTATTGTTCCATAGTATGACCACACCTTGAATATTGTGAGGGAATGGAAGAACACTCCTATGAGGAAAGGCTTAAAAGGTTAGGGCTCTTCAACCTGGAAAAGAGATGGCTGAGGGGAGATATGATTAGAGGTCTATAAATTAATGAATGGAGTGGAATGGGTAAACATAGATTGTTTATGCAATCAAAAAGTAGAAAGACTAGGGGGCATACAATGAAGCTACAATGTAACCCATTTACAAATAATAAGTGAAAATATTTTTCACTCAGTGCATAATGAAACTCTGGAATTCGTTACTGGAGGATGTCGTGAAAGCTGTTAGTGTAGCTGGATTTAAAAAAGGTTTAAATAAATTCCTTGAGGAAAGGTCCATAAACCATTATTCATTATCATGCCTCCAGTCCAGTCCTGTTACCTGTGGGTCGTCAGTCCCCACCAGCAGCTTTGAGACAGCATGTCATGAACTTCATGACATCAACCCAGTTAGGTAGCTGGCACCACCCACCAGCCTCCAGTAGCTCAATCTCTAAGCAGCTGGAGGGGTGTGATTCCCACTACAGGATTCACTGTAGAAAGATTTGGATACCCTAATAGTTTTTATTTTTTATTATTTTTGCTTTGATTAGTTTGGGTCAACTATAGGCTTATTTGTACGGCACAATAAAGCCCGTTGAAAAAAAACAGATGAGAAAGCAGAGCAAGGCAGCAGAAGACCCGGTCAATGCAAGCCCAGGACAGTGGAAGAAAAGGGTCCCCAGGGGAGCATGTGAAGATCATGGCAATGCCAGAGTTGTCCGGTGGTGGTGGGGGTGGGGGGGGGGGAAGAATCAGCAATGGAGCTCTGTGCAGGTAACAAGGCTGTCTGACACTGAATCAGTGGTGAAAGAGCGTCAGATTGGCGATTCAATACTTGGCATTTGGCAAATTATAAAGAGGCAGGAGTTTTAAAGGGGAGAACCCTTCCTCTGTTACCTTGGGGAGTGCCAGAGACAGCAAATTAGCATTAACTAGGCAGTTTGACATGTCAGTGCTAACCGCATGGTCATTGCAGGCCTTGCAAATAAGTGCAGGAAAAGGCACCATTTCTGGAGCTGGCAATTTTTTGTTCGGGCTCGGTTGAGTCAGCGGGGCTATTCAGTCTCAGTGGTGGTTATGTTGCTAAAGGTCCACAGGTGATCAGCTTCTCTAGCATATTTATTTTATTTATTTATTACAGTTTCTTATATACCGCGCTATTTAGAATCAGCGCGGTTTACATCATAACAAAACGACCATTACGACAAACTGTCAGGTTTTACATTGAACAGGAGTACAAACTTGGATAACTGGGTTAACTATATACATAATCTATCTACACTGCAGTGTGAGGGCATTTCTAGATTGGGTCATTTCTTGGAGGGGATATCTGGTTCAGTTGCTGTCTGGGAAATATTGGCGGAAAAGGTATGTTTTGAGAGCCATATGTTAGGGTACAAAGAATTTTTGAAGCATGGTGCAAACAGCACAATTGTAGGCCACTGGTGTCCATGGTGCCGGAGGTTCTTGCCTTTTTGCAGGTGGGTTTTTACAAAGACTTCGCTTACAGCTGCTTATGAGTACAGATGGTAGCCATCTCTTTTTATCAAGGAAAGCTCAAGGGGCTGTCGCTGGGAAGTCATCCAGATGTCATCTGTTTTCTAAGAGTGGTCAAGCAGTTGAGGCTGCCACTGTGTCCCATTGTCCCGTCTTGGGATTTCTACTTGGTTTTATCTGCTCTAGCAGTGGCACCTTTTGAGTCCCTTACAGCTTCCTCTGAAGGTAGTGTCCTTGGTGGCTGTTTTTTTGGCTAGGAGGAGCTGCAGGCGCTATTTTGTCTTCTCCTTTTCTAATTATTTCCAAGGAGAAAGTGGTGCTTAGGCTGGTACCGTCCTTTCTGCCCATGATACTCTCATCTTTTCACCTCTATCAATCAGTTATGCCCCCCAGTGTTTTCAGGTACAGGAGGTTCGAGTGTCGACACCCTCCTGAGTAAGCTGGACATTTGTCATGTCCTGTGATGCTATTTGAAGGAGACATGGAGACCCATTCAGAAAGGGGCCTGTCCAGATGCCCAGAATCTGGATGGACCTAATTTACACCTGATTCTGATCCCACAGTGGCTATATGTCCTGCAGGATCAGAATCGGGTGCAACTGGCCTGGATGGGCAGGACCTGCCCCGATTCTGGGCCCTTGGATGTCCCACACCCTCCCCATCCAACCCAGCCATTGCTCCTGCATGAAGCCTGGTGGTGTGAAGTACCATTGTCATGGCACCGAGATGCCATGCAGCAGCTGTGTTTCACCCCGGACGCAGATTATCCTTCTTTCCCTGCTGCCCAGCCCCCAAATGGGCCTGCCAATCATGGGGTCGTGCTGCAGAGAATTTCATCTGCCCTTCCTACCTTTCGGGGTGGTCCATCGCCGCAGATTGCCACACTCTCGGGGGGGATGTTCCATCTCTGAGGTGGAATAGGTCCCCTATCAAACTCCCCGACCCTGAACGTAGAGGACCATCACCAGAATCGGCTCTGTATGTTGGGGGTCATAGGGCCACCCCCACACCGCCCACTCTCCTCCCTGTCACCGCCCCCTTCTGCTCCCATCCAGAGCTCCCCACACAGCCTGAATGTGTGAGGAGCTCTGGACCTGGAATCAGGTCTCAGCAGCTACAGGGGTTGGATGTCCATCCAGCAGAGTTTTGAACAGATTGAAAGGGAGAGAGATGATTCAGAGTGAGACCAGCAAGGAGGAGATTGTAATAGTCTAGATGGGAGGTGACTGAAGAGTGGATAAGTGTCTTAGTAGTATGTGTAGAAAGGAAGGGATGATTTTTGCCAGATTCTCAGAATGAGTACTCCAATCCACATCGGGTAGGTTAAAGTCACCCAATATGATCACTTATTTATTTAACCAGTTTTCTATACCACCTTATCCTTCAATCAAAGCGGTTTACATTATGTAGCTACTACAAACAGGAACACACAAGAGCAGGACCCTCACAGCAGCAGCAGAAAACACAAAGAAGGGCGAAGCCCAGAAGTGGTCACAGGTGCTACAATTTATTGAAAAATCCCCTACGCATTTCAGCGGGAAGCCTTCATCGGGGGGGGGGGGGGGGTACTGTGATGGCCAAAATGTCCCCAAGCCCTTAGGAAAGGGAAAAGAGCACACTTTTACCTTAAGGGAGAGAAGCAGCAGGCGGGGATGTGAAACACAAAATGTTTTGAAACAGGAAAAAACTCACCTAGTGAATAGCTGCAGGCCATGCCCCAGCTTAGGAACAAGCTGTAAGGGTAATGAAGACCAGCTGGGGAAGCAGCACGTGATCACTGCTCAGACACGTGCAAAGGGAGTTCCCAGGGGATTACAAAAGGAAAGTAACAGAGAACAGTCAGGGTTAGGGCAGATGGGGTTGCAGCACTTGGAACACAGACACAGAGTGGAGAGAGCTGAGTCAGGCAGTTCAGACAGTAGTGAAGAAAGTCTGAAGAGCAGCCTGCTTCCTGAGGCATATTCTGATGCCTATGCCAATGCTGAGGTAGAGAAGCAGCATTACAGGAAGAAGGGAGTTCCCAGGGGAGGAGCTACTGGAGACTCAGAAGGGAGCAGGAAGCCTAATGTGCTGGAGGGAGGAAAAAGCTCTCGGGTGTTTGAAGAGAGAGGTATTTCCCAGGACAGCCCAGCCTTAGAGGAAACTGCTAGAGTATTCAAAGGAACAAGCCACAAAGCAGGGAGGTTTGCTTTGGAACCTGGAGGCAGGAGATTTCCTTTGGGGAGAGATTTGAATGAGGACAGTTTTTTACTACAAGCCAAAGGCTTGGTAAAAGTCCATCTGATAACAGGAGAACCGTGAGTAACCCTCTGTCTAACAGACAGTTAAACAAGCTGAAAGCATTAAGCCATTCTTGGAGAGAGGAAGAATTGCCAGTATGTGCTAAGCAGCCTAGAGACAGAAAAACCTCTAGGTGGAAGGAAATTCTTAAGCTTTTAGAAAGTGTAGAGCCGGGTATTACAAGGAGGAGTTTTAATCTTGATGTACCAGAGCCAGACACTGAAGATATGGAAATAGGAAGTTATCCTTCTGACAGTGAGTGTGAATGCCCGATGGAATGTGCTATATGTTACAAGACAAGCGTTTGAGCCTTGGAAAGGGAAAAGCTCAAACAGCTGCCTTGGAGAGTTAAAAGGTGTAAACAGGCTGGACTGTGTTTTAAAAGCCTTGTTTCCTTTTACAAATGTTCCTGGAATAAAACCAGAAAGTGCTTGCAGGTGAAGATGTTTTAGCAAGGCAAACTAGCACTGGTGTTTAAGAGGTTAGGAGAAGTAATGAAGCCTTTGTTCATGGAGTCTGGAAGCAACTGAAGTTAATTGTATCAGGAGAAGAAATCCTTGTTTACTTTCTTGTTTTGCGTTGAGCTTTATACAAGCTCTATTTTGGAGAAGCAGTGAAAATCAATAAATTTCCTGTGTTAGCCTTAAAGCCTCTCGGACTTTCATTTGTTTACATGAAAACCCACAACTACACAATAAAGAGGTGACGCGCCCTATTAGGCAACCGCCTAGGGTGGCCATTAGGGGGCGAGGACATCACAGTACGCATCTACAAACAATGATAAGTATTGATAAACAATAACAAATATTAAAAGTACACAAAAATTAAACATTTAAAAATGAAAACAATAATATGAATTGATAAAAAAAATTAGAGAATACATGAACAAACTATAAAACATAAATGAATAAGTAACAATATATATTAAAAACAAGAAAAAAATATATATATACAGTAAATAAAAATAATAAGACAATTTAAAAGTTGTTCAAGTGAATACTCAAAAAAAACAAACAAAGGTGACTATTCTTGAGTGATGGCAAATACTACAGAGAGGGTTCTTACATAATGCACCATATGAGAATGAAGGTCTTGAAAAAGACCCTTTTCAAATAATGGCTCAAGGCTAAAAAATAATAAATAAATAAATAAGTAAAGGAATAATGAAAACATAATATACCAGATAAAAAGTAAGACACAGAGACAGAATGGAGAGGAGTAAGAAATCCACAGTAAAGCTGTCAATTTAAAAAGTACTGATCAAAGAACCATGTAGGCAGTCAAATAGTAAGGAAAGATAAGAAGAGACACTCTTAAGAAGTGGCTGCAGAACACAAAGCTCAATCCAAACTTATAGTCAAAAAATCTATAATCAAGGGAAACATAATCGCATTATCCAGTCAGACGTTCAATCCAAACCTGCAACGCGTAGTATAAACCATCTTAAGGGAGGACAAGAGTGAGCGTCTTAAAATAAATAGTATGAGTTTCCCGCCAAAACATGATGATTGGCAGATAGACGCGCATGGCTGAATGGATGGACGGCACGAAGGAGAGCGAAGCACACAGCAGAAACAAGTACCAATGTATGCAAACATGTTAAAAATAAAATTATTCCTTTGGAAGCTGATACTAAGCGTCAAAAGACTGAAATATAGTTATAATCGCGAGTGCTGCAAAAGCATAAGGCAGCGGTCTGTGTGTAAACAAAATGTGGCTGTGAACACAAGCTTAAGCCTGCAATCTAAGCGTAAAATGTGTGGGAACAATCGGTTGAACCGGCTGATAAAAGGGGGGAACGATCGTGATATTAAAAACAGAAGAATTGGTAATAAAACAACGGTCTGAATGTAAACTGAAATGCGGCTGTACAAAAACTTAGAACAGCGTTCTGAAAGTGAACTGAAGGAGATCAATGAAGTTGGACCGACTGATAAAAGGGGGCAATTAGAGCTTAAAGGAAGTATAATAAAACAAAAATAAGATAAAAATGAATACCACAATGGATATCATTCATCATAGGATAAAATGCTATATTAAATATGTAACTAAAAGCAAATAAATAAAAAATAAATAAGCAGAAGGAATCAGCAACATAACAAGGACCTGTATCAACAACTGGGAACCACAATGTTATTGAACAAATAAATGCTAAATCGGGTCAGGGTAATGTGTCCACGCCATACATTCACATCAAACTAGATAAAAAAAAGGGGGGGGGGCAGGAGGAGCCTGTATGCATAAGGGAAAAATGAAAATATAAAAATGTTAAAACGAAGACCAGCTGAAGCACTTCACTTGGCCAATGCATATTAGATAAATAAATAAGTTAAAAAGTATATAAAAGCATATCTTACACAATGATGAGATGAAAAAAAGGGGGGAGAGGGAAAGGAAAAGAGGGGAAGGAGGAAGGGGGGGAAGGAAGAAGAAGAGGGGGAAGGGGAAAGGGGGAAAGGAAGGGAAGAGGGGGAAGGGAAAAAATTGATAATTATTAAATCATAAAAATGACAATAAAAATAATACTAATAATAATAAAAATGAGAGAAAATACCTTGGAGGTGCTTAAAAAGTCAAGGGGGAGCAATGGGAAAGGAACCCCAGGTCACTGCGAAAAAGGGGAAAAGAACCATAATCATAAAAAGACAGACAAATCAATCTCTTCATTCAGCCCAGATGACATGAGGATGTCAAGCTCATAAATAAAGCATTGTTCTAGCCTCAGCAGAACTTTGTCCAGGTCTCCACTACGCCAATGGGGCTCAACCACCTTGATAGCCAAAAATTGTATGTCAGAAACTGAATGGCTTTTTTTGATCCAGTGGGAGACCAAAGGTTTTTCTTGTATTTGTCTTTGCACACAACTCTTGTGCTCGATAATATGCGTCTTGACTGGTCTCTTTGTTTTCCCAATGTAAAGCTTCTCACAGGGACAACGAATAGCATAAATCACATTAGATGTGTTACAATTGGAAAATTGTAAACTAATTTTAGAATTCCCGTGTTGAAAAAAAATTTTTGTTACTGGAGCATGAGAGCACACAGAGCATTTCCCGCATTTGAAGTGTCCTTTAGCTCTGGGTATGATCCTTGGTTTAGACAAAGCAGAGGGTACTAAAATATTAGCAAGACTGCGGTTACGTTTGTAAGCAATGGTTAATTGTTTTGAGGCAAATGCTGGTAAAGGAAGATAGTTAATGCCATTCCTGCTTTAAAATGTTTACAATGTTGTGTGATAAATTGGAAAATGTAAGAGCATATACTAATTTGTCAGAGGGAGCATGTTCTTTAGTGGTCAAAGGGAGTCCCTATTTGTGTCTTTTGCCCTGTTGTAAGCCTGTTGAACACAGTCCGCTGGGTACCCGCGTTGTCGAAACCTGTTCTTCATATCTTCAGCATGGTGTTCAAAATCTTGTGGAACAGTACACAGCTGATGTATCTGAAGGAACTGTCTGACAGGCAGATTCCTTTTGAGGGACTTGTGAAAGCTGTCAAATCTGAGAAGAGTGTTCCTATCAGTTGGTTTGTGGAAGAGGCTCGTGGTGAATCCATAAGGATACCTAAATATGAGATCTTACAGGTACTGTAGGAGCCTTCAAAATGTAGATGTTCATCAAGTGTGTTAACCCACTCGAAAAATTCAAAAAGCAATGTTTCTGACCCGTCCCATATGATCAGGACGTCGACTATATACCTCTTCCAAAGTTTCAGTTGAGTGCTGAAAGGGTGATGTGTCAAAAAATGCTTCTCAAAATTTGCAACATAAAGATTAGCCATGTCAGGGGCCATCGAAGAACCCATTGCTACCCCCTTGATCTATTTATAAAACATTCCTCTAAAACAGAAGAAATTTTCCATCATGGCAAGGCTGGCCATCTGAGTGAGGAAAAACGAAGGAATGCAAACAGGTCACTCTCTCTGAAATAAAATATCTTCAATAATATCTAGTGCAGCTTTTTGTGGAATGTTTGTGTAGAGGGATGCTATATCTAAAGTAGCTAAAATAAGGTGTTCATGGTAACCTTGAAAATTGTCAAGAATGTTTATAATATGGGTGGAATCCCGAATGTATGATCCTACTTGAACTACAAAGGGTCTCAAAAATATGTCTAGGAACTTGGAAAGAGGTTCTAGAAGAGAGCCAAATGCAGAAACTATCGGACGTCCTGGAGGATTCTCTATGGACTTATGAATTTTTGGTAGTACATATATTGTGGGTGTGACTGGGTATTTAACGGTGAGAAAATCAACTTCTCTGCGGGTAAGATATCCCGCTTGTTCTCCGATGTAGATTAAGGAATCTACCTTTAATTTAAAAAAAGGGGTGGGATCATCATAAATCTTCATGTAAAGACTATTGTCATTCAATTAATTTTATTTCTTCCATGCTCTTTAGAATCAGTGTGGTTTACATGTATAGTAACAGGTACTTTTTATTCCTTTGTCCCCGAAGGGCTCACAATCTAAATGTACCTGAGGCAATGGAGGGTTAAGTGGCTTGCCCAAGGCCACAAGGAGTGGCCATGGGACTAGAGACCCCAGTCCTTCTGGCCTGAGGTTGCTTGTCCCCATGTGGGAATTGAACCCCTGGCTTTCTGGCCTGAGATAATCTGTCTCAACCACTGAGCCACTCTTCCCTGCCATATGCAGCCCAAATTGGTGTAAGACTTCCTTAATATAAGGATCTCTATCTTGAATTACAAGTGCTCCACCTTTATCCACCAGTTTAATAATAATGGAGTTGTTGTCCTTTAGAGCGTTAAGTGCTTTTCGTTGTACAGTGGACAAATTATTGAAAGTGCGATGATGTAGTGAGTAAAAGTTTTGGACTTTGGTCAAAACTATTTTCTCAAATGCACTTATTAAAACATCATGGAACTACATGGTGGGGAGTAACTAAGATGGCGGATGTGTGCACGGAGCTGTGAGCTGCTACCCGGAGTATCTCTGTAACCCTTTGGAGCCTCTATCGGGTTGAATGGGGCGGAGAAAACGGAAGCAGGCTCCCTTACCTCCGAGTGAGAACCTGCTGATTCCTTCGGGCCAACGAACACTTAGGGAGTGCGGCTTTCAGCCCCAAGATGGAGCGGCGTCTGTGACTGGGGCAGTGGATGGAAGTTCGCCCCAGAGCGTATCTGGCGTTTGGCTTTCCCCTGAGGAGCGAACGCCTCCGCCGTGTCCAGGAAGTTTGTCCTCGGCTGTTGCTGTATCCTCGGAGCTTGTGTTTGCGAGTAATCTGATACAGGAGGGTACTGGAGGTGCACGGTCTGAGTTGAGTTTCCCTTCTGCGGAGGTGGGCCGGGATCGGATGAGAGAGGTGGAAGTTCCAACAGAGCGACCTGAGCTGGTTGTACAGGTGCAGAAGGAAGAACTTCCTCTAATGCCTGAATTGGTGAGACCCGCGGCATATACATTGGAAACGCTATGGGAAGGACTAGCGACTTTGAACTGCTCTGTGAATAGAGTATGTGGGATGTTTAAATCTGAACTTAATGTGGTTAAGGACCTTTGTGATAACCTTACCAAAGCTCGCATAGAGCAAGTTAACAGGGTTGCCACCCTGGAGAGGGAGTTGGGTGAGGTTCGCTATCTGGTAAATGCCCAATTAAAGGACAGCTCTGTCTCTAGTAGGAAGATGGAGTACCTGGAGAACCAGGCCCAGCGTTGTAACCTCCGATTTCTGAGTTTTCCAAGGTCTCCGTTAGTACCAGCTGTAGAGATGGTGCGTAAGTACTTCAGGGAGGTTTTGAAAATCCCCCTGGAGCAGCTTCCCCCTATGACTAGAGTCATGTACCTGTCCCTGGGCAGAGGGAAAGGAGGAGATGTGGCCCCCCTTCTCACCCTGGGATGGAGGACCTTACAGGCTTCCTTGAGAATTCATTGGAAGTTGTAATGGAAAGAACTACCCTGCTAGCCACATTTGCTTTGGAGACGGATAAAACCTTTATTCTTAGAATGTATTTCAGAAATGCTAATGAAGTCTTTTTGGGCCCTAAAGTTAGGGTATTTCCTGATATGTCACGAATTACACAGATGAGAAGGAAGGAGCTCTTGGCTCTTCGTCCTCGGACTATTGCCTTGGGTGCTTCCTTCCAGTTAAAATTTCCTGTTAAATGTTATGTGAATTTTCAACAAAAGATGTATTTGTTCTTTGAGTCCAAGCAGCTGTTGGCCTTTCTGGAAGCTAGAGAACAGAGTAATGTTGCAGTTGTTATACCTTCCCATACAGCTGATGTGTGAGTCTTCCATCTGCCTGTGATGATATTAGTGTAGAATGGCTAGGATTTTTTTTTCTTGGCTTATATTCTTTGGTTATTTCCTAATACTCCCCTATTTCCTGCTATTGGGGTCTGATTATTATGGAAAAGGTTGGTTTTTGTTTTGGTATAATACTTGTGATTTTTGATCTTATCCATACTTGTTTTTTTTCCCATTTCAGTTCATTCAAGAGATGTTGTTTGGATGTTAAAATTGAATAATTCTATAAATAAAAAAAAAAAACAAACATCATGGTTCCCAGGGGGAATCCAGGACGAGGGTTTCTTTATAACTGATGTATCTGTGAATGGTATGTTCTGCTTGTGGAAAAAATCAATGACTTTAAGTTCTACGTGTGTACTAAAACGATCATGCTGTGTAAAGGGTACAAAGGATAAACCTTTCTCTAAAACTTGAATCTCAGTATCGTTTAGTTGATAACTGGAAAGATTAAAAATGCCGCCTATGGATCTGTGTTCGACGTTTTCCTGTAATTGTAACCCCTGCCCCTGCCTCTCTTCATATCTTTCCTTACTATTTGACTGCTTACATGGTTCTTTGATCAGTACTTTTTAAATTGACAGCTTTACTGTGGATTTCTTACGCCTCTCTGTTCTGGCTCTGTGTCTTACTTTTTATCAGGTATATTATGATTTCATTATTCCTTTATTTATTAATTTTTAGCCTTGAGCCATTATTTGAAAAGGGTCTTTTTCAAGACCTTCATTCTCATATGGTGCATTATGTAAATACCCTCTCTGTAGTATTTTCCACCACTCAAGAATAGTCACCTTTATTTGTTTTTTGAGTATTCACTTGAACCACTTTTAAATTGTCTTATTTGTTTAGGTATTACCTTTTTGTTTTTATTTTTATTTACTGTATATACGTATGTTTTATCTTGTTTTTAATATATATTGTTACTTATTCATTTATATTTTATACAGTTCATGTATTCTCAAAGTTTTTTAGAAATTCATATTATTGATGATTTCATTTTTTAATTTTTAATTGTGCGCTTTTAATATTTGTTATTGTTTATCAATATTTATCATTGTTTCTAGATGCGTACCCCCTATGAAGGCTTCCTGCTGAAACGTGTAGGGGATTTTTCAATAAATTGTAGCACCTGTGACCCCTTCTGGTCTTTGCTACTACAAACAGGTACTGGATATATTCCCTTGCCCCCAAGGGCCTCACAATCTATGTATGCCTGAGGCAATGGAGGGGTTAAGTGGCTTGCCCAAAGCCACAAGCAGTGCCTATAGGACTAGAAACCCCAGTCCCTCTGGCCTGAGATTGCTGTCCCCAGGTGGGACTTGAACCCTTGGCCTTCCAGCCTGAGGTACTGTGTCCTAACCACTAGGCCACTCCTCCCTCCTTTGTGGCTATCTTGGCAATATCTATAATTAATTCATTATCTATTTTTTCAGTTTGAGTTGGAGGTCTGTAGGCTACAGCAGTATGGATGACAGTGCCATCTCCTCTTTCCAACACAATCCAGAGCGCTTCTTCTTTTCCCCATGCCCCCTGCATTGCAGTAGCTTTAATATTGCTTTTTACATACAAGGCTGCTCCTCCTCCTTTTCCACTTTCTCTGTCTCTTCTGAATAGATTATAGCCAGCTATGGCTATATCCTATTCATGTGATTCATTAAACCATGTTTCTGTAATGGCCACAATGTCCAAGTCTATTTCCACCATTAGGGCTTCCAGATCTGGAACTTTGTTGGCTAAGCTTCAAGCATTTGTGCTCATTGCTTTCCAGCATTTAACTGGCTTGAATGTATTTTGCATTGATTTTGTTCTGCCCACTTCTTCCAACTTGTCGTTGATGTGTGGTTTAAAAGTGTGGCTGTTTCTGATGTTCTGCATTTGCCGGGAGTGACGTCCTGAACTAGTCCTTCTCCATCCGTCACCCCCTTTTTCTAGTTTAAATGCATATCCACATACTGCCTGAATTTTTCACTTAGGATCTTTTCCCTGCGACAGAGAGATGTAGTCCATCAGCACAGTATAGTCTCTTGTTGGTCCATCTGTTTCCCCAGTCGCCAATAAATCTGAATCCTTCTCGTTCGCACCAGGTCTGGAGCCATGTATTAAAGCTGTTTATGCGATGCAACCTTTCTGCCCTCTTATCATGAACAGATAGAACTTCTGAGAATGTTACAGTGTTAACAATGAACGTGAGTTTCTCTCCCAGAGTCTGGAAGTCCCTTTGAACTACAGAGGCACCATTTCTAGCCAAGTCATTTGTACCCAGGTGGGTGAGAACATCAATTTTGAAGTGCTCACTTTCTGCGCTAAGTACATCGACAATTTTGTTTGTATTCCTGCTGGCTGAAGAGCCTGGGAGGCATTTGACTATCTTCTCTCCTTTGAACTGTGTTCCCAAGTTGGTGCCTCTGATGATGGAATCTCCAACTAGTAGTAGTTTTCTGTTTGGTGAGTTTTTCTTCATATTTGGTTCTTTAGCAGGAGATTGGGCATTGACTGACTCATTTGAGGGCCCTTCAGTTTCCATGGGTTGTTGTAATCTATTTACAAATTGCTTATCTTATTTACAGTTGGTTCAAACTATTTACAGCTGGGCTGAGTTATCAGGGGCTGTTCTTTTGGTCTAAAGGATCTTTGATTGGGGCTGGTGTGGTTGCCGGACTACGTGATGTTTCCTTAATGTTCCATGAATAGAAGGGTCTTGAGTTTCTTCCTGAAGTCCTTGATACCTTCAGAGGCTCGCATTTCTTTGGGGAGGGTGTTCCATAGTTGGATCACCCTCCCCAAAGAAATGCGAGCACCTAGTGAAAGGGCTCTTTTGGAAGTGGATTGTTTGCTTTTCTGGTAGTCTGTTGGCACACTGATCATGTGTCTGTTATTGTTTCATCTAGGGTGGGTGCCCATTTCTCTTCTAACTAGGGTCTTTAGGATGTCTGAGGAGGAGTGGTGGATGATTTTGAAGATATTCAGTATTGTTTTGAACTTGGCACGGACTTGAATTGGGAGTCAATGCAGTTGGTGTAATACCGCTGTACTGTGGTCTGTCTTGCTAGTTCTGTTGATGATTCATGCTGTTGTGTTCTGTATTATCTGTAGTGGATATATGGCTTGCTTTGGGAGTCCTTCGTAGAGTGAATTGCCGTAGTCCAGTATTGGTGTGATAGCTTGGCATACTGTCTGGAAATGGTCCTGGTTTAAAAATGACTATAATAAAATGAGGACAATGGTTAAGAAAAACCTAAAAGGAGCAACTGCAAAGGTTAAGAGTTTACATCAGGCCTGGGTGTTATTTAAAAAGACTATCTTGGAAGCCCAGGCCAGATATAGTCCATGCTTAAAAAAAGGTGGAAGGAAGGCCAAATGACAGCCAGCATGACTTAAATGTGAGGTGAGAGAGGCTATTATAGCTAAAAGAGAATCTTTCAGAAAATGGAAAAAAGAACCAAATAATAAAAACAGAAAATAACATAAATATTAGCAATTGAAATGCAAAGCATTGATAAGGCAGGAAAAGTGAAAATTTGAAAAGAAGTTTGCTGTGGAAGCAAACGTGCATAATAAAAGCTTTTTCAGGTATATTTGTAGCAAAACACTTGTGAGGGGAGTCAGTTGGACCATTCGATGATAGAGGGGTAAAAGGTGCACTGAGAGAGGACAAGGCCATAGCAGAGAGACTGAATGAATTTTTTGCTTCAGTCTTTACTGAAGAAAATGTAGGAAACTCACCCCTGTCATGTGTCAGAGGAAATGAAACAAATCTCAAATAGTGAAGATTTAATGTGAAGAAGTGCAGTCATGCACTTGGGATGCAGAAATCCAAGGGAATTGTATGCGATAGCTGGTGAGAGTTAGTGCGCAAGGACCAGGAGAAGGACCTCAGAGTGATTGTTTCTGAAGATCTCAAGATGGCGAAACAGTCTGACAAGGCGGTGGCCAAAGCCAGAAAGATGCTGGGTTGCATACAGAGAGGAATTACCAACAGAAAGGAGGAGGTACTGTCAGACGGCTGCCTGGGTGAGAATCTTCACACTCTTGGCAAGTGCATATTTCTATATGATTTGCAAGGTATTGTGGGCAATGTAGTTCATTCACACCAGACACAGCTGCTGACAATAATTTAGTTGTGCTCTTGGGTAAAGCCAATAAGATATTTATTTATGGGGTTATTTCTCCCAACACAGATATGCTTGGTAGCACGTAAATTAGGTTACTTGCTTTCAGTGTTAACTTGGAAAAACAAAGTCAAAATCAGGAAAACAACTAATGAAAAGCCACAAAGCAAGAAACAAACTGTTCTTTTCAGGTTAACTTCTGATTACTTCCCACATAGATACAGAAGTGATTCTCTCCTAGCTCACAAGCAATTAGGTAAGGCTTAATTGCTAGCAGTTATCCAGCTGAAACCCTTTAGCTGGCTTGCTTTCTACTGTGTGGGTCAAATCCTGCTTCAGGAGCTTTTCTGAGTAGATTAAAGAACAAATTTGTATTTCTTTGTGATGGTTGCTGTACTTTATAACAGAAAGTTACCAACGGAGTTTAGATAGAGAACAGTCCATATAAATAGGATCTTCATCTGCTATTATTCCCCCTTGTTCAATATCATGGATTGGCACAGATGAATCTCTCAATGGAGCACTTTCAGGAGAATACTTGTTTCCCTGCTGTCTTTCAAGGTTATAGCTAGGGCATAAATCAGTGTTCATACCTGAGCTTCCATTGCTGCTAGAGTTCCTCTCTATATAGCCTGGCCAGTATGTAGTCCAGTTCTTATGTCCAGCCTTCCAATCCAGATCCCTGGACACTGGATCTCTCTTCACATACCTTCTGGCATAGGTCTTAGGGTCCCTTCCACGTGCAGCCGTCTCCCTCACAGGTAGCGTCTGGTGATTCCTAGCTCTGCAGCACCATTTCTCTGGCTTTCCCCAGTCCAATGGTATATGCTGGCCCTTGAAATGCCTCCCAGTATACGTACTGCTTTGGACTCTTCTAGACCTCTCAAAGGCTTTTCTCTTCTTTCTTCCAGAGGGTTTCTTTTTCTCTCTGTCCGTCCGGTTTGGCTTCTGCCTCTGATGATCCTTCAGATGAAACTGATGATCCTTCTCTGGATATCCAAGGTGATCATGAAGATGATCATCTGTAGAATAAACTCTACTCTTATTCTGCCTTGATGAGTGCTCCTCCCTAACACAGCGCAGCTGTGCTGAATCAGGCCCTGCCCTTTGAGATGAGTGCTTAGGGATTACCTCATAGCCCTCCTGATTGAACACACGTTTCCCCACTTCAGCTCCTCTAATGGCTGTTGGAAACCTGGTGCATTCTGGGACTGGTAGTCTTTTATGGGAAAATTCTGTTTTCTTATTTCTACCAGAACTGACAGGTTGCTTGTTCAGAGTCACTTCACTTTTTCTATAGCTCCTTCCTGAGCTATGATAAGCTTCCTTATCACAGTACTAATGCCACCATACAAGTCACTGGTGAGGCCTCACTTGGAATACTGTGTTCAGTTTTGGAGACCATATCTTGTAAAGGATATAAAAAGACTGGAAACTGTTCAGCAGAAGGCGACCAAAATGATTTGGAGCCTGTGCCAGAAGACGTATAAGAAGAGACTTGAAGACCTAAATATTGTGGTGCGCGCGCGCGCCTACTAGGCGGTTGCCTAGTAAGGACGGGCGTCCTTCTTGTATCCCTTTTATCTCAAAGGTGTAGTTGTGTATATAAAGTAGACCAAGTGGATGTTAAAGCACACAGGAATTTTATTTGGTTTCTCTAGGTCAGCTTGGTAACAGTCCTTGAAGAAGCTTCCACACTCAACAAAAGAAACAAGGATATTTTCTCCCAAAATAAAGTAAATGCAAACAGTGTGTTTCAGTGGGGTTATTTACAACAAACTTCCTTTCCTTTTCCTTTTAGAGATTTCTTACTTCAGGATTAATAGTGGTACTTGCTGCTCAAGCATACAACTGAGCTCAGAGATTCTGCCAGCTCCCTTGTAGCTGCTTCCACTTAAACAGTCTTCAGCTGATTAGCACAGAGCCTGATTGCACTATCCATGTTCCTTTAGCAGAGAACCTTAGTAATTCAACATAAGATTCCTTCTCTCCTTTCTTTCAAGCTTCCAGCTATGACAAACTGGTAACCGCTTCCTGAATTCTTCCTACTACTTTGATTCCTTCAATTAGCAGCAACGCATACAGCACATTCCATCTCAGAACAGGTGGAACCCTGGTCATCCTCCCTACAATCCACCTCCATGCTTTCTTCTGAGCTGCCTGCTGTGGAAACTTGGAAACGTTCAGGTACTTTAAGGTTTATGTCATTTAAAAGCTTAAACAGCCTATCCCATTGCACTGCCTTCCCTTCCTTTGGAAAAACACTAGCAGGCTTTTCTTGTTTAGCTTTCCTTATAAAATCCTTCTTCCTGTTCTGGTTTCTACCAGGTATAATTCCCTCCTCATTATCTGAGCAAGAGTCATAAGCATCAGCTTTCTCTATTTTCTTTCTCCTACCTTGGAGCTTTACTGCGGGAGTTTCACAGCTGTGGCTTCTGTTGGCTGCAGCTATCTCTGCCTCAGAGCTACTCGGGGAATCACTGCAGGATTTTCTCTCAGCTTCCCTGGGTTTCCTCTGCCTGAAGATTTGCTTTTCTTCAGAGGGATCTGAGCCTTCCTGTCTTGGCTTCTCCACAGCCAGCCTTCTGTCCTCTCTCCTGGAAGGAAAGTACTTAGTCTGTACTTGGGCCTTTCCCCAGCTGCTGCTTTCCAAGCTGTTCCCTTGGTGTCCACCCCCTCCAAGGCTGCTAAGTCTGCGTCCTCTCCTGCCACTGTGTTTGGTCCTCTCCCGGGAACAGTGTCCGCTGCTCTCCTGGCTGCTGCTCTGGCTGCCCTTGTTCTTGCTCTTGCTGCTGTTCCTGCCTCTCCTGTTCTCTGTTTGCTCAAACTTAAATGTTGGGCAGTGTACCTCCCCCTCTGACTCCACCCCAAGGTATCTCCTATCCTTACCTAGGGTTGCCATGGAGTCTGGGCGGGGCTTTGGCCTAGCTCTACAAACGTGGTTTCTTTCACTGCCTTTACTTTGGTATGTGTTTTCAGGTGCGCCCATCCCCTGCAAAGAGGAAAAAGTCTCTTTTCCCTTTGTTTCCCCAGGCTGGGCTACACTCTCCTTACCACAATATATATATGCTAGAGGAGAGAAGAGGCACGGGAGATATGATACAGACCTTTAAATACTTAAAGGGTATTAATGAACAAATAAACTTTTTTCAAAGATGGGGAAGCTGTAAAACTAGAGGGCATAACATGAAGCTGGAAGGGGGTAAACTGAGAGGCAATGTCAGGAAATACTTTTTCACTGAAAGGGTGGTGAATGCTTGGAATGCCCCCTTGATGGAAGTGGTGAGGGCAAATACAGTGTCAGAATTCAAAATGGCATTGGACAAACAGAGTGGATCCCTTTATAGCAACAGGATAAAATCAAAACAAACTTACCTATCTCAACCAACAGGGGTGTCCTGCATGGAGCGGTGGGTACACCCCTAAACAAAGGCATGAGGAGGGGTGACCTGCATGAATCGGCAGGTGCACCTTCTCTTGCCACCTTGCTGGGAAAACTAGATGGACCATGCTGGTCTTTATCTGCTGTCATTTACTATCTTATTATGTTACTATGTAACACTTTCTGTAAAGAACCAAGTTAAATATCTTGGTATTATCCTGGATCAGAACCTTTCATTCACCGACCATATAAAGAGAACCACTAATATAATATATGCAAAGCTCCGCACCCTCTGGAACCTTAAACCCCTTCTAAGTCCTAACTCCTTTCATACGGTCTGTCAAGCCCTCACTATACCTTTTCTTGATTACTGCAATCTTATCTACCTTGGCCTCCCTAAGATTTCTATCCAACCACTTCAACTTGCTCAAAATACTATTGCTCGACTCATAACCAACCACTCCAGACGTTCCCACATCACACCTGTCCTTTATGATCTCCACTGGCTCCCCATCCAATACAGAGCTAAATTCAAGGTCCTCACCTTGATACATAAAATATTATCCAATGAGTCTGCCCCGTGCCTCTCCCCTCTCCTTCCCTCATCAAATTGTAACAGAACATGCCGTTCTATCACCAAAAACTTACTGGCCATCCCTATAAAAAAGAGACTCTGCAAACAATCTACAAGTAACAGGGCCTTCTCCCTCTATGCCCCATCCCTTTGGAACACCCTTCCTCATGAACTTCGGAACTGCTCCTCCCACGCTGAGTTCCGCAAAAAGTTAAAAACCCACCTTTTCATTGAACATTTTTCCCTTCCACCTTAGCTTGAACCACTACACCTCCCTCCTACCCCTTCTGCAACACCCATTTACTATTCACATGGCCCAATGTAAATTCACGTATAAATAATTGTAAATTTATTGTGTAAATAGTTGATCTTCGATCGATCATTGTAATTAGTTATGTTCAATTACATATATACTCATTGTTATATTGTTTCATGTAAAAGGTTGAAAAATACTGACTGTTATGTTCTCTGTAAACCATCTTGACTGGTAGAAAGATGGTATATAAAACTTGTTAAATAAATAAAATAAATAAATAAATACAGCTAATTGATAAACTAAAGAGCAGCAAGTCACCTGGACCGGATGGCATACATCCCAGGGTATTGAAAGAACTGAAATATGAGATTATATAACTACTATTAGTAATCTGATCTATCATGAAAATCATCTGTAGCATTGAAGATTGGAGAGTGGCCAATTTTTAAAAAGGGTTCCAAGGGTGATCCGGGAAACTACAGATCAGTGAGCCTGACATCAGTGACCAACCAAACAAACAGGGAAACAGACCAACATGTATTTTTGTCGGAACATGCACCTTGAGGAACAATTCCTCTCGAAGTGTAAAGTTCCTTTTTATCTTTTATAAGTGGAAATTCCATTAGTTAGGCCCCGAGAGAGTGACCTCCCAACACCTTTAAAATATAGCTAACTTTAAAATAAGAAACTACTTAGCTGAAGCAACAAGCTTGTGTGTCCAAACTCCTTCATTCACCATTCAATTTCTAAAGGCCTTTGTTAGGTACAAGCCCCAGACCAGGACGAGAAACCGTCAGAAATCCAGCTTCACTCAATGTTTCTCTTCAGTTCAAGTTGTAGCAGTTCAAATGTAGCAATCCAAATGTGGCAACAGTATCGAGAATATCCATCTCAATTTCGTAACCCAACGTTGTGTTTCTGGCCATAGGTATTCCTGGCCCTTTCTCAAACCATGTCGCTCCATGTCTTTGAGAAAGGGCCAGGAATACCTATGGCCAGAAACAACGTTGGGTTACGAAATTAAGATGGATATTCTCGATACTGTTGCCACATTTGGATTGCTACATTTGGACAGAACACAGTGATAAGGGCAGGTGAAGGTAACAGGTAGAAGAAATGAGGGAAGGAGAGTGTGTTTTTTTTCTCAGCCATATAAAAATTTAAATGGCTAACAAGGGGAGAAAACAAGTCAAAAGGCAGAGAGTGATAGTATAATTTCATTGAGCTTTCAAGAAGGATGAGGGAAATCTGCAGAAGGCAGCCATGTTGCAACCTTAATGCGAGAGCTATAACTGCATTAGACTTTCCAGATGACTGGGATAAACTACACAAAGAGACCACACTTGCAAACATAAAAGTGGTATATATACGACCAACTTCTCAGAAGGTTGGGATAGCTTTTATGGAGTGGCCATGATTATAACCCTCAAATAAACTTGTTCTGTCACTTGAGAAGTAAACAAAGAACTCAAGTTTATCAGGCTAAGAAAAGGCTTTTCAAATGTATCCACTGGACACTTTAAAAATTAATGAATGGGAGCCATCAACATTAGGGATTGGTCCATTACTCTTCATATAGACCATTGTTTCACATTTCAACATTCACAATACGGTGCACCTGTTTGAACCGAAAAATGAATCTGAATGGTTGTCAGTGTTGTGAATGGCTGCATTACTCCTCTGAATTGACATTTTTGTTATTCTTAACAGCACTGTTAAGAGCAAGGTATCCCTGAAGCAGAGGAGTGGCGGAAACTTTATATACTCATCGAAAAATGATTTTATGTCAGATTGGACAATCATATCACGTTCAGATAAGTTTTAAGGATTTATAATAAATACATCATAGATTTTAACAGTAATTTGGGAATTGATGATATTTAAGTGATGTGAAATAATGGTCTGTGAAGAGTTATGGACCGATCCCTAATGTTTTTAAAGTGCGCGGTGGATATATTTGAAAAGTCTTTTTTGGCCTGATACACTTGAGTTCTTTGTTTTTGTGATTATAACCCTAACATCAGTGGGCATGGGGTGGTCAAATGTTTAGATATTGGCCTCACTTATCTCCTAAATTAAAGCCAAGGATCAAAAGCTTCGAAGAAAGCCACAGTCTCTACATACACCATCCAAAGCAATAGGTGGGACATCTTCAATAAAAGGTGCTTCTTACAGATGAAAAAGAGTGAACAGAAATTAGATTTTCTCCCAGGCTTAGCATCGGATGGCTATACAGATTCAGAATAAAAATATAAAGATTTTCTACTTTCCCTGTGCATTTGTTGCTTTTCTTTTCCATCATAAGATGTGAGCCTAGATATCCATGCAACTCTCATGGATGAGTTTCTTGATCCCTAATGAGTACCACTGCTAGATCATGTAGGGGCATGTTTACTAAAGAATAACCCACATTAATGAAAATTGACACATGTTAAGTGCCACTATGCCTATAGAAATAAAAGGACTATGGGCACTTAGTATGCATTAACTTCATTAATTAATTTATTTATTTATTTATTTATTTATTTAACATTTCTTATATACCGCGCTATTTGTCATCAGCGCGGTTTACATCAAAACAATAGAACACTTGACCAGAGATTGGCCGTCGTTTACATGAAACGGGGAGTTAACATGGAGGAGAACTTGGGGAACTATTAACATGCATTACAGCCTTTAGTAAACATGTCCCATTTCCCATAGTCTTAAGTGAAGCAATAAGAGAGCCTGACATGAGGGTTGACGCAAGGGTTTCTGCTGTTCTAGGGAGAAGCCCTGGCTGTGCTGTCTCTCCCCCCCCCCCCCCGTGTTGAGCCGCGTTACCACTGATTCCGGCGGTGGGGTCAAGGTGGGGGCAGCTTGGCTCAGCAGCAGACCATGGCCTGCTTCTTCTGTCCCCCCTCTGCCATAATGTCAGTGGTTCAGAAGCAGCAGGCCATGTGTGCTGAAGCGGCATGGCTGAGCATGGGTGGGGGAAGGCTGCATGGCTCAGCTCATGGGGGGAGGGCAGCATGCCATGTGTACTGAAGCACATGGCCTGCTGCCCACAGAGGTCTGCCATCCTAGGCGGCTGCCTAGTGGACAGGCTGGCCCTACCCGGAATACAACTTTCAAATTCTCTTATAAGAAAAACATAAATAGCTCTCCACTGTCAGTCACTAGTTTGAGTTTCTCACTCTCAGAGGTCCTTCAGGCACGCCTTACTTTTCAACCTAGAGGAAAATCTCATTATTCCCCTAGAGATCTTCACACTCCCTGACTGGCATATATCAAAAATACACATATAAAGAGGACTTGGGAGAATCAAACTTAATAAGCAGATAGGTGCTGTAGGGAAACCTAGGAAAGGAACCCTAGTACAGTCAAACCTCTGTTTTCATTTGCCCCGATTTTCATACGCTTCGGTTTTCAACGTCTTTTTTGACTGAGATTTTGTCCCGGTTCTCATACATCGCTTCGGTTTTCAACATCTTTTTTGACTGAGATTTTGTCCCGGTTCTTGTACATCGCCTCGGTTTTCGTAAAGTACAGTACTGTAAATACATACACCCTCGCGCTGCACACCGGTCTGTATACACTGCCGGAATGCCCGCCCGGTCCTGGCAGCACTGCCCCCCGGACTCACCGATCGCCAGCGTGATGAGAAGCGAAAGCCAGCTGAGCACGTAAATGAAACACATCCTCGAGCCTGGTCAGAGTCAAAGAGGCAAGGATTGCGCAGAGAGAAAGGCCCCGATCTCGTCCACCGCCTGCCCGTTCTCTGGAGCGCCCCCTCAGGCTCGGAGGTAGCAGGGAAGAAAAGCTGTCAACTTAAGCAGGAGATGTTGCATGAATGTGGGAGGCAGTTCTTTTTCTTGCAGGGTACGTCTGAAGCTATATCATTAAGATTTTCTGCCATTCTGAAGCATTGAGCAGATAATGTAAAGGTATTTTAATGGGCTGAATCCAATGTGATTCCGAAGAGAGCTGGGCACAGCAGCTTGTCGGGGTGGCTAAGGCCAGATGTTAACATACTGTACTGTACAGTACTGTACTTAGCTTGCTTTCAGTGATGTTAAATGTTCATTTATCCATTTCATTAGTCATTTATATTTATTTCTCATTGTTTTCTGTATGTAAAAATATAGTTATTCTCTATAAAATGTATTTTTTGTGAATATTTTTGGGTGTCTGGAATGGTTTAATTGGATTTACATTATTTCTTATGGGAAATATTGCTTCAGTTTTCATACGTTTCGGTTTTAGTCAGACTTTTTTGAACGGATTAATCATGAAAACCGAGGTTTGACTGTACATATGACAGCTTGTGACCATGTGGGAAGAAGTAAAGGTAGGCTGAAAGGATATTCAGTGGACTGTTAGTACTGCTGAATATCCCCAGGTGCAGCCACTAAGCGCCCCGATGCTAGCTGGATAGTGTCGGGGCATTCTGGGAGCGGAGTGGAAGCGATATCCTGGGATAATTGGCTAGTGGCAATATTCATCCGCTAGCTGGTATCCTAAACTAGCTAAAAATAGGACACCTAAACAGCTGTCTTAACTTTAGCCACTTTTGCAAATAGCACTGCTGACTGGATGGCAAAAGTGCCATCCAGCCAACATGGATATTCAGTGCTGGTGGCTGGATATGAACCTAGTATTGAATATCCAGGTTTATTTATTTATTTATTTATGTAACATTTCTTCTATACCGCGCTATTATAATCAGTGCAGTGTACATCGAACAAAACATACTACAATGCATACAGGTAACATTGAGTTTACAGTGGAACAGGATATTAAACATGGAGAAAAACCGGGGAAACTATATATAAGCTAAACTTTATACTATGTACACTTCACTAACTCTTCTAGCTGATACATGTGTGTTCGTGGAAGGATAGTACACGTGTGATGGTTAGTGGTGGGACTTATGAGTGGCTAACCATTATCTGTTTGTGTTAGGGTGGCTGGGTGGCTGGGAGGTAGTTTGTCAATTGAGTGTTCACCACGGATTGTCTCCGGGTAGAATTTTGTAAATAGGTGGTGTTTCAAGGCTTTTCTGAATGGGGCTAGATTTTTGATGCCTCGGATTTCATGGGGAAGGGCATTCCAGTTTAAAGGAGCAAATATGGAGAAGGCCCTGTTGAAGGTTGTTTTTGTGCATTTTGTCGTCATCTTAGGGACTACTAAGGTGTTCGTTGTTTGAGGCCTCCGGTTTCTTTTTTCAGTGGTACTGTGGATTAGCTTGCTGATTGGCGTGGGGGGGTAGTTATTTAGGGCTTTGAATGTAAGGACAATTGACTTGTATTGGAGTCTGGCATGTAATGGTAGCCAATGCTGTTTTTTCATGATTGGAGTTATGTGGTCAGATCTTGATGATCCAGAAAGGACTCTTGAAGCTGCGTTCATAGCTAGGCGGAGCGGATTTAAGGTTGATTGTGAGAGTCCGTGGAGGATGATGTTGGCAAAGTCCAGATGTGGGAGGACTAATGTCTGGAAGGTTGTCCGGTAGTCGGTAAAATCCAGTAGGGGGCGAAGGTGACGCAGCGTTCTGATCTTATGATATATTGCCTTTGTGACGTTTTTTACATGGGTTGTCATATCAAGGTGCTGATCGAGCGTGATGCCTAGATAACGGATGGTGGATTTGGATTTCAACTCTGCATTGTTGGCATGTAGTGCTGGGGGAGGTATGAATTTCCGGTTCCTCGTGACGAATAGAACATCAGTTTTGTCATGGTTGATCCGTAGGTTTTGTGTCAACAGCCAGTCAGCTACAGCTTCAAAGCATCTTATTATTGGGGCGAGTACTGGAGTGTCAATTGTGAATGGCATGTAAAGGAGGATGTCATCTGCATAAGCAAGGCATTGTACGTTGAAGGATCGGATCAAGTCACATATCGGCTGCATGTAGATATTAAACATCAGTGCCGATAAGGACGAACCTTGAGTCACCCCCTGGGTCTGCAGAAATGGTTCTGAGGATGTGTGGCCTGCCTTGACTTGTTGCCATCTATTGGAGAGGTAGGATTTGCACCATTCTAGTGCAGTGCTTTGAATCCCCTTTTCTTTTAGGCGTTGTAAGAGTATATCATGGTTCACAGAATCAAAGGCGGCAGAGATGTCCAGAAAGATGAGTACGAATCCTTGTCGGGAGTTATTTATTCCCGTGACCAAGTCGTTAAAGAGGGTTGTAAGGACGGTGTCAACTCCGTGTGCTTCCCTGAAGCCGTGTTGGGAAGGATCTAGCGGTGCCTCAGTATCAATATGATGTTGGATTTGTTGTTGGGCAGCTTTTTTGATGATCTTGGCAAGCAGGGGGATGCCTGAGATTGGTTTAAATGATTCCACTTTGGATGGATCTAGTCTGCTGTTTTTTAGTAGCGGCTTGATTGAGGTGTGTTTTAGGCTCTGCGGGAACGAACCAGTTAAAAAGGACTGGTTCAGAATTTTGCTCAGGATTTGGCTTAGGTCGTGTCGAAGTTCCCTGATCCACCTTGCTGGGCAGGGGTCGTTGGGTGCAGTGCTGGGGTTGATCGAGGCTATGATGTCCTCAACCTCTTTGCTAGATACCTTGGTGAAGTTGCATAATGGTGATGCCTGGAATGCTTCAGTCGATGCAAAGAGGTCACTGACCCTTATGTTTGTGTTGGTCTTAATCATCTTTGCTTGTAAATAGTTTGAGTAGTCCTTTGGTTGAGGCATTGATGGTTGAGCTGACATTGGTTCCCCTGTTATAGACTTTACAATATTGAACAGGGCATGTGGTTTATTGATGGAACGTTTTAATATATCTGTGTGGTAAAGTTTCCTTCTCTGCATTATCTTCTCACGGTGCGTAATTAAATATGAGTTGTATGAAGCATGTGTCTCGGGGGAGTGGGTTCGGCGCCATCGCCTCTCAAGTTTTGCGTAGGTGGTGGAGTGATGTTCGCAGATCATTGGAGAACCATGGTGCATGTTCCCGTTGTCTTATTTTCTTTTTGGTGTATGATGGTCGTGAGGCAGCTCTAAGACTCTCGTCCCATTTGGATATGAGATCGTCTAAGTTGAGGGTTGTGTCGGTCATAAGGGGTCGGAAATTCTCTAGGACTATACTCTGGTTGAGTGGTCTGAAGCGGGCTGTTGGGGTTCTGGTAGTATTGGTCATCTTTTGACTCTTGTTGGAGGTACTTATGGGTATGTGAAATCTGAGTAAATTGTGATCGGACCAGGGCACTGGTGTTATGGATAGTGCGAGGACTTGGGGTGTAGTGGTGTTGGTCTGGGGTGCAAAGATGAGGTCAAGCTTTCCTCCCTTGATGTGGGTGGGAGAGTCAACATATTGTTCGTAACCTAGTTCTTCTAGGGCATCTAGGAATGTTGCTGTCTGGCTGTCTTGAAGAGATGGTAAGTTGAAGTCACCAATTAATCAATTTGGGGAGCGGGGGGTGGATGTGGTAAATGCAAGCTCAAGTATTGTCGATAGGTCCTCTGGTGAAGGTGTAGGAGCCCGGTATAGTAGGTTGATTGTGCAGAGCTCATTAGATATAGTGAGAGTGTCAAGGTGGGTTGAGCTGGAGGTACTGTGTAGCTTGAAATGTAGATCGGCTTTGGCAAGGATGAGTGTTCCGCCTCCTTTCTGATTGGTCCTGTGGCATGTATATAGAGAGAATCCAGATGGCAGCATCTGATTCATGAGGGCATTGTCACAATCAGACAGCCATGTCTCCGTGATCATTAAGATATCGAGGTTATATAGGGGTATCAGGTCAATAACTGCAGGCCACTTTGAACGTACTGATCTGGCATTTATGAGCGCACACTTAACATAGAAACATAGAAACATAGAAACATGATGACAGAAAAAGACCACAAGGCCCATCTAGTCTGTCCTTCCATAACAACAACTACAACAGTCCACTTTTTACCTTTAGAGATCCTCTGTGTTGGTCCCATGCTTTTTTGAATTCAGTTACTGTCCTCATCTCTACCACCTCCACTGGGAGACTATTCCACGGATCCACTACTCTTTCAGTAAAGAAATATTTCCGCATATCACTCCTGAATCTATCTCCCTTCACCCTCATCCCATGTCCCCTCGTCGCAGAACTTGCTTTCAATTGAAAGAGGCTCTCTCCCTGAACATTTATGCCACGGAGGTATTTAAACATCTCAATCATATCACCTCTATCCCGCCTTTCCTCTAAGGTGTACATATTAAGATCCTCAAGTCTGTCCTCATATGCCTTATAATGAAGACCACTAATCATCTTAGTAGCAACCCTCTGCACCGACTCCATCCTGTTCACATCCTTCTGAAGGTGCGGTCTCCAGAATTGCACACCATACTCCAAATGAGGTCGCACCAAAGACTTATACAGAGGCATTATCACCTCCTTTTTTCTGCTAGCCATTCCTCTCCGTATGCACCCAAGCATCCTTCTAGCTTTTGCCGTCGCCTTTTCTACCTGTTTAGCTACTTTAAGATCATCGGACACAACTACGCCTAGGTCCCGCTCTTCTTTAGTGGACAAAAGTACTTCACCTCCTATGCTGTATTGCTCCCTTGGATTGCTGCAGCCCAAATGCATGACCTTACATTTTTTAACATTAAATCCCAGCTGCCAAATTCTAGACCATTCTTCAAGCTTAGCTAGATCCCTCCTCATGTTATCTACACCTTCCTGGGTGTCTACTTTATTGCAGATTTTGGTACTTAAGTCAGCGTTGATGATGTTGCATCTCCGTTTGTGCCTTTTTGATGATTTGAAGAGGGATGTGAAGTAAATGGGAGCAGGGCCGGATTTACCTTGAGTGAGGCCCTACGCCAACAAAAATTGTGGGCCCCCAGCAGGGGCGGCCCAAGGGGGGTGCGGACCTCATTTGCATAAGGGGCCTCATTTGCATAAATATTTGCATAATGTTACCATATACTAACTTTTAGTAAACGTGCCTCTTAATGAGTGTATGGATAAAGAAAGACTAAAAGATTTCTACATTACTATAATCCAGTGCCAACTGCCAGACACATTAGGAACTACTACAAACACTGCCCATAGTAAACCCGCCGTATCCTAACAGCACTACCAGGACTCACAAAGCACCATACTCTACCAATCAAAAGGCAACACTGCAAATATTAAACCAATACATTTCAGAGAACAACAATACATGACCTACTGGGGAAAGAGAACAAGTGGCAATGTCAAATAGGAATTATATAAACAGAACACCTCAGCTCAGTTACACATGCAGAACATAGACCATCACCAAACAAGTAATCACAATTTAGAAATAGGAAGACAATAATTAAACTGGGAATCCCAAAAGCCAAACTTGGAATGTACAACACTGTAGAAATAAAACTATACATTAATTTGCTCTTGTACTAAACAAAGCGCAGATGTTAATGATGCACATTTACCAGAGCTGACATATTCCAATTAATAAATTCAAAATAAAGAGATATTTTTCTACCTTTTGTGCATTTTTTTCAGCTGCAATTGCTCCAGCCACTTTCTTCTGGTTTCTTCGTGTCTTCTGCTAACTCTCCATCGTCTGCTGTACATTTGTCATTTATTCTCTCTTCTAGATTTTTTTCCATTCTCTCTCTACATCTGATTTAACATACTAATCTTTCTCCTTTTGCTCTTTCCTCATTCCTATTTCATCCACTCAAATTTTACCCCTCCATCCTCAATCCCCACTTACTCTCCCAATACCCGGCCAATTGTAGATTTTTTATCCCTCCCACACAAAATATTTTCCCCTTCTCCATTTTACTCTTCCAGCCCCATCCCATTCTAATCCTCCCCCAACATCAGCTCCCTTCTAGTTCCAGCCTCACCCAGCATCCATTCCCTTCTAGTCCCTGCATCAGCCCATTTCCAGTCCTAGCCATCCATCAGCCCATTTCCAGTCCTAGCAACCCCCCAACCCAATACCAGTCCTAGCCCCCCCATCACCCCACTTACAGTCCTTAACCCCCCATCACCCCATTTTCAGTCCTTAACCCCCCATCACCCCATTTTCAGTTTAAGCCCCCCCTATAACCCATTACCAGTCCTAACCCCCCATCAGCCCACTTCCAGTCCTAACCCCATCAACCCATTTCCAGTCAGCCCCCCATAGCCCATTGCCAGTCCTACCCCCCCATCAGCCCACAGCCCATTACCAGTCCTAACCCCATCATCCCACCTCCAGCTTTAACCCCCCAGCCCATTTCCAGTCCTAGCCCCCCATAGCCCATTACCAGACAACCCAGTTCAGGCGCCTTCCGTTGTCCAGTCTTTACCCCCACATAGCCCATTACCAGTTCTAACCCCCCCCCCAACAGCCCATTACCAGTCCTAACCCCATCAGCCCACCTCCAGTCTTAACCCCCCAGCCCATTTCCAGTCCTAGCCCCCCCCATAGCCCATTACCAGACAGCCCCCATCAGCCCACAGCCCATTACCAGTCTTAACCCACCCCAAAGCCCATTGCCAGTTCTAAGCCCCCCCAACAGCCCACAGTCCATTACCAGTCCTAACCCCATCAGCCCACCTCTAGCCTTAACCCCCCCCAGCCCAGCCAGCCCAGCCCAGCCCATTTCCAGCCCCAGCCCCCCAATAGCCCATTACCAGCCCTACCCCCCAGTCCATTTCCAGCCCCAGCCCCCCCAATAGCCCATTACCAGTCCTACCCCCCCCATAGCCCATTACCAGTCCTACCCCCCCGGCCTAAAGTAAAATTTAATTTTAAAAAAAAACCTGGTGGCTGCCGCCGCGGGGCCCCCTCTGCTGCCGCGGGGGCCCCGTCTACAAGCTGAAGCCGTCGGGTCGGGTCGGGTCGGGTCTCTCTCCCTCCCTCCCTCGCTGCAGGCTGCAGGCTGCAGGCTGCGAGAGACGCGAAGGGAGAGCGTCTCCTCGCGTCTGTGTTAAGCCCGCAGGGGCTGATGGGAAATCCCATCAGCCCCTGCGGGCTTAACACAGACGCGAGGAGACGCTCTATCTTCGCGTCTCTCGCAGCCTGCAGCGAGGGAGGGAGGGAGAGAGACCCGACCGGACCGGACCGGACCGGACCCGACCGGACCGCTTCAGCTTGTAGACGGGGCCCCCGCGGCAGCAGAGGGGGCCCCGCGGCGGCAGCCACCAGGTTTTTTTTTTTAATTGAGTTTAAAAAAAAAACCTGGTTCTTTTTTTGTGGGCCCCTGCCAGCTGTGGGCCCTACGCCATGGCGTACATGGCGTATACGTAAATCCGGCCCTGAATGGGAGTGAGTTGTGTGGTTAGTTTTTGCTGTGGTGTGGCGGGGAATTTCAGACCACCTTCTTCCATTGTTGTATAGAATTGGTATGTAGTTGGTACCATGGTTAAACGCGATTGGGCTGTTGGGGAACCCGAGGGTAAGGAGGGTGATGAGTAATATTAGGAATTTGTACATTCTAGATTGGCAGCAGTACAGTCCGTTACTGACAACAATAATGAAAGGGTTAACTGCGGAAATATTGACACAGTACAAGAAGATACTGGATATTAGCAATCAATGAGTTAACTGCAGAATACTGACAACAGTATAAGTGAGTGCAGTAATTTGTAAAAAGTATATGCAGAATACTGGCAACAGGAACTGGTAAGTACACACAATGATAAAGCAAAAATACTGGCAACAGTAAAGGATGGTCAAACAGCAGTGGTTATGTTAGGCTACTGGCAACAATAAAAGTATCAAATAAGAAACAGTTATAGTATGATAATGATGATAGCAGCGATAAAGTATGAGTACTTTGTTCAGACAGTATAAGTGGCTATTACTTGCTGTGGTTGTAGAAGTGGGTGTGAGAGTAAGGTCAACCCTGAGGGAACTCAGGCTGCTGGGATATTTGCAAAACTGTAGACGGGTCCTCCGGGGGTTTCTCTGGCATCTCGGTGTGCAGACGGAACTTGTTGGAGGTTTTTCTGGCTTCTCGATGTGGGCCTCTGCCTAAGGGCCGTGCCAAAGGGCCCTCTGGCGAGGCCCTCAGGCGCAGGCCCGCAAAGGCGCAGGCGCGCCCGATGGCGCTTCTTTTTGAAGCAGGAGATCTGCCCCGATTGGGCAGATCTCACTTCCGGGTGGTCCGACGCTGCTCTCTGGTGCTCTGGCGGCTCTATCCCCTCCTGGGAGAGCTGATATTGAGCCGGAGTGCTGGGCAGGTAAAAAGGTTCAGTGTTCAGCAGCAATGGCAGGCTGCCGCTGAGTATCATCCCCATGTATTGTGATGAAGAAGATGCTAGTGAGCCTATGGGGATAGGAAAAACTAGTGAATGTACCTTTAAAGAACGTGACAGGTCTGCAATACACACACACACTGCAGAGGGCAGCTAGAGAGAGTAAGCACGGAGAATCTGAAGTTAGGTTGCCACACCCAAGCTATTCTGAGGTAGTTACAAACTTAGGCGATGATCACACACACCTGTGGGGAGTGAGAGAGACCCTGACAGAGAAGCAGCTTTATAAGCCTTGCTTAGAAGGAGAGAAGAAGAAGAAGAGGGAGAAGGCGACGAAGCAACACCAAGAAAGGCAGCCAGAGGGGCTGTTGCAGGATAAGAGAAAGTTCCAAAGAGGCCAGCAGTTCCAAGGTGGAGAACTCCAGGGAAAAGCCGGCAGGAGAGGTACCAGGGAGACACAGCTCAGGGAGAGAGAGCATAAAAGTCTTTCCACGTCTATGCCGGACTGGAAGTCTCAAGGTGTTCAGAGGTGGGTGCCCAGGGCTCAAGCTAGGAGGCAGAAGAACCCAGCCTGGAACAGGGAGCCATCGATTAACACCAGAGAAGAATTTAAGCAAGAGCAGCTGGAGAGAGGTTTCTGAACCTAGCCAGAAAGAGATAGCTCAAACCCCAGATACCTGTCTTCCATACCAGGTAGATTACTGCTGGAGGGAATTACAGAGATCCCCCGAGAAAGTATATCCTGGGAGATACCGGGAAAGCCCAGAGCAAGTTGATGTTCAGAGCAGGAAGAAATGCAGATAGATCCTAGCGAACAGGATTCCTTACTGCCTGAGTTTCCCATGGATTGCACATTATGTTTGGCTGGAAGCATGGAGTCCTTAACTGAAGAATAGCTTTCAGGATGTGCGCTTTTGGGTAACAGAGTAAAGAAGCCTGACCTTGTTGAAGGTAAGAGCTTGTTTAACCAAAGTAATATTGCTTAGCACCTGTGCTTGGTGTTAACTAAGAAGGAAAGGATAAAAGAGAACATTTTTACTAAGCTGAATGAAGAAGCTTGCGTTTTGTTTTATCTGCTATGTTTTGGATTAAAACCCCTGAACAGAAGTAGTGACTGTGAAACACCTTCAACCTGAGTTTTGTAAATATCTTTGGAAATACTAACTGGAGAGGATATCCTGATGCTTTATGTTGAACCTTGTGACATTGGGGAAATAAAATCTTTATCATTTACCTTCATACTGGTTTGTCACGGCTATACTTTAAAAAAGGGAAACTACAACTCCCAATATGCTTCAGTGCTGAAGATAGTTTTCAACCCGTTTATGAAGGACATAATATCCACCCTAGCTCTTTAGGCACATGTCCGGGGGCTGGGGTCTGACAGTATCTCTATCTTATTATCCTGGATCCAATCATTTAAAATGAAACACGTATGGTTCAGAGATCTAGCATTTACAAAACCCAGTCCCATCTCTAAAACCACATTTGGGAGGACAGAACAGACTCTCGGAATTTCTATCAATAGTCTCTTGTCAAACCTCTACTTAGTGAAGGTAATTTTCTAAAACTCTGTTCTACCTATGTAAAAGGGTTTTCTAAAATTACCCCAGAAGCTAGGCATATAAAAACACACTTTTCGAAAGGCTTGTTATATCCTTTTGTGGAATAAGTTGCCATGTATGCAGTTGATGATCTGCGAGGCTTTAAAGCTCAATCTGTTTTCATTATGGCTGAACAGAATGAGGTTATGGAGTTAAATGGGACTCCTTTTATCCTGGGGTTTTTAATATATTTTGAGACTGTGGTATTATTGTTTTAGTTGTGTGTTTTTTAGTCTTGTATTATGTTTTTATATGTATTTATTATGTAAGGGCAGATTTAAAATCCAGATTAATGAAATTGAACATAAAGAAATTGATTAGATTTGTCTGACAAGAGCTATGTCTAGTAAAAATATGTTTTCTTAAATTCTGTTATCCACTGAATCCCAGAAACCACACTATCTTCTGTTTAACAGCATTTCCATTAATTTACTCACTACAGCAGTCAGATCCCAGCCTCCTCTTACTTCCGCCTTTGTGGAGAGGAAAAACATCTGTTCATGTCTATTCCTCTGGAACTATTCCTGACTCTAAAGAAGCATTGAAAAGGTCAGACAGCAAAGGCAATGGTGCTAAGACTTGTCTTAGTCAACAGCACCTTCCCTGGTATATACACTGAAACAAATTCAGATAGACAGGATAAACATGGCCTACAGTATCTATAAGGTGTTCTCTTTTACTGTGTTACTTTGTAAACCCTGTTCATTGTGAGAACATTTTTGAAATACTTAGTAACATGTTATATAGATACAAATAGAGTTACCCTGTACAAGTCAGATATATACCATATGACAAATTCACAAGTACCAAATGACCAGGACAGGATGGTATACATCCCAAAATGATCAAAGAACACAAACACAAAACTATAGAGCTATTAATAGCAATCTGTAATCTATCAATACAGTCATTTATGGTGCACAAGGACTGGAGGGTAGCCAGTGTAATGCCATTCTTTAAAAAGGGCACCAGGGGTGATTTGGAAAACTACAGACTGACAGCGAAGTGCAGTCATTATGTATTTGGTTCATTAAGGTGCTTTATAAAACAAGTGCATGTGTTTATGTGGCACTGCATGTGTGCATGTATGTGTGTCTGTGCATCCTTGCACATGTGTGTGCGAATGCCTGTAGGTTTGTTTATAGTTGTGTAGACATTTTAGTGTGTGTGTGTGTGTGTGTGTGTGTGTATTTATATCTATGTTTGTTCTCTTTGTGTCTGTGATCAGGAGGGAAAATGAGAGGGCTGTTTGATAGGTGCTGTTCCATAATCACTGTGTTATTGTAAGCGATTGGAACTGCTTTTCCTATTGAAATGCATTAAGGCTTTTGGGGGGGAGGGCGGCGCCTTCATTTCTCTTCCGTGTCCCACCACATGCTGAAACGAAACTAGCTCATCTCTTCTCTTTTTGTGACTAGAGAAGCTTTGTTTCGGCTATGTTCAATCTCAAGCAGTGGTGAGACATCCAAGCAGCAATGTCAGAAAGGCAGGCAGAGATCTGGGTCTGGATTGCCAGAGAGATTTCAGGTGTAGAGAGATAGATCTGGGGGGAGTCAGTGTAAAGATGGTACTGAAAGTCATGGGAAGAGATGAATGCACAAAGGGACTGGGTATATAGAGAGAAAAGGAGTGGACCCAAGACAGATCCTTGGGGTATACCAGCTGATAGTGGGATAGCAGCAGAGGAGGATACACCCAAAGAAATACTGAAAGAGCAATGGAAGAGATAAGAAGAGAACCAGGACAGCAAAGAGCCCTTAAAACCAAGCGAGGACAAGGTATTGAGCAGAAGGTTGTGGTTAACAGTGTCAAAAACAGCAGAAAGGTCAAGAAGGATGAGGATGGAGTAAAAGCCCTTGGATTTTGCCAGGAACAAGTCACTGGAAACTTTGGCAAGAGCCATTTCAGTAGACTATAAAGGACAAAAGTCAGATTGTAAAGGATCCAGGAGGATTTGAGAGAAAGTTGAGGCAATGGCGGTAAACCGCACGTTCAAGTCATTTAGAAATGAAGGGGAGGAGGGAGATGAGTAGATAGTTTGAAGGACAGGTAGGATCTAATGAGAATTTCTTGAGGAGAGTTGTAACCACAGCATGCTTGTAGGCTGCAGGGATAGTTGCAGTGGAGAGCGATAGGTTGAGAATATGAGAGACAGAAGGGACAATAGTGGAGGAGATGGAGCTTAGGAGATGGGTGGAAATAGGATCAGAGGAGCAGGTAGTGAGTTTGGAGGAGGAAAGAAGATGTGTGGTTTCCTTCTCAGAGATGATAGAAAAGGAAGAAAGGGTAGCAGAGGTAGGAGGGAAAGTTGGGAGTGAATAGAGGGGAAGAGAGGAAGTAGCTGACTTCGTGGGGAATTGGAGTGTGATCTTGTGGACTTTTTCATGGAAATAGACATGTACGGTTTGAGCAGATAGGGAAGGAGGGATCAGAGGCGGAGGCACATCGAGGCGAGAGATGAGAGTTGTAAAGAGACAGTGAGAGTCATAAGAACATAAGATATGCCATACTGGGTCAGACCAAGGTCCATGAAGCCCAATATCCTGTTTCCAACAGTGGCCAATCTAGGTCACAGGTACCTAGCAGTCTCCTCAAAAGACACAGGTTCCTCAATGATTGTATTGGGTCAAGCAGTGATATCCGGGGTCCCTTTAAATAATGTTTATGGACCTTTCCTCCAGGAACTTGTCCAAACCTTTTTTAAATCCAGCTACACTAACAGGTTCTAAATCTCCGGTAACATTCCAGAGTTTGATTACACGTTGAGTGAAAAAATATTTTCTTTTATTATTTATTTATTTATTTATTTTTATTATGTATTTATTATTTATTACATTCTCTTATATACCGCGCTATTCTGCATCAGTGCGGTTTACATTGAACAAACTGAAATTAGATTGAACAGGGCATTATAACTTGGAGATAACTATTTTACAGGGAACATGGGCTATGGAGGGTTAAGTGGCTTGCCCAAGACCACAAGGAGCACCTGTGGGACTAGAAACCCCAGTCCTTCCGGCCCAAGGTTGCTGTCCTCTAGTGGGATTTGAACCCCCGACCTTCCAGCCTGAAGTACCTTGCCCCAACCACTAGGCTACTCCTCCACTCCAGTCTTAAATAGGTTACCCTGTAGCTTCATTGCATGTCCCCTAGTCTTTTTATATTCTGATGGCGTAAACAATCAATCTACGTTTACCCGTTCCACTCCATTCATTAATTTATAGACCTCTATCATATCTCCCCTCGGCCGTCTCTTTTCCAGGCTGAAGAGCCCTAACCTTTTTAGCCTCTCTTCATAGGAGTATCGTTCCATCCCCTTTACCATTTTGGTGGCTCTTCTCTGTACCTTTTCTAATAATGCTATATCCTTTTTAAGATACGATGACCAGAATTGCACACAATATTCAAGGTGCAGTCGCACCATTGAATGATACAGAGGCATTATAATATTCTTTGTTTTATTTTTCATTCCTTTCCTTATGATACCTAACATTCTATTTGCTCTCTTGGCCGCTGCTGAACACTTGGCAGAGGGTTTTAACATGTTATCCATGATGACGCCTAAATCTTTTTCCTGGCTGGTGGTTCCCAATGTGAAATCTTGCATTGTGTAACCATAGTTGGGTTGTTCTTTCCTAGGTGCATAACTTTGCATTTGTCCACATTAAATTTCATCTGCCATTTGGATGCCCAGTCTTCCAATTTATCAAGATCCTCATGGGTTTTAACAACTTTAAATAGTTTTGTGTCATCTGCAAATCTGATAACCTCACTCATTCCCTTTTCCAGGTCATTTATGAATAGGTTGAGGCAGCGGGTGATGAAGAGTGAAGCTTAGCAGGTGATGATCCGATATGAGAGGAACTGAGGTACAGTTGTTTGAGAGTAAGCAATTAGAGAAGAATACAAGGACGAAGCAATGGCCGTGCTGTGAGTAGGGACAGTAGAACAAAGATGGAGCTCAAACGAGGAGGTAAGGGAAAGGAGTTCCTTATCGGTCCTACAGTTCAGTCCTCCACCACTGGGTAGTGCATCTCCTCCTGCAACATGGAGACTGGACAAGTCAAACTTGTGACATCACCGGGTATATCCTGCTGGTCTTCTCCCATGATCCCCCAGTGTGTCCAGTCTCCATGCAGCATGAGGACGTAGTGAGCCTAGGTGCTGGGCTCACTTGAGAAGCAGTTTAGGAGCAGTTAGTCAGGATTTGATTTACCTTGCATTTCTTTTGCCCTTCTTTAGGTGTAATCCTGTAAATTGTATTCATTTTCATTTAATTTCATTTACTTTTACTTTATTTATTTTCACCTAGTCTGCCTTAGTGTAAAGGGGGGTTCTGTCCCTTTTCAAAGTTCACGCTGCTAGCTAGCCTCTCTGCTTGGGATTCTTCGGTCTCTGTGCCCGGTGATGATCTCTCCCCCAGGACTGTACGGGGGAGAGCTCTGTGGAACACCTGCATTTTGGCAGTGTCCATGCGGCAGATTCCCATCGCGGCGGGAGCCTCAGGCCGTTCGAGGTTCTTTAGCCGGTGGGCCGGGGCTCGCAGCGTCTGCTACTTCTGGTGGCGCGAGGCAGCAGCGTGTCTGGACAGCTCTTCACCCCGCAGCTACAGCGGGGTAACTGCTGCATCCCGACGCCACAAGGGAGTCTCTCGAGTCCGCATGGAGGGGCTCTGAGCTCTTGCCGCCTCTGTGGTGTCTGGCGCCAAACGGGCCTGCTTCGGATTGGCGCTATTTTCTCGGCAGGGCTGAGGCCTCGTGGCGGAGAGCGGAGCAGCCCCGCGTTTGAGCAGACGACGCTGTTCCACGCGGCTACACCCAGATAAGGACTTCCTTTTGCTGTTACTTTTAATTTTAATTCTAATTTTAATTTCCTTTTAATTTCATGATAGTTTATAGTTCTTTGAATGCAATGTGATTGGTTTGGGTTTTACTTCTTGGGGGGTGCCTTTACCTTTGTCTGCATTCTGGCAGTTAGCGACGTCTGTCAGCAGCAGGTTTCCGTGCTAGGATTTGGCCATTCAGGGTCATCGGCGGCACAACCACCTACAAATTGAGCCCTTTCTGAAATTGTCATTTACATAAGGATGCTATTTCCATGTTTATATGCTTGGAAATTGTGCAGACAGCCTCTAAATGTCGTTATGCCATCTGCAAATTTGATCGCCATGCTTGCTGATCTCTTTTCCAGATCATTTCCCATTCTATAATAGCACATCATCTCCTTCCTCAGGAGAAGTTCATAAGGGGCTTTGTCAAGTACCTTCTAAAACATCCAGATACATATCATTTGGCTTACTCACATGTTTATTAACCCTTTGAAAAGACAGCTTGGTGCTGCTTTTCAGAACAAGTTCTATCATTTAACTGGCACTGAACTCAGATTCATTGGTCTGTAGTTTCCAAGATCGCCTTTGAAGCTCTTTTAAAAAAAACAAACAAAAAACAAACAAACAAACAATTAGTGTTACATTAGTAACTCTTCAATCTTTATAGATCATTAATACTAATGTTATGATTGAGCCTGGCTGATATTATGAATGATCACTATTAGACAAAAATTAGCTAGGTTAAGACACTTTGATTTGGTTTTCTGCACTATGTTATCAGAGCGCAGCTTGCCCATTTGGCGGGAACTCTGCCCATCTGGGCCATCTGGGGAAAGGCCCCTGCTGGGGATCGTGAGAAGTGTTGCTGGATGGCACAGTCCGGGGCTTAGTGTTCCAGGGTCCTGGAAGGGTTGATAGCGGCAGTCAGGCCTCCCTGTCTTTGCTATGATGGTCACCTAGGTTCAAGTGTCCTGTGTTTTGGGTGACAGGAGTGGGACACCTGGACATGTGGTGCTGGATGTTGGATAGGCTTATACTTCTTAGGTGCACTCTCCTTGAGTGCGTTTGCATGTCCGTGTTCCGTCTGTGATCTCATGCTCAGGTGATTGTTGCAGCAATGACAGAGATCGCTTGGGATATCGTGAGCGGGGTTGTCATGGTGTTGCATGGGGTTGCCAATGCAAGACGGGGCCATCCTGAGGAGTTTGGGCCTCAGTCATCAGCTTTCCCTTTGGTGGCCCGGCTGTCCAGGAGGCACCCCTCCAGATCCGCCGGTCCAGTTCTTCTCTGCCTCTTCTCAATGTGGGCAGGAGGGCTGGCAGATCTGGAAATTCACGTCCACTGCACGTTCTACTGTTTTACCTCTGCCTTGGGGTTCTGAGGTCATATATTCCCAATCATTTGTTTGGTGGGGTGCTGCTGTCTGTTGTGCAAGACAAGGTGGTCCACAGTCGGAGGCTGTTGTCTATTCCCCTTATCCCTGAAGGTGCTCACAATTTAAGTTTTTTGTACCTGCGGAGGTGTATGTTGTTAAAGGCTAGCAGGCGCACCTGTGGGACCAGAATCCTCGGTTCTTCCGTCCTTCCGTTGAGGTGCGCGTGTGGGGTTTACTCCCTTGGTCGGCTAGCAACTTGCTTCACCCATTGCGCCTTCCCTTTCCTCAAGGCATCGTTGCGTCCCACTTCTTCGTGGGGGCTTGCCGCAGGGCCTGGAGTTATGCTCAGCCGGTTCCAGCCAGGGCTGAGTCCTTGGGGGGAGGCTCCGATCCTAACGATACAGGGAGTGCTGGGATCCGTTCAACCAGGTTCCTTCAGGCCCAGCGTACGTCGTTTTTTGCTGGCCGGTTTAGGTCTTTGGGTCGTGGCGGTGCTCCGAGAAGACCAGTAGGCTGCACAGTGCTTGTCTTGGAGCAAGCGCGGGATATCTGTAGGTTCATATTCAAAGCCGTCCGGTTACATGTCCCTCCATTGTGGAATGCTGTACTAGTAGGCATACTTCATATGCTGGGCTTACAAGTTGGCTTCCGCGCTGCTCGGCATCAGCCAAGGTGACTGCCGGTTTAGGCTGTGGATGTGGAGTCAGCCTGGAGGAGGGGCCTTGCGTTCTCTGGACAATGCCCTGTTTGGTTGTGTGCCTTGTGGCCCTTATGGAGTTGTAAAAAGGAAAAAAAAAAAAAAAAAAAAAAAAATAATAAACAAACAGGAAAGCCTTCCTAATTGTCCCCACTTATTTTTTATAAGGTTCTGTCCCTTTCTTCCGGGAGCTTGGCTGGAGCGTGGTTAGACTCAGCTACATTTTGGGGATCCTTTATGTACAAGGCGTTTTAGTGTACGCAGCACGCCCAGTGTTCCATCGTCTGACTGGAACGGTACGCGGTACGTCAGCCGTGGCAGGCATTCGCGGACACGGTAGCGGATCGAGCGCTGTAGGTGCTGTCTGAGATCTCCGGGATGGTGGCCTATTTCAATCGGCAGGGTGGAGTCGGTCGGGTGGTCAGGGTGGCCCGAGCGAAGGGACAGCATGCGCGGTTGAAGCCTTGGCGGCCTGCGTTTCTGTGGGGACACTGTGGTGGCGAATGTCCTTAGCGGGGTCCGAGTGTTTGCCGGAGGAGTGAGATTGCATCAGGCGGTGTGCGCGCCGCGTGTGCTCAGATGCGGTCAGCCCATATTGGACCTCATGGTGACCTGTCAGTCTGCGGCGACGGGTCGATGTTTAGCAGAGGACATATGAGGCTACTGGATAGCGTCGACGCATTGGTACGGGGCTGTGGCCCGGTCCATTCTATGGCTTTCAGAGGTCATAGTGAAAATGGCCGACTGGGTCTGGTTGCTAAGATATGTGCTCTTCATTAGTCAGTGGGGACCATTACCAGTGTATTCTGCAACATTTGCGTGAGCTTGCATAATCTTTACTTGCAACCAATCGAAATAACTGTCCAAAACCAGTTGATGCAGTCACTACTTAAATTTGCCTCGCTTGACAGTAAAAAAAAAAAAAAAAAAAAAAAAAAAAAGACATATTTATTTTATACCGATAGGTCACTCACAGCATATTTGGCGATTCCTCGTACTGGTGTTAATCATGCAGATAATTTCTGCTCTAGTTGTGGTGATGTGACTTTTACATATGACTGTGGCGGTTCAGAAAGCCTACAATTTATATTTTGGCTGCAGAATAAAAGATCAGGATAAAAGCTAGGCGCCACACATATGCTGCAATACATGTGTAGCAGATCTCAGGCTGTGGATGGATGGGATAAGACCATCAAAGTCTTTTGCGGTTCCAATGATCTGGAGAGGGCCCATGGATCATGTCGGCGATTGCTACTTCTGCATGGTTCCTCCAATTCCGGAGGGCATATCCAGGTGATGTAAGCGGATGGCCTACTGGCATTGTGTCGTGGGCGTGGCTACCAGAGTCTCCTTTCTTTTTTGTCACACCATGTAAGACTCCACATCTTCTGAAACAACGCTGGACTCTGGGGCACTTGACACCCTCTTATATGCCCTTGGTGGATCACGCTTGGTTTATTGCAACCCATTGCTTAGCTGCATTCCACATTCTCAATTAAAAAGACTCCAACTGGTCCAGGACATAGCTGTAGAGCTACTTTGTGTTGCAAAGAATAAAGCCCTTAAGAGGTGTGACAAATAGGGTGTTTGACGCTGGTGGTTTTTCCATTTCCCTCATTTTGCTTCCCACCTCTGTCTGGATGGACCTCAGTTCCGTTCTCCCTCGTGGAATCCGGCTGTGCCTGTCTAGTTGTCGGTTTGGGACTTACGCAAGAACACTTTGCTTGTAACCTGCGTTTCTTGGACCTTAGGTGAAGGTTCCGTCGCTTTCTGGGAGGTCTCTTCGCTGCCTGTCCCTCCGTGGAGGCGGGTTCTGCGGGAGAGCAGCGGTTGCTAACACTTGACACCCTGGTGGGGTCGAGAGCCAAGGGGGAGCTCAAGCGGATTTTTCAGGCGGAGCTCCGGTAGCCTTCTCAGTAGGTCTGTTTCTAGGGCGTTCAGTGTGTTTGCGATGGCGAGTTTGTCTTTCTGAAGCACTAGCGTTGCTTGGGGCAGAGTTCTGTGCTGTTTTCACCAGTGAAGAGGATCCAAGTGGGCTCTCGGTCGTTTCTTCCTGGTTGGCTTACCGCCTGTTGACGTGAGGAGCGGGCTGGGGTCAGTGCCTGCTCTGTTCGTTTAGGGGCCGAGCCGACTGGATAGATCCCTCCCAATGATTACTGCTCTGGTACATCCCAGTGGTGGAGGACTGAACTGTAGGACCGATAAGGAAATGGAAATTACACTTACCTGGTAATTGATGTTCCTTGAGGGAGTACAGTTCAGTCCTCATTCCCACCCGGGGATGGATGTTTCAGACGCGAGGCGTCAGTTCCGAGTGTGCTTTCGGATCCTAGCGTCGGCAACAGGCTCTGATTGGCAGGTAATCGCGAGAGCAACCTTTTCTGTCTATACTCTTCCTTAGTTCTCCTTCCTTCTAGCTCTCTGTCTTCCGCTGTTTGGTGCGCAGAGGGACAGGGGCACGGAGGAGGGTGATTTCGGCCTTTCTTTTTGGGGCCCTGTGATTTTAAAGTTGAAGTTTGAGCATAGCTTTGTATTTAGTACTTTAACTGGTTGTTTGTTTGCTCCTTTGAGTCTGCTTTGACAGTAGGTCACTGGGGGATCATGGGAGAAGACCAGCAGGATATACCCGGTGATGTCACAAGTTTGACTTGTCCAGTCTCCATGTTGCAGGAGGAGGTGCACTACCCAGTGGTGGAGGACTGAACTGTACTCCCTCAAGGAACATCAATTACCAGGTAAGTGTAATTTCCATATTTAAAGCATAAGAGGGGCTATCAAAATGAAGGTTAAAATCCTCGAGAATAAGAGGGGGGAAGAGGAATCTAGAAAGAAGGAAAGCCAGGAGTCAAAGTCAATGAGAAAGTTAGAGGTGGACTTGTCAGGAGGTCAATAAATAACAGCTAACTGGAGAAGTAGTGGAGTAAAAGGTGGATGGACTGGATTTCAAAGGAGGGAAAGGAGTGAAAGGAGTGAGACTGAGGCAGCAGGAGGGGTTGAAATTGACAGGAAGGAGAGAGTAGAAGCCCAACATCACCGCCAGTGGGATGAGGTATGTGGGAAAACTGATAGCTGCCATGACAGAGAGCAGCGACTGACACCGAATCTTCTGGGAGGAGCCAGGTCTCAGAGCAAGAAGATGGAGAGCATTAAAAATAAAGAGATCATGAGTAAAGGCAAATTTATTTGAGATGGAGTATGCGTTCCACAAGACACATGAGAAAGGGAGAGAGGAAGGGAAAAGGAGAGGGATATGAATAAGATTTGAGATGTTGCATGAAGATCTGTTCTGGGAGTGTGACAAAGGTATAGGGGGCCAGGATTGGGGTTGATATCTTTGGAAGGAGAAGGAGTAGAAGAGTGCGGGGCAGAGAGGAGACAGCACAGTGAAAACAAGGCTGAGGTTGTTTTAGAGAGAGAGGAGTTGGCTGAATGAGAGGTAGAAAGTGGTGAAGCTCAAGAGCTGATGACAGGGTAGAGGACAGGATGGTGAAGTAAATGAGGATGGTAAAGAGGAGATAAGGAGGGGAGGATTGAAGGAGGTGGTAAGAGGGGAGACAATTAGGGAGCATGAGGAATAGGAAGAGCGAGTGAGGAGGAGTCATAGAATAGAGAGATGGAGAGAAGGACAGAGGTCAGAAGAAATAGGATAGTTGGGAGAGAGATCAAAAGGGATCAGGTGCACCTTTGAATAATTGTGGTAATGAGCAGAAGATGGCTATAAGAGACTGAATGCCACGGGGTGCGTGGGTAGAGGGGTGGGAGGTAGGGGATAAAATATTACGAGGATATGTCAGAGACAGGTAGGAATGGAGAAAACTGAATAAGCTTACAGATAAATAAATAGCACACTACCGATGGTACAGATAAAGAAAGAGCACACTAACGATGATAAATATATCAATTGACACACAGGACTCACAAGCTGGCAGGTGTGTGTGCCCAAACTGGCAGCAAAGCAGGTAAGCAGCTTCTTGGTGCAGAGGCAGAGAGAAATCAGCATGCTTATTCTCTAGACTCTCTACATTTTGATGGCTTAAACAAGTGATCTACGTTTACCTGTTCCATTCCATTCATTAATTTATAGACCTTTATCATATCCTGCCTCAGCTATCTCTTTTCCAAGTTGAAGAGCCCAAAACCTTTTAAGCTTCTTCTCATAGGGATATCCTTCCATCCCCTTTACTATTTTTGTTGCTCTTTGTACCTTTTCTAATTCTACTATATCCTTTTAAAGATATGGCTACCAGAACTGCACACAATATTCAAGGTGCGGTCGCACCATGGAACAATACAGAAGAATTATAATATCCTTTGTTTTATTCTCCATTCCTTTCCTTATGATTCCTAGCATTCTATTTGCTCTCTTGGCTGCTGCTGCACACTGGGCGGAGGGCTTCAATGTGTTATCCACAATGACACCTAAATCCTTTTCCTGGGGGGTGATTCCTAATTTGGAATCTTGCATTGTGTAACCATAGTTTGGATTGTTCTTTCCTAGGTTCATAACTTTGCACTTGTTCACATTAAATTTCACCTGCCATTTGGATGTGCAGTCTTCCAATTTATCAAGGTCCTCTTGCAATTTTTCACAATCCTATTGCATTTTAACAACTTTGAATAATTTAGTGTCATCTGCAAATTTGATCATCTCACTCGTTATTCCTATTTCCATGTCATTTATGAATATGTTAAAAAGCAGTGGGCTGATCACAGATCCCTGGGTATTCCACTATTCACCTTTCTCCATTGAGAAAACTGGCCATTTAGCCTTATTCTTATTGGAAACCCTTCAAGCGAGGGCAGAGTCTCCTCAATTCTTTCAAGTTTGGTACTCCAGACAGTGGGGAAATAAAGACACAGACACAGAAATACACATTCCTATTGAAGCTTCAGGAAGCAAACATTGAGGCCATGAACTTGGGTGGTTTCTCTCAGATTGGTTTGAATTCCTTTTATCTGAAACCTGTTTTTATTATAATTAAAAAGGAAGTAACTGAGTCATAATCATAAACCTAAAATAACACAAGGTGTTGCTAGAGTTCTTTTACAAAACAAGAGCTTACAATGTATTAGATAAAATTTTACTTAATTATGATAAAATTATTTATAATTGCAGAATTGCAGAAATTATGCTGTGACCTATAGTTGACCTGTACATTGAACTATGGTTGTACAGTTCATAGACTATGTTTCCACTTTATACTTACGCCAACAATATCCTTAAGCTATTTTAGAATAGTTACACAGTTCTTATGATCAAGATATCCAATTCTATTTAAAAAGTAATAGGTGAAAAGCTAAATTTGTGGGTGACTGTCACCATTACCAAAGTTAATCTAATCAGCATATTTTAGAGATCTGTATCAAGAAATTCATCTACTTTCAATTACATATTGGGGATTCTGGTATCTTACTACTACTACTGAGCATTTGTATAGCGCTACAAGACGTATGCAGCGCTGCACAGACATGTAAGAGACAGTCCCTGTTCATCAGAGCTTACAATCTAGTCAAGACAGACAACACAGAAGGTGTAGATAGGGATACAGCTAGGGGGAATGGTAAAGAAACAAGATGATCAGGTGAATCAAGATCCAAAAGCAGCAGCAAAGAGGTGAGTTTTCAGCTTGGATTTGAAAAGGGTCAGAGAAGGTGCCTGGCGTACAGATACAGGTAGTTCCAGGCGTAAGGTGCAGCAAGGTGAAAGGAGCGAAGTCTAGAGTTAGCAATAAAAGAGAAGGGCATCCTCCTCTACCCTCACGCTCCTCAACTTATGTTCTCTTCACCTCCCTTGGACAGACCATTTTTGTCTTTCTGTCTCCTGTTTCCATTCAACGGTGCCCTCTCCTTCCCCTCCCCCTTCGACACCTCCACCTGTGCGCCTCTCACGTGCCATCACCCCGCTCACCATCCAGCAATTCTCCTCTGCAACCGAGCTTTTGCCCACTGACTTTCCCTCCCTTTCTCCCAACTCTCAGACCACCCTCTGGACCTCTTCCCTCTCTGCTACTTTTAATCGTATTGCCCCTCTGCGCCCCTGCCCACCACACCGACAACCCTCACATCCCTGGTACCATAGCGGTCTTCTCTTGCTTCGCACCCACCTCCGCAGAGCTGAGCGGCTATGGCATAAAGCTCCCTCCCCTACCACTCTAGTGTCTTTCAGAGCACACTATTCATATTACCGCTCCAAAGTTCACCTTGCCAAACGCACATATTTCTCTGATGCTATCTCCAATGCCCCTAATCAGACCCGACATCTTTACTCCACACTCAGATCTCTCACCTCGATTCGCCCCGCAACCTCTACCACATCTGTTCAGCCATTCCCTCCTCCCCCATTGCTGGCATCTTTCTTCAGCAACAAGATCTCCTCTTTAAGAGCATCTCTGCCCTCTTGCCCTGGTCCCATTCTCTCCCCCCCCCCCCCCGTTGCGTCCCCTCCTCCCACCTCCCACCTCTCACATACCCGGTCCTCCTTCTCCTTAATCACTACCGCTGAGCTCCATCAACTCATCTCCTCCTCTAGAAAGACCTCTTGTCCTCTTGACCCTATCCCCTCCTCCTGGCTACTTACTCCCTCTCTAGCACTCCTCCCCTATATCCTCTCCATCTTCAACTCCAGTCTTTCTACAGGGACTTTTCCCCACTCCTGAAAGCATTTCCTGATCCGCCCCATCCTTAAGAACCCTTCTCTTGGCCCCCTGACTCCCGCCCACTATCGCCCCGTCTCTAATCTTCCCTTTCTTTCTAAACTCCTAGAAAAAATTGTTTTCGCACAACTCTCTCACCATCTTGACTCTACTAATGTTTTACACCCCCGTCAATCTGGATTCCGTCAAGGCCATAGTGTCGAAACTGTTCTGCTTGCTTTCACCAATGCACTGCATGTGGCTCACGATCACGGGGACATCTCAGTGGTGGTAGCTCTTGATCTTTCCGCTGCTTTTGACTTAGTTGACCACTCTCTCCTTCTTCTTTGCCTACGGGAAGCGGGTCTTTGCAGTGTTGTCTATCGCTGGTTTCACTCCTTTCTTTCCTCTCGATCTTGTGCAGTCCTCTCCCTCTACCCCCTCTTCAGATTCATTTCCTCTTCCATGTGGGGTCCCCCAAGGTTCTGTTCTGGCACCTCTTCTTTTTCAATCTCTTCTTAGCCCCCCTCGCTTTGCTAATTCAACAATCTGGGGTCTCCGCTTTTTACTATGCAGACGACATAGTCCTTCTTCGCCACACCTCTCCCTCTTGCCCTGATCTCTCCGCACTGAATTCCTGTCTTTCCATTGTTGCAGATTGGCTGATTCAAAACTGTCTCCACTTTAACTTAACCAAAACTATTGCAATCTGGTTTTCCCACGGCAGTCCACCCCCCTTGTTAGCCCCCTCTTTCTCAGGCACTCCTATACCTTTGGTCTCCACCTTTCGTTATCTGGGTGTGCTCTTTGATTCCGATCTTTCCTTTCAGGCCCACATCTCACACATCACTAAGACCTCTTTTTTTCTTTCTCCGCCAGATCCGTGCAATCCGCCCCTTTCTCTCCCCATCTGCTCTTAATACCCTGTTACTGTCTCTTGTCATGTCGCGCGTAGATTTTTCCAATTCAATCTTCACTGGTCTCTAAATCTCAACTGGCTCGACTTCAGAGGGTTCAAAACACTGCTGCGCGTCTCACTACTCATTCCTCCCCCCGAGACCACGTAACACCCCTTCTCCTTCATCTTCATTGGTTACCGGTTCCCTTCCGCGCTCAATTTAAATTGCTCTCTTGTTCACAGGGCTCTCCACACCAGTACCCCACAATACCTAGCTGATCTTATCACTTTCCACACCCCCAGATACACTCCCTGCTCATTTCACCTCAACCGCCTGAACCTCCCTTCTCCCTCTCTTGCTCATCTACAGTCCACCCGTTCCTCTGCCTTCTTCTTCGCTGGCCCTGCCCTTTGGAACTCCCTCCCTGCCTCCCTCCGCTTAGACCCCCATCACGCCACCTTCAAGCGAAACCTAAAGACCCACCATTTTTCCCTGGCCTTTGACCTCTCCTCCCCTTTTGTGTAATTACTTCCCCTATGTTTTGTTTACTCTCTCCTTTCTCTCTTACTGTCCTGTCAATGATTGTAGTTCCTTTCCCTTTCTACTGGCCTTGTGCCTCTACTAGATTTTTTATTTTTATAAATTGTAAACCGCCTTGTTCATTACAGAAGGGCGGTATATCAAATGAAATAAACATAAACACAGATAGAAGCAATTTGCCAGAAGAGCGGAGTTCCCGAGGGGGGGGGGGGTGTAGGGAGAGATAAAAGAAGAAAGGTAGTGAGGCGCTGCAGAGTGAATGCACTTATAGGTCAGCAGAAGAAGTTTAAAATGGATGCAGAAATGGATAGGGAGTCAGTGAAGTGACATGAGAAGAGGGGTAATATGGTCATGATGAGGCAGGCTGAAGATTAGCTGCACAGCAGAGCATTGAACAGATTGAAGGAGAGAGAGATGATTCAAAGGGAGACCAGCAAGGAGTAGGTTACAGTAGTCAAGATGGGAGATGATTAAGGAGTGGATAAGTGTCTTGGTAGTGTATTCAGAAAGGAATGGGCAGATTTTGTTGATCTTTTAGAAAAAAAAAACGGCAGGTCTTAGCTATCAGGTGGATGTGTGTGGAGAAAGACGGAGGAGTCGAAGACAACCCCAAGATTGCGAGCCGAGGAATTAGGGAGGAGTGGAGAGTTATCCACAGAGACTGAAAATGGAGGAAGAGGAGAGGAGGTTTTAGAGACAAATTCATATGCATAACTACTCCATAAGACATACCTTCTAGAACTAAAAATTTTGTTGTAATTCCGCTGCTCACTAAAATCTCTCTGCTAGTTGAATTTATGTAAATAGTTCAATCGTTATTGTAGATAGTTACCCTTGTTTTCCCAAGTTTATTGCCCTGTTATATGTAACTCATACGTGTTTTCAAATGTACTGAGAATGTTTTGTCCATGTAAACCGCGCTGATGCTAAAGAGCGCGGTATATAAGAAACTTTAAATAAATAAAAATAAATAAATAAATTAGGGGGAAAAATAAGAAGCTCAGTTTTGGCCATGTTCATTTTCAAGCGACGGTGAGACATCCAAGCAGCAATGTCAGAAAGACAGGCAGAGATCTGGGTCTAGATTGTCAGAGAGATTTCAGGCATAGAGAGAGAGATCTGGGAGTCTACAGTATAAAGATGGTACTGAAAGTCATGGGAAAAGATGAGTGCACCAAGGGACTGGGTATAGAGAGAGTAAAGGAGTGGACCCAAGACAAATCCTTGGGGTACACCAACCGAGAGCGGGATAGCCACAGAGGATGAGCCACCAGAACAAACACTGAAAGAGCAATGGGAGAGATAAGAGCAGAACCAAGATAGCACAGAGCCCTTAAAACCAAGTGAGGACAGGGTATCAAGGAGAAGGTTGTGGTCAACAGTATCAAATGCAGCAGAGAGGTCAAGAAGGATGAGGACAGAGTAAAGGCCCTTGGATTTTGCCAGGAACAAGTCACTGGAGACCTTGGCAAGAGTCGTTTTAGTAGAGTATAAAGGACAAAAGCCAGATTGTAAAGGATCCAGGAAAGCATGAGAGGAGAGGAAGTCAAGTCAGAGGTGGTGAACTGCGCGTTCAAGTAATTTAGAAACAAAGGTGAGGAGGGAGATGGCTCAATAATTAGGACAGATAAGATGAAGTGAGGGTTTTTTGAGGAGAGGTGTAACTACAGCATGCTTGAAGGCTGCAGGAACAGTTGCAGTGGAGAGCGATAGGTTGAGAATATGACCTGGAAAAGGGAATAACGAGTGAGGTTATCAAATTTGCAGATGACAAAACTATTTAAAGTTGTTAAAACCCAAGAGGATTGTGGAAAATTGCAAGAGGATCTTGATAAATTGGAAGACTGGGCATCAAAATGGCAGATGAAATTTAATGTGGACAAGTGCAAAGTTATGCACCTAGGGAAGAACAACCCAAACTATGGTTACACGATGGAAGGTTCCACATAGCAACAACCACCCAGGAAAAAAGATTTAGGCGTCATTGTAGATAACATGTTAAAGCCCTCGGTCCAGTGTGCAGTGGTGGCCAAGAGAGCAAATAGAATGCTAGGTATCATAAGGAAAGGAATGGAAAATAAAACAAAAGATATTATAATGCCTCTATATCGTTCCATGCTGAGACTGCACCTTGAATATTGTGTGCAATTCTGGTCGCCGTATCTTAAAAAGGATATAGCGTTATTAGAAAAGGTTCAGAGAAGAGCCACCAAAATGGTAAAGGGAATGGAAGGATACTCCTATGAAGAGAGGTTAAAAAGGTTAGGGCTGTTTAACCTGGAAAGAGATGGCTGAGGGGAGATATGATAGAAGTCTATAAATTAATGAACGGAGTGGAATGGGTAAACGTAGATCGATTGTTTACGTTATCAGAATATAGAAAGACTAGGGGACATGCAATGAAGCTACAGGGTAAACTATTTAAGACTAATAAAAGAAAATATTTTTTCACTCAACGTGTAATCAAACTCTAGAATTTGTTACCGGAGGATGTAGTAAAGGCTGTTAGTGTAGCTGGGTTTAAAAAAGGTTTGCCAGAGGAGAACAGCGGAAGAAATAACCACGGCCTACCAGATGATAATTAAAATCCTTTATTGAGGATTTTAATTATCATCTGGTAGGCCGTGGTTATTTCTTCTGCTGTTCTCCTCTGGTTGTCCAATTTGCGGAAGACTTTCTTCTTTTCTTCTCCTCCCTTTAAAAAAGGTTTGGACAAGTTCCTGGAGGAAAGGTCCATAAACCATTATTAAGAAGGGACCCAGGATATCACTACTTGACCAAATACAATCATTGAGGAACCTGTGTCTTTTGAGGAGACTGCTAGGTACCTGTGACCTAGATTGGCCACTGTTGGAAACAGGATATTGGGCTTGATGGACCTTGGTCTGACCCAGTATGGCATATCTTATGTTCTTATGACTCTCACTGTCTCTTTACAACTCTCATCTCTCGCCTCGATGTGCCTCCACCTCTGATCCCTCCTTCCCTATCTGCTCAAACCGTACATGTCTATTTCCATGAAAAAGTCCACAAGATCACACTCCAATTCCCCACGAAGTCAGCTACTTCCTCTCCTCCCCCCTATTCACTCCCAACTTTCCCTCCTACCTCTGCTACCCTTTCTTCCTTTTCTATCATCTCTGAGAAGGAAACCATACATCTTCTTTCCTCCTCCAAACTCACTACCTGCTCCTCTGATCCTATTTCCACCCATCTCCTAAGCTCCATCTCCTCCACTATTGTCCCTTCTGTCTCTCATATTCTCAACCTATCGCTCTCCACTGCAACTATCCCTGCAGCCTACAAGCATGCTGTGGTTACAACTCTCCTCAAGAAATTCTCATTAGATCCTATTTGTCCTTCAAACTATCTACTCATCTCCCTCCTCCCCTTCATTTCTAAATGACTTGAACGTGCGGTTTACCGCCATTGCCTCAACTTTCTCTCAAATCCTCCTGGATCCTTTACAATCTGGCTTTTGTCCTTTATAGTCTACTGAAATGGCTCTTGCCAAAGTTTCCAGTGACTTGTTCCTGGCAAAATCCAAGGGCTTTTACTCCATCCTCATCCTTCTTGACCTTTCTGCTGTTTTTGACACTGTTAACCACAACCTTCTGCTCAATACCTTGTCCTCGCTTGGTTTTAAGGGCTCTTTGCTGTCCTGGTTCTCTTCTTATCTCTTCCATTGCTCTTTCAGTATTTCTTTGGGTGTATCCTCCTCTGCTGCTATCCCACTATCAGCTGGTATACCCCAAGGATCTGTCTTGGGTCCACTCCTTTTCTCTCTATATACCCAGTCCCTTTGTGCATTCATCTTCCCATGACTTTCAGTACCATCTTTACACTGACTCCCCCCAGATCTATCTCTCTACACCTGAAATCTCTCTGGCAATCCAGACCCAGATCTCTGCCTGCCTTTCTGACATTGCTGCTTGGATGTCTCACCACTGCTTGAGATTGAACATAGCCGAAACAGAGCTTCTCTAGTCACAAAAAGAGAAGAGATGAGCTAGTTTCGTTTCAGCATGTGGTGGGACACGGAAGAGAAATGAAGCCCCCTCCCTCCCCCCAAAAAGCCTTAATGCATTTCAATAGGAAAAGCAGTTCCAATCGCTTACAATAACACAGTGATTATGGAACAGCACCTATCAAACAGCCCTCTCATTTTCCCTCCTGATCACAGACACAAAGAGAACATAGATATAAATACACACACACACACACACACACACACACACACACACACACACACACACACACATACACTAAAATGTCTACACAACTATAAACAAACCTGCAGGCATTCGCACACACATGTGCAAGGATGCACAGACACACATACATGCACACATGCAGTGCCACATAAACACATGCACTTGTTTTATAAAGCACCTTAATGAACCAAATACATAATGACTGCACTTCGCTGTCAGTCTGTAGTTTTCCAAATCACCCCTGGTGCCCTTTTTAAAGAATGGCATTACACTGACTACCCTCCAGTCCTTGTGCACCATAAATGACTGTATTGATAGATTACAGATCGCTATTAATAGCTCTATAGTTTTGTGTTTGTGTTCTTTGATCATTTTGGGATGTATACCATCCTGTCCTGGTCATTTGGTACTTGTGAATTTGTCATATGGTATATATCTGACTTGTACAGGGTAACTCTATTTGTATCTACATAACATGTTACTAGGTATTTCAAAAATGTTCTCACAATGAACAGTAAGATTACTTAGGGTTTACAAAGTAACACAATAAAAGAGAACACCTTATAGATACTGTAGGCCATGTTTATCCTGTCTGTCTGAATTTGTTTGTGTATATGCCAGGGAAGGTGCTGTTGACTAAGACAAGTCTTAGCACCATTGCCTTTGCTGTCTGACCTTTTCAATGCTTCTTTAGAGTCAGGAATAATTCCAGAGGAATAGACATGAGCAGATGTTTTTCCTCTCCACAAAGGCGGAAGTAAGAGGAGGCTGGGATCTGACTAATGTAGTGAGTAAATTAATGGAAATGCTGTTAAACAGAAGATAGTGTGGTTTCTGGGATTCAGTGGATAACAGAATTTAAGAAAACATATTTTTACTAGACATAGCTCTTGTCAGACAAATCTAATCAATTTCTTTATGTTCAATTTCATTAATCTGGATTTTAAATCTGCCCTTACATAATAAATACATATAAAAACATAATACAAGACTAAAAAACACACAACTAAAACAATAATACCACAGTCTCAAAATATATTAAAAACCCAGGATAAAAGGAGTCCCATTTAACTCCATAACCTCATTCTGTTCAGTCATAATGAAAACAGATTGAGCTTTAAAGCCTCGCAGATCATCAACTGCATACATGGCAACTTATTCCACAAAAGGATATAACAAGCCTTTCGAATAGTGTGTTTTTATATGCCTAGCTTCTGGGGTAATTTTAGAAAAACCCTTTTACATAGGTAGAACAGAGTTTTAGAAAATTACCCTCACTAAGTAGAGGTTTGACAAGAGACTATTGATAGAAATTCCGAGAGTCTGTTCTGTCCTCCCAAATGTGGTTTTAGAGATGGGACTGGGTTTTGTAAATGCTAGATCTCTGAACCATACGTGTTTCATTTTAAATGATTGGATCCAGGATAATAAGATAGAGATACTGTCACACCCCAGCCCCCGGCCACGTGCCTAAAGAGCTAGGGTGGACATTATGTTCTTCATAAACGGGTTGAAAACTATCTTCAGCACTGAAGCATATTGGTTGTTGTAGTTTCCCTTTTCTAAAGTATAGCCGTGACAAACCAGTATGAAGGTAAATGATAAAGATTTTATTTCCCCAATGTCACAAGGTTCAACATAAAGCATCAGGATATCCTCTCCAGTTAGTATTTCCAAAGATATTTACAAAACTCAGGTTGAAGGTGTTTCACAGTCACTACTTCTGTTCAGGGGTTTTAATCCAAAACATAGCAGATAAAACAAAACGCAAGCTTCTTCATTCAGCTTAGTAAAAATGTTCACTTTTATCCTTTCCTTCTTAGATAACACCAAGCACAGGTGCTAGGCAATATTCCTTTGGTTAAACAAGCTCTTACCTTCAACAAGGTCAGGCTTCTTTACTCTGTTACCCAAAAGCGCACATCCTGAAAGCTATTCTTCAGTTAAGGACTCCATGCTTCCAGCCAAACATAATGTGCAATCAATGGGAAACTCAGGCAGTAAGGAATCCTGTTCGCTAGGATCTATCTGCATTTCTTCCTGCTCTGAAGAAACATCAACTTGCTTTGGGGTTCCCGGTTCTTATGAGATGGAAGGGACAACAGTGGAGGAGATGGAGCTTAGGAGATGGGTGAGGATAGGATCAGAGGAGCAGGTAGTGTGTTTGGAAGAAGAAAGAAGGTTGCAATTTCCTCTTCAGAGATCACAGAAAAGAAAGGTTAGTAGAGGTAGAGTGGGAAAGCTGGGAGTGAAGAAGGGGAAGTAGCTGGCTTTGCGGGGCATTGGAGGGTGATCTTGTAGATTTTGTCATAGAAAGAGTCAGTCAGTGTTTGGGGAAAAAGGGAGGGAGGGGTCAGAGGCGGAGGCACCTTGAGGAGAGACCTGAGAGTAGTAAAGAGACGGCGAGGGTCAGAGGCAAGAGAGTTAGTCAGATGGACATAATAGTCTTGTTTGGCAAGTGCTTTGGCTGACTGGAAAGAGACAAGTATGAATTTGAAGTGTAGAAAGTCTGCAAGGGAGTGGGATTTGAGCCAAGCATGCTCAGCTGAACGGGCACAGGAACAGTCGCGGAGTGGCTCCTCACACAGAACTTGCGAATCAACCACAACAAGACCAACGTACTATTTATTACGAAGAACCAGGACTTCGCACCCCCACTCACGCTAAAGGTAAAGGGCACAGATCTAACAGTTAAACCCACAATCTGATACCTAGGCATCACCCTTGATCAAAGAATGGATATGAAAACACATATAAAAAAACACAACAAAGTCAATATACCACAAAATACGGACACTTTGTCATTTACGTCCACTACTTGACTACACAGATTTCAGAACAATCTATCAAGCCCCGGTGATGCCACACATTGATTTCGCAAACGCAATACTGTATGGGCTTGAACAAGCAACACTAAACCCCCTCCAACTGGCAATGAACATGGCTGCTAGGGTGCTAGAAGGAATATCGAGGTCTGGCCACATCAGTCCAATTCTGAAAATACTTCATTGGTTACCAACCCAAGCCAGAACTCAATATAAAATCATAATTATGACCTTCAAAGCCCTGAACAATCAGACCTCCTCAGCCTTCTCTGAGCTGATACACACCTTACCCCCCAATAGAAGCAGAAGATCTGATGCAGTAAACACTCTGACAGTCCCAAAAGAAATAACGAAATACACAAAGACAACAACTAACAGAGCCTTCAGCATTTGTGCCCCCAAAGCCTGGAATGCCCTCCCCCCAGACATTAGAGTTATCACCAACCTGACACAATTCAGGAAAGCCCTAAAACACTACTTATTCACAAGATACTTCCCTACATAGACATGTTAGGGAAATACATTCACCATGTAAATAACTGTAAAGAATTGACAATGTAATAACTGTTTGATGTTCATCCCTGTTTATCCTAGTTCTACCCCTGTTCATATGTAAATACATTGTAGTCTGCCTGCAATGTATATGTTTGGTTTGATGTACACCGCACTGATGCTAATAGCGCGGTATAGAAGAAATATTAAATAAATAAATAACGTAGATAGCAGGTAGTGGATGAAAGCCAGGACTGGGGTGTAGTACGCCTCACAGGATGTGGCATGGGCAGAATGAGAGCATCCAGAGCAGAGGAGAGAGCAGCGTTATAGGAAGCTACTGCCTCGTCAACAGACTGAGATGACATAGTGGAGGAAAGAGATGAAGAAACAGTGGAGGAGAGAACCAAAGGATCAATAGCATGAAGATTTCTAAATAGGTTAAAGGAGACAGGGTGAGGTTGAGACGGCAGGTGATGAAGAGTGAAGTTTAGCAGGTGATGGTCAGATAAGGGAAGAACTGAGGTACAGAGGTTTGAAGGTAAGCAATTAGAGAAAAATACAAGGCCAAGGCAGTGGCCATGCTGGTGCATGGGGGCAGTAGAGCAAAGCTGGAGGTCGAATGAGGAGGTAAGGGAAAGGAGCTTTAAAACATAAGGATCAGAGGGGTTATCAACATGAATGTTAAAATCCCCGAGAATCAGAGTGGGGGAAGAGGAATCCAGAAAAAAGGAGAGCCACGAGTCAAAGTCAGAGAAAGGTAGAAGTAGACTTCTCCAGGAGGTCGATAAATAATTATTTATAATATTTATTATTAATTATTTAAATATTTAATAATTATAATAGCTACCCCGAGAGGTGGTGGACTGAAAAGGCGGATGGAGTGAACTTCAAAGGAGGGAAAGGAGTGAGACTGAGGCAGCAGGAGGGGTTGGAATTGGCAGGAGGGAGAAAGTAGAAGCCAAACACCACCACCACAGCCAGTGGGACCAGGCATGTGGGAGAGCTGATAGCCACCATGACAGAGAGCAGTGATAGATGCCGTGTCTTCTGGGAGGAGCCAGGTCTCAGTTAGAGCAAGAAGATGTAGCGCATTAGAGATAAAGAGATCATGAGTAAAAGCAAGTTTATTAGAAATGGAGTGTGCATTCCACAAGGCACATGAGAAAGGGAGAGAGGAAGGGGAAAGGAGAGGGATATGAATAAGATTAGAGGTGTTGCGTGAAGATCTCTTCTTGGAATGTGACAGAAGTCTAGGGGGGCCAGGGTTGGGGTTGATATCTCCGTATGAAAGAAGGAGTAGCATAGTACGGGGCAGAGAGAAGACATTCAAATTAGCCCTATCAACCTTTACTAAAAACTCATATAAATTACTGTCACCCATTAAAATAATCAGCAAGCCCTAACCCACTTTTCTAATGGCTGTACATATACAGAACCTTCCTTTCTTTCTTAACACCATATAGATCCATACTATCCATTACCTCAGACAACCAGTTCTTCATTAGCTCACTTGGCTGACCATACTCCATAGGGAATTTAAAAAAATGGCAAGTACATGCATTCTTTATTAGGACCATCCACTTGTCATTAGACACGACCTGAAAAACTACAATACCCATCAGCCATAGCTATCATCCTTAAAATGATAGTATTACCACAAGTACCCAATAACACTAACATATATTCCAATCAATTTGGGACCATTTAACCCCTAGGCCAACCTGTGTTCAAGCAGTAAATCCATTTCTGTTCACATTTTAGAAGAAATCTGTCTCTACTTAAACCTTCCCCCCACCCCCACTTTTGAACCACATCAATACAAAAACAACGCAATTCTTACCTCCAAACAATGTTATACCATCGGGACATCTCTGCACTCACAACATAACCTGCTCTTATGTTCATTCATTCGTATCTTAAATGCCTGGGTGGTTTTCCCAATATGGAGTAAACCACACAGGCATTTTACCACATACACAACATAATTATATGTACGTGTTGTATTTTTGTCGGAGAGCATATTCGTGCCCCTCATGCACAAAACTCATTATTTCCAAAGAAATGTTATAAATCAAACATACGCCACATTTACCTAAATGCTCAATAGGTGTACAATTTACTGACCTAAGGCATGTGGGACTGAAAATGTATTTTAAATTCTGGCCTCTAGACCAAACAGATCTTGCCCTTTTTCATTCTAATCCTGGTACAATCTGCAATATAGGAAAATGCTTTTGCACAATATGTTGTAATTTATAACTTAACGTGAAATAGTGTGTAGACTATCTAGGGTGTTATAACCAGCCTCTACTGGTATGTCTAGCTCCCTTATATGCCGTTCTACTACCCGATTGGAGTAGCCCCTCTCTTGAAAATCAGACTTAAGCATCTTTGTCTTACAAACTCTGACAATCTGGAACAGTTGCATCTGAGACATATAAACTGTGAATATGGCAACCCTTCATGCAACTGTAAAGTGTATGTACACGAGAAACGTAACGTGTATTATGATCTGTCATTTTCTTATATATCGTAGTATGCCAATCCCCATTGTCAACAGAAACCAGCACATCCAAAAAAGAAATTTGTTTATTATTGAAATTCATGAAAACTGTATATTGAAATTGAATTAATTGATTCACTGTACCACCCAAAAGCAGAAAAATGTCATATATGAATTGATGCCATAATTTAATAAACTGAAAAAAGAGGACTTATATATCCATTTAGATTCATATACCCCCATGAATATGTTGGCTATCGATGGGACAAAAGTAGCCCCCGTTGCTATCCCTGAGAATTGATGATAAATTGTATCTTCAAAAATAAACCTACTACTACTACTACTACTTAGGGCCTCACATACATCTCTACTGCCTCATGTTGAGGAATACTTCTGTACAATGACACATCCAATATTATAAAAATAAACTCAGCATGCATACGAGTATCTTCTACTTCAGAAAAAAACATTCAAAAAATGCATTGTGTCCCTAAGATATGAGGGGATCTTTCTTAAGTGGTCTAAGGAAGGAATCTGCATAGGTAGAGAGTGGCTCCAATAGAGATCCCTTAGTAGAAACTATGGGTCTACCCAGGGGGTTAGTCAGTCGCTTATGTATTTTACCTAACCACTAGAGTGTGTGTAAAATAACTAAATCTTATGTAGTAATCTTATTTTTTGTCGGAAGTTTTTGCCATGAGAGGGTCCCTCTCTTGAAGTGTAACTTCGCTTTTAATCAAAACCGCGGCTCAAACTCCACTGATACTTTATCGTGAAAATATGCACACTATTCAGTGCTATACCACAATATGAAGTCCCAATATAGCTCAACAGTTATAACTCAATGAATATAACTTGAATACTCATCTGATGAATGGGTTCTTCGCAGCCAATATCGCTGAACATAGTACTGCGTTTAGGGCCAAGTCATTTCATACTGGTCCTGTTTCAACGCTTAATGCTACTGCAGAAGTTCCAAATGCGTCTAACAAGAACGCCAAAAAGAGTTCCTTACTCCTTTGAAAAACCATCAGTGATTCAGTCAAACTTCCTGACCAACCAATTATCCTGGAAGATTTTAACCCCCCCCCCCCAGCCAATCACCAGCTAATACGTCACAGCAAACTAGCCCAATCCTGCTCTAAATTTAAACCATTCGGTTCTAAAGATGACAAGCGAAAAATCCAGGCTTGTTCAAGCATTTGAAGTCATCGTTCTCTATCTCCCCCTCTTGGGTTCTCAGGAATATAGTCCAAAACTTATGTATTTTAGACAAAAGATAGAACACTGTCATATTTGGGAAGGCTACATTCAAAAAATGATATTTTTTTCTTGTAATATATTTAGCTCCATATGCTTCATCTATGAGTTGTTTAATATGGTTCTGTAAAATTTTAGTAGGATTTTCCATCAAAATGTCATAGTTGCATCTTCTAATTGTCTATAAGCTTCTGTCAAATAATCTTTTAAATGCTATAGAATGTTCTAAGATCAAAAAGACCTTTTCATGTTTATCTACGGTGGAAAGAAGTGCCCTAATGGAATTACACTCAATGTCGGAAATAGTTATTAAATGGGCTGACAAGGGAGGGGCTATAGTCCTTCTAAATAGAAAAGATTATTTGGGGTAAATGAGGGTGGGGGGGTCATTTCCAGAGGATGTAGTTCTAAGGATTGATGACAGTTGTGAGAAGGTAGTTTTAGGAGTGGGGATAGTTTACAGGGCAATGGAGCATTTGCGGTGGGGAGTTTGTGGGGGTGGGCCATTTTCATGGGGTGTTTTTGAAGATGCGCCAGTTGGGGAGTTATTTGTGGGTAGGGTAGTTTGTAGGGTGTAGTTTTTGGGAGTGGGAACAGTTTGGGGTTGTGGGCAGATGGAGGGGGAATTTGGTGTGGTAGTGGGACAGCTGCAGGGGGGTAGTTTTTGAGGGTGAGGCAGTGTGCAGGGTGGTAAGATAGTTGAGTATTTTTTTGAGGTGGGGAACTTTTTGGGGTGGAGATGCAGTTACAGGAAGCTTTGTTTGGGGTGGGGACAGTTAGCCATGAGGTAAGGCGGTTATGGGAAGTTGTTTTTGGGTCAGGCAGTTTGAAGGGGGATGAGCGGTAGTTGTGTGGTGGTATTATTTTTATCATAGTGGGGCATTTGACAGGTTGGTAGGACAGTTGCAAGGGAGGATTTTTTGGGGGTGAAGCAATGTATAGGCTGGTGGGGCAATTGGAAGGAATTTTAGGGAAGAAGACAGTTTGGGGTGTTGGGAGAGTAGAGTATAGGGAGAGGGGTTTTGAAAAGAGGAATTCCTTAACTGCTTGTTTCATTATATGTAAATTTCTATGCTACATAAGCTGGGGTGCCTTCACCCATAGAAATATTTTGGCTTTTTTTGGGGGGGGGGGGAGAGGGGAGGGCTTATTTCCAATCTGTCACATTTTACCAGTTTTTCCCACATGCCAAGTTTCATCATATTCCGTTAAATTTTCAAAGAATTATTTTACCCCCAGATGGACTTTCTCAATCACTTTTGTATAATTCTTCCTATTGGGATGGAAAGAATTAAGAAAGCCTATGAATTATCAAGAATACAGTCAGTTTCTGTAAGTTCTAATATGGATTAAAGAACTGTGATTACTGTGATAAATATGAAAGCATGAAATTAACTGAAAACATCTACAAAAACTGGGAAGTATAACCTAAAACAAACCAAAAATAAAATGAAAACTTTTGCCATGCACATCCCTATAGACCAAGGAGCCTGATGTTAGTGCTGGCAAAAATGGTAGAAGCTATTTTGAAAAATAAAAGTATTGGCCATATGGATAAACATAATTTAATTAATGTGGCAAGGCAAACTTGGATTTGGCAAAGGGATTTCTTAATTTCCAGGCCCCCAGCCCCCAGCCCCACCAAGAGTTTGAACATGTAATAGAATAAGCACTCCAGTGAAAACAAGAGAATGGCAAGGTGACTGATCATGTTGAGCGTTAGCAGCCAAAATGGCATGAACAGCCCAAGATACTAACGTTAGAGGAGGAAAATTTTATTTTTTCTTTTTTTGGTGTTTTTTTTTTTCTTTTTGGACAGAAACATCCCAGTAGAAAAACGTGTGGCAGGGCAGCTGATCATGCTGGGGGGCAGCAGCTAGAATGGTATTAACAGCCACACAGGAGGGCAATAGCACTGAACCAAGAGAACAAGCCAAGTAGTGCCGGGGTCAGCATCAGGCAGAGCAGGCAATAACACATTCAGGAGCAGCAAAGCACAGAGGGTCAGGGAAGGAGGAGGTTTTACTCTTTCTTTTCTGTTTAATATGTAGGCCAAAGTAAACCCCAAGGCAGCAATGATTGGTGTGGGGACTGGAAAACCATGGCAAGACACTGAGGGCAAAGAGTGTGGGCTACTGAGCATGCATTGCTTTAGTAGAGCTGTGCACTCAGTCCTCCCAGTCACATGGAAATTGAAGGAAGCCAAACGGGTGGAGGGTTTGTCTTTAGGAAGACCAGCATTTTTACTAAGGCTGGTGTTGACTGTGAATAATGTGGACTCATCATATCCCCTATCATTAAGAATGTGCACTGGGTATGCTGGTTGGTGGCCTGACAAGAAAATGCTCAGCAACCTTGGCCCGTTCTTTGCCAGCCAGCAGATTTGTGTGCCTGGTATGCCAATGAGTCTGTGGTCATGGTTTCAATTGGCCCTACAAGTACCTTGTCAAAGAAGTTCATGCATGTATCTCAGATATGGTATCTATTGCATATCATTGTAGATATTGCCCATGTCAGCAAAATGATCTTATGGTACCCACAGGGATTTGCGGATAAAGGTGTGAGAAGCAAGTGATCCTCTTGTTGCCAGTAGTGCTTGATAGTGTGCCTACTCTTTACCCTGCTACATCCTCACTGCCTTTCTGCTTCTGTTGCTCCATTTACTCCATCTGAATCACCAGTTTATCCCTCTAGTAAATCAGTGTGTTTCACTGGAGAGCAATGATCTCTTTCACCTGTGGGTCATAATAGGGTGTCTGGCATATAAGCATCCTCCTTGGTATGGGGTATCACCTTTTTTTTTTTTTAAACTTTTGCCTACAAGTCTTATCTAAAAGATCAAAGAAGTATTCAAACTGTGAAACAGCGTTGTTGTCCACTGTGGACACTGTAACACTTCCACAGTTATATACAAGGTGATAAACTGATAGTTGAAGCAAACCATCAAACTGTCAGTTTTCTGAAAAGCAACAGAATCAAAATTGGTCAGTTCTCCAATAGTAGGATCACCTCCTGGACACCAGCCCCCTAAGGATGGCCCATGAAAGTGAGGTATGCCCAAAACTGTAAGAATAAGGTAGCTCAAGGGTTAGCAAAACAGCATGATTGCACCGTCCCCAAGCTACCTGAGACTAGTCCTGACCTAAACCCCCTTCCAGGCCTGATTGCACCATCCCCAAGCTACCTGAGACTAGTCCTGACCTAAACCCCCATCCAGGCCTGACCAAACTCCATTGCCATCATTAGTATAATGAGAGTGTGCGTAAAGACATCCCCCAGGTCAATGATGATGGATGTTCATTCTGTCAAGACTGGACCATGAAGTACTGGCAGGAATAGGAGTAGCATTGGAACAAAATCACCCTTGCGAACCTTTCAAGCATAGCTTAGGCTGCAAGACCAATCAGTGTGCAGAACTTGCTGCTGCTTTGATTGCATTATAATCCAGGAAACTACAGACCAGTGAGCCTGAAGTCAGTACCGAGCAAAATGTTAGAAACCATTATAAAGAATAAAATTACTGAACACGTAGATAGTCATGGTTTAATGGGAGAAAGCTAACATGGATTGAGTCAAGGAAAGTCTTGTCTTACTAAGAATGTAAAATAAAATAAAAATAATCTGTTATATTTTTTTGAAGGTGTGAATAAACAGATGCATAAAGGTAAGCTGGTTGATACACTATATCTCGATTTTCAGAAAGCCTTTGACAAGGTCTCTCATGAGAGGCTCTTGGCAAAATTAAAAATGCATGGGATAAGAGGCAGTATACTATTGTGGATCAGGAACTGGTTAAAAGATAGAATGCAAAGAGTGGGGCTAAATGGTCAATTTTCGCAATAGAGAAAGGTGATTAGTGGAGTACCCCAGGGATCTGTGCCGGGCCTGCTGCTTTGTATCATATTCTTAAATAACCTAGAAATGGGAATAATAAGCGAAAGTTGTTAAAATACAAGAGGATTGTGAAAAATTGCAGAGGACCTTGATAAAGTGGAAGATAGGATGGCCAAATAGCAGATGGAATTTAATGTGGACAAGTGCAAAGTTATGCACTTACGCACTGTACTGGCCCTATAATAGGCATCTTTAATGCAGCGCTTAGGATAACCGCGTTGTTGGAATCTGTGTAGCATATCAGTAGCATGTTTCTCAAAGTCTCCATCCGTTGTACATAGCCTCCTGACCCTGAGGAACTGGCTTACCGGTAAATTATTTTTCAAGGATGCATTGTGGAAACTGTTGTACTGTAAAAGTGTATTTCTGTCTGTAGGTTTGCAGTATAGTTCCGTGAGGAATCCTGTTTCTCCTTTCTTGATCTTAATATCCAAGTACGCTATTTGATCATTGCTAAATGTACCCTCAAATTGAAGGTTTAAATCTAATGTGTTAAGCCACTCGAAAAATTCAAATAGCATATGCTCAGTACCATCCCATATTACCAAGACGTCAATGTATCTCCTCCAAAGATGAATATGGGATTGAAATGGATGAGACTTGAGGTACTTTCTCTCGAAGTCTGCCACATATAAATTCGTCACATCAGGAGCCATAGAAGACCCCATGGCCACCCCTTTGATTTGTTTGTAAAACATCCCCTTAAATGCAAAATAGTTCTCCGTCATTGCTATGGATGCCAGTTGTGTCAAGAAAAATGTTGGTGTGCGAATGGGTTTGGGTCTCTGAATGAGAGTGTCTGCTAGAATCTCTAAAGCCACTTTTTGAGGAATATTGGTATACAAAGAATTGATATCTAAGGTTACTAGCAATAATCGGTTATGATAATTTGGGAAATCCTGTAAAATGTTGATGATGTGTGTAGAGTCTTGGACATAAGAGTCTATCTTAATGACAAAGGGTCTCAGAAAGACATCAAAAAATTTAGATATGGGTTCGAGAAGTGATCCAATGGCGGAGACTATTGGACGTCCTGGCGGATCACGGAGAGACTTGTGGATCTTAGGGATCATATATATTGTAGGGATGATAGGATGAGTAACCGTCAGGAAAGCTTTTTCTTTAGATGTTAAATAACCAGCTTCCTGTCCTATGTACAGAAGTGTATCTATCCGTTCTTGTATACATTGCGTAGGATCATCGTAAATCTTTTGATAGAATTGAGTGTCATTGAGTTGACGCAAAACTTCGGTGACATATGATGTGCGGTTTTGTATGACTAGGGCTCCACCCTTATCTGCTGGCTTGATTATTATAGAATTATTGTCACGAAGGTCCTGCATTGCAGATTTCTCCTCCTTTGAAAAATTATAATACATTCTGCTTTTTTTCTGGTATAATCGTTCAATTTTAGATAGTACCACACTTTCGTATGCTAAAAGTAGCGGGTTGGTATTAGATGGTTGTATCCAAGAGGATGGTCTCTTAATAACCAATGGATCTATTGTACTGTCTTGTATATTGTGGAAATAATCCATTATCCTAAGCTTCCAGAAAAATTTAAATAATTCAACTCGAGTAGTAAACTTGTCATGTCTTTTAGTCGTAACAAAGGACAGTCCTTTTTCCAGGACACGTATCTCGACACTGGTAAGACAGTGATCTGAAAGATTGATGATACCACTCAGAGATCCCAGTCCAGACGTCTCTTGGACATTAAGCCGTGCCCTCTCCCTCTTCCCCATTGTGGGTAGGACTGGTGATCCCTGTATTCGGCTCGTGACTTGTATTGTTGTTGAAATTGATCCCGGCCTCCTCCCTTCCATAGATTGTCCATTTGAAAACCCCGACGGGGGCTGGAAGACTGCCGACGACCAGGCTGAGGGGCTCCTGAGAAAAGTGAGCCTGAGGGGTCAATTGGGGCATCACCCGATTGGTGCCTACTTCTCTTATGACTTCTCTCTTGATGGAGGGAGACTTTCCTCACCATAAGTTAAAAAGGATATAGCAGAATTATAAAAGGTACAGAGAAGAGTCACCAAAATGGTAAAGGGGATGAAAGGATACCCTTATGAGGGAAGGCATAAAAGGTTAGGGCTTTTCAACTTGGGAAAAAGACAGCTGAGAGATATGATAGAGATCTATAAAATAATGAGTGGAGTGGTACAGGTTGAATGAGTAAAGGCTTCAGGAAATGGTAAAATGGAACTGGAAGATTGGCCGCGGTCTGGGCGTCTTGCCTCAGCCACCAGTCCAGTTGCAGTGCGTTGATGACATTATTTGGGCGGATCGACGCATCACGAGTCGGGAATTGTCCATACAGCTTTCCGTCAGTAGAGGTAGTGCAATGGCAATTATTGACTCTTTGGGATATTCAAAGGTGTGTGCAAGACACACCGCAAAAGCGTACAGTATTTTAATGTCTGCTGGCAGCTATCGCAGGGTGCTGCAACTTGTCTGGACTGGTGGCTGAGGCAGGACGCCCAGACCGTGGATGATCTTCCAGTTCCATTTTACCACTTCCTGAAGCCTTTACTCTCTTCACTCATCATCCAATGGTGCTCCTCTCTACTGCAGAACTTCAGTACACAGCACACAACCATTTCTCTCCCCTCCACCAAGAATTCAATTACAGCTCGTTGTTTGTACCGTGTGTCACTCACAGATGCCATTTGAAGGATCACTACCGCCTCGCTATTTGTCGGACGACTGTAAAATTACACATATGTGTCCTTTGAAGTTCCAAGTTACTACCCTTTCAATTTCACACCTCTATCTTCTTTCTAGACTGAGAAAAAACATGTGGGGCATTACTTTCTGAGCAACCCTCGTATGTTCATATAATTAGACTCCCATTAATAACCAAACTGCTGCTTTTTGAATTTGCTGTAGATGTCTCAAAGACACTGTTGGGAGGCCAAACTGTATAATACTACAATAATCCAGTGGTGAGAAAACCAGATTCTGAATTACTCTCCTAAAATGTCTTGGATCTAAATAAATATTTAGCCACTGCACCAAACATTATGAGGCCAATTCTGTTCTGGGTGTACCCATCTGTCTGGGTGTCCAGAATCAGGACGTGCCTTGGTTGCACCTGATTTTGATCCCGCGAGGGCTAGACATGCCTGTGGGATCAGAATCAGGTGCAACCAACCTGGATGTGCAGGCCGTGCCCCGATTCTGAGTGCCCAGACGTCCAACAGACTCCCTGGCTAGCCCAGCCAGACTCTTGCATGGAGCCGCAGTGCTGTGGCATCCTGTTGTCATGGCATTGCGGCTCCATGTAGGAACCATGATCCCCGGCAGACCCCAACAATTTGCTTTCCCCACAGCCTGACTCCCGATTGGGCCTATAGTGGCCAAGTTCGGACTGTAGGGCACCCCCTGCACCCCCTCACCTCACTTTCCAGGCTTGGCTGCAGCAACTCCCATCAACCAGGGGGATTTATTGCACTTTCAAGGTGGAATAAGTCCCCCGTGCAAATGGCCAACCCTGGATGTACAGGGCCAACCTCGGAATCAGCCCTGTAAGTCCAGAGTCATGGTGCCGTCCACTGCCCACTCTCCCTCCACCTCCAGCTCGCCCCCTCCCACCCATGAGCAGAGCTCCATGCACAACTCTGATCTACGCGCGGGGAGCTCTGTTCTGTGAATTGCGAACCTGGCGTTTAGTGGGGCTGGATGTCTGGATTGGATGTCCAGCTCTGCTAAACTCTGCATGGAATCGACCCCAATTTGTAAAATGATTTCTTAACTAACTCCCAAATACAGGGACAAAACGATAGTTGTGCATCCAACAAAATGCCAAGGTAACTGGTTTGTTGAACAACGGCAATCTGATGTGCTCCAACTGAATGTTGTCTGGTAACGAAGGAGCTTGATTATGATACAATACTAACAATTCAGTCTTCGAAAAGTTCAGCTGTAGGCCTTGTACTAGTAACTAGGATGCCATCCATTGAAAACAGCAGCATCAGCAGACATAAAAGAGGAAAAGAAGATCATAATATCTTCATATAGGCGATATTTCAGAAGTCCAAACAACCAGTTATCCAACAGTAAAAAATCACACCAATGTAACAAATTTCTTTAGTGGAAAACAAATTTCATATAAACATCTAAACGGTGTAAATACTAAGGTGAATGTCAGCACCAGTGTTAGAAATGATGTTAGTAAGTAATGTTATTAATAGACCAGGGGGTTTCAGCTTCTCACTGCGCTTTATATGCTTTTTCAAAGAGTTTGTTTGAGCATTAGCGCTTAAACCACATCAGCAACCACCCTGGAATGCAAGAACAGTTGTATCACTTAACACCCGTATTGCCGTCACCAATTAGAGTGAGAAACTCTTGGGAAGATGTTTCTTTAACTATGACTAATTTCTTTATAAAAAACCTTATTATTTCTAAAAAACTCTTCTGTAACCGCACTATTCGTGCTCAATTTATATTTACAGAAGAGTTTTTTAGAAATAATAAGGTTTTTTATAAAGAAATTAGTCATAGTTAAACATCTTCCCAAGAGTTTCTCACTCTAATTGGTGACGGCAATACGGGTGTTAAGTGATACAACTGTTCTTGCATTCCAGGGTGGTTGCTGATGTGGTTTAAGCGCTAATGCTCAAACAAACTCTTTGAAAAAGCATTTAAAGCGCAGTGAGAAGCTGAAACCCCCTGGTCTATTAATAACATTACTTACTAACATCATTTCTAACACTGGTGCTGACATTCACCTTAGTATTTACACCGTTTAGATGTTTATATGAAATTTGTTTTCCACTAAAGAAATTTGTTACATTGGTGTGATTTTTTACTGTTGGATAGTCATAATTCACTCCGCAAAGACTGAATAGATTTTTTGTATTGTCAAACAACCAGTTAGGCAAAAATGAACAAACGTCCATTGAAACAATTCTTATAAATGCTGGAATCTTTGTTTTGAGAAGCACAGCTGCTCAAATAACGTTTCCTATTTTCTTTTTTAATAGACACACACCGTGTCACAGAAATGTAAACACCACAAAGTGAAAACACAAGTAATAGAATGAAAAAACACTTCACTTGTGTATACAAAACCCATGCCTCAAAGATTTTTGAAGAATAAGATGTAAATCCATATGCAGAAATTTCCCGCCTTAGTAGCAACACAGCACCATGTTTCAAGCTTGGAACCATTCCATGAGCTCTGCATCAGGCTTTTTTAACAACAGGATATCATATTGTGGATCACATCAGAGGAATCCAAATTGCAGTGTAGAAGAACAATGGTATACAAAGCCCTTTAAAGGCACCAATAGAATGATGACACAGCCAGTCAAAAAAACAGCTGAGCCATAACCACCAATAGGAAGAGTCCGCCATAGAAGGCTCCACCAGTCAATCTCCATATTGAGACCAATCGGGTGTACTGAATTAAAAATATCAAAATATATATCCACCTTTGTTCCTGGTACTGCAATCATGATATATGATCACCCCCCCCCCCCGAACATCAGGAGGGACATGATCAATCCTCCATCTATCTAAGCTGGTTAAAGCTATGTTGATTGTCAACACAAAGGGAAACAATAGATGCAGAAAGCATTTTGGTCTTTAAACCGCGATTGATTTTCTTCAAGATGCGACTTCATGGAATGGGTTGTTCTCCCTACATAAAGTTTGGAACAGGGGCATATTAACAAATAGACCACAAAAGAAGTAGTATCTTTATCTTTATTAAAAACACTTGATAGACTGCCCAGGCCAGAGCATCAGGGCGGCGTACAATCATAAAAATGACAGCCACTGGAAAAGAAGGAAGAAAGGAACGCCAAAAATAAGAGGACAGAAGGAGACAGTAAGAAAACAGAGAGAGGACAACAAGAGCGAAAGAAGGGCAGCGGGGAAATAAGGGGAGAAGGGAGGAAGAACATAAGAGGGATGGGAGGCACGACTAGGGGGATAAAAACACCATCAGTAGGGGGAGAGCACGGGAAAATTAAGGGGGACGGGAGGTGCAACTAGAGGGAAAAGCATCATCAGTAGGGAGGGGGAGATCGAAAGCCTGACAGAAAAGGTGTGTCTTAAGAAGGGCCTTGAAACAAGTGTAAGACAATTCGGTGCGGAGTGGGAAGAGGAGAGAGTTCCAGAGAGCGGGACCTAAGAAAAAGAAAGCGGAGTGACGAGTGGATTCGAGGCGGGCCTGTGCAGGTGAGGGAAGGAAGAGACGATTGCCGTGGGTTGAACGAAGGAGGCGGGGAGAGGGCTGGAGGTGAATGATATTGGCTAAGTACTGGGGGGTATCAGAGTGAAGGGCCTTGTGAGCAAGGATAAGTAGTTTGAACATAAACCGGAATTTAATTGGGAGCCAGTGTAAAGAAAACAGACACGGTGATATATGGGAACGAAAAGGGGATGAGGTGACAAGACGGGCAGCAGCATTCTGAACAAGTTGTAGATGACTGAGTTGGTAGGATGGAAGACCGGCATAAATAACGTTACAATAGTCGAGACGAGAGATAACCAAAGACAGGACAAGAGTGACAACAGAGGATAAGGGGAGAAAGGAACGGACGGCCTTAATACGACATAAGTGAAAAAAGGAAGAGCGGACAACGGAGGAGATATGTTCGTGAAAAGAAAGGGACAGGTCTAGGGTAACCCCCAGGTAATGAAGGGTGGGGGCAGAAGGGATGGAGTGGGAACCCATGACAGGTAACACCGTGGGGGGTGGGAGACCAAAGGTAATCCAGAGAGCTGCGGATTTAGCGGGATTAGCATGCATGAAGTTTGACTCAAACCAGGAGGCGATAGAAGACAGACAGATGTTGAGTGGAGCAAGGTCCGGGGAGGAGGGAGAAGTGTGGTGAACCAGGAGGATGTCGTCGGCGTATATGTAGAAGGAGAGGGCAGATTGTTGGATTAACAGGGCTAAAGGAGCAAGAAAAGCATTGAAAAGCAGAGGAGCGAGAATGGAACTCTGGGGGACGCCACAGGTGGCGGGGGTAGGGGGGGATGCTGAGGAACCGGAGTGGACTGAGAAGGTACGGCAAGACAGGAAAGAGTGAAACCACCGGAGGACAGTACCATGGATACCAAAGTCAGACCGACGAGAAAGGAGGGTGCGGTGATCGACTACATCAAACGCAGAGGACAGATCCAGAGAGACCACAAGAGAAATATCACCATGATCGTGAGAGCAGTGAAGTTCAGAGAGCAAGGCAGTGAGGACGGTTTCGGTACTGTGACCGGTGCGGAAACCAGATTGACGGGGGTGGAGGGCGTGAGTGGAATCAAGATGAGAAGCCAACTGGGAGAAGACAAGTTTTTCAAGGACCTTGGACAGAAAGGGGAGGTTGGAGACAGGGCGCCAGTTGGCGGGAGAAGTAGGGTCAAGGGTAGGCTTTTTCAGGAGGGGACGGACAATAGCATGCTTCCAACGGGAGGGGAAAAGACTGGAAGAGAGACTAGAATTGAAGATAGAAAGGATAAAGGGCACAAGTGCAATATCGGGATTGAGTAGCCAAGAAGAGGGCAAGGGATCAAGGGGGAAAGTAGTTTGGTGGGCAGTCGAAATGGCCTTGATGAGTTCAATTGAGCCCAATAAACTTTTGCCGTTAGCAGATCAGTCCAAATGTCCCCTTCCAAAGTAGTCTCACAATCATCACAATGGGAACATGAAAAATGGCCTAGATGTTAGCAGACCTGTTCTACTTGGATGTCCCCAAATGTTATACCTGTGCGCCCTACCCAGTCCCTTACATTCTTCCCCCAGGAGAGTGCAATGGTAAGGGCTAATTGAAAGCAACCATGGAGTGCTAGTACATGCCAATTTTTGTGGTCTATTTGTTAATATGCCCCTGTCCCAAACTTTATGTAGGGAGAACAACCTGTTCCATGAAGTTGCATCTTGAAGAAAATCGATTGCGGTTGAAGACCAAAACACTTACTGCATCTATTGTTTCCCATTAAATTGACAATCAGCACAGTTTTGACCAGCTTAGATGGAGGATTATTAAACATGTCCCTCCTGATGCTTGGGGGGGGGGGGGGGGGGTGATCGTATATCACGCTTGCAGTACCAGGAACAAAGGTGGATATATACATTGAATTCAGTACACCTGACTGGTCTCAGTATGGAGGTTGATTGGTGGAGCCTTCTATGATGGACTCTGTTGGTGGTTATGGCTCAGCTGATTTTTGACTGGCTGTGTCATTCTATCAGCGCCTTTAAAAGATGGTGTATACCACTGTTTTTCTACACTGCAATTTGGATCCATGAAATGATATCCTGTTAAGAAAGCCTGATGCAGAGCTCATGGAATGGTTCTGTTGCTACTAAGCTGGGAAATTCCTGCATATGGATTTACTTCTTACTCTTCAAAAACCTTTGAGGCATGGGGTTTTGTATACACAAGTTAAGTGTTTTTTTGTTCTATTACTTGTGTTTCCACTTTGTGATGTTTCCACTTTCTGTGACACGGTTTGCGTCTATTAAAAGAGAAAACAGGAAACTTTGGTATTCAAGCAGCTGTGCTTCTCAAAACAAAGATTCCAACATTTATAAGAGTTGTTTCAATGGACTTCTGTTCCTTTTTTGCCTAACTTTGGTCATTTGGACTATTGATTTTCAGTGAGTTAGGACACAGGATGGTTTGGGATTTATAGGCGATATTTAGCATTTAAAGACTAAAGAAGGCTACATTCCTGTAAAGGGCATATAGTTGTTAAAAATGATAGCAGGACAGCAGACAAAGTGGAACCTTGGGGATGACCATGCTTCAGACTTAACCAGTCAGAAGCTTGCTCACCAAAATAGACCTTTTGTTCTCTGTCAGCACAATAAGATTGAAACCACTTTACTACTGAGTCTTGCAAACCTAAACATAATATTGTCAAGCACTCAGATAACACCGAGTGAATGACAGAGTCAAATGCTACAGAAATATCTAAAAATAAAATCACCATACACTATCCATGGCCTAAGGCCTTAAGCCAACTATCAAGCACAGAGGCTAATAAAGTCTCTGTGCTCCATGCACTAAGCAAGCTGAATTGATATTGATCAAAGATGGAATGTAGCTCAAGATGACTCTGCAATTGATCGAGAACAGCATATTCAATCAACGTAGCCAAAAAGTGTAGACTCAAAATGGGATGAAAGTTATTCAGAATAGTAGGATGTAAGCCATGCTTTTTTTATTTATTTATTTTTTTTAGCAGAGGGTGAACCGCAGCTCACTTTAAGATAGGAGGAAGATAATGAGTTTTCAGGGAACCACTGATAAGCTCAACCAAGAGAGTTAGGAAAACATTTTTTACAAACCTTAAAGCAGGGTGGAAAAGGATCTAATCTTAAGGGAGCTGTAGACAACTGACCCAAAAGCTTCTCCACGTAATTGTTTGACACCATGGTAAATTTGCTCCATTCCCTACTAACCACCTCAATAGGTATTTCCTCACATGGATTGTTACTGGGAAATAAACTGCCAGACTCTACAAACCTTGAATGCAAGTGCAGAATAAACTGCTGAGGATCAACAAGCTCAGAAACATCCTGATCATTCTGGATAGTGAGCTTTTTGACTAAGTGAAAAAGCTCAGGAGGCTTCACAGCTCCTGCACTCTGCTGTGAGGAGTAAAACTGGTGTTTGGCCTTCACCACTGTCTCATGATATTGTACTTTAGCTTGGTGATACATCTCCTTGGCCTCAGCTGATTTAGTTTTATTTAGCGTAATTGTGGTTTCAAATAGAGAGATGGAGAGCATTGTCGCCTCTATCAATCCCAGCACAGCACCCAACGACCCCTGTCCAGCCAATTGGATCAAAGAGCTACGTCATGACCTAAGCCAAATCCTGTGCAATATATTGAACCAGTCTTTTCTAACAGGCTCGTTCCCACAGCGCCTGAAAAACACCTCCATCAAGCCCCTATTAAAAAATAGCAGACTTGACCCGTCCAAAGTCGAATCTTTTAGGCCAATCTCGAGTATCCCCCAACTTGCAAAAATCATAGAAAAAGCTGCTCAACAACAACTCCAGCACCATATTGACACTGAAGCTCCACTAGACCCGTCACAACACGGCTTCAGGGAAGCGCATGGCGTCGACACAGTCCTCACAACCCTATTCAACGAATTGGTCACTGGAATGGACAGCATCCAACAAGGATTTGTTCTCATCTTCCTGGACATCTCAACCGCCTTTGACTCTGTGAATCATGACATACTTCTACAACGCCTGAAAGAAAAGGGGATTCAAAGCACAGCACTTGAATGGTGTAAATCCTACCTATCCAACAGGTGGCAACAAGTAAAAACAGGTCATACATCCTCGGAACCATTCCTGCAGTCTCAGGGGGTACCTCAAGGATCGTCCTTATCGGCACTAATGTTCAATATATATATGCAGCCGATATGTGATTTGATCCGATCTTTCAACGTACGGTGCCTAGCTTACGCAGACGACATCCTCCTCTACATGCCGTTCAAAATTGACCAACCAGTGTTCTCCCCAATAATCAATTGTTTCGGAGCGGTAGCTGATTGGCTGCTGACACAAAACCTTCGGATCAATCATAGTAAAACTGATGTCCTTTTTGTTACAAAGAACCGTAAATTCATACCCCCCCCCATCACTACTTGTCAACGATGTAGAATTGAAGTCCAAACCTACAATCAGATATCTGGGCATCACATTGGACCAGCACCTAGATATGACTACACATGTGAAGAACGTTACAAAGTCTATATATCACAAGATCAGAACATTACGTCACCTCCGCCCCCTACTGGAATCCAATGACTACCGGACAACCTTTCAGGCATTAGTCCTCCCACACCTGGACTTTGCGAACATCGCCCTCCACGGCCTGCCTCAATCAACTTTAAATCCGCTCCGCCTGGCAATGAATGCAGCTGCAAGAGTTCTCTCTGGATCATCAAGAACTGACCACATAACACCAATCATGAAAAATCTGCATTGGCTACCGTTACTCGCCAGACTCCAATATAAGTCATTAGTCCTTACTTTCAAAGCCCTGAATAACTACCCACCTACACCGATTAGCAAACTAATCCACAGCACCCTGGAAAACAGAGACAGGAGATCCACAGCAATGAACACCTTAATAGTCCCCAGGATGATGACGTCATGTACTAAGACCACATCCAACAGGGCTTTCTCCATATTCGCTCCCCTAAATTGGAATGCCCTTCCTCATGAAATCCGTGGCATCAAAAGCTTAATCCTATTCCGTAAAGCTTTGAAACACCACCTATTCACAATATGCTACCCTGACACCAACCCTGACACCCACACATCGGGTAAACTTCTCTCATGTCACAGCTACCATAGCACCATATTACAACCAGAAAATGGTTAGCCTATACTCTTGCCCACCCACTAATTTTACGCCTGTCCACAAAATGAAGTTGATACCAAATTAGCTTAGAGTATTGGTGACAATACTAATCTAACCTGTAAATAGTTACCCTGTGAATAGTTACCCTGGTTGTCCTATGTTTCTTTTCCTGTTCTATGTAAACTCAATGTTGCTTGTATGCATTGTAGTATGTTTTGTTTGATGTACACCGCACTGATTATAATAGCGCGGTATAGAAGAAATGTTAAATAAATAAAATAAATAAATAAATAAATAAATAAATTGGAACAAGTGTGTGAGAGGCAGGCTTAAGGCAACTCCAAGGGAGGTCAAAAGCATGATGGGATGGATGCACGTGCCTTGTGCAGGTTAGGACGGCCCCCAAAGAACAGGAATATGGGCAGAGACCAGCATTATAAGGAGCAAGGCAATGATGAAAGAAAGCACAGGGAATGGAGAGGAAAAGACCAGTGGACAAACCAAACAGGCACCTGTGCCCAAAGGAGCATAAATAGACATATAATGGTGTAGTTATGCACATGTTAGTGGGAGGAGGAATGCATATTTCATAACCTCTGTATCCTCTACCTTAGCTGTTTTACAGTATTTGCATGGAAGCCCATTCAGAAGGTGCACGTCCGGGCCGTTTGGATGTCCAGAAATCTGGATGGCCCAGAGGTGCACCCAATATTGCAACATAGGGATTGGACGTCCGGTCATGCCCTGATTCAGGCACCCTGGACATTCAATCCATTGCCTTGCTAGCCCAGCCTGGCTCCTGCATGGAACCGCGATCCCCGGTGACAACAGTGAATCCTTCGTTCCCCACAGCCTGACCCCTGATTGGGCCTTCCATGGCCAGGGTCGGACTCTAGGGAACCCTCTGCACCTCCTCACCTGTATTGCAGGATCCGGATCTGGCATCCCCCAACGTCCAGGGGGACTTATTCCACCTCCAAGGTGGAATAAGTCCCCTGTTTAAAAGGCTGACCCCGGATTTGGCCCTGTATGTCCAGAGACATGGCACCGCCCACTGCCCACCCTTGCTCCTCCCTCGGTCTGCCCCTGTCCAGAGCTCCCCACACATATCCCCTTTACGTGCGGGGAGCTTTGGAGTAGGAATATGGTTCCGGGCGTTTAGCGGGTCTGGATGTCTGGATCAGACGTTTAGCGGGTCTGGATGTCTGGATCGGACGTTTAGCGGGTCTGGATGTCTGGATCAGAATGCAGTTCAGAATGACCCCCATAATGTTTTGGACTCCTACCTAAGTGTGTATAGGCACACCTAGGCACCCTCAATGCTATTTTAACCCATAAGTTGTGAATGTATGACTGCTGGATTAGAAATTGTTGCTCAAGAAATGCTTATAACCATTTATATGTATGTGTGCCTTCAGAAATATAATGAGACACCTTTTGATTATTTGGATTTGATTTGTATACATATTTTTTTTCCGAAGACTAGGTTCGTTTATATCTGTTCTTGCATTTCTTAAGAAAGTGGTGGCCTTCATCATAATAGTTTTTACTGTATGGCTGTTTTCATAATCCATGCCTCCTGTGTCCTTCTCATTTTCATTACAATTTGGAGCTTTTTCCATATTTTAATTTTTTTCTTCATCATCTCTCCCTGCTGTATATCTTCCTTCCTGCACTGGCCTATTTCTAACTACAATTTATTGAAACCCGAGTGTGATCACTGAGCTTTCTTATATTATCATCTCAGCTCCTCAGTCTTCTGCATGTACCATGACTAGAACCTTTTCGTACCCAGCACACTTTCAACATTTTGCCCATGAATTGTGCCAAGCCTTATGCTAGAGGGAATATGAAAAGTCCCTTACTAATTCTCAACTTTGTTGAATTACAGTCTGAAAGAGCTTCTCAGCCTCTTGTGTTAGTGCTTTAGAGAATCACTGACTCATAACAACTTGCAGCTTCAGCAGTTCCCCAATCCCTTTTAGCACTAAATTCAAAGGAGTGTTTATCTGAAATATATTTGTATGCTGCATGAGTACCATCTATCCCTGATAGGAGTGGTAGGTATGGTAAATATGGGAGGGCACAATTAAATGTATTCTCTTCTGGGAAACTATGAAAGGAGATATGATGATGTCATGTTTAGATAAAATCCCTTCCATACTAGTGGGTTTTATGTCTCTTTTTCTCTTTTCTACCACTCTAGTGAAGGTCAGTTCTCCAGGAGAGACAGGGCCTGGACTTTGTGGAGTTGTCATAGGTACCAATTCAGTCATGGGACAAAGGAAATAGAGGTCTATGCTTAGTTTCCCTTTTCTTAAGAACATAAGAACATAAGACATGCCATACTGGGTCAGACCGAGGTCCATCAAGCCCAGTATCCTGTTTCCAACAGTGGCCAATCTAGGTCATACGTACCTAGCAATATCCCCAAAAGACACAGGTTCCACAATGATTGTACTGGGTCAAGCATTGATATCCTGGGTCCCTTTTTAATAGTGGTTTATGGACCTTTCCTCCAGGAACTTGTCCAAACCTTTTTTAAACCCAGCTATACTAACAGCCCTTACTACATCCTCCGGTAACAAATTCCAGAGTGTGATTACACGTTGAGTGAAAAAATATTTTCTCTTATTTGTCTTAAATAGTTTACCCTGTAGCTTCATTACATGTCCCCTAGTCTTTCTATATTCTGATAACATAAACAATTGATCCACGTTTATCCATTCCACTCCATTCATTAATTTATAGACCTCTATCATATCTCCCCTCAGCCGTCTCTTTTCCAGGTTAAAGAGCCCTAACCTTTTTAGCCTCTCTTCATAGGAGTAGCCTTCCATCCCCTTCACCAATTTGGTGGCTCTTCTCTGTACCTTTTCTAATAACGCTATGTCCTTTTTAAGATACGGCGACCAGAATTGCACACAATATTCAAGGTGCGGTCGTATCATGGAGCGATACAGAGGCATTATAATATCCTTTGTTTTATTCTCCATCCCTTTCCTTTTGATACCTAGCATTCTATTTGCTTTCTTGGCCGCCGCTGCACACTGGGCGGAGGGTTTTAACATGTTATCCACGATGACTCCTAAATCTTTTTCCTGGGTGGTGGTTTCTAATGTGGAGCCTTGCATCGTGTAACTATAGTGTGGGTTGTTCTTTCCTAGGTGCATAACTTTGCACTTGTCCACATTAAATTTCATCTGCCATTTGGATGCCCAGTCTTCCAATTTATCCAGATCCTCCTGCAGTTTTCCACAATCCTCTTGGGTTTTAACAACTTTAAACAGTTTTGTGTCATCTGCAAATTTGATAACCTCACTAGTTATTCCCTTTTCCAGGTCATTTATGAATATGTCAAAAAGTAGCAGACCCAGTACAGATCCCTGGGGTACTCCACTATTCACCTTTTTCCATTGGGAATATTGGCCATTTAGCCCTACCCTCTGCTTTCTATCTTTTAACCAGTTCCCGATCCACAATAGTACACTGCCTCCTATCCCATGACTTTTTAGCTTCGCCAAAAGTCTCTGATGGGGGACCTTGTCAAAAGCTTTCTGGAAGTCCAGATACACTATATCAACCGACTCACCTTTGTCTACCTGTTTATGCACACCTTCAAAAAAACATATCAGATTAGTAAGACAAGATCTTCCTTGTATAAAGCCATGTTGGCTGTCTCCCATTAGGCCATGACTATCTACATTCTGTGTAATTTTGTTCTTTATGATGGTTTCTACCATTTTCCCTGGTACTGACGTCAGGCTCACCGGTCTGTAATTTCCTGGGTCACCCCTGGAACCCTTTTTAAAAATTGGTGTTACGTTGGCGACCCTCCAATCTTCAGGTATTACAGATGATTTTAATGAAAGTTCACAGATTACCAATAGCAGGTCTGCAATCTCATATTTCAGTTCTTTCAACACTCTGGGATGTATACCATCCGGTCCAGGTGATTTTCTACTATTCAGTTTATCAAATAGTTGTAATATATCTTCCCGGTGTAGTGATATTTCTCTCAATTCCTCTGCAGTATCACCTTTAAATACCACTTCAGTCTTGGGTAACATCCCTACATCTTCCTCAGTAAAGACCAAAGCAAAGAATTCATTTAGTCTCTCTGCTATAGCCTTGTCTCCTCTTACTGCCCCTTTTACCCCTCTATCATCTAATGGTCCAATTGACTCTCTCACAGGCCTTTTGCTATGAATGTACTTGAAAAGTCTTTATTTCGTGTTTTTGCTTCCGTAGCAAGTTTCTTCTCAAATTCCCGCTTTGCCTGCCTTATCAATGCTTTGCATTTAACTTGCCAGTGCTTGTGCTGTTTCCAGTTTTCATCATTTGGCTCTTTTTTCCATTTCCTGAAGGTTGCTTTTTTGGCAGCAACAGCCTCTCTGACCTCACCTTTAAACCATGCTGGCAGTTTTTTGGACTTTCTTCCACTTTTCTTAATGTGTGGAATACAGCTGGTCTGGGCTTCGAGGATAGTATTTTTAAATAACACCCAAGCTTGCTGTAAGTCTTTAACCTTTGGAACTGCTACTTTTAGTTTTTTCCTAACTATATTCCTCATTCTATCATAGTCTCCCTTTTGAAAGTTAAAAGGTAGTACTGTGGATTCCTTTACTATCTGTCCTCCACTAATTAAATCAAACATGATCATACTATGATCACTATTGCCAAGTGGTCCCAACACCCTTATTTCTTGCACCAGATCTGGCGTTCCACTAAGGACTAGGTCCAGTATGGCTTCCCCTCTGGTCGGTTCATGAACCAGCTGCTCCAAGAAGCAGTCATTTATTCCATCTAGAAACTTTATCTCTTTAGCTTGTCCTGCCGTGACACTGACCCAGTCGATGCCGGGGTAATTGAAATCACCCATTATTACTACTCTGTTGTGACTTTTGTTAGCTTCCTTGATTTCTTTGAGCATTTCATCATCCATTTGTTCATTATGGCCAGGCGGTCGATAGTATACTCCCACTGCCATCACCTTCCCCTTCATAAATGGAATTTCAATCCATAGAGATTCTACTGCAAATTTTGTTCCCTGTGAAACTTTAATCCTTTCTGACTCAATGCCCTCTCTAACATAGAGCGCAACCCCTCCACCAATTTGATCAGCTCTATCATTACGATATAGTTTGTATCCAGGTATCACAGTGTCCCACTGGTTATCCTCCTTCCACCATGTCTCTGAGAGTGCAATCATATCTAACCTCTCATTTAGTGCTATATATTCTAACTCTCCCATCTTATTGTTTAGACTTCTAGCATTGGCATACAAGCATTTTAGAGACTGTATTTTATTCATATTAATCTGGCTATTGGTAGGCATGGGTAATTTGGAATCTTTATGCTCTGTCTGCTCCTTACTCAAGGGCATTTGGGCTACTATACTCCCTTTTGGAACCTCACTACTTTTGGTAGTATCCTTCAAGGATACCTTTGTCCGAACCATGCGCTCCTGGGTGACTGTCGGCTTTCCCCTATTTTCTAGTTTAAAAGCTTCTCTATCTCTTTTTTAAAGGTTAATGCCAGCAGTCTGGTCCCATCCTGATTAAGGTGAAGCCCATCCCTTCGGAAGAGCCCCCCCTTTCCCCAGCATGTTCCCCAGTTCCTAACAAATCCAAAACCCTCATCCTTGCACCATTGTCTCATCCACGCATTGAGACTCCAGAGCTCTGCCTGTCTTTTGGGTCCTGCACGTGGAACAGGAAGCATTTCGGAGAACGCTATCCTGGAAGTTCTGGATTTTAATTTCCTATCTAAAAGCTTAAATTTAGCCTCCAGAACTTCCCTACCATCCTTAGACTTTCTGAAGCTCAAGGTTGGAACTGCTGGACTCCCTGGACAGTGGACTTCGGGCCACGAGGTCTGAGCTTAGGAGAAGATGCACCAAGGTGTTAGCACAAAATGTCCTACCCCACTTACCTTCCTAGGGAGGGGTCAGAACTCAAGGTTGGAGTGCCTGGACTCATAGAAGATGGTGCGAAGGGCCTAGGTGACTAAGGGATAAAAGAGGGAGAAGAACCTTTGTTTTGGAGGGAGAGATTTCTGTGCTTTTGGAGTCTGTTTCGTACAGTTCCTCCAGTGAGCCAGAAAAAAGGGAGAGACAGCAAGCCAGGATAAGGATGAGACTAAGATGAATTGGATCCTTGGTACCACAAGTCCAATAAATCCAAAAGAGAAGAAGCCTGCAGCATCCTATTCTGCTAAGAATTCTGTTTTCTTTTTTAGTCTACTTGTGAGAACAGTTGTGATTGTTCATTGTCTACTGCATTATCTTTTTTTTTTTGCTTCAGTAAAATCTCTATTTTTTAATTCTGCCAGGTCTGACTGGATAGTGAAGTCCTTTGAAAGAGACCAAAGGGATGAGTTTGTTTTGGGGCAGTTTCTCCAAATGGGTTGGTTTTGCGCATCATAAACCAACACCCTTGACCTATCTGTATCAACAAACTCCAAATCGCTGAAACAATATTATTTTTCCTCTAATACTATTTTTAATACTGTTTTTTTAACCCTTAAACAAGGCAAATAAGACCTCAGAATAATCTTACCCCCGACATGTGGCGAACTCGTCACCATAGGGATTAAGAGCAGACACTCACATCATGGGTCACTGCCTTTACAATTTTGAATTCAAACTTTCACTATTCCCTTAGGTTATATGCGTAGTAGTATATATGTAGTATAAGGGAATAGTGAAAGTTTGAATTCAAAATTGTAAAGGCAGTGACCCATGATGTGAGTGTCTGCTTTTAATCCCTATGGGTGCACCTTAATACAACCAGAAAATGGTTAGCCTACACAATAGCCCACATGATAACCATTTACCTGCACCATCCACATGAAATCACTTATAGTATCCAAACGAGTTTAGAGTATTGTATATAGTATAAAGTATAAAGTTAACCTGTACATAGTTCTCCCGGTTATCCCATGTGTTATTTTTCCCTGTTCTTTGTAAACTCAATGTTGCCTGTATGCATTGCAGTATGTTTTGTTCAATGTACACCGCGCTGATTATAATAGCGCGGTATAGAAGAAATGTTAAATAAATAAATAAATAAAATGCCGGGGGTAAGATTACTCTGAGGTCTTATTTGCCTTGTTTAAGGGTTAAAAAACAGTATTAAAAATAGTATTAGAGGAAAAATAATATTGTTTCAGCGATTTGGAGTTTGTTGATACAGATAGGTCAAGGGTGTTGGTTTATGTTGCAATAGTTTAACCCTTGAGCAGTTAGTTTTACTAATTATTTAGTTTTGCGCATACCATGACAGTCGTGAACCTCATTTCTAAGACAGGGCATGAGGAGTATGATCTCAGTCTCTCAAATTTACTGCTAAGGCTCAGCATAGAGTTTGCTGTGTGGAGTGACTGAGGATTGGGTACATACAAAAGGAGAAAGCATCCACTGAATATAGGTCCCTAGGATGCAAGAATCAAATACAAAATCAATCTATCAATAAATACCCCTGTCCCCCAAGCCCTAAAGGTATCTTCCCTTTTATCTACACAGTGCTGTAGATATGAAATAAAGAAAAGGCACTAGGGAAGTTTTACACTTATTACTGAAGTGCTGCACAATACATGTGACCAGTTCTTAAGAGTATGGCTGGTTCAATGCAATGTAGCATTTCCACTTGTCTGAGAAACTCCATCTTTAGATATGGGATCCTGAGAGTCTTCTTTCTTTATGTGTGTTTTAGCAAAATACACAGCTGCAAGACCAGGGATGTAAAATGAGGAAGGACTGGCTCAGTTTGGAACTCGCAGGTAAGCACACACATTTCCTGGGACCCATTCTGGAAGTAGCCATGGCCTGACAGCTGAGCTTGGACAGTATTCCGATCTGTCTTTTGTTCTTTGCATTATTGGATGAAGAACATCCTCCTGTTCTAATTGATTTGTAGAAAACAATGCCAGTTTTAGCAAAAAAAAAAAAAAAAAATCCTTGTGTTCTGCTTCACAGCAGAATGTCTGCCTTTAAATGTACAGACATCCCTTACTCCCCTGGGAGGCAGGGGGGGGGGGGGAGAGATGAAGGTGACTCAGTTCCCTGCTGAACCGAATTACGCACATTGCTTGTATGTTGCTGTAAATTAAGATGCAGGGTCTGAGCCTGCAGCCACATTTTGTAATTCAGTGCACAGACTGATCACAGCAGAGGGATTAGAGCACTATTCATCATTTGTTTTCATTCTCCATCTAATGAACAATTTTAATTTTTCATATGTACATTTTGAAGGGTGCTTGGGGTAGGATATTATAAAAGAGGAGAGGAAGTGGCCTAGTGGCTAGAGCAATGGACAGAGAACCAGAGAAAACAGGGTTCAATTCCCATGCCTGCCACTGCCACACTTTGGGTAAGTCATTTTACCTCTCTGGTCCCTTAAGCAAGCAGCCAGACTCTGCTTCAGGCAGCCAGTTCTTTATTAGCAAGCTTCAGATTTAAATACAGAATGAAGCCTAGTTTCCCCAGCAGGTTGACAGTCCAGTTTCAAACACAAAGGCAGTTTAGTTCAAACATAAAAGCAGCCTGACTTCAAAGCAGGCCAATGAGTCAAATCCACAAAGATTCTCTCAGACCCCTCTGGCAGCAGGTAAGAAGTCTGCCTTTCCTGCAGGCAGTGAACCATCAAACTTCCCCTAAGCAGAGCAATGAGTATTACTTATTCTAGATAAACACGATGACTGGCGGATGATTTTTCCTGGTATGGGCCTCTCGGAATCGCCCTAACTCAGGATTTTTATCTTTGTGCTTGGACCCTACTTTAAAGGGGCCCAGTGAGGGAATATGTTTAAGAGGGCCTGGCGTTCTCTTATATGAAACCTCATCCTCCCATTGCTTCAGATACCTGCATGGATTATAAACTTTTGTGATAGTTATTTTACAAAGAGGCTTATCCCTACTGTACAGTGCTGTGTAATTCAGTAGTGCTACAAAATGATAAGCATGTATTTATTCCATTTATATTTTACCCATCTCCAAGGATCAATGTGGAGTACAATTTGTAAAATTAAAATCCAGTGAAATACAAAAGGCCTGTGATACTATGGGTGAGCATTCAAGCCCTGAACCCGTAAGCAAGTAGCCAGACCATGGTTCTGGGGGAACAATAATCTTTCTTAGCACAGTTCAGGTTCAAACAAAAAGAAGCTTGTTTTTCCTAACAGGCTGACAGCTCAGTTCAAACATACAAGGCAACTTAGTATGAAATACAAAAGAGACTTGTCTTCCTGGCAGACCAGTAGTTCAGTTCCACAAGGGTTTTCTGAATAACCTCTGGCAAACATACAGAGAAACCTGTCATACCTTGCAGACTATAAAACATCAAAGTACTTTTAAGCAGTTGCGGAGTATATCCCGAAGGCTACCGCTTTCCTCTTTCTGGGCCCCCCTGACTTTCTGCAACCCAGGGGTTTTTATAGTTTGAGGTTTGAGGGCTGGCCTAGGTATATGCCAGCATGTTGTTTGCACAGGGCCTGATATACAGGAGCTCTGCTCTAGCCTAGCTTCTCCAAGGCCAACGCCTATGCATCCTCCCCCCCTTGCAGTATGCTCTCTTCTCTTCCCCCTCCCTCTACGGCACTCTCGATGCGCACATTCCTCTGACTTGATCTTCTTCTCCCCCTACCCCAGCGCACAGTACAAAAAGCAGGAGAAGAGTGACTGCACATTGGGCCGCATCCTCTTCTTCCGCTGCGTCCTAGCGCTGAATGCAGGATTGGAAGCGTGGAGCTGTATGGTGTCCTGCAAGTTCAAATTTTACATTTAATAACATCGAGTGGCAGAGGAGCAGAACATGACCCAATGCAGAGCCACCTCCTGTGCTGCTGCTGCTTTTGCTTGTTTCCTGGGTCCTGGTCCAGCTTCCTGCTCCTGCCTTCTCTGCTCCCCACTATCTTGCTGCAGAACCATCCAGAGTCACTTTCTCCACCCCTCCATCTGTTTGAAGCGCAGCTGCGTGGGGTTTCCTGTTGCTGATCTCAATAGATTAGCAACAGGAAGTCCCACCTGCAAGGATGAGAGTATTTGTAGTGCCTGCAGGCCACACTTTAAACATTTGGAGGCGTGGAGCAACTGACTCCAGTTGCTCCTTAGTCTGAAGTAAGTTTGGAGCAGGGCCGGCCGCAGAGTTGGTTCAAGGTGCCCTAGGCAAACGTTAAGTTTTATGCTCACCTGGCTGTCAGAATCTATTGTTAGCCTTAAATGCCCTGCTCTGCTGATCCCCAGAAGCTGCCACCCTAAATGACTATCTAGTTTGCCTAATGGTTGGGCCAGCCCTGGTTGGGGGAGGGGGCAGGTACTGCCAATAAGGGGAGGGTTGTAAGTTGACACATGCTGCATAGCCCCCCACTACTCCACTTCCATGGCCCCACATCACATCGGCCTTCTCTTCCTCATTCTTCCCAACTGTCTCCCCTCCTACCAGCACCCTCACTCCTCTCCCCCCTACTTTCCCTCTACCTTCCTCACTTCTCCCTCCATTCTGTCCTTTAACCTAGCATCCGCTCTTGAGCTTCATCACACCCTCCCCCTCATTCAACCAGCCCCTCTCTCCCTAAGGCAACCCCATCCTCGCTTACGCCGTTCTGCCTCTGCTTTAACCCACTCTCTACTATTCCTTCTCCTTCTCTCATCAGGTAATATTAACCCCAACCCTGGCCCCCCTCAATTTCTGTCTCTCTAAGAAGAGTTCCTCTTGTACCTTATCTAACCTCATCCATATCCCTCTCCTCTCCCCTTCTGCCCCCCTGTACCCATGCCCCAATCTCTCACCCACAGACATCAACCCCAACCCTATCCCCTCAGAGTTGAGTCTCACTCTAATAAGAGATCATCATGTAACCTATCTAATCTCATCCATATCCCCCTCCTTTCCTCTTCTGCCCTCTCACTCATGCCCCAATCACTCATCCAGAGATATCAACCCCAACCCTATCCCCACCAGAGGTCAGTCGCACTCTAATAAGAGATCATCACGTAATCTAGCTAATCTCATCCACATCCCTCTCCTTTCCCCATCCACCCTCCCCCACTCATGCCCCAGTCACTCATCCAGAGATATCAACCCCAACCCTACTCCCCCCAGAGGTCAGTCGCACTCTAAAAGGAAATCATCACGTAACTCTTCTAATATCATCAACATCCCCCTTTCACCCCCCCTCCCTCATGTCCCTCATGGGAGCAAACTCATCCAGAGACCCATACCCTAGCCCCCCTTGATCTCTGCATTACTCTGTCAATAGATCTGACAATAGGTCCTCACGTAATGACCCCCCCTAAACCGCTGTCTGGAAAGAAATCCTCACGTAACTTGTCCAACCTTATCCATATCCCTCTCCGTCCCCCACTCCTCCCTCCCATTCTCATGTGCCCTATGGAACGCATGCTCAGTCTCCAAAAATCTTCCTTTTATTCATGATCTCTTCATCTCTAATGCACTACACCTTCTTGCCCTAACTGAGACCTGGCTCCTCCCAGATGATACCACATCCGCTGCTGCTCTCTGCCACGGAGGCTACCAGTTCTCCCACACACCTCGATCTACTAGCCGCTGTGGTGGTGTTGGGCTTCTACTTTCTCCCTCTTGCCAATTCCAACCCCTCCCACTGCCTCAGTCACACCCCTCCTTCTCCTTCGAAGTCCACTCCATTCGCCTCTTCACACCACTTCCCCTCCGAGTTGCTATTATCTATCGCCCATCTGACACATCCAAATCGACCTTCCTTAATGACTTCGACTCCTGGCTCTCCATCTTTCTGGACCCCTCTTCCCCCACCCTTATTCTTGGCGATTTTAATATTCACGTCGATTACCCCTTCGATCCCCATGCTTTAAAGTTCCTCGCCGTCACCTCCTCGTTTGACCTCCAACTTTGCTTCACTGCCCCAACCCACTTGCATGGCCACTGCCTTGACCTGATACTCTTCTCCAATTCCTCTCCCTCTAACTTCCGCAACTCAATCCTTCCCTCATCCGACCATCACCTTTTAACCTTTAATCTTCAGCTTCCATTGTCTCAGCCTCATCCTATCTCCTCCGTCCTATTTAGAAACCTTCATAATATTGATCCCTTGACCCTCTCCTCCGCCATTTCTCCATCTCTTTCCTCCATTATGTCCTCCAAATCCGTCGATGAAGCAGTATCCTCTTATAATGCTGCACTATCCTCTGCTCTTGATACTCTTGCCCCACCCACCCCACGCCCTGTCAGATGTTCTGTTCCCCAGCCTTGGCTGTCACCCACCACCCGCTATTTACGCACCTGTACCCGTTCTGCTGAACGTGTTTGGACCAAATCCCGCTCCCTGGAAGACCACCTACACTTCAAATTCATGCTTGGCTCCTTCTAATCAGCCATAGCACTTGCCAAACAAGAATACTACATCCATCTGACTAACTCCCTTGCCTCTAACCCTCGCCGCCTCTTTAATACCCTCAATTCTCTCCTCAAGGTGCCCCCGCCCCCAGTCCCATCCTCCCTTTCTGCCCAAACCCTAGCAGACTACTTCCACGACAAAATCCAAAAGATTACCCTTCAATTCCCCACCTCCTTATCTACCCCCCCTCCCCAACTCGCCCTCCCCACCCATACCTCCTCTGCTACCCTCTCCTCCTCCCCTACAATCTCAGAAGAGGAAACTGCTCTACTTCTTTCCTCATCCAAACCCACCACCTGTTCCTCTGACCCTATCCCCACCCATCTCCTACACCCCATCTCCCCCACCATTGTCCCCTCCATCTCTCACATTCTCAACCTTTCACTCTCCACTGCAACTGTCCCTGATGACTTCAAACATGCTGTTGTCACACCTCTCCTCAAGAAACCCTCACTCAATCCCACCTGTCCCTCTAACTATTGACCCATCTCCCTCCTTCCCTTCATATCTAAACTACTAGAATGAGCAGTCCACCGCCGCTTCCTCGACTTCCTCACCTCCCAGGCCCTCCTGCACCCACTTCAATCCGGCTTCCGTCCGCTACACTCCACTGAAATGGCTCTTACAAAAGTCTCCAATGACTTGTTCCTGGCTAAATCTAAGGGCCTCTACTCAGTCCTCATCCTTCTCGATCTCTCTGCAGCCTTTGACACTGTCGACCACAATCTTCTCCTCACCACCCTTTCCTCACTTGGTTTCAAGGGCTCCATACTATCCTGGTTTTCCTCCTACCTCGCCCATCGCTCCTTCAGAGTATGCTCTTGTGGCTCCTCCTCCTCTCCCACCCCTTTCCATGTTGGTGTACTCCAAGGATCCGTCCTGGGCCCCCTCCTTTTCTCTCTCTATACCCAGTCCCTTGGCACGCTCATCTCCTCCCATGGCTTTCTGTACCATCTGTATGCCGATGACTCCCAAATTTACCTCTCTACACCTAATATCTCCCCAGCAATCCAAACCAGGATTTCTGCCTGCCTTTCTGACATCACTGCCTGGATGTCTCATCACCACTTGAAATTGAACATGGCCAAGACTGAACTCCTTGTCTTTCCCCCCAACTCCTCCCCTCCCCTTCCCCCTTCTCAGTCTCCATGGATGGATCCACGATCCTTCCTGTCCCCCTTGGCTTGCAATCTGGTGATGATGTTTGATTCCTCTCTCTCCTTCTCCACTCATATCCAGCTCGTAGCTAAGACCTGCCACTTCTTTCTCTACAACATTAGCAAAATCCGCCCTTTTCCTTTCTGAGCACACTACTAAAACGCTTATCCACTCCTTGATCTCATCTCGCCTCGACTACTGCAACCTACTCCTTGCCGGTCTCTCCATGAGCCATTTTCTCCCCCTTCAATCTATTCAAAATCATGCTGCTCGACTGACCTATAAATGCATTCACTCCACGGCCCCTCAATACCTCTCATCCCTTATCTCTCCCTACATCCCCTCCCGGGAACTTTGCTCCGCTAACAAATTACTTCTATCCAGGCCTTTCACTCGCACCGCTAACTCCCGACTTCGCTCCTTTCACCTTATGCCTGGAACAGCCTACCTCTGTCCGTATGCCAAGCACCCTCCCTGGTCCTCTTCAAATCCAGATTGAAGACCCACCTCTTCACTATCGCTTTCAGATCCTGAGGTCTATCCTTTATCTTAACCTGACTCCCATCAATTTTCACGACCGAATTGTAACGACCATACTCTGCTTTGAACCAAATTGACCAATGCTCTGTATTGCACCAAATTGACCAATGCTCTGTATTGTCTCAACTTAATTGTAAGCTCGTACGAGCACGACTTTTGTATTTTTGCCTTACAGCGCTGCGTGCATGGCACTATATAAGTGCTAAATAGTAGTAGTAGTAGTAGTAGAGGGTTGGGGCAGATTCTGGGAGAAGACTGGGGGATAGAGGGGGCAGATGCTATAGATGTTGCAGAGGAAGGAGAGATACTGGAAAAGAGAAACAGGGAATAGGTGCTGGAGAAAAGGGAGGAGCAGAGACAGGAAATACCGGAGGAAGTGACAGGGCGAAGGCATAACAGAGAGATGGGATAATGGATGCTAGGGAAGGGGATAAGGAGACAAGGGCATGAACACTGAGGATATGGGAATGATGGAAGAGCAGGGACTTGCAACTAGGCAGGGAATGAATGGAGAAACTAGAGAGTTCAGACTCCAGGATTGACTGGGATTGGGAGAAACATGGGAACTCAGGGTTTGGGGGCTGATTGGGTAGCGGTAGAGATTTGGGACTCTGGGATTAAGAGGACAATGGAGGTAGTGTGAGTATGGATGTGTTAGAAGGGTTGTGGGGTGTGAGAATATGAAGAAAGGAGGGAAGGGATGAAGAGATGGCTGAAGGACCTAGAGGGGTTGTAAGGCAGTAGAACAGGACAGAAGGCTGTAGAGAGGAGTGAGCAGCAGAGGAAGGGGATTGATCTTTGAAGGGTGTGAGAAAAGGGAAATTGGAGGCAATAAGAGAAGCAGAAAGGGGCTTTAGGCAGGGGAGAGAATGAGCAATAGGGAAGGAACCCAAAGGCAAAGAAAGGAAAATGCAGGTTGATGGAGGGGTGAGTACAGTGGTTGACAATGGGGGACTCAAGAGTGGGTGAAAGAAGGGGCTAGAAGCTTGGGGATGAGTGAAAAACAGAGGGGGGAATGAAAGAACAAGAGGTGAGAGTGGAAGATGAAATGCTGATAGGTAGGTGAGAAGTGAGAGACAGAGATTGAGACAGAGAGAAGGAATAAAATCTGGTGGGGGGGGGGGTTAGATGAGAAAAAAATGGAGAAAATAATAATAGGGAAGGATTGTTGTTGTCAGAGACTGTCATTTGGGAGAAAGGGAAGACTGGGAGAGAGAAGAAAGATAATGGAAGAGAAAACCTGGAAAAGGACTTAAAAAAAGAATGAAAATGGGAAAGCAAAAAGAGTCCAGGACCAACCTGATCAGACAACAGGAATGTGTATTTTGTAAGCTTTGTATTTTACTCAATACAGGAGGAAATGCATTTCTGTTTTTTTTTATTTTTCCAGTACTACACTGCATTCAGAGTCTGGCTTCTTAGAGTTTTGAACTCTGATTTTGTCTGCATGTTTCAGTTGCAAATGTGTAATCCCTGATTCTCTATTGGTTGAGGGTCTCTCTGTGTTCTGCATGTGGCTTGACAAATTAATTCCCAGGTTTCTGCTGCCTCAGGCAGAAGCTGCCGCCCCCCCCCCCCCTCCAAATCCATCTTCTCATCTTGCGGTGGCAGGGTGGCAGCTGTGTCATGACTCTGTTTTGAAAATGCCACTGCTTTCAAAACAGAGTCTTGTCAAGATGAGAAGATGGATTTGGGGGGGGGGGGGGGGGTGGCGGCACAATTCCATTTTGAAAGTGGTGGTATGTGTGCCGCTGCTTTCAAAACGGAATCATGCCACCCACCACTGTCAGCTGCCTAGTGGATGGGTTAGCCCTGCTAATTCCCATATAAACTTTCTAACACGGAATGGATGGGGACTGTGCCTTAAAAGTAACACAAAATGCAGAAGTAGTTACTGGACATTAACTGTTAGCATGGCATTTAATGCCAACTTAACAGATGTAGTTGCCTTCATCGCATTACCGCACATTAACTGCATTGTAGATAAGGGTATTGTCTCTTTATTCACCTTGTGGGCATTTCCAGCATTTTCCCATAAAGGTTAACAGAGGTTTTGCAGTTACTGGATACAGGGCCGGCCCAAGGGTTTCTGCTGCCCCAGGCGGGAGCCCTGACAGTGTTGCCCTTCCCCCCACCCTGAGCTCCCCCCCCCCCCCCGTGCCAAGCTGTCCCCCTACGCCGGATCGCCCCCCGCTGCTGCTGCCAATTCCGTCTTATGGGGGGCCGGTGGCAGCAGCAATTTAAAAGTGGGGGCTTTGTGCCTCTGCTTTGGTGCCTGCGGCAAGTCATGGGCTTCGACACATGCGGCAGGCCATGTGCTTCAACCCTCGTGGCCTGCTACTTCTGACCCCCTTCTAACAGGAAGCTGCATCAGAGGGGGGTCAGCAGTGGCAGGCCATGTGTACCAAAGCACATGGCCTGCTGCAACACCAAAGGGGTGACACAAAGCTGATGTGCTGCCCAGCATGGTCTGATGCCCTAGGTGGCCATATAGTGCTATATATTAACTTTGGCAATTAATGTGCATAACTATGAAATCTTATCGCACTTAGGGAAATAGGTCCCATAATTAACAATACAAAAATAAAAATAATACAGCTATTACAGCCATAAATCAGAATTAAGCCAACCATTACATACATATATTATAATGAATAATAGTTTACAAGTTAGTAGGTCATCCACTCGACTAGAGACATTGCTCTAACTCATTTAGGGCCTGATTCACTGAAAGCTTTTTTCCTCATTTAGCATCTATAAGAAAAGAGCTTGATGAATTAGGCCCTTGGGGGGCAATTTTCATACTGTCCACACAGCTTCAAAGTCTGAGAGTATTTTTTATCTGCAGACTTTGCATCAGTTTTCCAAGTGAGCTAGGAGCACCTTCTTTCACATAGAAAACTGCTGAAGTAAAAATTGCCTGAAGATACTTGCGTCTCCCTTTTTTTGCAGATTTTTTTTGAGGAAAACAAAGTGCTTATGTTTGAAAATACAGATTAAATGAGTTCTTTTAATTCCTACCCCAATCTGGTCCCCAAAGACACCTCAATTCAATGCAGGTAAAAGTATGCGTGCTGTAGAACAGTGTGCTTATTTTTATCTGCACAGAGGGTGCAAAATTTTCTTATAGCTCATTTCTGCAAGTAAAGCAGTGTTTTACCCATGGGAATGGCTTTAGAAATTGTCCATTTAGGGGGCAAGTTTATAATCATTTTTCTTCCTGTAAAGCCTGTTTTACATGTGGAAAAGTGCTTTTATAAAATTATGTGGCTGCATACACATATAAAATGTATGCTTGCTGGGAAGAGCCGGAGGGATTTTACCTTGCCCTCAATGAAGGAAGAAGGCACTGGCTATTGGCTGTACCGTGCTGGTGAGAGCATAGGGCCAATATAGTAGCTGATATCATCACTTTGATCATCTTGTTCATTAAAGAAGGATGCACTGTGCTGCATGGCTGCAGGCATGTGTCCAAAGGGACATGCCCAAAGGGGAACACCCTTTTGGCGCTCCTTTCCCTCAACTGAGGAGGACTGACAAAGAAAGAAGACACTGCTGGATAAGTTATTGGTGTTATTCCAGTGATGGCTATGTCTCTCTTATGGGCAAGAGGAAAATTAAGAAGACGGCTCTTGTTTCTATGTCTGTGGCACAGGTGCTTATGGATAAACATTTGCTCTCCCAGCCTAGGCCAATCAGGATGGAGTTGAAATGTTCCTCCTGCACTGTAGAGGGTGTGTCCTTCAGTTCTGGAGGAAGAACTTCATCTCTTGGAATCACCTGAGACTTTATAGTCAGGCTGTGGAACAAGCTTCTGGGGCTTCCCCTAGATTCTCCTTTGGACACAATCTATCCCTTGTACCTCAGGTGGCAATGGCTCTAGCTGAGACTGAGGGTATAAATCAGGAGACCTCCTTCTCTCAAGAGATATCATTGCTGGGCATTTGGAGGGTGGTGATTGGAATGGAGGAGTTGGAGAGGTGAATTATCACCCAATTGTGTATTTTCATGGAGCAGGCTATATCTAAGTTTCAGGACTTAAATTCCAAAATTCAATCCTGATGATTGTCTATTTGTAGCTGAACCTTAGTTGCAGACATTGCAAGCTGTGGAGGGAACCTGTATCAAGGACTCCCTCAACGTGCATCTTAAATTGGATTATTAAAGAATTTGTCTAGAGGAATAACCTTAAGTTCCTTAATTTTCCAATATCTTCTTTCTCCTGATATTTTGCTACAAAAGTATTTCAAGGAAGCGTTAAAGCTTCCAAACCATGATGTTATTATCTTTCAAAGTGCTTCTATGTACCTAAATCCTCCTCTTTAGAGGGACCTACTTAGGTTGTGAGGGAATCATCCTCTTCCTTAGGTGGCCTGGATTTAACTGCCTGCTTAGAAGATTCACATGATTGTTGTTGCTACATGGTTTACCCTTGCAGTCATCTTCTTTTCAGGGAAGGATAAACTGCTGATATCAAAGACTTATTTTAAGAATAAAAAATGCTTGGTTTGTGGAGAAAAGATGCATATGTTTCCTGGTATGGCTCACGCCATTCAGGTTTGCTGGAAGGAATTCTTTGCCATGAAGGTACAAACACTTGAAGTTGGTAGACCTTTTCTTAAGGTACCCCTGCAGGTGTATTGTGACCCTTCAGGGTAAGAAGCATATATTATTTGATCCTACTCATCTAGAGAAGTTTCTTTTGGCTAGGAATGGTGATTAAATGGAATGGTATGATAGTGCTTTGAATTTGGTGGTTGTTTAACTGGAAGACATCCTCATCCCAATGCAAACCTCAAAGCAACAGGGAGTAAAGCAGACAAACCAGTGCAAAAATATAACAACAAACGTCACATTAAGCACAGGGACCCATCGAAAAGCTCACAGGTGGAGATAAAAGACCTCAGTGAGTCTTATCAACAAATTTTTTTTTTTTTTTAGCTGTATTTATATCCCGCTTTTCACCGGGTCAAAGCGGTCAATTGGGGGATACATTTAACACAAGGGGATATGAGACACATATGCTAATACTTACGGGGAACATGGGCAATGGAGGGTTAAGTGGCTTGCCCAAGACCACAAGGAGTGCCTATAGGACTAGAAATCCCAGTCCCTCCGGCCTGAGATTGCTGTCCCCAGGTGGGACTTGAACCCCTGGCCCTCTGGCCTGAAGTACCTTGTCCTAACCACTAGACCACTTCTCCCATCCAAAGCAACGGCATTATGTCAGCGTAGCTGGATTAACTATACACTGTGTACTTCTGAAATATGATGGTGTGATAGCATAGTACACGGTATATAGTTGACCCAGCTACGCTGACATAATGCCGTTGCGTCGACTTGGTTGATAAGACACTCCACGTGATCTTTTTGATGTGTCCGTGTGCTTAATGTGACATTTGTTATATTTTTGCACTTGGTTGTCTAACTGGGACAAATTGTAAGGGTGGGCAGCCATTTGCCTTTCTTGGATTATGTTTTATGCTGAATTTTTCTTTTTCTCTCTCCTTGAGATGTACACTGTTGGAATTTTTCCTGCTCCATTTTGAATGTTTTCTTATTTACCTGCATTTGGAATTTTCCTTTATATTAATATTTGGAATGTAATTTCATACATTTTTCAATTGAAAAAATAAAAAGTATGCATGCTTAAAGAACATGCATACTTTTTACACAGACTGTGGTAGGTGTTTCCTAGGTTTGTACTTGGAGCAGAGCAGAGGCAGAGTTGAGATGCACATGAGTATTAAATAAAATACATGGGTGCACATGTGGAGGCACATTCCACTGTGGGTGTCCAGGCCCCTGTGCGGCTGATCAGAATTAGGATGCCCAGATGTAGACCCAATTCTGATCCTGCGGGGGCTAGATGTGCCCACGGGATTAGAATTGGACCTAGGGCCTGAACGTGCAGGCCAGGACCCGATTCTGATCAGTCGTCATGCACAGCCACTTGCCCGGCTACCTCAGTCAGGCCCCTGAATGGAGCTGCAGTGCCATGGCGTCCCATGCCGGCTGCTGCTGATTCACTTCATTCCCCGCAGCAGGACCCTCGATCCAGCCTCCCATGGCCAGGGTCTGGCTGCAAGGAACTTCCAGCACCCCCCTACCTTTTGTTCCTGGCCGGCGACAGGATCCCCTGATGTCCAGGGGGACCTATTCCATCTCTGCAGTGGACTAAGTACCACATCTAAGTTCACGGCCCCAGCTGTACAGGGCCGACCTCAGAATCAGCCCTGTATGTCTGGTGTTGTTGACCGCCCATACCCCGGACTCGCTCCGCCTCTGGAACGCCACCTCCCATCCCCGTCTAAGCCTCCCTGTACAAACACGTTGTTCATATGGGGAGGCTTTTGCCAGGGCTGGCAGAGGGGCGAATAGTGGGCATGGATGTCCCAACAGGACGTCCATCCCCACTATCCATGGGACAGAATGGCCCCCATAGAGTACAAACATGTAGGGTACATGCATTCATTTACACCATCTTTGTGTTGTTGTTAAGTGCTGTCGAGTCTGAGTCGACTCATGGCGACCCTCTGGTTAGCTATCTTAAATTGTGTTCGGTCTTGAGCCAGGCGGCTCATTGTTGACAGACTGGTACCCATAGCTGCTGTTATTGTATCGATCCATCTCATTGCTGGCCTTCCTCTTTTGCGCTGACCTTCTATCTTGCCAAGCATGATGTCTTTCTCTAATGATCTCTCTCTTCGCATGATGTGTCCAAAGTATGAAAGTCGAAGTCTTGTCATCTGAGCTTCTAAAGAAAGCTTAGGTTTGATCTCCTCTAGTACCGACTAGTTCGTTCTTCGGGCAGTCCATGGTATACACAGTATTCGCCGCCAGCACCATAATTCAAAGGCATCAATTTTCTTCCTGTCTGTCTTTTTCACTGTCCAGCTTTCACATCCATATGATGTTATTGAAAATACCATGGCTTGAACAAGTCAAATCTTTGTATGGAGAGAGACATTTCTGCTCTTGAGAATCTTATCTAGGTCTTTCATAGCCATTCTGCCAAGAGCAATGCGTCGTCTGATTTCTTGACTGCTTATTGCTTCTTTGTTGATAGTTGATCCAAGTAAGTTAAAGTTGTTCACGATTTCAATTTCTTCTCCTTCAGCGATGAACCTGTTGATTATGCAAGCTGTCATGATCTTTGTTTTCTTTACATTAAGATGCAGGCCCATTTTGAGACTATGGGGTATGTTTACTAAAGTGCATTAGTGCGACTCGCGTTAGGAGCCGCGGTAGAGACAGAAACCCCACATAAGGAGATGGGCGGTACATTGTTACTCACAACGCACGTTCCAAAAACTAACGAGCGTGACAGGGCGCTGTGATGCGTCCCCGCGCGTCAACCCCAAGAAGGCGTACAGACACAAATCACAGAAACAGAGCTGTAGCACAATGGTTACCTCACTGACCGCTGTCACAGGCAGCATGGGTTCAAATCCCCTGGGTTCCCCAGTGTGCACAATGTAGAAGGCTGGCCCAGCTATCACCCTGTACATAACGTAGGAAATGAGGAGGCAAGGGTTTCCTTTTTTATTTCCAGTAGTGTTGCCAGCAAACACCATCACAGTGGTGCAACCAAAGGTGTCCCAGATGGCACCCCATAATGCACCACACAGGCCACATTATAAAGTGCACTGTCCACAGAGGCACACCAAAATGTCCCCTAGAGAAGACCATATTAGGCAACGTAAAGGGCGCCAGAGAAGGTGCCGCATGGGGCGCCCTATGAGGCACTGTAAGGTTACATTATGCTGAGGGGGTTTCGCTGGCAGTACCAATGTGCCTTAAAAATATACAATGCTGCAGTCAGCCCGATAAAAGTAGCCCACTGTGGGTCTGAGGCCATGACCACTGGCCCCACAGGCTGTGAAGGAACCACCGGGCTGCAGCCCCATAGCTGCCAACAACCCCCTGGCTGTCAACTGAAGGGCAGCAGGGCACCACCCAAATGGCCCGCTGTGATGGCTCGGATCTGTCCTAAAGCAAACATACCCATGGTGCAACGCACATGCAAATCAGCGGTCCAGAGATGAACACAACAAGGGTTATGTACTGCGGCGCTCCTGCCCGGCCTTGGGGCTAAAGACAGGAGCGGCGGTCTGATGCTTCGTGAGGAAGGAGAGTAACCTGTATCCAGGGAATGCTGGGTATTGTAGTTCCTGCTCCTCTCGCTCTGAAATAAAGAGTTGTAGTTATGGGGTTTCCAGTATATTTATTATAGTAAAGGATATTTTTCCATCACATGGCAAATAAATGCAAACAAAATAGGTGCTTCGCATGCTAACAGGAAAACTTAGGATAAAGGCAACTTAAAGTATAACTGCTTCTTTTCACTTCTAAGCAAATTACTCACTTTGCCCCAAGAGATCAGTTAGATTCACTGCAGCCTCTTTCAGCCACTGTTACCTTCACAGTGCTGGGGAAAATCAGGTGCACATAATTAGAGCTTTCTCAGCAAGGCAATACAACAGCTCCGTAGCATTCAATTCACATACGGTAAAAAGCAGTTTCCTTCAGCTTGGCATCTCTACACAGCAGACCGTGCAATCCATGCTCTCACAATCTGGTAAGTCTGTATTATCTTGTGTTAATTCTTCAAGCTGTATGGAATTACTGGCTTCTGGTAACACTGGCTGTCTTCTAGCTTGCAACTCTAAAAACTGCTTAAAACTCTGTAGGAGCAATTCAGCCTGCTGTTTGGGAGATAGGGAATTGCTATCAGCTATACAACTTCCCTCTGGCTTAAGGCTGTTTATTTTCTCCTCTCTTAGATTAATTGTATCAGAGTAACTGCTAGTCTCTTTTGCTAATGTTTCACACACAGGAGAGTTAGCTTTACGTTCAGCCTGGAAACTTTGTGGCAATTCACTTACTTGTTGCCAAGACGTTCTGACTTCAGATGGCTCCAACGTTCTCCAGCTGTTAGAATGTTTGTTGCTCTCTGGCTCAAACGGTACTTCACAGAATGATTGTTTTCTTTCTTGTGCCTGCCTTGAAGGCTTCCTTTCCCAGGGCTGTGCCTTCCAACGGTTGTCTATTTCGGGGCTAGGTCCTCTCTCCTTGGGACTTCTACTCACTGCCTCTGAATAGAACTTTGCAGGTCTCCTTCCAATGCCAGGTTCCCAAGTATCAGCATACTGTTTTCTGGACTTCCAATCATTCTTCCTCTTCTCCTTCTTTCTCTTCTCTATCTTAATCTCTCTCTCATCCTGACTAGCAAAGCCATGCTCTGGTTTAAAACCACGTTCTCTCCTGGACACGCCCCTTCCCAGGACAGGGTGTGCCCAATCAGGACTGCAGGACTCCTCCCCTGGGCTGGTCTCCATGCTCAGCTCTGTGGAATAGAGTCTCTCTTTCTTCCTTGGTTTCTCAAATAGGCATAAATCCTGCTGAACCTCAGGATTTTCATCCGTTTCCATAGGCTCAGGAGGGTGCTGTTCACCACAGTACCAACACAGCCCCCTGGGATGGTACGGCGAAATGAGTGTGTGTGTCACTGTCACATAGTAGCAACAGACAGTAGCCCAACAGGGCGCCCTATAAGAATATAGAAAAGGTGTCCCCTAAGGTAGCCTGATCTGTAGCACAATGGTTAAGACACTGGCAGATGGTGCAAGGTCTGTGAGTTCAAATCCCCCATTGCCCCAAGGACAAAAGCTGCCTGCAACATTACCCTCTGCAAACCATAGTCAGTGACATGGATAACCAGTCAGCACTCTGTTTAAACCATAGTTAACCCCCATTTTTTGTTGCCGATAAACAACCTGAGAGGTGGGAGAAAATGCTCACACCCCCCCCCCCCCCCATATTTAGGGCCCGTATAATCGAGAGCCTCAGCCCTCAAAAGAAGAAAATAGTGTGAATTTGCATCCAGAACTGTGTTTGTACATATCTCAAAGTCAAATATCTCCACAAATCATGTAAGTAAGGAAATCAAATCTCAAACCGTGCTGGCAACAAGGCAGGTAAGAACCGAATTGTCATGCCACCGTACCCCTGCAGGAAACCCCACCACGCCATGCATTGGTCGGCCCAACTCTGTGCCCTGTATCATGTGAATGTGTATCTGACAGGCGGATGTATCTGTGGAGGCATCAGCGACATTACCCTCACACCAATATAGTGATGGCAGAAGCAGCTTGTCTTATATGTTTAACAGGCTCTGGTGGTAAACACACACTCACAGGGCTATACCCTGAGGGTGCTGTATAGGGCACCCTACAAGTCACACCAGAGGGTAAAGGTAAATGTGCACTGTCTGTCTGTGCACCCTATGGGGCGTGTTACAGAGAGCCCCATAGGTCATGCCATAGGGTTCCCGATGAGGTACCATGAGGATCCTGCACTGTGAGGGTGGTGCTGCTGTCAGCACCAATGTAAAGTAAAACCACAAGATGCCCCCCAAAGGGCCACCAAACAATCCATTTGTGGGCTGAAATCCATGACATAGGGGCCCCCACAGGTAATGAAATAGCTAGTCGCCAATTTAGTCAGTGAAAATTACACAGTCCCAATAATGAGGTGGCCAGCCCATGGAGCAGAACTGTGAAATGCTACAAATCACCACACCAGATCCACAGCAATTGCCCCATGCACATACAAAGAATGCCTGTCAATGAAACAAACCAAGGTCTCAGCAAACAAGGGCATATGGCAAACACAATCAAGACCAAGGTCAAGATCATTACCAAATATAAAAGGCCTATTAACATCACAGACCTTTTTCATTAACCAAAAGCCACTGATGAAATCAAAAGCAAACACGAACATACTATGAATATGTGGAGAAAGAATATGCAGATGGCTGTACCACCAGAACCGACAACCCCCTGACTGGGCAAAGAAAGGGCGCATGTCACCACCCAAAGTGCCAGCTGGGGGGTAAGGATATGGGTGTAAGCAACAACACACATGGTGCACTGCACATGTACATTAGCAGTTCCGAGATGAACATAGGAGGGGGTAGGCACCCCCACAGCGCCATCCCATGAATGGAGAAATGAATTTGTGAGTCACTGCAATAGAACAGGAAAAGACAGTAGCCCAACAGTGTGGCCAAGACGATGTATGAGAAAGATGACCATTATGGTCCCGAGAAGGGTGCCCCATGCTAAGTGCAATATGAGGTACACAGGGATAAGAGAGTGCAGATGGAACCCTGGCCATAGAACCATGTGGCACGGTGCCCCAAAAAGGGTATGTGGGCCAAGGTCAGTGTGCCCTAGGGACTGCAAGTGGTGTCTGCAGGACCCGTGTGCAACAGAGACAGATGTAGTACCAACACCACACAGAACCCACGGTAAAGACAATGGATAGGTGATTGACGGAGGGACAGTAGGGAGTCACTGGACCCACACCCCTGGGGACATCCCATGTGTCTGGAAGCAGCGCAGACAAACATGTTGATGGCAAAAGCAACACACCAAAGGTTGTTGGCAACCTAGAGTACTAGAACAAAAGTGTGTGGCAGGTGAGGAGAAAATGTGTCACCCTGTGGAGGTGGAGGAGGCCAGAGGAGTGGGCCTGCCACGCAGAACAGGCCCAGGCCCACCAAGAACACAGAGATGCAAAGCAGACAAGGGTAGCAGTGTAGGATACGGGGTGACAGTGCACATCAACATACAGGACATGTCACATCACACTGATGCAGATAGATGGACCAAAGGATGATTCCCAAATGTGATGAGGATGATAAGAGCGGACAGGACCTAAAAGCCAAGAGATGACTGTTACAGCGACCACAGGTATCAGTGAAGGAAAGACATAAAAACAGGGGAACAGACAGAGTGAACAGCCATGAACACTAGGATGGAAAGCGCTGCAGGAAAAGAATAACTACCGTAACAGCAGTAGGCATACAGAAATGGATGCATACAGGACCACAGCATGTCAACATACAAAACCACAGCTGTGTGCCAGGTGAGGGCACCCCAAAGACTAACCAAGATGCACTACACATTCTGAACAGGGTCCACAGCCAACATCACAGTCCACAGGTGGGATGGGAGGCACATATGAACCGGGCCACACCTGACCCAGGAAATATCATGCAGGGTACACCAAATGCAATATATCAGGGGAGTGACAAATGAGGACTGGAAGGGTCCAGGCCAATGGAAAGCCATGTGGATGGGTTGTGGTCAGGGACAAGCGACCGTAAGAGGAGCATGTGCATGACCAACCAGTTCAGTGATGGCGCCCGGACCAACCGGCAGCAGCGGGCCCAGTAAACAGGCAGGCCAGTCACATGCCCCACCACAGGAGGGAATCTAGGAAGAGTCCAGACAATGTGGCACACAGGCCGCAAAAAGGCCACACTGACATGCACAGCTCAACCAGGGAGGGTGGGCGCAGATGTGATGGGGCTGCACACAGCATATGGCCAAATAAGCATTTTACAAGGAAGGAAATGATCAATGCCAGTGTATTCCCAAACTAGCAACCACCGAGTGGCAATGAAACTGGGTCACCAACACCACAATTATGCAACACATCAAAAGTGCAAACAGTAGTCCCCAAAAGGCAGTCACCAGACCGAAGCAGCCAATGTATCCTGCATCCTGGCGCACCACATGACCTGGACAAAGACATGGGTCGGGTGTCGCTGCCCCCATTGCCAGCACACACCCAATCCATTGTGCGAGTCGACCCAACCGTTGCTGCCTGTGGAGCATACACACCCTGAGCACCCCCTACTGTTGCAAACCCAACCCCTATGCCGCATCTCATCAGCAGTCGCTAACATACAGTAATATGAAATGTGAAGGGCTCCAAAATGCCATGTCCCCACAGTGTCCACACCCACCGTATGCACACCAGTCACCATCCCCAGACACCAAACCAACATGGGAAAAGCATGCAGAGTGACAAGGCAACATGCCATGTAGACAGTTATGTATCAAGGCAACATATGCATGCACAGCTCAACCCCCCCCTGTACTGCAAGAAACGAGATACACAGACAGTCCATGGCAGCAACGGGAGCGCAGTCCCTCCAGTGACATTCAAAATAGGCCATCAATGAGTTCGAGGAGAAGGCCTGTGTCAAAATATCAGAGGCCCTCATCCCTGTGGCAACAGCAACCAGGGACAGTCCCACAGGGGGTGCTGTGTCCGCACACATATGGATGACGGGATCGCCAGATGCAGGTTAGCAGATGTGTCATGTATGTTGTCTGTGTCCTGTGTGAAGATATGTTGACATCAGGAAATGGAATGTCACACCAACCCACGGCCCCTGTAGGTCTGAAAAGAGACAGGCAGATAGAATGAGGTCTCCCCAGAATGCATACATACCACCACATGACATGGCCACAACACTGGGCACAGTGCACATGGGCAACTGCAGGAGATGTCTCCGAAGACCAGAACACCATCCCAATATGTTCATGTAAATGCACATGACACACAGGCACCACTGGGGTCCAGAGCATGTCCAGCAGTGGTGTCGCACACCAAAAACAGCCAATGCCATGATGATAGCAGCAGGCCAAATGCAGGGCCAGCACGTGGTGTATGCCCTAGAGTCTGGAAGCTGAGGCCTGACTGGGAATGTCCATGTTACGCAAGAGCGCAAAGAGCCCCAATAGAGGCTGCAGACACCAATGTATTGCGGAAATGAGCATGTGTGCATTGGTAGCTGTGTGTGTAGCATGTCCAAGGTGGGCTGTGTTGTGTGGAACCAAAATGGTAATGTACATCGGTCCACCATCAAACGTGATACACGTCAGAAACTAATAGATAACAAATGCCCACAATGTACAGTAGCCCACACGCAGAATTGAAAGGAGGGATGAGGGAACATCACTGGAGCGGTGGCCATACACATCCCTGCAACACACAGAGTCAGCGAGGCGCCGAATGATCGGTCATGTAGACAGGCCAAACAGATACAGAGACATACACTGTGATGCAAGGTATGCATGCCCGAGGGTGCAGATGGCAGGACCCCTGAAAATAATCGAGATGTGGAGACCCCCATCACAGTACATGCATGAGTGCCCTGCATCCTGTTAATGCCACAATGGCAGTGAGTGATGCACATGCTCCCAAACTATACGATGCCCTGTCTCTGTGGACGCACACAGCGTGTCATTATGTGCATCAGAAATGCCATCACCACCCCCAGGATGTGCACAGGTAATGGCCACATGTGTGACAAACGGAAGCTAAGGGTTATGGGGTAGTGGCCCATAGACCAGTGCAGCACCATAGGAGCAGCGGAGAGAAAGCAACATATATGTGTCAGACAATGGCGACAGCAATGAAAACCGCACTGTATTGCAACTCACCCGAGTCATCTGCCTGTTGCATTGATGTACACACACTCCCCACACGTAGCACAGCATCGGGCAGTATGGTCAGCCAATCCCTGGGGGCCCGGAAAGCAGAAGCTCATCCTGGGGAGGCAGAAAAACATCAGACATATTGAGACATGACACGGTACTGCTGCACAATCCATACACCTGCCCACACATGGTCAACACAGATAAACGTCACCAGCACAAGCAGAACTTACAGGAGAAGAGCTCCTCGATCAGATGTTGCCTGGCCACCATCCCAGCACGTGTGTCAACATGCCAGGTGCAGGAGGGCACACAGGATCAACCCCAAGATCCTCATTAATATCGACTGGAACATTGTGCCTGAGAGCAATGTTGTGGAGGATGCAACAGGCTAGTATGATCTTTGCCACAGTCAAGGGCCCGTACTGTAAGGCCCCGCCAGTCCTATCCAGACACCTGAAGCGACTTTTGAGAACGCCAAAGGTGCGCTCGATGACTGAGCGGCTGGAGGCATGGGCCTCATTGTACCGCATCTCTGCACCTGTCCGAGGGAGACGCACAGGGGTCAGCAGCCAGGCACGACAACCATATCCTGCATCACCTGCAAACAGAAATGACAGTAAGGCACACATTAGAAGATGAACCTATGGAACCCATGATGTAGCAATGCACAAATGCAGTCCAAGACGTGAGGATTGTGGAAGACAAATTTATTTACTCACAAACCTAGGCAACCCGACACAGGCCGTGTTTCGTAACCTTCGTCAGGGGTTGTAAGGCAAAATTACTATAAACATAGAAACATAACATATTAAAAGTGAAGGAACAAACAAATTCATCTAACAAATACATAAAAAACATAATAAAACCATAATAAAAATAATAATAAATAAAACAAATCATGTAATAAATATATAATATAATAATAATTACATAATGTAATAGTGTTGGAACGCTATAGATCTAATAATATCATAATTAAATAATAAAAATTAATAAAAATTAAAAACTAGATACATAAAACCAACATCCTATAAGTGTGACAAGCAAAAATACATCCATACTTCTTGGGCAATGCACAAATGGACAGCAGGGAAGCATGGTCACACACATCTGACGGCACAGCATTGCACACAATTCGGGTGCACCAGAGTCTGCATGTGCGAGATCAAAATCACACTGGCCGGGACAAAGATGGTCAGTTTGGCAAGTCGAAGGGACATCATGATATATGGCACACAGGGGATATGTCAGTGGACCCACAACCTGGGGGTGCCAGGTGGGAGTGTCAGCGCAGACAGGCCAAAGCAAACAGTCGTGCATCAGACATGTGTGATAGCAGGTTCGCACATAGCCACTGACACGTGCCACCCCCTACATGGTGGATGAGTAGGCCACATACGCATTGTACAGCAGGTCTATGGTCCTGTTCCCCGAATTCTCCAATGCCCCCCCCCCCAGATGGCACATGCACAATCCCGTGGCACATTGGGCGTGAGATGGGCACAACACACAGGCAGACATATGTGAAACCTCCACACCATGCATTCCCGGAATGCCCCTGAACAAGGATGATTGCGAAGTGAACAGCTAAGGCAGGGTAGAGCCGACACCACATGGGTGCGTGGTAACCCAGATGAGCACGAACAGGCACATGGTAGGCAGGGGGATGTGTGGTGCCGCACAGAGGTACGTGACCACAGTCCAGGTGACAGGGTGTGCTGTAGTCACAGCTCCAGAATAGGCAGCACAAGACACAACAGCACCATGTCATGCATGCAGAGGACACAGGTGACAATGCTGCCTCCGTGAAAAACATATGGTAGTTACACACAGGATGTGGGGAATACCTACCCAGCAGGACATAGTCCCCATATTGCCCGGCCTCAAACAGGCCAAACAGTGCTGAGTTCTGCAGGATATAGGAGTCATGGGCTGATCCCGGGAACCGCGGGACCACATTCAGGATACGCATACCTGCATCACAGACAACCTGCACATTGAGGGAATGGAAGTGTTTGCGGTTGCGGTACACAACCTCCCTGTCGCGTGGCGGGATGAGGGCAACATGTGTGCAATCTATTGCGCCCATCACGTGTGGTATCCCTGCAATCTGCTGGAATGCATGTCCCAGGGCCACCCAATATTGCCTACTGTTGGGAATGGCAATGTAATTCCCAACCCAGCTGACCATGGCCCGCAGTACCTGGTGGAGGCAGCGAGAAAATGTTGGCCGACTCATCCCACCCACTGCGGCCACTGAGGATTGGAAACAGCCAGAGGCAAAGAAATGTAGGGCAGCAAGGAGCTTGGCCAGTCCCGGTATGGCATGTGACCGGGCAGTCAGGGGCTCGAGGTCAGGTCGTAGATCCTCATAGAGCTCCCTAATAGCCCCTGTGTCCAGCTGGTAGAGGGAGATCACCTGGTCCTCCCTGATGTTCTGTAGCATGGCCCTGGGCCTGTAGAGGCGTTGCAGGCATGGCCGCCCCTCAGGACGCCTACGGTGCCATTGTTCCACCACACCCGCATGTGGACCCTCCACAGCTGCAGGCCTGTGTTGCATCAGTTTAGGACCCATGCCCAGGGCCTCAGCCCCATGACCATCATCTCCCTCTGCTGGAAAGCGCAGCCCAGCTAGCTCCAGCAATGCAATGACTGCACCACCTGCATTCACAGTCTGAGCCATGATAGACACAGGATGTGGGACAGGTGGCTGGGAAATAGGGTACAGGGCGGGAACAGAAATCACACAAACAATACACACCTGGTCAACCAGGAACATCCATCACAGCCAACACCCTGTAGTCAGCAAGGTCCTATAGTCCTCAACGTAGCGCGCGGAGGACCGCGCGTACCCCCGCATTGCTCCCGACAAAAGCCATTCCGATAATAACAAACTCCGTGTCCCCGTGTGACGCAGCATACTTTAAAGGTACTGCGAGGTATACACCTTCCCAAATATGGAAGACGCCAAGATCTCACAGAGACGCAAACCGCGGTCACACGCGTGTACACGCAACGCACGTCCATGCGTGCGCAGGAGGAGGGCGTGTACGCAATGCGCATACACAACACGCTCAGAGCCACACCCACACGAGACCTATATAAAGCAGGGGAGGACAAAATGGCACGCACCTCAGCACACATTCGGAATGGAGAAGACAACCCAGATGTCTGATAGTGCCGGAGCATAGCAGGTTCCAGCAATGGACACCCACACTGCTGTTGGTGAGAGGCCAGGCCCATCAGGCATACAGGAAACCCCATGTGCACAGGGTCAGAAGCGTCGCAGGCCCACCCTCCCAGAGGAATTCCGCAAAAGAGCCGTAAGGTTCAGCCAGGAGGAGAATGACCACCTCCTGTCAGCCATCCTTGACCGATATGACATACTATTTGGTCAGCAGAGCGCAGCAACATCTGGTGCCACACGTGCCAAGGCATGGGCCGAGGTACAGGCGGAGGTGGCAACCGCAGATGGGCCACACAGAGATGTGGAAAGCTTATGTAAAAGGTACTGCGACATTAAACACAACATCAGGAATGAGCTTACAAGAGAGAGGAGAGGGGCCCAGAGCACAGGAGGCGGCCCAGCACAGGTCGCAAACCTGAGTGCACTTGAGCGGCGATTGGCAGAGCGACTCAGCCCTATTTACATACATGGCATTCCCCCAGAGCTGGACACAGCGCACCCAGGTGCTGGTAAGTGTGTGAGTGATCTGTACCAGTGGGAGCCTGCAAGCGCACATGTGTGGGGGTGGCCAAGGGTGGACTGTGGTGCAGGTGCCATGATTGTGCAAAATGAGGACCCAGGGGACAGCACAGGCATGCAACCAGCCTCTGGGCCATGACCCATTGGGGGAGGCATGTCCATGGTGGTCAGGGAGTGGCATAGCACAGTGGATGGGTGCGTTGGCAAGGAGAAAGGTCCCACAGTACCAGCAGAGGCTGTAAATGTGTTGCAGTGGAGAGGGTGCAGGGCTGGTGGAGGCAGCACGGCCACACAGGTGTCAACATGGCCGACAGGACAGCACAATGTACCTGTGTCTGACACGGACTGTGTGTGCAGGGCTGATAGCGGTAACGTGGCTGCATGGGGGGTGTGGTAGCATGCAAGGGGGAAGTGGTCACTGGAAGTTGCAGGGCAATGGCCCCTCTCGGCATTGGGGAATGGGTGAGGGGGGAGGGGGGAAGGGCCCCCACCAGGACCCATGTGGCTCACCCACACACATGTGCTCTTAGGGGAGTGGGATGGGTGCAGACAGGCAGTCATGCCGCATCTGACCTATATGATACTCTGTCCCACAGGTGACATAGCTGCCATAGATGCAGCCCAGGAGGCGCAAGGGGACAGCCAGCCCTGGGCATGCACCCCCATGGACCCAGTGCCGGAGGTGTTGCAGGTGGATGCAGGAGCTCCCCCAACCCCCCCTGGTGAGGACAGTGGCACCATCACTCAGCCTGCCTGTGGAGGGGGGACAAACACAAGTGGCGCCACCGGGGACGTGTTTGCTGAGGCAGGACCCCAAAACAGGGATGCGGCAATGTCCGCGGTGGCCGATGTGATCCAACAGATGCAGGCGCACACCGCAGAGGCACACAGGGATGCAGAGGGTGAGTCCCCAACTGTGTTCTGTTCAGAATGCGTCTGCATAGATAGTCTTTTTTTTCCATGACGACAATGCACTACCTGCTGTCTTCACAGGTATACGGCATTTACTGCGTGCGTGTCTGAGGGAGCAGCACCGGAAAAGGCATGCACTACGCAGACACCAGCGTATGATGTCCAGGGTCCTGATGGGGGTCCCGAGGTTTGCCACAGCTGCAGAAAGCATGGCTGTGAGCCTGCAAGGCATAGCAGCACAAATGGGGGTGACGCCGCCACCACCACCACCACACCTCCACCAACACCAGTGGGAGCAGCAGCAACGGCAGCAATGGCGGCAGCGGAGCCACCATCATTGCAGGGTGGGAGGGGCCACGCAAGGCGTGGCAGGGGCAGGGGGAGGGGGAAAATAAAAAGCAGAACATGTGGCTGTAGCACATGTCATGTCTCCTGTGTTGCTTGTGGGGGTCAGTATTACACACAGCCCACCCGTGCATGACCCTGGGGCCTGGCCGATGCAACATATTCTACCATATGGTGTAGCCACCGACACTGCTGTGGGCAGCATGGGATGCTCCACCTGCTCTTGGGCGCACACCAGCAGGCACACACTGCCCAGCAGCTGCAGCCAACATCTGTTCTCTGCATCCTTTCCCCATGAGCTGGGGGGGTGGGGGGTGGGAACAACCGCTCATGGGCCATGCAGGGGGAAAGGGCATGACATTATGTGGGCTGTGGGTGATGGGGGGGGGGGGGTTGGACTGGAAATGTGCAGTGGGATGATTGGTGGGGGGAAAGGTCTGCCAATGGCCTATTCGTGGCTTCCTGGAAATGTCCTGATGGGGCTGCCACTGAATCTGGGCGATTTGCATTGGCTCTGATTGGAGATGAGTGGTGGTGGTGTTTGACATACAGTACACCCATGATGGTGCAGGGCCGTTACATGGGCTCATGGGGGGGGGGTGTTAGACAGATATCTTGGTGGGTGGGCGGGTGGAGCTAGGTTATGGCATGTGGCCAGTTTGCTTCCACAAAATGAACATGTCTGGCATCAAAGGGTCCTCGGAGGATAACATGAGCTGCTGAGGGCACCAGTACATAGATGGGGTGTCTATGCCCCACTCACCATGCCTTGCCATCTCCTATGTGAACAGGATAGGACTCCACATATCCAGGTCTCGGGAAACACCAAAGGGATCAGAGCACAGCAGATACACTTACCCAGACTGTGAGCACAGCTTTAGGGAAGGTACTGTATACCCTCAGTCATAGACAGGCACTACTGAGTCCACAAGCTGTCCTCCGATGACCATAGACTGTAGCACAGGCACATTTGGAATGACAGTCTGACTGCCAGTCCTCTCTGTTATGTATCGTACTGTGTCCGATACCTGTCCCTGTGGCTTCTGGTCAGCCCTCAGTGTAGCACACATAACAGCACACGGTTAGCTTTCCCCACATACCAACTACATGTCCGTCTCCTCCCGTGCCACTAACTTCTTGCACTTTGCATACTATCCAGACCCTCCGGAGATGCCCCACAGGCACATGTGTGGAGGGACAGTCCATGTGGTTGCAAGGGTCAATGTCCGAGCTGCTGTCCTGTGTTCTGTTCCATCCTATGTATCATATATAGACGAATGACAACAGTCACCCTTTATGCAGTGGAACCCCCATGTGCATCACTTGTAGAAAGTCCCACGACACCATGACATACACGAGGAATGGACCTAAATTGTGGCCCAGCCCATGTCCCCTTGCGGCCATGTCCACTCTGTCCACCCATAGCCCTGTGCACTTCCAGGCTCAGTGTCCATTAGCCCACTTGCTGTGTCCATGCCATCCTCCACCCTGGTCTGCGCCCATCACAGATACTGCACATAGCCTTGCATGTTCCACCACTGCTGACCCCTGGGCACTGATACATGTGTGTGCTTTGGGACATGTGTGGCACTAGCCCAAGTAATGGCCGTAATATCGCTAGACGCATGACACGTGTACAGTACCCTGCACCCACCCTTTGTATCTTACACTGACACACATGTGTGTGCCCTCATGTGTCGCTCACACAACACTGACCCATAGCAAAGAGGGATATCTGGACAGCACAGTTAAATGGTAAGAATGTACAACTTTATTTACAAAGAAACATTGTGGGGTGGATGTGGCATTGGCCATCATGGCAACATCTCTGTCATTCAGCCCTGCTGCCCTCCGTGTGTGGGGTAGGCCATTGCATGGGCTGTCACAGGGCGGGTGTGCAATGCGTATCCACGCGCTACACACCCCGGGGACCCCTGTCACATGGTGGCTGATCCGGCGCACCCCCAGCTATGCGCTCCTCCAGCAAGCGCAGCCGGTCAGCCACCATGGTCAGGGTCGCCAGGACCTGCCCCATGATGAGGGCGTGCTGCCTCTGGGCGTGTGCATGTGCATGCACAGCCACGGCCACGGCCACGCGCAGTCCGCACATGCAGCCACACAGACGCAGATCTCCCCGTGTCTGTGTGGCTGCATCCACGGTGTGCATGTCCTCGGCTATGTGTGGCATGCCCACGTCCAGGGGGGGCGCATCGCCATCACCATGGTGCAGTTCACTGGCGCCCCCGTAGCCCTGTGACAGCTCATGACGATGGGCACCCGGCATACATGCCCCCCCAAACCCCCCACCCACCCCATCCCCCTCCATCACCAAGTTGGGCAGGTCACCTCCCTCCGGCCCCAGGCCCACCACAGTAGGGCCCCTACCCTCCCTAGCCACCTGCACCCGCCCCTCCTCACCCTGCCCTCCCAGCACCTCTGCCCTCTCCCCATCCCCCCCTCTCCCCCACATCCTCCTCCTCCATCCCCTCAGCGTCAGATGGGTCTTCGGCCCCATGAGGTGGTGTATTGCGCTCCACCACCATGTCGACTGGTTCGTGCACCACCTCCATGCCGTCATCTCTTGGTGGCTCCTCGGGCCCCTCATCCTGCACCACGGGTTCCTCCGCAGCACGTGCATCCGCTGTGGGAGAGGGGAACACGTGTCATCCCTATGTTCACACATCTGCCACAGCAGTAACATACATCCTGTGGTCATGACAGCCATTGCCCCACAGGGCCATGTCACATCACTCACCGTCCTGTTGGGCCAGCCGCTCCCTCTGCACTCGCCGCACAAAACGGGGATACCGTGCCCTCAGCTCCCGCGCCTTTTTGTGGAGATCCTCGACCTATTGGAGTGACAACACATATTGACATTAGGGGACAGACATCCTTTGGTGGCCTGTGCCGCAACACAGATATATTTATCAGTGTGCAATATGGTTTGGCCCAACGAGTCAAAAACTGGGCCATTCCCCACAGCACCAGGATGAGGGGTAGGGCTCTGAGGTGAGGCCTACTGCATCCTGGGGATCTGGTTTGCCCCAGTGTTCACTGACAGGGCCATTCCCCACAGCACCAGGATCAGGTATGGAGACCTGTAGTGAGGCCTACTGCATCCTGGGGATCTGGTTTGCCCTTTTGTTCACTGACTGGGGCAATCCCCACACCACCAGGATGAGGGGTAGGGCTCTGAGGTGAGGCCTACTGCATCCTGGGGATCTGGTTTGCCCTTGTGTTCACTGACTGGGGCATTCCCCACACCACCAGGATGAGGGGCAGGGCTCTGAGGTGAGGCCTACTGCATCCTGGGGATCTGGTTTGCCCCAGTGTTCACTGACAGGGCCATTCCCCACACCACCAGGATCAGGTATGGGGACCTGTAGTGAGGCCTACTGCATCCTGGCGATCTGGTTTGCCCCAGTGTTCACTGACAGGGCCATTCCCCACAGCACCAGGATCAGGTATGGGGACCTGTATTGAGGCCTACTGCATCCTGGGGATCTGGTTTGCCCTTGTGTTCACTGACTGGGGCATTCCCCACACCACCAGGATGAGGGGTAGGGCTCTGAGGTAAGGCCTACTGCATCCTGGGGATCTGGTTTGCCCCAGTGTTCACTGACAGGGCCATTCCCCACACCACCAGGATCAGGTATGGGGACCTGTAGTGAGGCCTACTGCATCCTGGGGATCTGGTTTGCCCTTGTGTTCACTGACTGGGGCATTCCCCACACCACCAGGATGAGGGGTAGGGCTCTGAGGTGAGGCCTACTGCATCCTGGGGATCTGGTTTGCCCTTTTGTTCACTGACTGGGGCATTCCCCACACCACCAGGATGAGGGGTAGGGCTCTGAGGTAAGGCCTACTGCATCCTGGGGATCTGGTTTGCCCCAGTGTTCACTGACAGGGCCATTCCCTACACCACCAGGATCAGGTATGGGGACCTGTAGTGAGGCCTACTGCATCCTGGCGATCTGGTTTGCCCCAGTGTTCACTGACAGGGCCATTCCCCACAGCACCAGGATCAGGTATGGGGACCTGTAGTGAGGCCTACTGCATCCTGGGGATCTGGTTTGCCCTTGTGTTCACTGACTGGGGCATTCCCCACACCACCAGGATGAGGGGTAGGGCTCTGAGGTAAGGCCTACTGCATCCTGGGGATCTGGTTTGCCCCAGTGTTCACTGACAGGGCCATTTCCCACAGCACCAGGATCAGGTATGGGGACCTGTAGTGAGGCCTACTGCATCCTGGGGATCTGGTTTGCCCTTGTGTTCACTGACTGGGGCATTCCCCACACCACCAGGATGAGGGGTAGGGCTCTGAGGTGAGGCATACTGCATCCTGGGGATCTGGTTTGCCCTTTTGTTCACTGACTGGGGCATTCCCCACACCACCAGGATGAGGGGTAGGGCTCTGAGGTAAGGCCTACTGCATCCTGGGGATCTGGTTTGCCCCAGTGTTCACTGACAGGGCCATTCCCCACACCACCAGGATCAGGTATGGGGACCTGTAGTGAGGCCTACTGCATCCTGGCGATCTGGTTTGCCCCAGTGTTCACTGACAGGGCCATTCCCCACAGCACCAGGATCAGGTATGGGGACCTGTAGTGAGGCCTACTGCATCCTGGGGATCTGGTTTGCCCTTTTGTTCACTGACTGGGGCAATCCCCACCCCACCAGGATGAGGGGTAGGGCTCTGAGGTGAGGCCTACTGCATCCTGGGGATCTGGTTTGCCCTTTTGTTCACTGACTGGGGCATTCCCCACACCACCAGGATGAGGGGTAGGGCTCTGAGGTGAGGCCTACTGCATCCTGGGGATCTGGTTTGCCCCAGTGTTCACTGACAGGGCCATTCCCCACACCACCAGGATCAGGTATGGGGACCTGTAGTGAGGCCTACTGCATCCTGGCGATCTGGTTTGCCCTTGTGTTCACTGACTGGGACATTCCCCACACCACCAGGATGAGGGGTAGTGCTCTGAGGTGAGGCCTACTGCATCCTATGGATGTGTGTTGTTTCTGTGGTCAAAAACAGGCCCAGCTACCATGGCACAGGCACAGGGGATGGGCTCCTCATTTGGGACCCTCAGCATCCCGGGGCTATGGGCAGATCCTTGTGAGCACAACCAAGGCCTGTATCCATAGCACCAGGACAGGGGATGGGCTCCTCATTTGGGATCCTATTCATCCTGGGGCTATGGGCAGATTCTTGTGAGCACAAACAAGGCCTGTATCCATAGCACCAGGTCAGGGGATGGGCTCCTCATTTGGGATCCTATTCATCCTGGGGCTATGGGCAGATTCTTGTGAGCACAAACAAGGCCTGTATCCATAGCACCAGGACAGGGGATGGGCTCTTCATTTGGGATCCTCTTCATCCTGGGGCTAAGGGCAGATTCTTGTGAGCACAAAAAATGCCTGTATCCATAGCACCAGGACAGGGGGTGGACCCCCTTTACGGGCCTGCACCATCCTGGAATGTCTTTGTGCTTGGTGCTAGCTGACAGGGGCATGTGACAGACCCCTGTGTGTCCCTTGACCTTGGTGTTGGGCCTGTGGTTTTCTGTTGATTGGGCACTTCCCTGAGGATGCAACTGCGCCCCGTAGCATACGACTGTGGTCATTAGTTCACCTCTGCCATGGTTGCAGCTACCCCCTGTGGGCTTGGGGGTTCTGACATTGTGTGTGTGGATGACCTAGCTACATGCTGGCTGCAGTTACACCAGACATTCTCCAGCAGTGCAGATATTAATGGTGCTTTGGTTACAGGCTGTTCTTCACCACATCCTCATATGGGGTGCCTGTCCCCAGACACTTACCTCACGTGGGTAATCAGAGCTCCTGTTATATCTATTGGTGAGGCGGTCCCAGGCCCTCCTCACCCTTGTCAGGTTCTGCCTCCTGGACGAGCCAGGGAAGAGGCGTTGCTGGCGGAGACAGAAGAGCTCTGTCAGCAGGTACAGGTCTCTGTGAGTGAAGGCAGGCTTTCGTGACATGGCTGCCATCTGCTCTGAGTGTATCTTAGCTGCGTAGCCACGTGCATTTATAAGGGCGTAGCCACGTGCATTCATGAGGGTGTAGCCACGTGCGTTCATGAGGGCGTAGCTACGTGCGTTGGCGGGGGCGTGGCCACGCGCACAATGACATTGGTTTGGGGCCATGACACGGCGCGTGCTTATATGCGTTGCTGTCGGCGGAAGGGCGTTGGCTCGTGCGTTGGCATGTTTGATGGCAGATCCTCATGGTGTACTGCAACTCACATTAACGCTACCATCTATACATGTGATGGCCTATGGCTTATCCTAGACTGTGGACATGAGCTGGATTTTAAACCCCCACATTTTTGTCCTACTGCTAGATATTGCAGGGTCTGCAGCATGTGTTCTAACACCTTCTGCTTCTGACATCTCACATTAGGGATATTTCACATTGCTTTGTCGAGGACTGTTCATGATGTGGAGATGTCTCTTACATTTGTTATGTCCCTTTTGTTTACATGGATCTAGGGGGGCGGCTGGAGACCAGGGCACAGAGAGTGTCCCTGAATGGCATACTGTGGAGGTGGCATCCGGAACAATGTAGAGCTTCTGTGTATCTGTCTCTTTTGATATCTATAGCATTAGTTGTAGCCTTGTCATGCGTGCTCCTACACCCTTTCTCTCGGTCCTCTCTTGCTCTTTGAAGACAAACATCGGCTTGCAGGCTGTACTTTACCTCTGCTATTATTGGGTTACAGACACCACTACTCCGGATGCAGCTGCACCTGGCAGCCCTGCCATGTATCACCACAGTGGCCTCATACCCATAGGTTCTGTCTGCACAGTCACTGCATTTGCCAGTGGAGTAAGCCTCTGTAGCTCCTTCTACATGCCTAGCTGGCTACAGAGTGACTTCAGTTCACCACACAGTCCATCTGCTGTGGTTCACAGGGTTTGATTGGAGCAGTCACTACCATGATGCACTACACATGCAAATCACCTGTCCACTGATTGACATGAGATGGGGAATGCAACCCTACAGCACCTCGGCCTGGTAGGGGGAACTGACCATGTGCACCCCCACAGCACCTCAGCCTGGTAGAGGGTACTGACCATCTGTTTTACTGGCACACAGTGGCTACACGCCGTCACATTGTGCGGTTACTGTGCTCACCCTGAGGGTGCAGTGAGGTGCCTAGCACCAGGTCCACAGAACCATCCATGGCAGACATAGGCCATGGTGGAGGTCCACAGAGGTGGTAATGTGTGAGATAGGTAATTTCTGCACAAACACCTTGGAGATATTTTGCCTGTCTCTGTCAGGTGTAGTCCCTACGGCCCCCTAGAGGGATTATGGTGGTAAACCGGGTCTCCCATCCACAGATCCACATTCTACCTCCCTGCAATGGGGGCAGTAGGGGGGGGACCACCAACCTCAGTTCTGCTGTGGATATCATACCCTACAGGACAGTCACTGTAGCGCTCTACATATCCATAGCACACAGGCAGACAAAGAGTAGGCCTGTATATGCTAGGCTGCACTCAGACACTATCTGATTTTTTCCTGCAGCAGGCCTTCAGCCGCTGCACCCTGCTATGCACTCCATCGAGACACATACCAGCTGCAAACAGTCTGCTAGTTGGTCCATTAATGCATGTTCCTGTTGGACATGCGTGCACCCAGACCTGGGATGGTAGCAAACACCACAAGCAGCTCAGTCAGTGACTGGCCCCCAAAAGGAGACACATACATATCACATAACAGAGGTCCTATATGGCACTATGGGGATGCCTAGCCATGCCGTGGTCACTGCACAGTCAGGGTGAGAATGATCTCCCTGCAGGACATACAGCGGTTGCCCTGTCTGTGTAGGTGGTGGCCAGGCACTAATATGTCATAGTCAGTGCCCTATGTGCTGTGCAGATGCAGCCTGGCCAGGCCACCCTGTCTGGGCTATACCCATGGTACCTTGCTCCTCATTATGCACATTGGCAGGCCCATACTGGCAACGGTGCTGGCAGTGTGGGCTGTTGAAGGTGTTTGCAGCCTCCGCACACTGTATAGACAGACACACACTCCAACACCTGTGCAAGAATTGTGCAACCATAGAGGGGTTCAGCATCCCTGCCCACCACACCAGTCCAGGGCACAGTTAAGGCATGGATATGGTACGCGATACTGTTGGGGGGGTGACCCCCCAGGGTGGTAAACACTGTCAGAGACCATACCTGTGGCACACAATGCAGACATCAGACATATTGTTATGATGGGGCCCAATGGGCAAACTGTGCTTAACGTAGGACTTGCTATCTGCCAGTTATCATGGGACACGTTTGATAGGTGTGTACCGCATACTCAGGTGTGGGGTGGCATTGCTAAGGCATGCACATGCTAGTATTGGGAGATGCACACAGGGCCCAATGTCCTGCCTCTCCAGGAGCCATTTCCCAATGGGGCCTGGGTGGGTGGGTGGTGTGTCTGCCCCCTGTTGGCTGCTGCTTTACGGCAGAGGTTGCCATAACCAGTCCTGATGTGCCAGACACTGTTAGGATTTGCATGCTGTTGCTCATTAATATGCATGAGCTACATCTGCATGCCATGGGGGTGCGCATGGATATGCGGCACAGGCATCTTTATTTGGGGCAGCATTTAACCTGACCGTTGTGTGGCCCTCCAGGACTGCATTTTGGAGACTCTGCTCTAGGTTATGCCCCTGTTTATGGTGTGTGTGCTCGGTGGGGTGATATATAGGTGTATTAACCCAGCATATGTTCTCAGCAATGACGTTTTGACAGTAAAATCACAGTTTAGTTGTGGGAAAAATATGTGGACTGTATTGCCAGTAGCCACAGTTGGGCTTGGAACCTGTGACCTTCTGTTCTGGCACACACTGTCTGTGTGCACTGCACCACTGTGTTGCCACAGATTGGCTGCATTCCCTAGGGGGTCCATGTCTGTACATCCGACAGGGCCTGTCTGTTGCGGTGGATGTGCCAGCCTGCACATGGCTGGGCCACTGTCTGCTGTGGCTAAAGGCCACTGCCCCCTCCACCACCTGTACCCTTCCGCCAACATGCTGACATGTCCTTATCTTGGCAAATGCCTATGAGCTGATTAAGGTGTGGCACTCCAGGACTGCATTTGTGGGACTCGGCTGTGGGTACTGCCCATTGTTAGCGGGGGGGGGGGGGGGGTAAGGTAAAATATAGGTGTTTGTTCCATGTTCTCTGCGATAAAGGGGTGTCTTTACTATCTCTGTTTAGTGGTGGGTAAAATATGGGAAGTTGGTTGGTGGGTGCCCCAGCTGGGATTTGAACCTGTGACCCTCTGGTCCTAAAGGTACTGGCTGTGTCCGCTTCACCACACTGTAGCCACAGAGACAGTGCAGTCCCTGGAGATAGAAAACCTGGCAGAGTGAGTCAGAAACCCTGCTCTGCACATTTTTACTGTTGGCTCATTCACCTTGTATGGGGACAAACGTGCACATAAACCCCGAAATTGACCTCGGAAATAGGGGATAGACCCTAACCAAACTGGCCAATGGTGATATTAATGAGCAACCATAGCAGACACTCCCAGGAGAGCTCAGGGTAATACTGACTAGGGAATGTTTTGTGGACGGGTCTACGCTCCGTAGAACCTTCCAAACATCATTTTTGGTTTTTTGAGGCTTTCCAGGAATTGTTTTTATGGTTGCCCATTAATATCTCTGTTGCACAGCTGGTTTATACTTTCTTTTGGCTTTTGTTATGGTCTTTTTACATTTCTATTTGCTATTTTGTTCTGTGCACATGTATCACACTGCTCACGTGTTTTTGGTTTCCCCGGGTTTGCTGTACATTGCTGACGGAAATGGTTTCTCTTCCCTTTAATATGCCTTTAACGGCAGGTTTTCATTCGCGTTGGGATTCTGCTCAGATAATCAGCGCGTTGGTGTGGGGGGAGCCTCTCCCCGCCCACTCTCCGCCCATTGACCCCTTCTCTCCGCCCACTCTCCACCTTCCGCGCTGTTTTAACGCGCCGCGGGGGTTTACGATCGTTAACTGCGGTTCACGCGCGTAATGTACGGTTAACGGTCGTTCGCATGTTAGAACGCGCGTTCGGACGTGTGAACGATCGTTAACTGTACATTACGCGCGTTAATCACATTTACCGCGGTTTAGTAAACATACCCCTTTGTTCTTTGATTGTGAGAAGCAAATATTTCAGATCATCTTCACTTTCAGCCAGTAATGTGGTATCATCAGCATAGCGAAGGTTGTTGATGAGTCTTCCACCAATCTTCACATCTCTGTTGTCTTCATACAATCCTGCTTCTCTGATGATTTGTTCTGCATATAAATTAAACAGGTAGGGGGAAAGTATGCAGCCTTGTCTTACACCTTTGCTTATTTTAAACCATCCTGTTTCTCCTTGTTCCGTTCGAACTGCTGCTTCTTGATCAATGTACAGATTGTGCAAGAGTACGATCAGGTGTTCTGGTATACCCATGCTTCTTAATGTGGCCCAGAGTTTCTCATGGTTTACACCAGGGGTCTCAAACACGCGGCCCGCGAGAGAACATTGTGCGGCCCGCGACGGAGGGAAAGAAAAAAGCCTTGCTTCTGCTTCTGCCGTTGCTGCCGTGGCAGCGGCAGAATCGACTGTCAATTTTTTTTTTTTTTTAAACCTGGCTTCTGCTGCTCAAGCAGCAAAATCAGCTGTGCTGCGGTCCCTTCCTCTCTGCCCGGAGATCCCTCATTGTGCTCCATCAGCGTGTGCTTTTCAAGCCGCGAAGAGAGTATTCCCCTCTCGCGAGGCTTGAAAAGTGAATAGGATTAAGCCGCGCGAGAGGGAAATACTCTCTTCGCGGCTTAAAAAGCACGCCGCTGATGAAGCACAATGAGGGATCTCCGGGCAGAGAGGAAGGGGCCACGGGACAGCTGATTTTCTGCTGCAGCTGCCGAAGCCAGGTGTTTTTTTTATTTACCGGGGGGGGGGGGGGGGGGGGGTTGGAATGGAAATGGGCAATTGGCAGGGGGGGTAGGACTGGAAAAGTGCTATTTGGAGGGGGGGTTATGACTGGAAATGGGCTATTGGCAGGGGGGGGGGGTTATGACTGGAAATGGGCTATTGGCAGGGGGGGGGTGTAGGACTGGAAATGGGCTATTGGCGGGGGGGGGTGTAGGACTGGAAATGGGCTATTGGCAGGGGGGTTATGACTCTAAATGGGCTATTGGCAGGGGGGGTGTAGGACTGGACATGGGCTATTGGCAGGGGGGGGGGTGTAGGACTGGAAATGGGCTATTGGCAGGGGGGTTATGACTGGAAATGGGCTATTGGCAGGGGGGGTTATGACTGGAAATGGGCTATTGGCGGGGGGGTTATGACTGGTAATGGGCTATGGTGGGGGCTAGGACTGGAAATGGGCAGGTGGGGGTTAGGAAGGACTGGAGGTGGGCTGATGGGGGGAGTTAGGACTGGTAATGAGCTATGGAGGGGCTGACTGAAATGGGGTAATGGGGGTTAGGGCTGGAAGTGGGCTATTGGCAGGGGGGGTTATGACTGGTAATGGGCTATGGTGGGGGCTAGGACTGGAAATGGGCAGATGGGGGTTAGGACTGGAGGTGGGCTGATTGGAGGGTTAGGACTGGAGGTGGGCTGATTGGGGGGTTAGGACTGGTAATGGCCTATGAGGGGAGGTAAGACTGAAAATGGGGTGATGGGGGTAAAACTGGAAGTGCGCTATGGGGAGGTTAGGACTGGTAATGGGCTATGGGGGGGGTTAAGACTGAAAATGGGGTGATAGGGGGTAAAACTGGAAGTGCGCTATGGGGAGGTTAGGACTGGTAATGGGCTATGGGGGGTCTAGGACTGGTAATGGGCTGGGGGGGGTTGCTAGGACTGGAAATGGGCTGAGTGGAAGGGGGGCTTGAACTGCAAATGGCTGATGGGGATGGGGGCTTGGAATGGAAATGGGCTGTGAGGGGAGGGAGCTAGGATTGGAAATGGGCTGATGGGGGGCTAGGATTGGAAATGGGCTGATGGTGAGGCTATGATAGGACTGGAAATGGACTGATGCAGGGACTAGAAGGGAGCGGATGCTGGGTGGGGCTGGAACTAGAAGGGAGCTGATGTTGGGGGAGGATTAGAATGGGATGGAGCTGGGAAAGTGAAATGGAGAGGGGAAAAATATTTTGTCTAGGAGAGAAGACAAATCTACAATTGGCCAGGTATTGGGAGAGTAAGTGGGGATTGAGGATGGAGGGGTAAAATTGGAGTGGATGAAATAGGAATGAGGAAAGAGAAAAAGGAGAAAGATTAGTATGTTAAAGCAGATGTAGAGAGAGAATGGAAAAAAAAACTAGGAGAGAAGAAAGGGCAAATGGACAGCAGACGATGGAGAGTTAGCAGAAGACATGAAGAAACCAGAAGAAAGTGGCTGGAACAATTGCAACTGAAAAAAAATGCACAAAAGGTAGAAAAATCTCTCTTTATTTTGAATTTATTAACTGGAATATGTCAGCTCTGGGAAATGTGCATCATTAATGTTTGCGCTTTGTTTAGTACAAGAGGAAATTAATTTATAGTTTTATTTCTACAGTGTTGTTGTACATTCCAAGTTTGGCTTTTGGGGTTCCCAGTTTAATTATTGTCTTCCTGTTTCTAAATCTTTTAGTCTTTCTTTATCCATACTCATTAAAGAGGCATGTTTACTAAAAGTTAGTGTATGGTAACATTATGCAAATATTTATGCAAATGAGGCCCCTTATGCAAATGAGGCCCCGCGTCTTATGCGGCCCCCGGGTTACTTTACAAGTCCTCATTTGGCCCTCAAAGCAATTTGAGTTTGAGACCCCTGGTTTACACAGTCAAATGCATTGCTATAGTCGATAAAGCACAAATAGATATCCTTTTGGTATTCTTTAGTCTTTTCAAGGATCCATCTCACATTCGCAATGATGTCTCTCGTTCCTCGCCCTTTCCTGAACCCTGCTTGCACTTCAGGTAGTTCTTGTTCCAGGTATGGTTGTAGTCTCTTTTGAATAATCTTCAGGAGAATCTTGCTGGCATGTGGGATCAGAGCGATTGTGGTATAATTTCCACAGTCAGTTGGATCACCTTTCTTTAGTATTGGTATAAACACAGATCTTTTCCAGTCAGTTGGCCATGATGTTGTCTTCCATATTTTTTGGCAGAGCCTTGTAAGTACGGTAACAGCTGCATCAGATTGCTGTAATACTTCTATGGGAATGCTATCAATGCCTGGTGCTTCTCTCATCACCAATGGTTCCCGATCATAAGGTACAGGTTGAAACGGCTGTTGGTCCACTTGATCTTTATCATATAAAAACTCTGTATATTCCTTCCACCTTTTCTTGATCTTCTCAGCATCATTTAACATAGAACCTTGAGCATCTTGTAACATTCCAATTCGAGGCTGGAACTTTTTCTTTAACTCTTGTAGCTTTAGGAAAGCCGATCTTGTTCTTCCTCTAATAGTTTCTGCTTCTATTTCCTTGCATGCGTCGTTGTAGTACTTTTCCTTGTCCTGTCTTGCTGCACGTTGGAAATCTCTGAGTTCTGTTATTGTCTTTCTTTCTTCTCTGGCTTTAGCTTCTCTGCGTTTCCTGGCAATTTTCAGAGTTTCTTTCGTCATCCATTTTGGCCGTTTTTGCTTTTTCACCTTTTGTAGAGACTTCTCGCTTTCTTCCAACACAACCTTCTTGATGTCATTCCATAACTGTTCTGGAGCTCTGTCATTTGTATCTAAAGCAGCAAATCGATTTTGCAGGCAATCTTTAAATTCTAGTGGTATATTCTCAAGGTTATATTTTGCTGCATTCATGAGTGGTTTGCTTTTTTTCAACTTTAGCTTGAGTTTGCATACTAGTAGTTGATGATCTGTACCACAGTCAGCTCCAGGTTTTGTCTTTGTTGATGTTATAGAACTTTTCCATCGTTGACTTCCACAGATGTAGTCAATTTGATTGATTTTTATATAATCCATTGGGTGAAGTCCATGTGTAGAGTCGCCGCTTGTGTTGATGGAAGAAGGTGTTCGAGATGAATAGACCGTTGGTCTTGCAGAATTCTATCAGTCTTTCTCCAGCTTCATTTCTGTTGCCAAGTCCATATTTTCCAACTACTTTGCCTTCTTCTTTGTTGCCAACGTTTGCGTTCCAGTCACTATCAGGATATCCTGTTTGCATGTTCTGTCAATTTCAGCTTGTACTTGTTCATAGAGCTCTTCAATTTCATTCTCTTCTGCAGTTGTTGTTGGGGCATATACTTGAATTATAGTTGTGTTGATAGGCATTCCTCGTAGACGAATAGAGAATAAGCGTTCGCTGACTGCATTGTATTTCTTTACAGTTCTTCCAAGTTTCTTCTTTATTATAAATGCAACACCATTTCTTCTTTGTCTTTCATTTCCAGCATGGTAGACCATGTGATCATCTGATGCAAAGTGCCCCATGCCAGTCCATTTCAATTCGCTGATCAAGTTGTACACGTTCCATTTCATTCTTGACCACCTTCAACTTCCCTTGGTTCATGCTTCGTACGTTTTATGTTCCAATGCGTAAGACATCTTTACAGCTTCTGACTCTCATTTCATGCGCAGCTACATCAGCAGTCAGACTTCCCGAGGGCTTTGATCCAACCACATCATACATGCTGGCTTTACTCTGAGAAGTCTTCAGCTCTTCCCCAGTAGCTAGTTGAGTGCCTTCTGACCTGGGGGTCTCATCTTCCAGCACTATAGCACAATTTGTTTTGTTGTAACTATCCATTGGGTTTTCATGGCAAGATACAGAAGTAGATTGCCTGGCCTTTCTTCCGCGCAGTTTAAGTTTGGTGTTGTTGCCGTTGTCACAGAAATGTGATCCTCCGTCGTCAACACTATCCCATTCTGCTGCTGCCCAGATGGGTGGTTTGTCTTGGTCTGGCACCTCAGCTGAGACCTGTCCATCTTGGGAGACCCTGCCAATAGTTAAACTACCGATAGTTTAGCTCTCAGCATCACTGATGCACACAAGCCCTCACAGCACGACAAGCTGCAAACCATCTTTGTAGCAGTGTAAATTTGTGCAAGAGCATTTGTAACTCGTATGCTAATGAGACTGGTTCTGGGAGCTTATTTTAAAAAGTCTCATAGGCATGTATGCTGCCTTTATCAATTTAGTCCAATGAAGTCATTCTTCAGCCATATGTATTAAAGTCTGATGTAATGGGAGAACACTAAAAGACCAATTCTGTTTGGAGGGCGCATCAGGCCTGTCCAGACATCCAGAATCTGGACATGCCAGATTTGCACCCAATTCTGATCCCGCGGGGGCTATACATCCCTTCAGGCTCAGAATCGGATGCAACCGGCCTGCATGGGCAGGACATGCCCCAATTCTGACCTGCTGGACGTCCCAGATCCTACCTAGCTAACCCAGTCTGTGCTCCTGTATGGAGTCACGATGCGGTGGTGTCCTTTTGCTATGGTACCGCGGCTCCATGCTGGAGCCCCGATTGCCCACACCATGCCAGAGCCCCACCATCCAACCCCTGATTGGGCCTTCCGAGGCCAGGATCGGGCTACGGGGAACCCCCGCCCTGCTCACCTGCGTCTCAGGTCCTGGCCAGGCTGGTCACCGATGTTGGGGGGGACTTATTACACCTCAGAGGTGCAATAAGTCCCCCATCTAGATCTCCAACCCTGGATGTAAAGGGCCAACACCAGAATCTGCCTTGTATTTCCGGGGTTAGGATCCCACCTACTCCCCGCCCTAGCTCCTCCTTCAGCCCCCCTCCCACCTCCGTCCAGAGCTCCCCGCACATCTCTGCAGTACGTGCAGGGAGCTCCTTGACTGGAATCGGCACCCTGGCGTTTAGTGGGGATATACATCCAACCTGAACATATATCCCTGCTAATTGGAATGACCCCCCAAGGGGGTTATTCTAGAACCCGAATAGGCTGTTTGCATGTGCGTGGGAGACGTGTATCTCACTAAAATGTCGATAGGCGTATTACGGTACACAGTGTGCGTGGATATCCACGGCACTTGCATGGGGATCTCAGCCTGTGGCCGAGAGAGGTGGAAGGGGAGCATACTTTGCTGTGGAGACGTGTATAATGTATTCCGGAAAGGCCCATGTATGTTTTTTAACTTCCCTGCAGACGTGTCCATTATTCCTTCCAGAGACGTGGAATAAGGCCAGAACTTAGAAAATTTTCTGCCATGTTCTACAATTCATTCCTGCAAGTGAGTGTGTGTATGTGTGTGTGTGATTTGAGGATTGCACGTGTGAATCTGGTGTGCTGATCTGCAATTAAGGGAGGATATGAATGCCTAGCCAGTACCTGGACCTTACAGATGATTGCAGTGTCACCAGATGCCAGTGTGATAGGGCAGCCACACATAAGCTGTGCCAGGCACTGGGAGACATGGCTGATGTGCCAACATTCACCAGATTGTGCCATGAGGCCTACATCCTTAACCAGTCCAGGATCTATGCTACTGTAGCTGTAAGAGTTGTGATATATCTGGAGGCTAGCTACTTGGTATGATGGCTCAGGGATCCCGCCTCCCATGCCCACACAGGCTTGACCAGAGGAACGGTATCACAAAGCAGACTGTAGGAAGGCAGGCAGGTTTGCTCCACAGATAGCAGATGTTTACACACCGAAATAAGCCAAGACAGAGAGTGGACACTGCATGGGACAGGTGTAGCCACATGTAGGGAGCTGCTGTGAGAAATGCCGGTACCCAGATATGTGGGAAACAGATATCATAGCCAGAAGGTTATAGTCATTAAAAGAGCATACTTTTTTTAGCTCAGCAATATTATGCATCCTATGGGGAATTACAAAGTTAGTTAAGGTTTTTGTGAACTTGGTAAGGGTCCATACTTAGCATTTTAAAGAATGTTTTTAGGAATGACCAATGCTAGAATAACTGAAGCATTTTTATACTGCCAAGTACTTTTTGATGTTAATATTTACTTTCTCTTATATTAGAGTGCACTGAGATTACTTAATACTTTTCTGGACATGAAAAAGAATATTATATAGTCTAGTTTTTTTTATCAGCTTTCATTTACCATTAGTATTTATGTCTAGTTTGCATAAGCAAAATACTGTCAGTGAGAAGAGAAGCTTAGGGGATGCACGTTTTAACTGAGGAGGCATGGCTGTCAGAAGCATCCACAGGTATATCGCAGAGACCAGGGGTGGCCCAAGGGGGGTGTGGGGCCATGTGCAGAGACGCAGTGCGGGACCTCATTTGCATAAGGGGCCTGATTTGTGTAAATATTTAAATAATGTTAACATGCACTAACTTTTAGTAAACATGCCTCTTAATGAGTATATGAATAAAGAAAAACTAAAAGATTTCTACATTATTATACTCCAGTGACAACCTTCAGGCACATTAGGAAGTACTACAAACACTGCCCATTTAGAACCCATAGCAAACCCACCATATCATAACAGTACTACCAGAACTCATAAAGCACCATACCCTACCTATCAAAAGGCAACATTGCAAATATTAAACTAATGCATCTCAGAAAATACCAATACATCTACTGGGGAAAGAGAACAAATGGCAGTATCAAATATAAACAACATAAACAGAATACCTCAGCTTGGTTACACATGCAGAACACAGACCATCACCAAACAAAGAACAAGGGATCCCAATTTAGAAATAGGAAGACAATAATTAAACTGGGAACCCCAAAAGACAAACTTGGAATATACAACAGCACTGCAGAAATAAAACTATAAATTAATTTCCACTTGTACTAAACAAAATGCAGACGTTAAAGACATACATTTTCCAGAGCTGATATATTCCAATTAATAAATTCAAAATAAAAAAGTATTTTTCTACCTTTTGTTGTTTATGCATTTTATTTTTCAGTTGTAATTGCTCCAGTCACTTTCTTCTGGTTTCTTTTTGTCTTCTGCTATCTTTCCATTGTCTGCTGTCCATTTGTCCTTTCTTCTCTCTTCTAGTTTTTTTTTCCATTCTCTCTCTACATCTGCTTTAACATACTGATCTTTTTCATTTTGCTCTTTCCTCCATCTCTTTCTTTATTCCTTTTTCATCCACTCAAATTTTACTTCTCCATCTTCAGTCCCCACTTACTCTCCCAATACCCGGCCATTCGTAGATTTTTCTTCCCTCCCACACAAAATATTTTTCCCCTCTCCATTTCACACTCCCAGCCCCATCCCATTCTAGTCCTCCCCCAACATCAGCTCCCTTCTAGTTCCAGCCCCACCCAGCATCCGCTCCCTTCTAGTCCCCGCATCAGCCCATTTCCAGTCCTAGCCCTCCATCAGCCCATTTCCAATCCTAGCCCCCATCAGCCCATTTCCAATCCTATCCTAGCCCCACCATCAGCCCATTTTACTGTCCTAGCTCCCCCATCCATTTCCAGTCCTATCCTAGCCCTTCCATGAGCTCATTTTCAAACCCGGCCCCCATCAGCCCATTTCCAGTCCTTACCTAGCTCCACCATCAGCCCATTTCCAGTCCTAGCTCCCCTCCACTCAGCCAGTTTTCAGTCCAAGCCCCCCACTCAGCCCATTTCCAGCCCTAGCTCCCCCCCCCATTCAGCCCATTTCCAATCCAAGCCCCCCTATGAGCCTATTTCCAGTCTTAGCTCCTCCATGAGTCCATTTCAATCCTAGCCCCCCCCCCAGGTCATTTCCAATCCCAGCCCCCACAACAGCCCATTTCCAGTCCTATCCTAGCCCCTCCATCAGCTCATTTCCAATCCCAGCCCCCCATTAGCCCATTTCCAGTCCTATCCTAGCCCCTCCTTCAGCTCGTTTCCAATCCAAGCCCCCATCAGCCCATTTCCAGTCCTATCCTAGCCCCTCCATCAGCTCTTTTCCAATCCCAGCCCCCCATCAGCCCATTTCCAGTCGTTTCCTAGCCCCGCCATCAGCCCATTTCCAATCCTAGCCCCCCCCCAAAAAACCCATGTCCAGTCCTATCCTAGCCCCTCCATCAACCCATTTCCAGTCCTAGCTCTCCCCAGACATCCCATTTCCAGTCAAAGCCCCCGTCCCCATCAGCTATTTCCAGTCCTAGCTCCTCCCTGGCCCATTTCCAGTCCAGGCCCCCATCAGCTATTTTTCCAGTTCAAGCCCCCCTCCACAGCCTATTTCCAGTCCTAACCCCCCCCCCCCACAGCCCATTTCCATTTCAAGCCCCCCTTCCCTTTAGCTATTTCCAGTTCAAGCCCCCCCTCCACTGAGCCCATTTCTAGTCCTAGCTCCCCCCCAGCCCATTTATTTATTTACATTCTCTTATATACCACGCTATTCTGCATCAGTGCGGTTTACATTTCCAGTCCAAGTGCCCCCTCCCCTCCCCACGGCTATCTAAAATGCTTTAGAGGGAGCCGGAGAGGCCCTGGCTCACCTCTAACAGCTGCTGAAGTGAAGCGTGTCTTTTTCCTTTACTTCGGCAGCTGTACTGAAGTTTAGAATGCTGCTGCTGCTCCGAGGTCAAAGAGGACTTCCTGTTTCCCTGGGCCTTTTCTATGCGGCAGCAGGGGGATGTTGGTTCTGGTGGCGAGTTGGCCAATGGGGCATTCGTGGATCTGAAGAAGAAGTTTTTCTCGGGTAGTATGGTTTTGTAGTAAATACCTTTTACCTGTGGCCAATTCACCTGTGGCCAACCTGGCCAATGAGACTCGGAGAGGAATGTTGTGGAGCAGTATAAGAGCTCTTTATTATTCGTTCCTGCAGCAACGGGTGTCCAAGTAGAGACACACCCCTTTACATATTTCAGTGACATTTATACGTTTGTCAAATCAGCAAGCCCCTATCTCCTGCATCTTATTGGCTAACTAATACAGTGTTATTGACCTATCTGCTGTGCTCAGGCAGCACACGAGGGTTTCTGCTCATCCCCTTTATTTTACTTTATTTAACATAATTCCATATTCTTACATGACAGATCAGTAGTCTAGTGGTTAGAACACTGGCTTGGTAACCAAGCAACCAGGGTTCAATTCCCTCTAGCACTCCTTGTGGCCTTGGGCAAGTCACTTAACCCTCCACTGCCTCGGAAGAAAGGCCTGGCAATCTACTTCCGGTGACACTGCCAAGAAAACCCAGGAGCTTCTGGGTCGCCAGGAGTCAGCACTGACTCGAAGGCACACATTGCATTTGCATTACATGACAGATCATATGCAAGAATGCAATTTACCTTGATCTTCTGACATCTTTTATCCCCTTTATGGTAGTACATACTGATATTAGTCCTTATCTTTCTTTTGCAGGTACAGGTGGTCAATGGTTTATTTATTTTTGTGCTTGCTCCATAAGACCTTTGCATTGCAAAAGGTCAACAGAGCAAGGATCTCTCTTTTATTTAATATAACTTTATAACTTAAGACCAACCCTGACTTCTACAAAATTTGTTTTTCTGTCTTGCATACATTTCCTACTCAGGGCTTTTGTCTCTTACAATATGGCAACTAAAAGAATTAGCTTTCTTATAAATAGACACACTTTAATAACAATTTTTGGCTCTCATGATCCACACAGTATGCCTTCTGACTTTAGGTTTCTGTTCCTTCTGTCAGTCCTTATCATAAAGGACCACAAAGATAACTCCCCTCGCCCCCTCCCCTCCTTATGTGCTTAGCAAAGCCTTAGAGCCACTATCTCTAAGTGTAGAACAATGGAATGAGATAAGAATCTGCATGCCAAACAGGTTTTTTGCAACATACATCTAGAAGCCTCTATAATACTAAACTTACTTTTGCTTAATTTCTTGATCATTCTGTATTTTTTTTAATAACTTTATTTAATAACCACCAATAAACATCAGTAAACATTGTACATACAAACTCCGAGTAGGGTTGTGGCAGGTGCAGGCCTGTGACCCACGGTGTCTGACATAGGCAGGCCAGCATGGCTAGCTTGACCTGTAAATGAGGCCTGTGGAGAGGCATATAGGATTACACATCCCCCAATATGCTGCTATTGTAAGAAAGAACTCAGTAGAAATATTGAATTAGCTTAGATAAGCAGAATTGCAGAATTAAGAAATGGAAAAGTACAGAAAAGATGTGTTTTAAAGTTACTGATAAGAAAGAGTACATTTGCAGAGAAATATTGAGGAGTGCTGACAGATGAGTTACAGAACCTTGCTCTTCTGCACGCACAAATGGTCCCATAGCCTTGAAAGTGTGAAAGTAACAAGTTGATGAACTGACCATTGTAATTGGGACTAGAAGGGGGGCAGGCAGGTGTCATGCCTACAGAAGCCCACAGAAGGAACATAATTGGAGAAACTTATCAGTACCGGGACCAATAGAGGGGCTACGGGAGGTACGGGAGCGTACCGGGACCAATGAAATGTTTTTCTATACCTAGAATGGAACAGAAGTCTATAAAAGTTGTTGTAATGCTTGAGAACTTTGCTCAGCCATTTTGAAATTGCCTTGCTTGAGACTTGTGCACAAATAAATGATTTGGACCTTCTGAACAGACTCCTGGTATCATTGGTTTGTCTGCGCTTTGCTGCTACATATTCCTTGGTGCGTTGGCCGGGAAGTTGTGGAATCAAAGTGTATATAGGGCAATATACCACGACTTTCCGCCTCTATAGGCTTGGTCCTGCCGGGATCGCGCCCTTCCGACGAGGGCCGCTCCCTGGCGCCGCCGGTCCCTTGTATCGGAGGGAGCTGGTCGGACCTCGGCGGGTGACGAGCCCGGCTGGAGTCAACGCCTCGAACCCGAGTGAGGGGAGTCCAAGGTCCAACTCATGCGCCTGCTTGGGAAGTTTGAGGACCGGATCCGGTGAGTATAGTTTTGATTTTGGGTCTAGACAGAAATAGAAAGCGCAGTACTGCCATTGGAACTTGGAACTTGGAATTTGTAGTCTCGAGATATTGGGAATTGGTAAGAGAGCTTGATCAACTCTCAAGGAAGAGCCGAGTAGCCTGGCATGGGAATGCGCTAGGTGAAACCCTCATCCTTTTTGTAATTGTACTTGGAAAAGACTAGTCAGAATAGATAGAAACGAATGCATTCTGGGATACGTTGCTAGCATGAGTGTGTGAACGAAGTGTGACTGAGAGGTCTGGCAGCACGGACCAAGTGAAAGCGGACCCCTGATTAGCGCATTTCCTGACCGGGCGACCGCGTTCAGGTCGCGAAAAGGGGGAAGCGATTGTCGTCTTGTCTTGTTATTTGTATTCCCTGTATGTTTTCAGGGCCGTGAGGACCCCTTACCCACGGTCCGCCCACCTTTTCCCTTCTGTCTGTTGTTGCGCGCACACATCGAAATGGGAGGGGCGGAGTCTACTAGGAACACTCCATTAGAATGTATGATCGCACATTTTAAAGAGGGATATTCAGGAGATTATGGTATTAAAATGACAGCAGCCCGTTTGCAGATTTTGTGTACTAGGGAGTGGCCCGATCTAGACCCCATCTGGCCCCGAGAGGGAACGTTCACTGTAGAGATTATCCAGTCAATACATCGCAGAGTGCGGGTAGCGCACCCCGATCAGTACCCCTATATAGATTCCTGGTTAAGTATTTGTGAAGATCCGCCCTCCTGGGCGCAGCGCTGTTATGAGGAACAGTGCAGAATAATGTTAGCTAAAACAGATTCTAGACAGAGAAAGGAACAGCCTAGAATGAAAGAGCAGGATAAGAAAGCCAAGAAGAAACCCATCTTGGCAGATCCCGATTCCCCAGAAGTAGTCCTCAGGCAACCCCGAACCCCAGGTCCAGTAAGGATAGCCCGGCGGCGTCCTGCCCCAGATCCCCAGAGACCGCCGGAGCCGAGGCGAGACCCAACCCCAGATCCCCCTCCTCCTGGAGGAGAGAAAGAGAAAGAATTAGCGGGAAGAGAAGAGGAGGATGTAAAAAGTGAGCCAGAAGCGGAGCTAGAAGAGGAGGGAGAGGATCCCCCAGAAGAAGAAGAACAGGACAGTGTACAAATAATTGAGGAAGCTAGCGCCAGCACTAGCAAGCCAGTGAAGGAGAAACCCAAAGCAAAACCAGTTGAGAAAAAGAAAGCGACTCCTGCAAAGACAACGACAATAGCCCTTAGATCCCAGACCCAAATGACGCCTAGGACAGCCAAACTGTTTCCCTTAAGGCAAGTCCCGGGAGTGCCCGTAAAGAATGATAATGATGAAGTGGTAGCGGGACCCCTAACTTATGTGTATATCCCGTTCTCTACAACGGATTTATTAAATTGGAGGTCGCACTATGCCTCCTATACTAGCAAGCCCCAGGAGCTGACAGAATTAGTAACTAGTATTATGGAAACTCACCAACCCACTTGGCCAGATTGCCGTCAGCTCCTGACCACCCTATTTACTACAGAAGAACGAGCGAGAATTAGAAAAGCAGCTATCGAATGGATGGCAGAAAACCCTGCAGCTCCAGCGCAGGGTCAGAATATAATAGATCGTAGAGAAGCAGCTCAGAGAGAATTCCCAAATGAAGACCCCCAATGGGATCCGAATACAGATGAAGGATCCACCGCCCTAGCCCGTTTTCGCCAAGGCTTTTTACAAGGCCTGCGAAGAGGAGGCCAAAAAGCTATGAACCTTTCCAAAGTAGCAGGAATTATCCAAGGAATAGATGAGAGCCCAGCAGATTATTATGAAAGATTAACTGAAGCTTATAGAATGTATACTCCCTATGATCCCGAGGCACCAGGAAGTTTATGCATGGTGAATTCTGCTTTTGTAAACCAGTCTCAACCAGACATTAGACGTAAATTACAGAAATTAGAAGGGTTTGCGGGCATGAATGCAACACAGTTATTGGAAGTCGCTCATAAAGTGTATGTGAATCGTGATACTGAAAGACAGAGAGAATGTGATAGAAAGATGAAGAAGAAAGCTGATTTTTTGGCTGCGGCCATAGTTGAAAAGAAAAGGGGAGGTGTCCCTAATCGAAGGAGCAGAGGAAGAGGGCGGGGTCAAGGCGGAGGCCGGACCCAGAGACTAGGCGTGAACCAATGCGCCTATTGCAAAGAGGAAGGACATTGGAGAGATACTTGCCCGCAACTCGAAGACGCCCAGCAAGATGACGAATACGATCATCAGTGGCGAGAAGAAAGACGAGGCCGTCCCCGAGGCCGAGGAGGAGCCAATCGAGAACAATTCCAGCGAGAGAGGGGAGGAGGAGCCATCCAAGCATTGGCCACACAGGCCCATGACGAAGATGACGTGGATTAGGACAGACCGGGCTCCAAGTTTGCTTTAGGTCTCCAGGAGCCTATGGTCGAAATACAAATAGGAGACCAATTTATGAATTTTATGGTTGATACTGGAGCAGAACATTCAGTAATAGACAAAAAGATAGCCCCATTCACCAAGAAAGCAGTCACCATTATAGGAGCAACTGGTGCCAAAGCCACAAAGTCTTTTCTACAAAACCGAATATGCAGTCTAGGAGGACAGCAAGTAACTCATCAATTTCTTTACATGCCTGAATGTCCAGTACCCCTACTGGGACGAGACATGCTAGCCAAGCTTCAAGCCCAAATATCTTTCTCCGAGCAAGGAGAAATGCAAATGACAGTGAATTCTCAAGCCAAACCAGCAGGAGTAATGCTGCTGACAGTACCCCGAGAAGAAGAGTGGAGATACTACATTGATGATTCGATTCAAGATACCTATTTTGAACAAACCTTAAAGAACATTCATGCACCACTTGAAGTATGGGCAGAAGGCAGTCCCCCAGGCCTAGCCAAGCATATAGCACCAGTGATTGTAACCCTCAAGCCTAGTGCTACACCAGTGCACGTCAAACAGTACCCTCTCCCAAGAGCCGCAATTGAAGGCATTCATCGCCACCTACAGAGATTGCTTGAGTATGGCCTACTGAAAGTATGTCAATCCCCATGGAACACCCCACTTTTGCCAGTGAAGAAACCTGAGACAGATGATTATCGACCAGTGCAAGATTTGAGAAGAGTAAACGATGCAGTTGAAACTATACACCCAGTTGTACCCAATCCTTACACTCTACTAGGATTGATACCCGCTGAAGCTACCCACTTCACTGTACTGGATTTAAAAGATGCATTCTTTTGCACAAGATTAGCCCCTGTAAGCCAAATATTGTTTGCATTCGAATGGCAAGACCCCATCTCTGGAAGAGGGGGCCAACTCACTTGGACAAGATTACCCCAAGGATTCAAGAATTCACCTACCATCTTTAGTGCTGCACTAAATCAAGACCTTTCAAGCTATCCAGTAGCCCCGGGGAGGAGAGTACTTCTCCAGTATGTGGATGATCTGTTGATAGCTGCCATATCAGAAAAAGAATGTATACGAGCCACCCAAGATCTCTTGCAGTTACTAAATGAAGCTGGATATAAAGTTTCTAGAGCCAAAGCACAACTATGCCAAACAGAAGTGAAATACTTGGGTTTTCGTATTACCCAAGGAAGCAGAAGATTAGGCAGAGAAAGAAAAGAAGCAGTATGTAGAATTCCAACTCCAACAACCAGAAAGCAAGTCAGAGCCTTTCTGGGAGCAGCAGGATATTGCCGAATCTGGATACCCAACTTTGCCCAAATTGCCAAACCATTGTATGAAGCCACAAAAGGAGAAGAGAAGTCACCACTGGAGTGGGGACTTGAGCAGGATACAGCCTTCCAGAAGTTAAAAGAAGAATTGATGTCATCACCAGCACTTGGACTACCAGACGTCCACAAGCCTTTCCGTTTGTTTGTACATGAAACCCAGGGAAATGCCCTAGGCATGTTGACTCAGAAATTAGGAAATTGGGAACGACCTGTAGCCTACCTATCGAAACAATTGGACCCTGTGGCAAAAGGATGGCCACCCTGCTTGAGAGCAGTTGCAGCTACAGCGCTACTAGTGAGTGAGGCAGACAAACTCACACTAGGACAGAACATACGAGTCACTGTGCCACATGCAGTCCTTGCCCTTATGGAACAGAAAGCAAATTATTGGCTCACCAATTCCCGAATGTTGAAGTACCAGAGCATGTTATGTGAAAACCCACAGATACAACTTGAAGTAAGCCATGCCCTGAATCCAGCTACCTTGATACCCATCAGTGAAGAACTCCCAGAACATGACTGTATCGAAGTCATGGAAACTGTGTTCTCTAGTCGACCTGACTTAACAGATGTGCCCATAGACAATCCCGACCAGATCTATTATGTTGATGGGAGCAGTCTCATCCTTGATGGACGACGCTGTGCCGGATATGCAGTCGTCACTCAACACGAAGTAGTTGAATCATCAGCCCTAGCCTCAGGCACATCAGCCCAGAAAGCCGAATTGATAGCACTCACCAGAGCATTGTTATTAGGAGAAAAACTTGTGCTAAATGTATATACAGATTCCAAATATGCTTTCACTACCTTGCATGCCCATGGAGCTCTCTACAAAGAAAGAGGACTCATCACATCCGGAGGAAAATCAGTCAAATATGGTCCCGAGATATTGATGTTACTTGATGCAGTCTGGGCCCCAACACGTGTAGCTGTCATGCCTTGTAGAGGACATCAAGCAGGAAAAGGAGAAGTTGCTCGAGGGAATAGATTTGCAGATGCCTCAGCACGACAAGCAGCTATGACAGGACAGATTGCCCCACAAGCTATGCCAATGCAAGCAGCATTGTTTCCAGTACCTTTGAATCTATGGACCCCACGATATACCACCAAAGAATTGGATTACTATTGTGACAAAGAAAATGGAGTATTGAAAGACGGATGGATTGAGCTGCCACCAGAAGAAGGCAGTCAACCTCCGGGAAGAATAGTAATTCCAGAATTGTTAGGACCAGCCTTTGTTAAAGCTTTCCACGAAGCCACCCACTATGGAAAGAGTGCTATGGAAAAAGCACTCAGACCACATTTCTACATCCCTCTGATGACAACCATATCAGCCTCAGTAGCACGACAATGTCAAACCTGTGCCAAGAATAATGCCAAGCAAGGCCTTATTACAGCACCTCGAGTTCAGTCAAGAGGTGTGACCCCCATGCACAACCTCCAAGTTGATTTCACCGAGATGCCAAAAGCTAATGGATACCATTACCTACTAGTATTAGTTTGTACTTTCTCTGGGTGGGTAGAAGCATTCCCAACCAGAACTGAGAAAGCCCGAGAAGTTACCAAAGCCTTAATGAGAGAGATTGTCCCCAGATTTGGAATTCCAGCAGTAATAGGGTCGGACAATGGACCCTCATTTGTCTCTCAAGTTACTCAGCAGTTAGCAAAAGCTTTGCAGATACAGTGGAAGCTCCACACTGCATACAGACCCCAGAGTTCAGGGAAAGTTGAGCGAATGAATCGTACTTTGAAAGCCCAAATGTCTAAGCTTTGTCAGGAGACACACTTGAAATGGCCCCAAGTGCTCCCCATAGCTTTACTCAGAATACGCTCAGCCCCTGTAAAGTCAACAGGATTTTCCCCTTTTGAAGTTTTGTATGGTAAACCCCCACCAATAGTGCAGGGAGTCAAAGGAAATCTAGCCCAGATTGGTTCAGAAGTAACCAGACAAGAACTCCTAGCTCTTAGTTTTGTTCTGCAGACTCTCCATACGTGGATCCAAGACCAGTTGCCTATCAACTTGACGGAACCCTTGCATCCTTACCAGCCTGGAACTTCGGTGTGGATCAAAGATTGGAAGAAGATACCGTTGGAACCCCATTGGAAGGGACCGTACACCGTCATCCTGTCTACCCCAACTGCAGTAAAGGTAGCCGAGATCGACGCCTGGATCCACCACAGCAGAGTCAAGCCCGCCGCCGATCCTGAACCAGAGCGGTGGACAGCAGAGCAGCACCCTGATGTACCCTTGCGAGTTACTTTGAGACGGCAACCAGCAGCATAGACACTTCATCACAAGTGCTTTGCAGTAGCCAAGTCTTTCGAAGAGGATTGCTGTTTTCCATGCAGCAACAGCTTTGTTTCAACGAACCCAATTTGTGTGTGTGATTTGACACACTACCTTGAGACTACATTGACTAAGCCAGACTTCACAAGCCAACTAAATTGCTAAGTTGGTTAATGTGTGCTGGACATCTTGAGGATCTTCAATCAACACTCAGCACCCGTTAAATTGCTTCATTAGCAAACGGGACGAAGAATAATAGACCGTCGTGATCAAGATCAGCAAGCTGAGGATTCAGAAGAACTCCAATCAACATCAACATGTATCTTTGCTTTTGCTTTGCCTTGGTTGCCTTCTTTGGAGGTCTTGAACAGACTTATGCTCTACCTCCATGCACAGCTTGTATTACCTCTACTAGAACTGGACTGAAAGTAACTCAGACTTTGCTTTACCATTCTTACTATACCTGCAAGGGAACAATAACTCGGTGTATCTATAACACCACTGAACTAAATGTTTGCACTCATGGCAAAATTAAAGCATGCTATAATCCGCATCAGAATCCATCCTATTACACGTTGGAAATAAGATGGAAGGATGCAGATGGACCTATATTAGCTGCTACACCACCACTTAAGGACATTACTAAACCTGCTGTTTTGAATTTTGATGCATGTAATGCTATTAATAGAGATAGTCAGTCCACCTGTGGTACATGGGAGAAAGCGTATCGAAATGACCATAAGTATATGTGTCCAGAAGGTGCCACAAATTGGTGGAAGTGTACAGGTAAAACAGGATCAGGGTATAGTACTGCTACAGCGGCAGACTACTATTGCCCGTATTGGGAATGTGTTTTCTATGCTACCTGGAACACTGGTATAACTAATGAGAAAATAGATAAACGGATGGCTACTCTAACCAAGCCAACCACGAATGATAAATGTCAGAAAGATGCTTGCAACCCCTTACATTTGCGTGTACATAACCCCTATGCATGGAAACAAGGATATAAGTTTGGTTTACGTATTGCAGGAGGAGGAACAGATCCAGGGACCATTGTGTATGTTAGATTGAATACCCAAGCCCACAAGTCATCTAAATATCATATTCATAATACCTTTTATGAAGCTATGCATGTAAATAAGTTTGAGATCCCTCACCCTTCACAGAATTTGTTTCTAGAATTAGCCGGAGCAGTAGTATCTAGTCTTAAGATCACAGATTGTTATTTCTGTGGCGGAACCCAAATGGGAGACCAATGGCCCTGGGAAGCCCAAGAATTGAATTATTCCATGATTTACAATCAGACTGAATTACACAAGACAACCAGTGAATGGGTGTTAGCGCACTCAATCGTTGGACGTCTATGCTATGCCAGAACTGGACCCCAGTTCACTCAAAAGGTAGGACAGCTGGTCTGTCTTAGCCAGAAATACTATAATGCCACGACCAAGAAGGTAGCATGGTGGTCAGGAATCAGACATCCTGAACCTCCTAACCCATTAGCCAGATTTCCTGAACTTGCAGGTCTATGGACTAACCTCGCCAAAGTCCAAGCCTGGCAAGCCCCACCTGGCCTATATTGGATCTGTGGAAACCGAGCATATGCGCAACTCCCACCACAATGGGGAGGAGCATGTGTCTTAGGAACCATCAGACCTTCTTTCTTCTTGTTAAACACTGAACATGGAGAACAATTAGGATACCCTGTATATACCACCCACAAACACAAAGGAGCATCTAGACAGAAAAGAGAGGCCTTACAGATAGGCAAGTGGGAAAAGTGGCAAGGTGATGATTGGCCACCAGAAAGAATTATTGAGTATTATGGACCTGCCACTTGGAATGATGATGGTATGTGGGGCTACCGAACCCCAGTCTATATGATTAATCGTATTATTCGCTTACAAGCAGTAGTTGAAATAATAACCAATGAAACTAGTCATGCTCTTACGCTCTTAGCTAGACAAAGTACTCAGATGCGCACTGCCATATACCAAAATCGCTTAGCACTTGATTATTTGCTAGCAGCTGAAGGAGGAGTATGTGGTAAACTGAATTTAACTAATTGCTGTTTGAAAATAGATGATAAAGGTCAAGTAGTTGAAGAAATTGCTAAAGATATGCAAAGACATGCTTATGTGCCAGTACAGACTTGGCACGCCTTGAAATTTCCTAATTGGTTTGCTAACCTTTTCTCTTGGCTGGGAGGATTTAAGATTTTCATTATCTTAGTACTAATCCTTGTTGCTGTTGTCCTCTGCTTACCATGTTTAATCCCATGTTGTATGCGTTCCCTTCATAGTGCTATTGATAGTACAGTAGAGCGGAAGACCGCAACTAGAATAATGGCTCTATACAGAGCCAGCCCTAGTGGAACTAGTAAGAATCCTTTGATCAGGATGTGAATCTTCTGGAAAGTGATTTAATTCTCACACCTTATGAAGTAATAGGGTGAGATTAATCAAAGGGGGGAATGTGGCAGGTGCAGGCCTGTGACCCACGGTGTCTGACATAGGCAGGCCAGCATGGCTAGCTTGACCTGTAAATGAGGCCTGTGGAGAGGCATATAGGATTACACATCCCCCAATATGCTGCTATTGTAAGAAAGAACTCAGTAGAAATATTGAATTAGCTTAGATAAGCAGAATTGCAGAATTAAGAAATGGAAAAGTACAGAAAAGATGTGTTTTAAAGTTACTGATAAGAAAGAGTACATTTGCAGAGAAATATTGAGGAGTGCTGACAGATGAGTTACAGAACCTTGCTCTTCTGCACGCACAAATGGTCCCATAGCCTTGAAAGTGTGAAAGTAACAAGTTGATGAACTGACCATTGTAATTGGGACTAGAAGGGGGGCAGGCAGGTGTCATGCCTACAGAAGCCCACAGAAGGAACATAATTGGAGAAACTTATCAGTACCGGGACCAATAGAGGGGCTACGGGAGGTACGGGAGCGTACCGGGACCAATGAAATGTTTTTCTATACCTAGAATGGAACAGAAGTCTATAAAAGTTGTTGTAATGCTTGAGAACTTTGCTCAGCCATTTTGAAATTGCCTTGCTTGAGACTTGTGCACAAATAAATGATTTGGACCTTCTGAACAGACTCCTGGTATCATTGGTTTGTCTGCGCTTTGCTGCTACAGGGTGAACTCTGATCCCCAGCCGGAGAAGAAAACAGATTCAGGCGGGTTATAAATTTTCCCCCCACCCCCCTTCCCCACCCCCCAACCACCCCCCCTTGATCACACTCCCCACAAGTACCACTTCCTCATCTAACGCTTCATTTCCCCCTCATTACCCACTTCCACCCTCCACCACAACCCCACCCTCCCTCAACTACCAATGTGTAGGATTTCATTACGACATCGAGCCCCCAGAGTTTGAATGTAAGGATCCCACACCAACAAGAAGGAAGTCCAGCATTTGACACTGCCCCGCGCCCTCCACCGCTCCACTGCTCCACCAACATTTAATTGATGAAAGCAGTTGCGCCATTCCCCAAATGTGTGGAGTGGAGGAGTGGCCTAGTGGTTGGGACAAGGTACTTCAGGCCGGAAGGTCAGGGGTTCAAATCCCACTAGAGGACAGCAACCTTGGGCCGGAAGGACTGGGGTTTCTAGTCCCACAGGTGCTCCTTGTGGTCTTGGGCAAGCCACTTAACCCTCCATAGCCCATGTTCCCTGTAAAATAGTTATGTCCAAGTTATAATGCCCTGTTCAATGTAATTTCAGTTTGTTCAATGTAAACTGCACTGATGCAGAATAGCGTGGTATATGAGAGAATGTAAATAAATAAATGTAGGTGGATGCCGCTCCCTCCATGTGCGAAGAATCGGACCCTTACCCACCAGACAGGCCTTCCGCATCAATAAGCAGCCTGCTTTCCCTCTGGGACGGGGAGGACCAATTCAATCCAATACCACAAAAGCCCCTGTCCATTTCAGTCTCTGCTGCAGCAGCCCACTGACATAGGCACATATCTTAGCCCAGTAGGACCAGATAGATGGACATCCCCACCACATATGCAACAGGTTCGCCAGGGGCTCCAAACATCGGGGGCATAGACCATTCACAGTTAAGCGGCTACGCAACACCCTTCTGGGCGAGAAGTGGGCCCTGGTTAGACACTTAAATTGCACCTCTCTCCATCGTGCTCCCTCTGCGATCTCAGCCATCCGGCGCAGGGCCTTACGAATAGTGTCAGGGTACACCTCCCACCCCAATTCTACTCCCCAGGCCGCCTCCACTCCCCGGTAGTCCGGAAGAGGCCGAAACCCATCCATGCGTGCCTTCAATATCGCTATGGAAGGAGGGTCGTCTCCCCCCAAATCAAAAAATTCCAAAATCTGCGCCGACCTCTCTATCACAAGCGCTTCCCTAGGCAAGGAGGACACGTAATGAGAAACCTGCATGAACACAAAAAAATGCTTTGAAGGCAGATCATACTCCTGACATAGGGACTGAAACGATTTACACTTCCCCAAGGGGTCCACCAGATGCCCTACATTACGTATACCGCACTCGCGCCATTCCCGAAACCTCCGAGTCTCAGACCCCGGGGTAAAATTTATGTTTCCTTGCAGTGGTAGCCAGCTCGATACTTTCCACAAAGCCCGCCAATATGCATTAAGCTGCCGCCACGTTCTCCGGGCCGAGCTAAGCAAGACACTCTGCACTAGGCGTGTCGGTAAGGCCTGTGTCTCCGCATGCAGTACCCCTAGCAAAGACATAGGGGCCACCAGTCCCTCTTCTAGGGCCCTCGGCGTGTACACGTCCATCCCCCCCAACCAATCCCCGATATGTCGGGCCTGGCAGGCCAAAGCATAGGTTCCCAACTCCGGGAGCCCCATCCCCCTCTCCCTCCATTTCCCCCTTAATCGGGATAGTGGAATACGTGCTCTGGCCCCCCTCCACAGGAATAGCCAGATTACGGACTCCAGCCACCGAAGGTCCCTGCGCAGCAACCAGACCGGCAAAGTCTGCATCCAATACAGTAGTCTGGGTAGAACCACCATCTTCATTGCTGCCACTCTCCCTGAAAGAGAAAGCGGGAGTGGTCCCCACGCCTTCAACTGAATCTGCAACCGAGACAAGACCCGTTCCAAGTTACATGCATACAACTCCCGTGGTTGACTAGTTAACTTAATACCCAAGTATGTAAAGTTATTCTCTGCCCATCTGAGGGGAAACACACCCTCCCACCCCCCCTTGCAGTTGCCCCGACACATCTAGAGCCTCCGATTTATCCTTATTGATGCATAGCCCCGCAAAAAGGCCAAACCTCTTGAACTCCTCCAACAAGCAAGGCAGGGACTGTTTAGGGGAAAGCAAATGCACCAGGAGATCGTCTTCAAAGGCCGACAGCTTAAAGACTTGGGAACCTATCCGCACCCCCTGGATCTCTCGGGAGCACTCAATAGTCCTAATCAGCGGATCCAGCGATAAAACAAACAGTAAAGGGGAAAGAGGACAGCCCTGTCTAGTACCCCCTGCTAGGGGGAAAGCCTCCGAAAACACCCCGTTACAAAGTATTCCGGCAGTCGCTGCTACATAGACTCTCTACCATCTTACAGAAGGGGGCCCCTAGGCCATAACAAGGCAACAACCATCTTGAATAGTGCCAGTCGACCCTATCGAAGGCTTTTTCAGTGTCAAAACTCACAAGCAGAGATTGCAATTGTTGGTCATGGACCCATTCCAGTGAGGCCAGAATTTTACGCATATTACGCACTGCGTAGCGCCCCCTCACAAATTCAACCTGTGACTCATGCACCAGCTGACCTAAATGTCCCGCCAGCTTATCCGTCAGAATCTTTGCAAATAGTTTTAAATCAAAATTTTAATAGCGATATCGGCCTATAAGATGTTGGCAATACCAGGTCTTTGCCGGGTTTTGGTATCAATGTAATATGGGCATGATTATTACCCCATCGAAAGGCCCCCTGCTCCGCTCGCTTCTCAAAGACCGCGACTAAGGCAGGACTCACATGAGTATTAAGCAACTTATAAAATTCTGCCCCTAGGCCATCTGGTCCTGGCGTCTTAAAACAGCTAGCTTTGGTAATAGCTGTACTTACTTCCTGTATGGTTATGGGTTGTCCTAAGCGAGCACTCTGCTCCTCACTAAGCTGGGGCAGGTCCAATTCCCGGAGATACTCCTGCATCCCCCCAGGGGGTCCGGTCTCCACCGTATATAATTTTTGAAAAAATTCACGAAACACTCGAGTAATTTCCGTAGTGTCCTTCTGCAATACCCCTTTATCATCCCGTAAAGCTGCCACCGTATTCGTACCTCTCTGGCCCCTCAGGCACCGCGCCAATAACCTCCCAGGCTTGTCGTCATAACAATGTAGGCGATATCGGTAGTATAAGACCGACTTCTTGGCTTTCTGATGCAATAACTCGTTTAAGTCTACCCTGGCTTCCCAAAGTTCTTTCTTAGTCACGGCAGTCGGGGCCTGAGCGAACCGCCTCCGCAGTTTAGTAACTTGCTTCTCAAGTCGAATGATCCGCTCTGCGATCATGTGACGTTTCCAAGCCGCAAACCCAATAATGTCCCCGCGCAGGACTACTTTGGCAGTCTCCCATACCAACTCCGGATCATCCTGATGGCATCGGTGATCCTCCTCAAACTCCTGCCAACGCCGTTCTAAAAACTGGTGGAACTGGGAGTCAGTATAAAGCTCTGGTGGGATCGCCAAATCCGCGTCCTCGCTGAGTCCCTACCCCAGTGCAACTCCACCCAGGCCATTGCGTGATCGGAGAGTTCTATAGGCCCAATCTGTGCCTCTCCCGTAAGCGCAAACAAGCCTCCCGAAAGCAAGAAGTAGTCAATACGCGCACTGGAGCCATGCGACCGAGACTGATGGGTAAAATCTTTCTCGGAAGGGTGTAACAGCCTCCAAGGATCCACCAGCCCCAATCTTGTTCTAAAGCGCTGCAACATCCGAGCTGTCGAAATTCTCTCTCGCGCCTCCCCACCTCTAGACGTATCTAAGTCGACATCCAAGACCCCATTAAAATCACCCCCGAGAATCAAGGGGAGCTCCGGCAATTGTTCTACTTTAGAAGCCAACCCACTATAAAAGTACGGATCCAAAGAATTAGGACCGTAGAGACTCCCCAAGACAACCGGCTTCCCCTCTAGGGTGCCATGCAGAAGTACAAATCTCCCATTCACATCTCGAATGTCAGTGTCCACTACAAAGCGCACCCGCTTGTGAATCAGAATAGCCACCCCCCCCTTTCCTCCCCTTAGCGGGCGAACCCCACACCTGCCCAACCCAGTCTCTACGCAACTTATTATGCTCCTCGGCCGTCTGGTGGGTCTCCTGTAAAAGCGCAATATCACATTTCTGCCTGGCTAACGCCTGTAGGATTTTATATCTCTTAATGGGATTCCCCAGGCCGCAGACATTCCACGTGATTATCTTCAGAGTGTCAGGGCAGTGTCAAGGTCTGTTCGCACGGCCACCCTTAGTCTCAGGGATGGGGCTCTCCCAGCCTGGAACCCCCTCCCACTCCTACTTAGGAAGCTACATATCTGCCAACCCGATACCACCCGAGTGTGATCAAGCCCCCCCCAGAAAACTCCCTCCCTTCCCCCCTTAACCCCCCCTTCATCTCTTTCCAATCTTCCTCCATCTAATCCTCCCTACTGTCTATTGATCAGAAATCCCGTGTAAGGCGATCGGCGGCCTCCCCCCTCTCCACATATGCTCATGGGACCCCACCCTCTGTTCAGGCACACCCCCTAACGGACATGTGGTACAACCCCCAATCCCCGCCTCCAAAACCAAAGTGGCACTGTAACCACCCAGCTGACTCTAGGCCAGGCTAGTGAACCAACTCCCCTACAATGCACATAATAACAAAGGCAAGTCCGAGTTACAACAATAGCTTTCGGCTCAAGCCCTAATAGACTATTGCCAGATTCCATCAAAGTACCCCAGCAATCAGTTAACCCTCCACCCATTCTTACAGTACAGGCAAGACATCAAACAAACAATCAATTTAAACTGATCAGCACATACTGCCATTCAGGAGTCCCTAGACCAGCTCACACTCCCTGAGTGAGCTTATCCACATAGGCAGTGGCTTCTCCTGCTGATTCAAAGGTCCTGTGTGCTCCTTCATGTATTACGTGCAGGCGAGCTGGGTATTGAACTGAAAATTTGATTTTCTTTTCAATCAATTTCTGACAAAGAGGTGCATATGCTCTGCGTTGCTGACTCGGCGCCGGTGAGTAGTCCTGAGCAATCTGAATCCTTAGATTATCATGCACCAAAGTCCCCTTTTGACGCGCCGCTCTCAGAATGGCCTCTTTCTGGGGAAAACGCAGGAACTTGGCTAGCACCACTCGCGGCCTCGAATCTCTGGCTTGCTTGCTGCCCACCCAGTGCGCTCTTTCAATCAGCAGTTTCCCGCCATCCTCTACCCCCTCCAGTAGCTGCGGCAGAAGAGTCTCCAAATAGTGCTTAATGTCTTTATCCAATACAGCATCAGGTATGCCCATCACCCTCAGGTTGTTGCGTCTAGATCTATTCTCTAAATCGTCGAGTTTTACCTCCTGAAGCTGCAGACGGGCTTTGAGGCCTTCCACCTCTTGAGTCAACGCCTCCACGTTGTCCTCCGTACGCCCCACTTGCTCCTCTGCTTCTTGCAAACGGCTCCCGAGAGCCCCCATGGAGCTGTGCACACTATCCAGCTTTTCACGGAGCGCCGTGAATTGCACTGCCAGGGCGTCTGCTACTGCCGTGGAGATCTCTTCCACACCAGCAGGGGAGACTGGGGAGCTTGGCGCCGCTGTTCCCTCCGCCATCTTTGTCGCGGCAGCCACGCGGTCTTGCTCCTTCCTCCCTGACTTAGCTGTGGTCGCCATCCCCTGCGCTCTCGCACCGCACGCCCCTGAATGCTGTGGCAGGACGTCCGGGGAATAGATCAACTGTTTGCGGCAGGTTCGGTCCACTCAAAAAGGCTCTAAAATGCCGGTTTAGGCGGGGGGCATCCGGAGCGCGAACAGAACACAACTGTTCACTCTCACTGCATCACCGGAAGTCCATCATTCTGTATTTTATAAAAACAACAAATTAAACTTCTAAAACCTTTCTAACAGTTTGGTTTCACCGGAGTGTAAAGGACAAAGTATCAGGACTCCTTCAGCAAAAAAAAAAAAATCCCCCAAAAAACAAAGATAAGATAGCAAATACTATAGGTGGTAGAGATGAGGACAGTAACTGAATTCAAAAAAGCATGGGACCAACACAGAGGTAAAAAGTGGACTGTTGTAGTTGTTGTTGTGGAAGGACAGGCTAGATTGGCCATGTGGTCTTTTTCTGTCATCATGTTTCTATGTTTCTAAATACATTGTTTTGGCAGGCTCGGTTATCAGCTGAGAGGCCGGAGTGATAAGTTGCATTCCCATAGGGACAGGTGAGTACTGGGTTGACTTGGGGGCATTTTAGTTTAAAGGTAGAGAATAGTTGTTTACTTCTAGCAGGTTCTTACTTGTTGCTCCTGTGAGTCTCTTTGTCGATAGGATACTTGGGGCAGAAGGGGAAGGCCAGCTGCTTATCCAGGGTGATGTCATCAAATGAGACATATTTAATCTTCAAGCTGCTGGAGGGGTGAGACAACCCACAGGTACCGGGACTGGACCAGAGTTCCTCAAGGAACATCAATTAGCTAGTTGGGCCTAATTTCTTCTTTGTACTGGGAGGCTTCTGCTGGGGATGGAAGGGGAGTGAATAACAGGGATGGACATCCCAAAGAACATCCATCCCCACTATCGGCATTACAGAATAGACCCCATAAGGCACACATATAGAAAAATTAAAAATATAAGGCATACATATAAAAATAATCATACGAAGGCATTTCAATGGTAAAAAAATGAAAAAACATTTAAATAATAAAAAATGAATAATGAATGAGATAGGACTCGTGTACAACTACAAGCCTCACTTGCAAAAATAGCAAAAAGACCTTAAAATACTAAAAAATATACTGTAGTCAGAGAGTGAGGACCAGGCAGAAGTCTGCCCTTTAAATCAGCATTCCCGCCATAGAAGCTCTGATGGACAGTGTGGCCAGAACGAGGCTGCAAACCTACGCTGTCCATTAGAGCTTCTATGGCGGGAATGCCAATTTAAAGAGTAGCCCACTGCCTGGTCCTCTTTAGTTCCCCATGTTTTTGCTTGGTGTTGGTTGTTTAGGCCTGCTTAATTTCTTTATACCGTATATTCATATATTTTTTTCCCTATTGCTTGGATCTCCCAGTGTTTGTGGGCTATAGAAGGGATGGTATTGTGGCTTGTCGTAGCCTTTGCCTATTATATGTATTTCTTTTTGTTTATTATTCCTTCTATTCCCTTATTTCTGTACAAGTTATTAATGCTTAGGAAATTGTTAAATTCCTAAATATAAAATAAAAAAAAAATAGCAAGCGATAATGCAGTATTTGCACACAATTTTCAGTGCTACTGTGGATGCAGAATGCAAGAAGGAATCTAACGTGAGCAGAATGAAATGTGCAATTGCGTGCACTAAGGGTGGTGCACCATGCATTTAAATCCATTTAAATGGCTGGTAATGAATCAATTAGTTATGCAACAAAGATGCAGAGAAATGCACAGAAGAACAGAATGCTGAACTCAACGCTAGGATTTTACTGGGAGACTTAAGGAGATGCTAATGTTTAACTCATATACATAGGTCTGAGGTCTATGCTACTAAGGAATTCATGCCTGTTCCTTGAGTGTACAGTATCTGCAATATTTTTAGGGCTTTGCTGAAGAGAGTGCTGGGGAAAAAAAACGGCAGGGGAAGTGTGCTGGAAGAATGTTATGCGCATGGGCTGGAATGCTGTCTGGCACACAAACATCATTATTCTGTGCAGCATATTATCAGTGTTTTTAAACACTGTTATTATTGTGAGTAGAACTTCTGCACAGAATAATGCAGTATGTACCAAACAGCATTCCAGCCCATGCACACAAGTGCCATAATAGTTTTTTTTGTGTGCAAGATATAGATGCTACCAACGCAGACCCCAGTACGCATGTATTTGGCTTGCTTTGCTTTTTAACGCAGGCTTTTTGTGCACAGCTCATTTGAATGCCGAACAAAACTTCTGTATTAAACTTGCTTTAGGAAACCTGGCATTACAGTTTTACCGCTGGACTCTAGTGCAGAGTTTCTGCATTGAGCTGTAGAGGTATTCTCCTCTAGCCCTGACGACAACAACCCCTGACAACAGATCAAGGAGAACCCAGCACCAAAACTCACTTGCAAGCACCACATCACACACAGGCATCTCCCAGAATACCCTACAGAGTATTCAAATTCTACATCCCTTCGCTATAGAATCTCTCTCACCCCTCCTTAGATCCACCATAGACACCACAGACTTCAGGAAGCTATTAAAGACTCACTTATTCACCGAGCATTTCCATAACCCTCCAGCCATTTAAACATTGTCTATAACCACAGACAGAACTGTAAATAGTTAATTGTTAAATGTAAGCACTGTTAACAGCTTGTACATAGTTCTAATGAAATGTTTTATGTAAACAAGTTCTGATCAATGTAAACCACCTTGAGAATTTGAAAGGCGGTATATTAAAAAAAATGTTAAATTAATAAACCTGCATAGAAGAGGAGGAGAGAGGGTGAGTCTGGAGCAAAGTAGAGAACTCCGCAATCCAGTTCCTCTTCTTCTGTTGCTCCTGTCCGTGATCCTCCTCCCCCAGCTCCACATTCCACTTCCTTTTTGTCTACAAATTAAGCCCTGGGTCTATGTATTTCTGGCAAGCATATTCCACAAGGCACAGCCAGGAATGGGTGTTCTTAGAAATGGAACGTCTCTCCCCCCCCCCCCTAAAAATAACCATGTCCTTGTAAATGAAAAACATATTACTCTTGATGAATCTAAGATCTCTACATTATTAAGCTATGTGGCATGTCCTTATAGTTCAGAAGCAGGTCCTGAATAGAAAAGTCTGGGAGCATCTACATTAGAATTCCTAATTGTGAATGCATTTGTCAGATGATGTTCACCAGAGGCAATCTGTTGTATCATTATATACCAGTTCTACAACTGTCATATTCCATTGATGTTATGTATAGGGCAATTCTCCAAAACTGTGACATGTACATAGTCACTGGGTCATTTTACCCCTGGACTTTGAACCATTTTGCAAAGAGAAAATATTAACATTTTCTCCCTTTGAAAATTTCCCAAGGAAAAAGTACCCATGGAGATTTCCACCAGCTTTTTCTGCACACAACGTTTCGAGCCAAAACACTTGAGAGGAGAATCTGGACATTTAAGTAAAGACAGTATGTCAGCATTTTTCCTTTTCTTTCACTTTTTTTCTGTTAGCCCTGGATTTGGTTCTGGTCTGCTATAAGTTTTGATTGCTAGAGAAGTGTATTTCAGGCAGTTTCCATTTCTTGTAAATGACGTTAGACTGCCAAACCTACCTTAGCTAAGTATGCAGGACCAGCTCCAGAGTTGGTTCAATATGTTGGCACCCTAGACAAACCTTATGCCCGCCACCCCAGCTGTCAGAATCTATTGCTTGGCTTTGAATGGCCTGCTCTTTGCTACCCCCCCAGGAGCAGCCACCCTAGGCAACCGCCTAGTTTGCCTGGTGGTTGGACCAGCCCTGGCTGCAGGATCCTCACTTCACTACTGTCATGAAGGCCCTTATCTCACTAATGTGTATATAATATAAAAAGAAGGTTGTAAAACGATTCTGAAAAATCTGTACTGTGGAACAGCATGCCTACTTCCACCTGCATACAAGATGGGACATTTTCATGTAGCTCTTCTATCTGTGTAAGAAGCCATTTCTGTGGCTTTAAAAAATTGCTTCTATACTGTCCTTCCTCTGTGCTCCAGATTTAGTTTTACATCTCCAGTATCAGCACCTGAGGTGGAAAGAAACATGCCGTGGGTGAGATTCTGTCTTTTCATTTCAGAGTTGTGCTTTGCAGAGGTTGAGAAAAACCTTCAACATGTTCAATTACTGTAAAAACAGTCTAATTTTTCAGCAGAGACATAATATGAGATGATCCTAAAAGCTGGCATATTTGTGAAATGGTTTCAGGCTTTGATAGTATTTGGAAAAGCATGGTTTGCATGTGATGGAAGCCAATTTCTAAAAATTAAAACACCTTTTGTTGCTATAAATCATAGAGATAGAGGAGGCATCCTCAGTTCACCACTTAACAGCTCTTTTCTCTCTTTCAGTTATTGCATAGAACAGAGGTTCCCAACCTTTTAATAGTATGGACTGCTTACTAACCTTTAAAAAAAATTCAGGGACCCCCAGTTTATCCACACCACTCTTCTTGGATCCTCCACGCGGAGCCAAGACTGTCCCCACCAGCTCTCTTTGGCTATCTGCTGTGTGCTTACCATCTTTTTCTAGGGTCATATGTAGCCACCAATATTAAATATCTGGGTTGGCCAGATAAAGCAGCGATATTAAGCTGCTGCCTGGTTAGCTAAAGCTAGGGCAGCCATTTTTCTTCCTAACTTTGGTCGCTTTAACATAACTGGTAATCCCCAAGAATGCCCCGATACGAAGGGGATAACCAGTGGGGCATCTAGCAGCATTATAGAGGGGATATTTATCGGCGCAAAACAGACTATGTGCTGCTGAATATCCCACTCAGTGCGATTAACTCGGTTAGCACATCTGCTAACTGCATTAGTCACTTTAAATATATCCCCCGTAGTGCTTAACTGGTTGTTATACTTCCTAGTCTGCTCCACACACTCTTTTCCACAATAATACTTTAGTTTTGTTTCTCTGCAGGAATTTCTAATGATATAGGATGCTTTTCATCCTTTTTCTATTTATTTTGCTTTTATTCTTTCCAACCTAATGAAAGGTGGAAAAGAATTATACAAAAGAGATCGAGATTGTCTGTCTGCCTGCCTGGGGCAAAATAACTCCAAATATTTAATAGAATGAGAAGAAACTTGCCATGCAGGAAAACTAGGTAGAAAGACATGATACTGAGTTTGAAAATGGGCCAGACTGGACTGCGGTTCCAAAGAAATAAGCCCCCCAAAAATGGCCCAGTGTAGCATAGAAAATGAATACAGTGAAATATAGCAGTTAAGGAATTCCTCCTTTCAAACTGCCTCTCCATGTTTTTGACTATACCAACTTATCAAACTACCCCATCTGAAAACACTAGCCCACCCGGGAAGTGCCTCTCAAACTCACAAAATGCCCCACTCCCAAAATCTACCCTCTGCAAACTGCCCACCCCCAAAAACTACTCACCACAACAATTCCACTGCCCTGCAAAATGCCCCAGCCCCCAATAAATACTGCCCCACACCCAAAAACTACCCCTTGCAACTGCCTCATCCCTACAAACTACACACACACACAACTGCCTCACTATCCTGCAAAGAGTCCCACCTAATAAACTACCCCTGGAAGTTCCCCACTACTCTGCAAATTGCTCCACCCCCTAAAAATACCCCCCTACAACTGCCCCACTGTTCCATTAACTGCCCTACCACTGAAAACTATCCCTCCTATTATCCCACAATCCCTTATCATGCTCCACCATCAAAAACATCTCCTTGCCACTTCCCCAATGCCCAGCAATTTGTCCCTCCCCCTAAAAATGCCACCCCACCAACTTGCCCCACCACCAACTAGCTAGCACAGACACAACACATATGGAGCACACAAAAATTATATAACAGAGATGCACACACACACACACACACACACACACGGATTACAAATAATTCCCTAGCTCTGATGTATTGTATTTTAAGTTATTCAAATATATATTTCTCTTTTTTTATTATTATTTCTTTTGAACCCCAAATTTGACAGTTGTCAAATCATCCTTTTTCTTCCTACATCAAATTAGATCTGTTATGGCATTGCTAGATAAATATGTCATTCCCATTCTCATCCACTCACTAATCATTAGCTGCCTTGATCACTGTAAAACTCTCTACAACTGTGTTTCCCAATTGGCTTAACAAAAAACTCCAGCTCATCCTGAATACCGCCGTAAAGCATCTCCTCTTTGTCCCACTATCTGAGCATATTTCTCCCTTATTAATTACCACTGGTTACCAGTCTCATGCAGAGTTAAATTCAAGATCCAATGCAATACTCCTTGTGGCCTTGGGCAAGTCATTTAATCCTCCATTGCCTCAGAAGAATCCAAGTTATCAATATCCCTGTTTAATGTATATTACGAAGTTTAAGTTACAATGTAAACTGCTTGACTAAAATGATAAAACAGTATAAAAAACCTGTTAAATAAAATAAAATAAATAAAGAAATAATATCCTAATCATGGCATTCAAGGCAATGTATTCTGTCCAACCTGCTCTTCTTTTCAATGTACGCATTCCCCATGTTCCTCCCCATCTTCTATACTAACGTTAGCAGATGTCCCTGGTTTTCAGGGATTGTCCTTGATTTTTGAGCTGTGTCCCTGACTTCCACCTTTTCAGCAGTCTCCTGTCCCTGATTCCATCAATGGGGACAGAAGGGATAGAAAAAAATGATTTTCAATGTAGTGGTTTGAATATGTCAAGTTTTAGAATGTATATGCATTATTTTTATATTTTGTATATTACAGGGGAAATGCATCACTGTTTCTATTTTTCTGTTGATATGTCTCCTTGGAAGTGATATTTTCAGTGGCGTGAATTCTGCCCAAGCAGCATCTGCAATGCAGGGGAGCCCGCGGAGGTGCCCACACAGTGACGGCAAGGCAGCACGGCATACTTTATCATATTTACCAGGCTGCCTCTGCTCATGTAAGTTTACTCCAAGCCTGGTGGCTGTTCCCTGCCGGGCTGAAGCCTCTCAAACAGCTACATTGCGAGACTTCAGCTGGGAGAAACAGTTGCTGGGCCCAGAGCAAACACAAACTCCATCCTGTTCACGTCCTATTGAAGGTGCGGTCTCGAGAATTGCACACTATACTCCAAATGAGGTTGCACCAAAGACTTATACAGAGGCATTATCACCTCCTATTTTCTGCTAGCCATTCCTTTCCATATGCACCCAAGCATCCTTATAGCTTTTGCCGTCGCCTGTTTAGCAACTTTAAGATCATCAGACACAACCACGCCTAGGTCCTGCTCTTCTTTAGTGGACAAAAGTACTTCACCCCCTATACTATATTGCTCCCTTGGATTGCTGCAGCCCAAATGCATGACCTTACATTTTTTAACATTAAATCCCAGCTGCCAAATTCTAGACCATTCTTCAAGCTTAGCTAGAACCCACCTCATGTTATCTACCCCTTCCTGGGTGTCTACTCTATTGCAGATTTTGGTATCATCTGCAAAGAGGCAAACCTTACCCGACAGCCCTTCTGCTATATCACTAACAAAGATGTTAAAAAGAATCGGACCAAGGACAGATCCCTGGGGCACACCACTGGTAACGTCCTTCTCCTCAGCGTGAGCTCCATTTACTTGTACTCTTTGTCGCCTCCCACCCAACCAATTTCTAACCCAAGCAGTAACTTTAGGGTCCATCCCTAGGGTGCTCAATTTGTTTATAAGTCGCCTGTGAGGAACAGTGTCAAAGGCTTTACTGAAATCTAAATACAACACATCTAGGGCTCTCCCTCGGTCCAACTCCCTGGTCACCCAGTCAAAGAAATCAATCAGATTTGTCTGACAAGACCTGCCTCTGGTGAATCCATGTTGCCTCGTTTCCTGTAATCCGCTGGACTCCAGAAACCTTACTATTTTCTCTTTCAGCAGCGTTTTCAATAATTTACTCACCACCGAAGTTAAACTAACCGGCCTGTAGTTTTCAACCACATCCTTACTTCTGCTTTTGTGTAAAGGCACCACATGAGCCTCTCTCCAATCCTTTGGCACCACTCTCGACTCCAACGAGGCATTGATAAGGTCAGTCAGTGGAGCTGCTAGAATGTCCCCAAGTTCCCTCAGTATTCTAGGATGTATCCGATCTGGTCCCATCGCTTTGTCTACTTTAAGTTGAGCTAGTTTCTCATGAACACAGTCTTCTGAAAATTGTTCAAGATGTCCCTCGCTTCTGTTCCTGTTTGTGGGTGTTTTCTGAGGTCCTGCTCCTGGTTCTTCATCTGTGAACACACAACAGAAATATTTGTTAAGCAATTCCGCTTTATCCTTATCAGCTTCTACATATTTCTCCCCGCACCCTTGAGTCTGACAATACCACTTTTGCCCTTCCTCTTCTCACTAACATATCTGAAAAATATCTTATCCCCCCATTTTATTGCATTGGCTATTTCCTCCTCCTTTTGAGTCTTTGCCTTCCTCAGGGCCGGATTTACGTATACGCCATGTACGCCATGGCGTAGGGCCCACAACCGGCAGGGGCCCCCAAAAAATAGAACCAGGTTTTTTTTTTCAACTCGATTAAAAAAAAAACCTGGTGGCTGCCGCCGCGGGGCCCCCTCTGCTGCCGCGGGGGCCCCGTCTACAAGCTGGGCTGGGCTGGTCTGGTCTGGTCGGGTCTCGTCTCCCTCCCTCCCTCCCGGCTGCGAGAGACGCGAAGATAGAGCGTCTCCTCGCGTCTGTGTTAAGCCCGCAGGGGCTGATGGGATTTCCCATCAGCCCCTGCGGGCTTAACACAGACGCGAGGAGACGCTCTCCCTTCGCGTCTCTCGCAGCCTGCAGCGAGGGAGGGAGAGAGACCCGACCCGACCGGACCAGACCAGCTTGTAGACGGGGCCCCCGCGGCAGCAGAGGGGGCCCCGCGGCGGCAGCCACCAGGTTTTTTTTTTAATTAAATTTTACTTTAGGCCGGGGGGGGGTAGGAGTCCTACCCCCCCCCGGCCTAAAGTAAAATTTAATTAAAAAAAAAAACCTGGTGGCTGCCGCCGCGGGGCCCCCTCTGCTGCCGCGGGGGCCCCGTCTACAAGCTGGTCGGGTCGGGTCCGGTCGGGTCTCTCTCCCTCCCTCCCTCGCTGCAGGCTGCGAGAGACGCGAAGATGCGTCTCTCGCAGCCTGCAGCCTGCAGCGAGGGAGGGAGAGAGACCCGACCGGACCCGACCGACCGGACCCGACCCGACCAGCTTGTAGACGGGGGCCCCCGCGGCGGCAGCCACCAGGTTTTTTTTTTAAATTAAATTTTACTTTAGGCTGGGGGGGGGTAGGACTGGTAATGGGCTATGGGGGGGGGGGGTAGGACTGGTAATGGGCTATTGGGGGGGCTGGAAATGGACTGGGGGGGGTAGGGCGGGTAATGGGCTATTGGGGGGGCTGGGGCTGGAAATGGACTGGGGGGGTAGGGCTGGTAATGGGCTAGTGAGGGGGCACGGCCTGTAAAACGGCAATGGGGTGGGTTAGGACTGGAAATGGGCTATGGGGGGGGGTAGGACTGGTAATGGGCTATGGGGGGGTAGGACTGGTAATGGGCTATGGGGGGGGCTGGAAATGGACTGGGGGGGTAGGGCTGGTAATGGGCTATTGGGGGGGCTGGGGCTGGAAATGGACTGGGGGGGGGTAGGGCTGGTAATGGGCTATTGGGGGGCTGGGGCTGGAAATGGGCTGGGCTGGGGGGGGTTAAGGCTAGAGGTGGGCTGATGGGGTTAGGACTGGTAATGGACTGTGGGCTGTTGGGGGGGGCTTAGAACTGGCAATGGGCTTTGGGGGGGTTAAAACTGGTAATGGGCTGTGGGCTGATGGGGGCTGTCTGGTAATGGGCTATGGGGGGGGCTAGGACTGGAAATGGGCTGGGGGGTTAAGACTGGAGGTGGGCTGATGGGGTTAGGACTGGTAATGGGCTGTTGGGGGGGGGGGTTAGAACTGGTAATGGGCTTTGGGGGGGTTAAGACTGGTAATGGGCTGTGGGCTGATGGGGGTTGTCTGGTAATGGGCTATGGGGGGCTAGGACTGGAAATGGGCTGGGGGGTTACAACTGGAGGTGGGATGATGGGGTTAGGACTGGTAATGGGCTGTGGGCTGATGGGGGGGGTAGGACTGGCAATGGGCTATGGGGGGCTGACTGGAAATGGGTTGATGGGGTTAGGACTGGAAGTGGGCTGATGGGGGTTAGGACTGGTAATGGGTTATAGGGGGGGCTTAAACTGAAAATGGGGTGATGGGGGGCTAAGGACTGAAAATGGGGTGATGGGGGGTTAAGGACTGTAAGTGGGGTGATGGGGGGGCTAGGACTGGAAATGGGCTGATGGATGGCTAGGACTGGAAATGGGCTGATGCAGGGACTAGAAGGGAATGGATGCTGGGTGAGGCTGGAACTAGAAGGGAGCTGATGTTGGGGGAGGATTAGAATGGGATGGGGCTGGAAGAGTAAAATGGAGAAGGGAAAAATATTTTGTGTGGGAGGGATAAAAAATCTACAATTGGCCGGGTATTGGGAGAGTAAGTGGGGATTGAGGATGGAGGGGTAAAATTTGAGTGGATGAAATAGGAATGAGGAAAGAGCAAAAGGAGAAAGATTAGTATGTTAAAGCAGATGGAAAAAAATCTAGAAGAGAGAAGAAAGGACAAATGGACAGCAGACGATGGAGAGTTAGCAGAAGACACGAAGAAACCAGAAGAAAGTGGCTGGAGCAATTGCAGCTGAAAAAAATGCACAAAAGGTAGAAAAATATCTCTTTATTTTGAATTTATTAATTGGAATATGTCAGCTCTGGTAAATGTGCATCATTAACATCTGCGCTTTGTTTAGTACAAGAGCAAATTAATGTATTGTTTTATTTCTACAGTGTTGTACATTCCAAGTTAGGCTTTTGGGATTCCCAGTTTAATTATTGTCTTCCTATTTCTAAATTGTGATTACTTGTTTGGTGATGGTCTATGTTCTGCATGTGTAACTGAGCTGAGGTGTTCTGTTTATATAATTCCTATTTGACATTGCCACTTGTTCTCTTTCCCCAGTAGGTCATGTATTGTTGTTCTCTGAAATGTATTGGTTTAATATTTGCAGTGTTGCCTTTTGATTGGTAGAGTATGGTGCTTTGTGAGTCCTGGTAGTGCTGTTAGGATACGGCGGGTTTACTATGGGCAGTGTTTGTAGTAGTTCCTAATGTGTCTGGCAGTTGGCACTGGATTATAGTAATGTAGAAATCTTTTAGTCTTTCTTTATCCATACACTCATTAAGAGGCATGTTTACTAAAAGTTAGTATATGGTAACATTATGCAAATATTTATGCAAATGAGGCCCCTTATGCAAATGAGGTCCGCACCCCCCTTGGGCCGCCCCTGCTGGGGGCCCACAATTTTTGTTGGCGTAGGGCCTCACTCAAGGTAAATCCGGCCCTGGCCTTCCTGACTACTTTGCTAGCTTCTCTAAGTTTTTCCAAATATAGATTCCTGTCTTCCTCTCTTTGTTATCTCTTGTATTTCATGAAGGCTTCCCTCTTTTTCTTCACTTTTTCAGCTACTTCTTTCGAAAGCCATAGCAGTCTCCTTTTCCTTTTACCTTTTATTTAACATTTTAAGAAAAAGGTTGGTTGCCCTTAAAATATCCCCTTTCAGTTTTGCCCACTGTTTTTCTACATCCCCCAGCTGTTCCCATCCCACTAACGACTCCCTGAGGTATTGGCTCATCTTGGCAAAGTTAGTCTTCCTAAAGTCTAAGATCCTCACCTTTGAATGGATTCTAACAGCCCTATTCCTAATACTGAACCACACCATCTGGTGATCACTGGATGCAAAATGATCTTCCACTACAACATCAGAAACACTTTCACCATTGGTAAGCACCAAGTCCAGTAAGGTCCCTTCACGTGTAGGGTCTGTTACCAATTGCCTGAATAGTTCTCCCTGTAGAGAATCCAGGATCTCCTTACTTCTAGATGGTACTGCAGGAGGAATGTGCAAATCAACATCTGGCATATTGAAATCTCCTATCAGTAGCACTTCCCCTTTCCTAGCAATGCTGCGTATGTCTTCAATTAACTCTCTGTCCACCTCTTCCTCTTGTGAGGGAGGTCTGTATATCACACCAATGCAAATAGATTTCTCTTTCCCTCTTTCTAGTTTAACCCACAATACCTCCTCTCTCCCTTTTGAGCTCTGTAATTCCAAAGCTTTAATAGTAGTTTTTACATATAGTGCCACTTCTCCTCCCCTTCTTTCTACCCTGTCCTTTCTGAATAAAGTATAGCCAGGTATAGTTACAACCCAATCATGGTTTTCTGTGAACCATGTTTCTGTAACTGCCACTAAATCCAAGTCAGCCACTCCCACCAAAGCTTCAACATCAGGGATCTTATTTCCCATGCTATGGGCATTTATACACACTGCTTTCCATATGTTATCCCTGTTACCCATATCCATAAAGGTATTTAATGTATCACCTACCTGGGGACTTTCTTCACCCATCCCCAACGAATATAATTTAAAGCTCTCTTCAGTAGATTAGCCAGCCTACTACCGAAGATGTGTCGACCTTTCTTGGTCAGATGGATGCCATCTCTGCTCTGCAAGCCTTGGAACAGCATCCCATGGTCTAGGGAACCAAAACGCTCTCGATGACACCATCCACGCAGCCATGCATTCATCTCCAGGATGCGAGCCTCTCTGCCTTGGCCTTTACCCTCAACAGGGAGGATTGAAGAGAACACCACCTGTGCACCTAACTGCTTCACCCTCTGTCTCAGAGCCATGAAGTCACTTTTGATATGTTCCGAAGGATACCTGGCAGTATCATTTGTGCCAACATGAATTAGCAACACTGGGTAATAGTCAGTGGGCTTGATGAGTCTCGGCAAACTCTCCGTAACATCTTGGATTTTGGCACCAGGCAGACAGCATACCTCTCTGGACATCAAGTCTAGTCGGCAGTTGGACGCCTCAGTACCCCTCAGAAGAGAGTCTCCAACCACCACTACCCTTTGCTTCCTTGTGGTCACTGATTCTGTAACTTTGGGGTACTTGAGCTTTGGTTCTTCCCTTTCCAGGGATGCTTTCACCTCCTCCTCTTCCATGGCTGCATAATGGTTCTTCAATTCAAGGGCTGGAGAAGTTGGATTGGTGATTTTTCAGGCCCTGGTGACTTGTGTCCAACCATTGACATTCTGTTGGCACCCATCTTATCCTCTGCTGGAGAGCTTGGTTGCTGCAAGAAGCATCTCATCAATGTACTTCTCACTGTCTTGAATGCTCCTCAGCCTCGCCACCTCCTTTCTGAGTTCCTCCACTTGTTTCCTCAGAGCTTGAGCATGCAGGCACCCTGCACATGGAACCGGTCGTTCAACTGGCATTAGGACCTCTGTCTGGACAGAAGCAGAAGCTGTAACGGGGGCAACAGCTTTAGCGATATGATTTTTCCCAGCCATTGTTCTGTTCGTGGAGCTTAGGTATCTGTTAAAGCAAAAGAGAGAGATCTACCAAGTACCAGCCGGTTTCCCAGCTGTGCTTTCAGAGAAAAAGCAGTTAAATCTCTTTAATTATATTCAAAATGTGCTGGTACAAGTCTCTGTGCTTTGTTAAATAGGGAGGCGCCCTATAAAGCAAGGCTGCTCACTAGGGGTGGGTGGGAGTTGGGGTGGGTAGGGAGGGAACTAACACCTGATTGGGTGTCAGCAGTTCCCAAAAGCTGAGAAGGTTACTAGAGTTTAACAACTTACTCTGCTCAAGGAAATTTATACTAATGCACCAAAAAGAAAGTAACTTTGCTTTAAAAATATAGAAAAACCCTTTTTAGAGCTCCCAGTCAGAGAGCTAGCAATTTAATAAAAAATAAACCCTCACATCCTTACCGTTGTTTGACCTGTAGAGCCCCTGTTAGGAATGCCTCAACAGCAAAATTTTGCTTGTGGGCTCCTCACTGGTACTTACACCACTGGATATTGTTTCTTTCATGGAATAGATGGAGAGTGCAAGATAGTGACTCTTCTTCCCACCTCCACACCTGGCTTCTTAAACCTGGAACCAAGGTGCCCCTCTCCTCCCCCCAAACACTTCTAATAAGTGTTCCAGATTTGCCTGCAAAAAATCTGGTAACCTTATTCTACAGTCTCATAAGAATCCCCCCCCCCTCACGAGTCCATTTGGAAAATACTACTCTAGAACTCCATCTCTAAGTATGTTAGGACTGAAACCTTTTTGGCTAAATTCAAATCAGGCCTCAAGGCCTACCTCTTTTCCTCTGCCTTACAGCTATTTTCCTCCTTCTTCTTGTTTTCCTTCTTTTTTAAAATTATTGTTGTAAACTGCTTTGATGTAAACATAATGGCAGTATATAAAGAACTACAATAAACATAAATATTTCTACTGTGAAACCAACTGACTGAATTGTACTGCTTTTTTATTGGTTGCTATGTGTACTCCCAATTACTATATGTTGCTAAGGGCAGTGCTAGATTAAGGCATTGGCAAACTAGGAGCATACCTAGAGCTTATGCAGAAACCCAGCGCTAGAGCCCAGCAATAAAGCTCTAGCCCAGGGTTTCCTAACACATATTTAATACCATAGTTTGCTCACACATGCTCTAAGCAAACAGCATGCAAATGAGCTGTATGCAAAAAGCCTGCATTAAACATGGAGAGCAAGCCAGACACAAGTGCACAGGGGTCTGTGATAGTAGTCTGGCATCCGTGTGCTGTATTGGATTGCTGAAAAAAAAGATCATCTGATGTGGTTTGAGGTGAAAATGTCCTTAGATTGCAGACTAATCCCACCCAGTGCAACCCAGGATGCACCACACAGGGTCAGGTGCTGCCATTCTCCAAGATAGAAGGTTGGGGGCAGGAATCTGTGGACATTTTCCTGTCCCCCCCAACTATTAAGGTACCCGGGAGTATTGGACCAGGGGAGGGGTGTGTATAAGGGGCTACCGGGCCACAAATGATTTTTCGGTGGGATTAGGATTGGGAATGTGAGAGTGGGGGGAGGAGGGGGTGGGTTTGCCTTGCAAAGGTTATTTCAGGTCAGGACCGTACCTAGCCCTGTGCGAGCGGTGCGGCTGCACAGGGCGCAAAAGCTTAAAGGGCGCTTTTCAACTGTCTGCTGTTGCCTGCCGCCGTCACTTTTTCTTTTCTCAGCGGCGGCAGGCAATGGCAGACAGCTGAAATGCGCCCCTTAAGCCTTCTCGCAACACTCAAAGCAGGTCTGGTCCCTTCCTCCTCTGACGTGGCATCAGAGCAGGGAGGGACAGATCTGTTTAGCATGCCAGTGACTTGCACATTGGGTGCAACTTTTCTCTCTCGCCGCCACCCAGAAAGTGACAGGATGGGGGGGCAGGGGGGGGGGGGTGCGCGCCCGATGTGCAAGTCACACAAGGTGCAATTCACGCTTGGTATGGCCCTGTTTGAGGTGAAGTGTCAAACCTCACCTCAGATGATCCTTTTTCTCCCAACTGCATCTTTATGCCTGCCCAAAGCTGGCATAAAGATCTAGCATTAAGAAACAAGCAAAAAACTGCGCTATCTCAGCAATATGAAATTCATTCTTTTGCATGTGATTAGCTTGTTCACTACACTATGTTTTAGCGCATGCAGTGGCGCAAGTTCAAACGAGGGGCCCCCGAGCAAAATTTGCTGAGGGCCCCTCATGATAGTGATGGTGGTGACCAGGGAACACTTCACCCCCCCTTGAAAACTTTTTTAAAAAGTAAGAGTGTGACAAACATCTTACCTGCAATAAAGATATTTGTTGCGCTGTGGTAGGCGAAGGCCTATGATCCATGCTGCTTGAACTGAATAGACAGGCCTAAGTAGCTTGACCTGTAAATGAAGCTTGTGGTTAGGCCCAGAGGAATGAAAACCCCCCTGAATGATGCCACCATAGAATTGAAACTTAACTAAGCATAACTGAACATAGCTAAGCAGAAACGAAACTTAGAAAAGATAGAAAAACAACTTTAATTGGAACTGATAAGATGTGTGAAGCTTCTATGGAATTAATTAACTCTGCAGAAAGCAAGGTTACAGTGCCCTGCTCTCACACATATTCCAGCTGGCCAGTGACCTTGGAGGAGAATTGTATCAAGAGTCTAAGAACTGACCATTGTAATGGGGACTGTAAGGGGGGCAACCAGGTGCTGAGCCCAGACCAAGGTCCTCATTGGATGACTACGTAATGATACCGGGACCAATAGATGGGATAGAAGGGGTTACTGGGACCAATGAAAAGTTTGCCTATGTTCAGAATGGAGAAGAACGGTATAAAAGTTGTTGTTTTGCTAGAAACCATTGCTCAGCCATTTTGAATGTGATTCTGCTTGAGTCTTGGGCACAAATAAATGATTTGGACCTTCTGAACAGACTCCTGGTATTATTGGATTGTTTGCGCTCTGCCGCTACATATTCTTGGTGCGTTGGCCGGGAACGTGTGGTGAGTAGAGGGTATACGAGCTGATATACCACGACTTTCCGCCTCTATAGGTTTGGTCCTGCTGGGCTCATGCCCTTCCGACGTGGGCTCGGCTCCCAGGCGCCACCGGTCCAGTTTATTTATTTATTTAAAGTCTCTTTTATACCGCGCTATTCAGCATCAGCGCGGTTTACAATAAACAATGAACATACACATTTCCAATAGTACTTTGTGTTTACATATGAACAGGATATTCAACTTGGCTAACAGGGTAACTATGTACAACAACAATATATACAATATATACAATTTATAGACTGGTCATGTGTTCGTATGGTTTTATACTATACAAAAAAAGTTATCGTTCAAATTTTCTCCGTGAGGGAAAAAACAAGCAAATAGGGTCTCAGTTGAAAATTAACGCTGCCCTACCTGGGTTTTCACCCTGTATTTGGCATCCGCGTTTGATCACATCAATGACCCATTGCCAGTTTTATCGATTTTTAATCCCTTTAGAAGCTCTGAATCAACTTTGTTATAGAACTGGTCATTTAATTTCATACTGAAAAATACTCAGCTTCTGTGCAGGAACTTTTCACGATCTTCTATCCTTGTCCCAACTTTCAATCCCAGTACCAGCTGACGTTTCTAGTTTTTCATCAGGGGACCTAAATACAACTACAAAAACACACCATTATAAATTAAATATCTCCAAACCCCTCCCTATTTATTAGAAACTAGTTACACTCTTAAAATCTAGTAAAACAGAAACATCTCTCTCCACTTTACCGGTGATGCTGCCCGCGTTCTCTCCTTCAGTTATCAGCTGCCGGAACTCCGGCGCTAGTAGAAAAACGCCGCGCATGCGTCCCTTACAAAACCACCTCCTTTTAAAACCGGCCGGAGCCAATCATCCATAGAGAGTCACCGAAAAAAGTTCCGTCACTTTTCCTTCTGGCCCTTTAATTAGATGTACAAGCGAGCCACTCTATCTGACTATTGAGTCCCCCTGGTGTCAGGGTATTAAACTTAAAAATAAGCCGCTGTTCGGTCAAATGAAGTGTCTGTGCTAACGACCTACCCCGGGCAGCTTTCTGAACCTGAACTAAACATAAACATCGTAATTGGTTGAACTCATGAGTCTTCTGTATACAGTGCTCGACTATAGGGGCACTTAAATAATTACAATGAAGACGGCTACGGTGTTCACGCATCCTAGTGCGGAACATACGAATAGTCTGTCCTATATAGCATAGGCCGCAAGGGCAGATAATAGCATATACTACCCCTTTAGATTCACAAGTAGTAGTGTTCTTTAAAGGGAAGGAAATCCCATGTAGCTCAAATGTTTCTACGCTTAAAGTGACCGAACAAATGTCACACTTCCCACATGGTGAATGGCCCCCTGAACCTAAATCCGAGGTTACTAAAGACCTCTCGAAACTGAAGCGGGACTTAACAGATCCTTTAAGTTTAACGCCCTTTGCCACACGCAGCGAAATTTACTATCCTCTAGCCCCGGAATGGTGTTAATAATACTGCCCCGCTTAGACAGGATCTTCTGTAATTCTCCACTCAAGGGAGAATAAGCTGTGATCAAATTAACTGAAGTATCAACGTGGGTTCTCTTCCTATCAGTCACATTGGTTTCTAACAATGTGGATCGATGATTATATAATGCCCGTGTATAGGCCTGTCGTACCACTTTGACAGGATAACCCCTCCGTATGAAATCCTTCTGTAAAATGGCTGCCTTACTTTTGAAATCTTCCCGGTTAGAACAATTACGTCTAAATCGTAAAAACTGAGAGAATGGCAACCCAGATTTTAGCTTCAACGGGTGCATACTCGTGTAGTGTAGATAAGTGACTCGATCAGTTGGTTTCCTAAAAATTGTAGTAACCCATTGCTCCGAAGACCTAGTGATCTTAACATCTAAATAATTCATTGTCTCAGCATGATTCTGGTAAGTAAATTTTATAGTGGGCTCCCGGGTATTCAGCCAATTTACAAATTCTGCAAGCAGGGAAATCTCACCTCGCCATAACAAAAAGACGTCGTCTATGTAACGCTTCCATAGCACTATGTGAGAAAAATACGGTGAATTTGCTACCCATCGTTCTTCAAAAAACCCCATAAAAAAATTTGCGATTGATGGGGCGCATGTGGCGCCCATAGCCACCCCGACCTTCTGTTGATATAAAGCTTCGTGGAACTCAAAATAATTTTGAGTGATTGTCAACTCTGCTAATTTTAAAAGAAAATCTTTCTTCAAATTTGTTATATCTGCACGTTGATTTAATACCCTATCCACTACTAGAATAGCTTCTGCCTGCGGGATATTAGTGTACAAAGAGACAACGTCCAGTGTTACCAGCTGAACATCCAGTTGTGCTGCTGTCATAGAATAATCTTGAAGGACAGTCAAAAAATGAGTGGTATCCCTTAAAAATGAGGGTATGAGAGGTAACATTGGACGCATAAATGAATCTAAAAACATGGATAAGGGCTCAAGTACACTGCCTCGAGTTGAGACAATAGGCCTCCCAGGGGGTTTTAAAGCATTTTTATGAATCTTCGGGACCAAATACAGCCATTTTACAGAAGGATTTCATACGGAGGGGTTATCCTGTCAAAGTGGTACGACAGGCCTATACACGGGCATTATATAATCATCGATCCACATTGTTAGAAACCAGGTGCTCCTTGTGGTCTTGGGCAAGCCACTTAACCCTCCATAGCCCATGTTCCCTGTAAAATAGTTATCTCCAAGTTATAATGCCCTGTTCAATGTAATTTCAGTTTGTTCAATGTAAACCGCCTTGATATCACGAAAGGCGGTATATAAGAAATGTTAAATTAAATTAAATTAAATTAAATGTGACTGA